>JANCRC010000015.1:7112500-8312500 GCA_024362995.1 Heteromeles arbutifolia
TTTACAACCCACCTACCTGTTCCAACCTCACGAATCGGCTGCCTAATTGGAAAAGGTGGAGCTATTGTAACTGAGATGAGGGTTCGTCTTCAAAACCAATTTTTCTTACCAATCACAAAAACTAGTATCATAAACAAAATATCCAATGGTGGAATTTTTTTAATGTTTAATTTTTTTTTTTTAATATTTTTTATATAATTACAAAGAATTATTCAAGTAATTAGTTAAAAGGGTAAAGTTGTCAATTTATTAGCAAAATTTTGAATGAAGGGTGTTGGATACTTTTAGGTCGAGGTGGACTTGGGCTTTGAGAATGTCCTCTTATCTCCCTTGGTGTGGATGCGCAACAAGTCCCAAGATATCTCGAAAGAAATAGCTTGCCTTAGGAAATACCTCGGTAACATCGACGACTCGAAGATAGCGTGAAAGATCAAGATCATGACTTGCTCAAGTGAAGCGTGGTGTGGAAGCTAGAAGATTATCAGTTGACATGAGAGATAATGGATTTGCATGGTTGCACGACATTCTTTGATGGATAATCTGGGCTTTCCTAAGGTGATAGGAAGGTTTCTAATGGCTGGGATGTTTGATGCAAAGCTATGGAAATTACTAAGGTTGCATGGATGGTAATGCTTGGGGCTTGGAGTATGCTTCTGGGCTAAGTGGAACTCTCTGTGTTCCTTCTTGGGTGGATTTTTCTCACTTCGTTTTCTCTATCTCCTCCTCTCTGTGTTCCTTTAATCTTCTGTCCCTCCCATCTAATGGCTTATCCCCCTCCCTATGTAAGTGAATAGTTCTTTACTAGGTTTCAAGGGAATATCCCTTTGTGGCTTGGTCTTCCCCTCTTTTCTCCATATCTATCCTATTATTCCCCTTTTGGTATAAATTATCTACACTGTTGAGACCTACAGATTGCTTCTTCTCGAGATGCGGCTTTCCAAGGGCAGCCTTCCGCATACGCTAATTCTGGTATGAAGCTTCATGGATTTTGCATGTTGGTTGTCTGTGCAAGCTGGGAAGGAGAAGTCAGCATTAAATGCCTGATTTGTTGGGCTTAACATGCATTTAATGCAAGAATCTAGTTTAGTCCTAACTAAAGGAGTTGGCTTGCTAAGGAAAAGGGTAAACTAGACTAGTTCTCTCTCAATGATGCCTACGTGAAATGCAAATGGTATGAACTTGGATCTTTAGGCCCCCAAGCAATCCAAAGTCATCCATGACCCCAATTCCACATAGGCCCATTAACCTTCCGTAACCATCCACATCACAATCCACTTAACAAGCTCCGAATACGTGACTTAGGCTTAGCATGAATAGTGACTAAGGAAGCATGGCGTGATGAATAGGCATAAGCATGGCATGAATGTCCAGCTTAATCACCGTGGCATGGTATGTTGGTAAACATATTCCTCGTCGATCCTGCGCCCTGGTTTGTGTTTGGGCTTAAATATAGGCTTTGCATGATAATTAAGCCTCGAGACTTGGTTGGATTGGTGTGTGACATTTTTAGGCCCCAATATTAGCCCTTTTGATTATTTGGTCTATGAGACACCTTGAGTAGGCTGAATAATCAACCCCAGGCCCAAGGGATTCCTTTTTTAACGTGGGCTTCCCCAAACGGCCAGATAGTATAGGTCTAGTGAGCAAGTACCTTACCGTGCCAGACTTTACCATAATGTGCAGCTTATGGGCTAGGAAATAATGGCGTAATCGCTGTGATGCGTAGACAAAAGCTAGGCAGAGACGTTCTGTCTTCTCATAGCGGGTTTGGGCACCTCTTAGCTGTCGGCTGACATAGCGGGACTGAACCGTTCTTGTTGCGGCTAGGTAGAGCTTAAACGGAATGCCTGGACTGGTGCCTTCATGGTAGGAAGGTTAGTGACTAGCTGCTGGACCCGTTGATAGGCTTCACCACATTCCTTGGTCCATACGAATTCTTTCCCTTTCCTGAGCAGTGAGCGAAGGCTCCTGTTACTGCTACTAATCTTAGGATGAAGCACCGGATGTATGACAGTTTCCCCATCAAGCTTTTCAGCTCATTTGCGTTTTTTGGTGGCATGAGGGCTCCTAAGGTGCGCACCTTGTCTGGATCTACATCGATGTCGCGCTAATGCACTAGGAAGCCCATGAACTTGCCTGAGAAAACACCGAATGCGCATTTCTTGGGGTTCATCTTCAACCCATATTCTCGGCATCTCTTCAGAACTTCCCTGGTTTTAGATTTCACGACGAGGTCATCCACATGGTCATCCACTTTCTTCCCTATCATGCCATGAAAGACTGCAGTAATTACTCGCTAATAGATGGCACTGGCGTTTTTTAGTCCAAATGGCATGACTGTGTAGTAAAATTTTCCAAATGTCGTACGAAAAGCCGTCTACTCATCATCTTTGGCAGACATCTTTATTTGATTGTACCCATTGAAGCCATCCATGAACGACATCAGACCTTGCCCCTAAGGTTAAATCGATCATGATGTCCATGTTGGACAGTGGAAACTCGTCTTTTAGGCATGCTACATTGAGATCTCGGTAATCAATGCAAATCCGAATTTGAATAGTGTTCTTCTTTACTGGGACAATGTTGGTTAGCCAAATAGGGTGCTTGATAGGCTTGATAAATTTGGCTGTCATGAGCTTTTTTTAGCACAACTTTGATTTTAGCTTATATTTCTGGATGGAATATCCTTCTTTGTTGTATGATAAGCTTGATCCCAGGTTGTGTATTTAGCGTATGGCACACTAAGTTCGGATCAAAGCCTGGCATCTCTTTATAACTCCAAGCAAAAATGTCCTTGAAAGCCTTTATTAAGCTAACTAGTTCTTTCTTTTCCTCAACAGTTAAGTAAGCACTAATAGAAATCAATTTTTGCACAGAAGTATCATCACTTAGGTTTACTTCTTCAAGTTTTTCCGCCACTGCAGTGGATCCATCCTACATGCATTAATAAGAGCAGGCATGCCTTTAGTTTCCTTGGGAACTTCACTTGCTTGGTGTGTAGCGCCTTCATACTCGAGGTTTTCCTACACAATGTGGTCAACCCCCCCAACCCTTTATAAGAGGTAGACGACGCGGCCGTTGGGAAGCACGACCCTGGAGCATTGAGATGGAGTGTAGGCAAGGACATCAGCCTCTGGCTGTATGTGTTTTCCTTTTCCCACAGTGGCTAGGAATTCTTGGTCATTGAGATCTCGAACTTCTTCTCGAAGGGGTAAATGTATCCCTAAGGCCTGTGATATCCCACTTCTGGTGCTTGAGAAATCATTATAGAACTCAGCATCGGAATAATGAACTTCGTTTAGGTTGAATGGCATCTGGTTTCCTAAGATGTGAATAAGCCTCAAACCAATCATTCCCTCGACGCACTGGTGGTTAGAGGAGGCTACGAGTCTGTGCTTGTTTATCCATAGCCTTCCGAGCAAAGCGTGGTAAGCCACATTAATGTCCATCACATAAAACTTAGTAAAAGACTTGATAGGGCTGATCTTCAAGTCCATCTTGATATATCCAATAGTTTCCTCACTGCTATTCCCAAACCCATTGATAGAGATTTGAGACCTTACCACCTTTGACGTTGCATCGCCTGCTGCAGTGAGCACTGCCAAGGGCAAAATGTTAATGAATGAACTAGTGTCAACCAAAGCTCGCTTGATGAAAATGTCATTGATCTATCCTTCCAAGTATAGTGGCCTTCGGTGGGCAGGGAAAGCCACTTCCATGTCTTCGTCAGGGAAAATAGTGGCATTATTATTCTCAAGGAAGACCCTCTACAGTTGAACAACATAGCATTGAAGGTCATAGTCCTAAAAAACATGCATGACAGCTTCAGCAGCAGCAGTCCTTGCTTCCGAGCTGTATTCAAGCTGGTCGTAGAAGGATTTGAACTTCGGGTTTTCCTAAATGACCTTGGGAAAAATAACACTCAACCGTGTCGGCTTCCTTGTCGGGAAGGCTGTACAAAGTCATAGCCATCATTTCATGGTTGAACAATTACTCTTCTAAGGCTTCCTCATTGTATTCTTCTAGCATATCGATGGTGAAGACTTCGTCACTTAGGCTAGGGGCAAAATCCATGAGATTTGCATCCTCATCTCCCCATTCTTCAGCTTGAGGCCATGAAGTGTCATAACTCTGCGGCTTGTAATCTTTGCACCAGTAAGCCTTCTCTATATTCTCGACCAGATGGCTTTCGGTGGCTTGGGGTCGTTGATCCATGAGTGGTAGACATCGTCATCTCCAGAGCATGTGATGACAACTGCCATCTCTTTCCCTCGGCGTTTTAGCAAAAGATAAATGCTTATGGCTTGCATGCTGCATGGCAGCTCTAGCATTCCTTCATGGATTTTTGCATGGAGATTTTTTTTCGCAAATTTTGGCATACAATAGTGGGATGTCCCACATACTGATGGTAACGACCGTACCTAGGATTCTTTCTATCCTCCCTAGAATGGGCTTTGTACGGTTGTGGCAGCTTGGTGGCCCTATCTGCGAGGATGGTATTGATGACAGCTTGAAATTCTTCATCGCTGCATGCTAGTGAAAGATATGTTTCCCTATCGCTCTCCCTTGCCTTCTTTTTTCATGGGTTGTAGTTAGATTTGTCATCCACAGCTAAGGCATGATGAGTTTCCTTCTTGTTAGTTTTCCAAGATCTTCCCGTGGAAGGCTTGACCGACAAGCTGGTTTTCATCACCGCATCCAAGAGCCTCAAGAACTGGCTGATACCGATGTTCTCTAAGTACACCCTGTAGTCAACTACAATGTTGTTGATGCAGATCTCCACAAAAGCTTCCTCGTCTTCCTCGTCATAGAAGTCAAAGGCGAGGTCCCGGAAACGTTTGACAAATGTCACCGGATCTTCCCTATGCTTTTGGCGTGTATTATTGAGCTGAGTTATTATGACCCTTTCCTTATGCTGAAAGTATTTTTTACAGAACTTGCCTGCCAGCTTTTCCCAAGTCCAGATGAAACCTGGTATGAGGGTGGTGTACCAAGTATAGGCACAATCAGTTAGGTTTTTCGAGAACTCCCTAAGACGTAGGTTGTATTTGCCGGCATGATGACCCAAACCGTCAATGAAACGGCTTATATGTTCTTTAGGGCTACCCTTCTTCCTGTCAAAGAGAACAAGGTTGGAAGTCTCGTATCCCTTAGGATATGGCATGTGGAGAAGGCTGGTTGGATATGGTGGATCAGGAACATATTTCCAATCCTCCGAGTTTTTGTCCAGCTCATTTTCTAGCATAGTTATGACGTCTTCCTGAATGATAAAGGATGGTGTTTTCTCAGGACCCTTGCTAGGAACAGCAACTAACTCCTCCTGAGAATCTTTTTTTTTTGGGCGTGCAGTTCTTATCACTGACTTTCTCGCCTGGCTTCGGGATTGAGTTTTTCGACTCTTTCACGGACGCAGTAATTTCTTTTTGGGCTTCACCTAAGGCATGAATGGTTGCAATGATGTTCGACATGTCATATTCGTCCAGGTTTCCTTGGCTTTCCTGGGGTTGGTCTTCACACTGAGACTCGTCGAGTCAGGAAGCAGCCTCACCTGTGTCTGAGGTGTTGCCCCTCTTGGTAGTGTTTCTTCTGGATCTGGGAACCATTGAATGAAGATTGCGACATGTCCCTAGCAGATTCGCCAATTTATGCTAGGGGACTCTTAGGTCAAGGTGGACTTGGGCTTTGAGAATGTCCTCTTGTCTCCCTTGGTGCGGATTCGCAACAAGTCCCGGAATATCTCGAAAAAGATAGCTTGTCATAGGAAATACCTCGGTAACATCAATCGCTCGATGATAGTGTGAAAGTTCAAGATAATGACTTGCTCAAGTGAAGTGTGGTGTGGAAGCTAGAAGATTATCAGTTTACGTGATAGAGAAGGGATTTGCATGGTTGCATGGCATTCTTTGTTGAATAAACTGGGTTTTCCTAGGGTGATAGTAAGGTTTGTAATGACTGGGATGTTTGATGCAAAGCTATGGAAATTACTAAGGTTGCATGGATGGTAATGCTTTAGGCTTGGAGTATGCTTCTGGGCTAAATGAAACTTTCTGGGCTTATTCCGGGGTGGTTTTCTCTCACTACGTTTTCTTTATCTCCTCCTCTATGTGTTCCTCTAATCTTCTATCCCTCCCTTCTAATGCCTTCTCCTTCATCCTCTATGTTTTCACTCACTATGTTTTCTCTAGGTTTCAAGGGAATATCCCTTTGTGACTTGGTTTTCCCCTCTTTTCTCCCTAGCTATCCTAGTATTCCCCTTTTGGTGTAAACTAGCTACACTGTTAAGACTTGCAGATTTCTTCTTCCCTAGCTATCCTATTATTCCCCTTTTGGTGTAAACTAGAACACTTCATGGCTTTTGCGTGTTGGCTGTCTGTGCAAGCTGGGAAGAAGAAGTCAGCATTAAATGCCTGATTTGCTAGGCTTAATATGCATTTAATGCAAGACTCTAGTTTAGTCCTAACTAAAGGAGTTGGCTTGCTAGAGAAAAGGGTAAACTAGGCTAGTTATTTCATGATGCCTGTGTGAAATGCAAAGGGTATGAGCTTTTGGATCTTTGTGCCCCCAAGCAACCCAAAGTTTTCCATGACCTCGATTCCATGTAGGCCCGATAACCTTCCGTAACCATCCACACCACAATCCACTTGACAAGCCCAAAATACGTGACTTGGGCTTAGCATGGATAGTGACTAAGGAAACACGGCGTGATGAATAGGCATGAACATGGCATGAATGGCCGGCTTAATCACCATGGCATGGCATGTTGGTAAATATATTCCTCGTCGATCCCGCACCTTGGTTTATGTTTGGGCTTAAATGTAAGCTTTGCATAACAATTGGGCCTCGAGACTTGGTTGGATTGGTGTGTGACATTTTTGGGCCCCAACAAAGGGGTTATGTGAAAGTGAATTATAACGTGAGGGGGTGTTAGTGTAATGTCTCAAACGTGAGAGAATTTTGTGAAATCTCAAAAAATGTCAAGGGTTGTTAGTGTAAATAACCCTCCAAAGGTTAGATGATCGAGTCAACCTATTTGACATGTTATAGCCGTATTTTGGAATTATTTTTGCACTTGAAAAGGCATACTTGCAAGTTGTAACAAACTGACAAATAACCGACCTTATCTCTGTTGGTAGAGCGGAGGACTGTAGTGTGCTGTTGTTTTCAGATAACCTTAGGTCGCCGGTTCGAATCCGGCAGGTCGGATTTTGTTAATTTCGAATTAGTTTCTACTTTTTTTTCTTCTGTTTTCTATGCAATAGCGTCTAAACCGTTGATAATTTGCCTTTGTTTATCCATTTTCTTCATAATTATAATTGTGTTATGACATACCGTACAAAAGATTATCAAAACTTCAAAATTATTGCTAAAACTGTTGATTTAATTAACAAACAAAAAATGTATACAAGTATGGAGCCCCACAAAAAATTTCTATTAAGTCGATAAGTTCATCACATTTGGAGGATGGTAGCTTGATAGTTTGCATAGCATACAATCAAAAATTCACTTGGTGAACTGGAAACAAGTTTGTTCGCCTAAATCAGTGGGTGGCTTAGGCCTCAAGAATATGCGTAGTATGAACTCTGCCTTGCTTGCTAAGAATTCTTGGAGGGTGATTTAGCATGATGATGGCCTTTGGGTGCATACTTTATGTGATAAATATCTAGCAGGAGGGAATAAACGTTTGTTTGATACTGCTATATGGAAGGGCGCTTCTAGTACTTGGAAAGGCTTCGTCGATGGTGCTCAATTGTTGAAAAAAGGTTTGGTATGGCCCATCGGATCTGGTGAGAATGTTAAATTTTGGACTGCTATTGGTCAAATTGTGGGCATCTTCTAAATTTTTCTCTTCAACGACTATCGCCAACTATGTTTACGTCGTCTGTGGCTGATTTTTGCTATGGTGGAAATTGGAATACAGAACGTTTGCTACATTTCCTTCCTAAAATAGTTGTGGATAAAATTGCCAATATTTATGTGGATAGTATTGGTGGCTCGACAGACAAGTGTATACGGAGACTAACTAGTGATGGTAACTTTACTATGAAGTTTGCCTATGTGTTGGATATAGGCGCTACTATAAACACCAAGTGGCAATGGATCTTTATCTGGGAGTTGCATCTTCCCCTTAAAGTGCTCTCTTTTCTTTGGCTTGTGTTGCTAGACAAATTATTAACCAATGCTCAACGTGTTAGATGGGGATTGGATCCGGATCCTTCATGTGGCAGATGTGATGGTGATTTTGAATCAATTATTCACATCTTTAGAGACTGCTCCTTTGCTGCTAAGGTTTGGAGAAGTTTCCCTGTTCCTGATCAGTTTCATGTACTATTAATTGGTTTCAAAATAATCTCTCTTCCAAAATATTAGTCTTGGATAATTTAGAATGGAGACTTATTTTTTGCATTACGTACTAGTTCTTATGGCAATGGCGAAACAAAAGTATTTTTGAATAGGATTTTGCTCCCCCTAATGATCCCAAATCTGTGATCATTACCTACTTCAAAGATTGGCTTCAGGCGAATATGGCTTCTTCCGTAAAACCCCTTCGAACACATGCTTTTCTTCATTGGGAACTTCCTCCTCATGGTTGGGTAAAGCTTAATGTTGATGGGTATCACAAGGGGGAGGCCAACGTCATTGGTGCTGGCAATGTCCTCAATGACGTTGATGGTAAGAGTGCATTTGTGAGCAGGAATGAACCCATTTCACATGTGATGTCGAGCATAAGTAAAGTACAGTAAAATATACCATCGAAGGTACTCTCCTATACCAACTTTATCCAAGAATCCTCGTCGACACAAAAGCTCTGCTACTAAAACCTGGAGGGGCAAAAAACAAGGGTGAGTGGGCCTAAAAATAAAACTTTGTAAAACCTTTTTTAAAACGTTATAACCCTTCTTCGTAAAACAAGTATATTCCAAATCTATATACTACATATAGCATAACAATTACAGTAGCCAACAATATCATAAGAATGCAATACGTCACAATATTGCGTAAATAAACACATAACGACCAATATCACATAATCTCGCATAATGAAACATATCATATTGGGTGCTCATCGACATATGCTGACACACGTGTTCATGCAGAGATATTCTGACATGAACATGACTGGGTGTAATAATGATTTACACTCTAGTACTATAATCACGTGAAGACTGGCGCTATGCACATCAGATATTAGTCCTAATTGACTATAGCAATCTAGGACAGGACTAGCACCTACAATGGATCCAAAGTGAGCATACGGTGCAATGTGAACATACACGTGAAGCCTGGCCCTGGCTTGGGCGAGTACAAACACCAGTGTATCACATGATGAGCAGATAACGTAATTATAATCATATAATGGTAAATTGATAATTCGATAATTCTAATCAACACCATACTTTTCATAGCTGTAAATCTAATTAAG
This sequence comes from Heteromeles arbutifolia, assembly GCA_024362995.1. Lineage (NCBI taxonomy): Eukaryota > Viridiplantae > Streptophyta > Magnoliopsida > Rosales > Rosaceae > Heteromeles > Heteromeles arbutifolia. The sequence continues at coordinate 7,121,922 of JANCRC010000015.1, forward strand.
GTCCCCTTATAGTAAGCTTACATGTGCATCCCGTAGGATTATTTCATAATTTCCCAACAATACGACATTTCTTATAAACGTTTATTTAATTATGGAAACTAAACAAATATATATACTATATAAAGAAAAGACCCACTCACAAGTACTTGCGATGTCACATCCTTTCGAGCTAAGAAAGCCGGAGCCTCCGACAGTAATCGCACCCAAGGTATTAAATATCGATGATATTGGAAATATCGGTAGTCCGAAAACACGGAAATATCGATGGAAATATCGGGATAATATCGATATCGGTAAAAATTATATGGAAACCACGGAAATTGTAAGAAAAACTTGGAAATTTTTTTTGAAACTTTGCAGGATGTTTATTTAGTCAATTATCTATTAGTTTATCACAAAAAATTGGAAGGAAATGCATTGCATGATGGATTTAACATTATCAAGTTGATTATATAGCGAGCTAACAAACATTGTGAGTGTAAAAAATATGTAGTAATTAATGAAAGAAGTTTAAACACACCATAATCATTTATATATAATGAATTAGTACAATATTTTACACTTTATACATTGCATGGTAAGATACATGAGTGACTTAGTACCACATAGAGTTCCTATGAGGTTCCAATTTTTCACTATCTTCATCATCTCTATGTGTAGAGTGAGTGTATTGTGAAGAGTAGTTATCAAATGATAAATCCCCAAAATAGTTTTGCATGTAATTGTTAACATGCCACCCGTGTAATTGTTAACATGGCTCTGATACTCCACCTCTTTGAATGTGAAAGAATATCACAGACTAACAGTGGCACACGGTTTCATTATGAAAGCACTATTATTTTTGTCCATGGTCTGAAATTGTAAAAAGTGATTGTAAAAGTTGTCAGGTGAGGTGAGTCAGATGACCCAACCACACACACACACACACATGCCACCACACACGCACACAGAGATCACACACGCGCACAACACACGCACACAGACATCACACGCAGACAGTCTCTCTCTCTCGATCCTTCTCTCTTCTCTGAGTTCCCTTCTCCCCCTTCTCCATTCTCCCACACACACACACAGATCTCCCACATACACGCATAGAGACCCAAGGTCTCTCGATCCTTCTCCCACACACAAGCACAGAGACCCACATCGCCTTCTGCTCCTCCCTCGTCGGCGCCGTCTCTCTTTTTTCTCTCTGCACCGAGGGTCCGAGACCCACATACACACACGCACACCATCGCACCTGCTTCAGGAAGACACCCATCATCATCAGCAACCTCGTCTTTCTCCCTCTCCTTCTCGTCTCTGCAACTCGGCGAACGCAGGAACTCCAGCGAGTTTCTTGAATTTCTCCGGTTAGGTAAGCTTCGGGTTTGCCTCTTTCTGCTCTAGATTGAACCTTATATGTGAAATTGAATTTCATTATGTAAGCTTCGGGAATAGGCACACCCATCTCCTGCGAGGCCGTGGGTGTCGACGAACTTTCCGAACACCTCCGACCGTTTCACGGCAAACGGAATATATAAAAACATTCATCTCGTCTTCTATTTCATTTTGATACCTAGATCGGAGTCTAGGGTCCTCTTTTACAGTCGGCCGGAGCGGTAGAAGCTCCGGCGTTCTTCTCCGAGCAGCACAGTTCTAACATATCGCAATATTATCGATAGTATCGATAATATAGCGATATTTTGACGAAAACCCGTTGGATACCTATTAAAATATCGGTCCCGTAAAAAACCGATAATATCGGCGAAATATCGGCATTTTGTTCCGCGATTCGCACCTAAGCATAATATTGAGAACATTAATAAAACTCAACTAAAATGATTAAATTTAGGAAAATGGAGTGCCGATTTGGAATCAGAGCGTCGAAATACCCTAAGAGAGGTCCCGGGTAAATTTCGTAAAAAGTCAACGAAAAACTCAACCGAGCCGCCCTGGCGGTCAACTACGTTAAAACTTTGGAATTTCACAAAATGGATACCAAAAATGAACTTGGGGCATTGAAATTAGCCTAGGAGGGTTTCCAAGAAAATTTCGAAAAGTCAACTAACGGTCAACCGTTAACTTCAACGGAATATTCCTTTCTCATAAGGAATATTCTGTTAAACTTAATTGGAACTTAACGGAATATTCCCTCCACTTTCTGATCTGGAAGTGGGTCGGTCACACGGATCTGGTTTGGACCTGGTTTCTTGATCCATGTTTGCATCTTTTTTTTTTTATCGGGTCGACCAGGTCCAGTCGCGAGTTTGGTCGCTGGAATCTGGGCAACGAACCAGAGCACCAATCGAGCTTAAAACTCAATCATTTCCCACATTTTACCTACCAAAATGAAGAAAAACAAGTGTAGATTAGGATTATACCTTCACCGAATTAGCCGTGGCAAGAGTTGGCTGAAAAATGGCTCAAAAGCCGTCGGGTTTTCACTGGAAAATTGGGGAGAGGAAGAATATACACGAACAAGGTTAAAACCCTTGATTTTCATTTCAAAAACCACCAAGAAAACTAGAAAATGTCACTAGAAACTAAGATACATCCTATTCACGTCAAACTCACCTCGGTTTCGTCGGATTCCAGGTTAAGTCGCCAGAGAAAATGGCAACTCCGCTGTGTTTGAGTTGCTGCAGGGTTGACAGGGAAAAAAAAGAGGAAATTGAAGTGGTGATCTAGTGAGTAGTCGGCCTCTTGGGGCTCGGTTACAGAAGAATTGAGGGTGCCTGAGATAGGTTTGAGAGAATAGACAGAGTGAGCCGAGAGAGATAAGCGATCTAGAGAGAGAAGAGAGAGAAGGGAAGAGTTTGAAAGAGTCCCCAAAATGTGGGGGAGAAATTGCCACATGGAAGAGAGGGAGATGGTGAGTAAGGCATGTGGGCTCCGTGGGCCACAAAAATCCAAAAAGAATTATTAAAAAAATTAAAATATTGATCTAATAATTATAAATAAAATTATGGGAAATATTTAATATAAAATAGAAATTTTTACAAACATATCTCTCCGTTTTGTAGTTCCGTGAAATCTTAACTGTAACTCTAATTTTGATTCCGCTTGCGCCCATGTGTTAGTAGTAACGAGTACTACACAAATACAGCAGAATAGTAGCTTTTACGCGTCATGGAATGACAGTCAACTATCTCCCCTCTAGGGGTATTTTCGTCAATTTAATCTTTTAAAATTAATAAAATCGTAAAATTAGGGACATATCATTACACCCGATGTGGTTTTTTTTTTTTTTTTAAATCTTAATGTGAGAAAGACAATTTAGATATTATGTAAGTCCACCCCTTTAGCCTTTTATATATATATAGATGAAAAAACTAGAAAAAAAATATGGCAAATATAGTTAATTGGAGAAAAACTAAAAGTTTGTTTTTCCTATTATTGGCAATGAAATTTTTAATCAATCAAACACCAAGGTTACAACTTTAAAATTTGTTTGAAAAAGTTAGTATTCAGATGATTATATTATAAGAAAATAACTTTTACAGGTTTTGATGAGAAACGATTTACACATTAGATTCGATCATAAATTCAAGGTCGTAGCTCAAAACTATTATGTGCTATGAGATTTTTTTTTTTAACAAACGATATTATCTACACTAAAGGGGGTTTAGCCTCATAATGGACTAGAAAAATTTGTGATTCAAATTTGCATTTGGTGAGAATCGAACCTAAGTCATATCACTTACAAGTGAAGAGGAATACCACTAGAACGTTAAGTAGTTTTTCTTATCTTTCTTGTGTAGACCTTGTTTGTTTCAAAAAATCAAAATGATAGTTGGCATCAGCGAGAATCAAACCAATATTTTGCAAGAACTTTTAAACTCAACTTACCAATAGACCACATGCTGATTAGTATTAAAACTTATGGATAAAATATAAAAATACAAATATATTCAGGATGGGCCTAGACCTATCGTCCTCTCCATGTGGCTCCACTACTGCACATGAATAGAAACACAATATTTATCTAGTAAGATATTGAACCACATATAATATGGAACGCTAGTTGAAGATATATTACAATTAGGCTAGGTCAAAGTTTCATTTTGAAAATCCAGCTCACTATTACTGTATATGCGTATGAATCAATTGGAGTAAAAGTTACATTTTTCATCAAAGTTTCTTTTAAGTATATTTTCACTTACCTAAAGTCTTTAATAGTTTTTTAATTAATGTAGAAGTGTAAAAAAATATAGAAAAAATATATAAACGCTCATAATGACAAGCTTTACAACTTTCATGAAGAGCTTAACTTCGAAATTCGCCACTATAATCATATAAATCATAAATCAAAATTTAACCGTTGATTGTTGTTTACATTTACGCTTCATTGTTCTCATCAAAATTTGTTTTTTCAGATTTTCTTTTTTGAAAACATGATCTCTTAGATGATGCAGGAAGATGAACGGTTTGGATCATTGATATTATATTCAGAGTTTTACGGTTAGTGAAGATATTGCTTGATGTTTATAAAGTTTCTACAAACTATATGACATCGACTCATATTTCAGTTAACCGTAAATATCGAAACGTGATATCAAAGATCTGAACCGTTCATCTTCTTACATCCGCCAGATCATGTTTTCAAAAAAGAAAATTTTAAAAATGAAATTCAGTAAGAAGAATAAAGCGTAAATGACAATCGACGGTTAAATATAAATTTAAGGTTTATGGATTATAATGTTGGATTTCGAAGCTGACCCCTTCATGAAAGTTGTAAAGCTTGTCACTATGAGTGATTGTATATATTTTTTTACATTTTTTACACTCCTACAATAATTATTATTAATTTTATTAATTTTGCCCTCAAATAAAAAACATTATTCATGAGGGTTTGGAGGATTTTAAAAATCTAAACGATAATGTAAGTGTAACCATTATCTACTCTTGGAGGAATAATGATGAATCACGAGTGTTTATATATTCTTTCACATTTTTCGTACTTGTATGTATGTCTTCTTAGTTCTTGCCTGTGCAAGTACTATACTAGTTTATTTTAATTTTGGACAGCAACATGTTAAGTAAAATTTATCCTAGTAATGATAGTAAGGAACTCTCATAATAAAAATAAATAATGACAAAAACTTTTTTTTTTAAACTTATATAGAATAATAATACAAAACTATATATTTAATATAGAATATATTGTATATATTAATATGGCTATTGTATTTTATAATAAATCTTTTAGTAATTAAATTTTAAAATTATCAAAATAGTTTTTTTCTTAATGGGTCGAAACGGGTTACCCACGTGTTACCCGCGTGTATACCCGTTAAGAACCTGTTATTAACGGGTCCTTAACGGGTCACCCGATAATGACCCGATAAGTTATCGTGTTGACCCAAAACCCGTTATTTTCGTGCCGTTTTCGTGTCGTGTCAGAAACTGCTGGGTCTAGCAAATATATGTTTTGTACTAACAAAGATGGATATAACCGTTATCCGGTGGATATGGTTATGGATAATACCCGATGGTTAATTTGCGGTTATGGATATGGTTAATTTTCGTGGTTATGGGGATGGATATAGCATTTCCGTCCCCAAACCGATCTATTGCCATCCCTACTGGCTACACCGTAGCAGCCCTTGTAGTTTTTCCTTTGTCGATCCATTTGTGAAATTTGTTGGAAGGTTAAACCAAATTTAAGTTACAAAGAAAGAGTCATAAATCAGGGTTAAGGAACATAGAAGTTCTAGAGTTGTGATCTTTGGAATTTCTAGAGTTAGTCATGATTTCTCTAGATGTTTCAATTATTAAGAAGCTTATAATTAGCTAAATAAATGATGATGTATTGTAGTGGCTATAAAAGCCATGTAGTGTTATGAGTTTGATGTGTGAAAAAATCAAAAGAGTCTTTCCAAGTTTAAAAACCTATCCCCTCTCCTAAAATATTGGCTTGAGCCATCTTTCATAGAAATCTATTAAAGCGTTTCTCTATCGCTCTTCCTCCTACAAATTGGTACCAGAGCCGTGTTGAAGTTTTGTCAATATGGCGAATGCAAATGCAAATGGTCACAACTTGGCTTCACTAATTCCTCGATTTGGCGGTGATAATTACGACTATTGGAGCAATAATATGAAGGTGTTGTTGAAGGCTTTGGAGCTATGGAATATTGTTGAAGCAGGCTATAAAGAGACAGATAACGAAGCTACGTTAACTCAAGCGCAGATGAATACTTTGAGGGAGAACCGAAAGAAAGACAGCAAGACACTTTTCCACATTTATCAAACCATTGAGATGCCAGTATATGAAAGAGTTGCGAAAGCCAAAAATGCAAAGCAAGCATGGGATATGATCAAGAATGCCTACAAAGGTAAGGAGAAGGTAAAGAAGGTTCGTTTGCAATCTTTAAGGAACAAATTTGAAAAGTTGGAGATGAAAGAAGATGAGACAATCAAAGACTACTTTATCAAAGTTACCTCTATTGTTAATCAAATGGCTTCAAATGGGGAGATTCTCGAAGATGCAAGAATTGTTGAAAAATTCTCCGCAGCTTACCGGTGAAATTCGATTATGTTGTGGTTGCCATCAAAGTGTCAAAAGATATTTCAACCTTTTCTATGGCAAAGGTACAAGGAAAATTGGAGGCACATGAGATCAAAATTAATTTGAGAAATCCTCTCGCTACTCAACCTGATCAAGCACTCAAGTCTCAAGTTACAACTACGAGAGGCAATGGCAATCAAGCTTCTAGCCCTAATCAAAGCTTCAGACGTGGAAAATGTGGAAGAAGTGGACGAGGTAGAGGAAGAAATTTGAATGGCAGAGGCACTAATTCTTATGGCAATGAACGAGGCTCATCAAGCAATTCCAATAATGAAGGTGAAATAAATTTCAATTCATACCGACGAAGAGGACGTGTTTTTCAAACAGGAAAAGGACATGGCACTCCAGAATGTTACTATTGCAACAAACATGGGCACAAGATCAGAGAATGTCGATTCAAAAAGGCTGATGATGAAAAACAATTTAGAGTAGGTTATATGCATCAAACCAATTATGGAGATGGTGATTATAAAGAAACTAAAGGAAAATTTTGTGAAAACAAGTTCATTTGAGCAACATATATGCATGCAATTAACAATTAAATGAGGAATCATGCGTGTATGCACTCAAAAACAAAACTTTACCCATCAAATTCAAGGCCTAGTAGTTGTGGTGAACCAAGACTAAACTCAAATCTTACAGAAAAGAGTTAAAAAACTTGTATACCTTTGAAGCACCTGTTTGCTTAGTAAAGGATATTCACCCATGTGAGGCCCTTCTTTCCTTAGTCTCCTTGCTACTTGGCTCCATGGATGTGGATGGAGGAACTTTGCTTCTTGGCTCCATGACTTATTGGATATGGATGAAGGAATGGATTCTCCAAGTTCCCAAGAAGGGGAACCTCTAAGTTTCCACACCAAGGAAAGCATTGAGGAAGAGATGAGTGACCTAGGAAGAAATGGATACTACTCCATTCTTCCTAGGGTGGCCAGCCTCCTAAGAGAAGAGAGAGTTTTTTGTGTTTTTTCTCTTCTCTCTAGAAAACCCCTATGAGGGAATGGGTTATAATTTCCTTTCTATAGCCACTTACATTGAGTGGCATAATTGAAATTAAAACCAATTCTCCCTCACACTCTATATGGCCGGCCATGTGGGTTCATTGGACTTTCATGCCCTTTGTGTTTTTCAAGTTGTCATACAACTTGAGTTATTGGACTTGACATTCGAAGCCCATTGAGCCTTGAGGCCCAAAACTAACTCGAGGTCTAAAACGAACTTATTCATTTGATCAATTAACATATTAATTAATCCTAGCCATAAATAATTAAACCATTTAATTATCCTTACTCATCTCCGTTGTTTCTTCAATATGTACCTTACACGGTGTACGGTCCATTAGGTTCCTTTTAGCGAGGCAGTGGGCGATTAGAACTCTTCAAATCAATTGTGAATTGAAACTTACTTTTCAATTCTCCCTTTAGTGATTATAAACCTTTAAGGCTTCCACAAACCATGAGTGACACCTAGCAGTATGTCATGGCTACCCAAGCTAATCAGAAGAGGTGGAAAACCTATTCAGTTTGGGATTACAATGCAATATGGTCTTTCTCTAATACAATACTCTTGACCACATTGTTTGATTTGATAGTTTATTCATGTCTAATATCCAATGTGATTCTCTTATTTATGTGATTACCTTGAATGTGATTTGGAACGAATTCCTAAATCTCATTCATACTCTGGCCAAAGATTCATAATCATATTATAGAGTATTCTCCCTCAAACGGTTTGAAGGTTAGAGATCCCTTGTTGTGCATTCACTTGCCTCCATGGCTAAGTGGCTTAACCCTAACTATGTCGTGGACACCCTTTGACGGAGTGACTTTGACATAGTCAAAGATCAAGGACCTAACCATAAGACAACTATGATGCCGCAGGTCAAAGGACTACTTTGCATTATCCCAACCATGAGTTTTCATGTGACATGAGTATGAGAACTCCTTGTTGATCGTGTTCAATTGACTCATTCTTTATTGAGCACCTACATGCTTGTCTTGGTGTCAGTCACACCAATGACTCGAGACCAGTCACTCTCTCTAAAAGAAGACATAGCACGTACTGATCTTAACGGACTGTCAATGCCCAATTGGCAATCCTATGATCAGGAATGTTTAGGATATGTATACGAAGGAGAATGGTCTCATGAATCTAACTTCTTTAGATCACAATCTCCTAATTACATATTCCTTGGACTTATCGTTTAAGCATGTAACATTTATATGAGATGGCTTTAAACAATAATATTTGCCCTTTATATTAAACTAGATTAGTTTAACATGTGAAATGTTCGTAAAGTATCATCATATGATTGGCATTAGGGCACATTTCCAACAAAAACTTTATTGCTTGCATGTTATGGAGATCAAATGAATGATGTGTGGTATTTGGATAGTGGAGCTAGCAAGCATATGACAAGTAACAAAAACCTTTTTCTGCCCTCTATAAGTTCGATTGTGGTCAAGTAAGAATCAGTGATGATAGAGCCTATAAAATTAAGGGAATTGGTGAGGTGTCTTGCAAATAAAAATCTGGAACAATTGAGAAGGTTTCTGAAGTGTATTATGTTCTTGGTTTGAAGAGTAATTTATTGAGTATGGGTCATTTGTTGAGGAAGAGTTATGATATTTGCCTCCGTGATGATTTTTGTGTTCTCAAAAGGAAAGATAAATTTGATGCCAAGGTTGGACTTGCTACAAATAACTTGTTTCCTTTGAAGCTTCAGACAACAAAACTATGCAAATAACTTGTTTCCTTTGAAACTCCAGACAACAAAACTATCTTGCTTTGTGAGTGCTGAAAAAGAAGTCTTTAAGTTATGGCATGACATAGATGGCCATTTAAATTATGGAAGTTTGAAGTTGCTGTCAAACAAAAGAATGGTACATGGTCTGCCTCAAATTGATATGGTAGATGGCGTTTGTGAAGATTGTCAATTTGGTAAGCAACATAGAAGTTCATTTCCTTCAAAGTTCTTTTGGCAAGCAAAGAAGCCATTTGAGCTTATTCATTTTGACTTGTGTGGTTCAATGCCAGTAGCATCATTTGGAGGTAATCTATATTTCATTACATTTATTGATGATTTCTCAAGAAAAGTTTAGGTCTACTTCCTCAAAGAAAAATCTAAAGCATTTCAAGCCTTTAAAGATTTCAAGGCCAAAGTTGAAAAGTTTGTTAGGCTTCCAGTCAAAAGTTTAAGGACAGATCATGGTGGAGAGTATCTATCCAATGAGTTTCAAAAATATTGTAGAGATCATGGAATAAAGCACCAGTTGACTACTCGATATACACTGCAAAAAAATGGCATGACTGAAAGAAAGAACCAGACAATCATGGAGATGGTGAGATGTATGCTCAAGAAGAAAAGATTGCAACAAGAACTTTGGGCAGAAGCTGTTCCTTGTGCTGCATATTTAATTAACAGATCACTAACAAAGAGTTTGAAGGATTGCACACCTTATGAAGCATGGTATGTAGTGAAGCCGAGAGTGCAACATTTGAAGATTTTTGGTTGTGTTGCCTATTCCCATGTTCCAAAGGAGTTGAGAAACAAGCTCGACCATAAGGCAGAAAAGTGCATTTTCATTGGATATAGTGAAAGGAGCAAGGCCTACAAGCTGTACAATCCGAAGACCAAAAAGTTCTTGATCAGCCGTAATGTCCACTTTGATGAAAATGCTTTCTTTGAAGAAGAAAATGCTACAACAAAATTTATGCAAGAAAAAGATGATACTTATCAATCAAAAATTGCTCCTCAATCTCCAAGAGCTACATCAAGTGATGACAACTCACCTCCAAGAAAGTTCAGAAGTATACGAGATCTTTATGACTCCTCGGCGTAAGTAGATTTGGAGGATAATACTATATTCTTTGCTTTCTTTGCTGGAGAGGATCCAATTTCATTTAATGAAGCATGTGAAGAGGAAAAATGGAAGCAAGCAATGGATGAAGAAATAAAGGCTATTAAGAAGAATGGGAATTGGGAGCTCACAGCTAGGGATGGGCAAAAGACCCATGGGTTTAGGTAACCTCGGTTACCCGCCCATTTAAAGTTCACAGTTACAGTTATGGGTATTACCGCAGTTATAACGGGTATCCATTTACCCATTTATTTTTGTTTTTTACTTTAGAGTTATTGGTGATACTAATTCAATTTATGCATATGGGTGTGTGAAAAATCATGGAATGTAAACCTTCTGTTTTATGCATATTGATGAATGGTGATGCTAAATCAATTGATTTGGTACTCCACTTTTTTTTTTTTTTTTTCTGATAACTGAGTGTACAATGTAAACCTTCTGTGATCACTTACCTCTGTTGGATTCATGCTAATTGGTGTCGGTGTTCCTAAATGGGATACTAATTTAATTTATACATTTCTTTTGTAGGCCTTTTTTGGTGACAACGAGTCGATGAGACTTTGTGATTGAACATGCTAAAGCATTAGTGTTCGAAAGTGTATAGTTTCGGAATATTTTGGAGCTTTGAATTATCTAGTATTCAAGATAATGACTACTTTTTGCTTTTAGAAGCTTTACTTTGTAATCATGTGGATTATAATTAAAGACTTGCTTGGGTGTAGCAGAAAAATATCGTTCGTAAACTATTATTTCAATTATTGGAATTGTATGAGGACTTAAGTGATTAAAATAGGGAAATGCATGCTAAAATGGACCTATAACAGTGTTTAATTGTCAGAAAATGAAAATTATGACAAATTTTTCTTTTGTAATTTTCAAGTTGTTAAAAAAAATATGTAGACGGTGAAAAAAGGGGTAAATGGGTAAAAAAAAGATAAACGGGTTCAAAAACGGGTAAATGGGTAAATGGTTATGGTTAAATGGGTAAACGATTATGGTTAAATGGGTACACGGTTATGGTTAAATGGGTACACGGTTATGGGTATGGTTAATCGTTTATAAACGGTTATGGGTATGGGTATAACCGTTTATGCAATTACCCAATGGGTAAACGGTTATGCGGGTATGAACATAAACGGTTATGGGTAAATAACCGCGGTTACCTGCCCGCCATAATTGTTGCCCATCCCTACTCACAACTCTGTCAGCACACAAGAATCCTATTGGTGTTAAATAGGTATATAAGACAAAGAAAAATGCAGATGGGTCCATTAACAAGTATAAGGCGAGACTCATTGCAAATGGTTATAAACAAAAGGAAGGTGAAGACTATACTGAAGTTTTTGCTCCTGTTCTAGACTTGACACTATTCGACTGATCATCTCTCTTGCTGCACAAAATAATTGGAATTTTTTTTCAAATAGATGTAAATTATGATGCATTGTAGTGGCTATAAAGGCCATGTAGTGTTATGAGTTTGATGTGTGAAAAAAATCAGAAGAGTCTTTTCAAGTTTAAAAACCTTTCCCCTCTCCTAAAATATTGGCTTGAGCAATCTTTCATAGAAACCTATTAAAGCGTTTCTCTATCGCTCTTCCTCCTACAAAATTCTGTCAACCAAGCTTGCAACTTGCAGTGTAATTCCAACGAATTCAAAGCTTTACCTTTCCACAATAGATTATTACACTGTGTCCAAATGCCCCAAATAATCATCATAGCTAAGTCGAAACTCTCCCTAGAAAGAGTCTGTGCCAGCGCAGCAACCCAATCTATCAATGGTTGTCGACTATCCCAGTTGCTATGTATACCCAAAGGACTAGAGAACCACACTGCCACTGCTTGAGGACAATCCCTTAATAGGTGGTTGATCGTTTCAATGTCCGCATCAAAAAACAAACAAGTTGGCGCCAAAGCCATTTTTTTCTTCCTAAGGTTATCTCTTGTTGGTCCCTGGCACATTGGCCCTCCATATCGCTTTCCAAAGGAATTTCACATCCCCAATCAACATCGATCCACTAGCCTCATTCCCATTTACCTCGCCACAAGCCTAAGCCAGATGGTAGGCGCTCCTCATTAGGGGTGGGTTCAAAAAACCGAAAATCGAAAAAGGAAAAGTCGAACCTAACCGAACGTTATTGGTTCGGTTTCAGTTTTGGAAATTTAGAAACCGAACCAAACCGAATCCCTTTACACTATATGAATGTATGCCCGTTAAGTTTCGTTTGTGAAACTTTGTTGCCAAGTTTGAAACTAACTAGGGATTTTTTAAGTAGCATACTTGGTTCAATTAGGGAGGATATGCCATTGGTTATAGAAGAAAGTTTTGGAAGGTTTTGGAACTTGGAAGAGCTTCTCTATTTATTTACTTTTGAAATGGATACAGTGATCATTTTTCTTTGCAATTAAGGTTGTTTATAGAATAGGATTGGTTTATATGATCTTGAATATGTAAACTACCTTCCCACTTTCCTCATTTTCTTATTATTAGTACCAATGCAAGCTTCTTTTCTAAATTTCATATTAAAAAAAGGTCAAGTTTTATAAAATAAAATAAAAACCGAAACCGAAACCGAACCGAACAAAACCAAACTGAAAAGAAAAAAACACGAACAAAAAAAAAACCGAAAGAAAATCAAATCAAACCGAACCGAAGTTTTGGTTCGGTTTCAGTTTTGGCAAAAAACCAAATGAAACCAAATCCACCCCTACTCCTCATTGTGAAATTCCTATTTTTCTCCGCATTCCAAATTAGAACGTCTTCCGTCCTTCCCAAACTACGAGGAATCCTTTTGATCCAAGAGGCCTCCTCCTCACAAAACAATCGCTTAATGTGTGCCATATTTCAAGCTAACGGGCCAGACTCCATATCAACATACTAACCTTTGAATCGTGAGCCATCCCCAACGGTATATGACTAAGGACCTTGAAGAAACTCTACCTTGGCAGCCAATTATCACCCCAAATTTTAATTTTGGATCCATCTCTGACCCTCCATTGCACCCCCATACGGACAACATTACGGGTAGCCGCTATACTACGGCAACAGTATGAGGCATTCGGTTTTACCTGGTTGAGAGGAAGTCCGTCTTTGGAAAGTATTTTTCTTTGAATAACCATGCTACTAGCAACAAAGGTTGATGCAAGATCCGCCACCCTTGTTTTGTTAACAAGGCAAGATTAAAAGCTTGGAGATCCTTAAATCCCAAACCACATTCACACTTGGGTTTACAAAATTTTTTCCACCGAGGCCAATGAATTATCTGCCTACCTTGTTCACGCCCCCACCAGAATTAGGCAACAATTTGATTAGAATTGGGCAACAATTTGTTTTAATTCTTCATAAAGGGATTTTGGTAGCCAGAAAGTTTGCATCGTATAAAGAGGAACAGCTTGAACTACGATTTTAATCAAAATTTATTTTCCCGCATTACTAAATAGGGTTCCTCTCCACCCATTAAGCCTTTTCCACAACTTTTCTTTAATGTAAGCAAAAGCTTGTTTCTTTGCCTTTCCCACACAAAAACAGGTAGTCCCAGATAGCGGTCGTGATAACTGACCCTAGCCATCGCCAAGTAATCTGCTAGTAGTTGACAGTCGTATTCCGTGACATTACCACTAAATGCGACACATCTTTTCAACAAATTAATAACTTGACCTAAAGATTCTTCATATGGTTTGAGTAGAAGTTTTACTTGAGAACACTGCTGAAGTGTGCCACAAGCCAAATAAAACTGTCATCCGCAAAAAGTAGGTGGTGTACACTCAGTGCACTCTTTACAAACCTTAACCCCTCTGATTCTTCCTTGCTTTCCCACTCATCAAACAAAAACTGATAGGCCTTCCGCACATATGACAAACAGAAACGGTGATAGAGGATCCCCTTGCAGATTCCTCTTTTCGTAAGCACATATCCCACAGGCTCCCTATTATTTGTTAAATGTTGTTTAAGTTTCAATAACTCCCTGAAGTAGTACTAGGGTGGAGATTGTGTTGTTATTTGTTAAATGTTCTTTAAGTTTCAAGAATTAAAATAAAATGATGTAAGACATTATGAGACGGGGAAAAGGATGTGAGAAATGGTGTAGAAATAGTTTAGGTATTTATAGCAAGGTTCTAAAAGACGCTAGGCACTAGTCGGGCGGCGAGAAGGGGCCTAGCGCCTAGCTGGCTAGGCCAGCCTAGACGGATTTAAGTTAATTTAATATAAAATTTAAATTTATTATATAAATAATATGTTTTTTTTAAATAATATATATGTAATGTTAGGTTTTTTAATATAAATGGTCTTAAAAGGAAAAGGAATAATAAAACAATACAAAAATATTTAAAAAGTAAAAAATGATGATTGATTTGGGTGAGAAAAGAAACAAAAAAATATTGACAAAAAAAAACAGAAATAAAAGAACATAAAATAGTGGAAACGTGGAACCAAACAGTGTGGTGGGAAAATAAAGACCACATTTGTCCATTTAAATTGAAATAAAAAAGATGGACCCCACTAGCCATCTTCTTCCTCTCGACTGCAACCTGACTTTTCCAGATTCAAAAATTTTCAAGGTTCCGGCATCTTCAAATACGGCCGACTAGACTCCGCCCAGCCCCGTCCAGCCCTGCGCAGACCTGCATAGCGCCGCCTAGACCCGCCTAATCCCGCCTAATCCTGCCCAACGTCCGTCTAATACTTTCTCCGATTTTGAAAAACCGATTACGAGTTAATCGGGGCGGTTGGTCTCCGCCCAGCACCTAGGCGCCGCCTAGGCCGATTTTTAGAACATTGATTTATAAGGAAAAAATAAAGTTCTAAATTTATTTTTTTTCAAATTTTGTCCTGAAAAATAAAATAAAAAATCCAACGACTACATGACATTAGCTGACATTATGTGTCCGTTGGCTGTTGACAAACTGAGCCCCTCAAACAGGTTGGTTGGCTGGCTAACAATGACCAAACTGATGGCCAAAAGGCTAAAAAATGGTCTGGTGGGTCCTCTTTTTTGGCCCAACCCTTAATTGGAGTTGGGTTTTGGAGCATTTTGGGCTGAAATTTGGCATATGGCCCTATAGCTATCTACATTGGAGATGGCTTTAGTTGTATATGGGTCCTCTCACTAACTTAATAATTTCATTTAATTTTTAATATCAAAATAGGGGGAAAGTTCGAATTCCTTTTCTAATGAGAACAGTTTATATGTAACGGATTCACCACCATGTCACCTCTCCGTCCAATAATACATTATTCTGTGAAGAAAAATTTGCACATATATAGGATTTAGGGATAGGGGATGCCACAGACATTCACGTTTTTTGTCTGGGTGGAAGATGACGGCAGCTTGCCAGGGCTTACTACACATATATAAGGTTTAGGGATAGAGAACGCCACGTGGCGGTGAAACATGTTTCATGTAAGTACTCCACCCCAATCCACCTAATAAAAAAAATTCCTTAAATTACATTTGTAGTAAGTTGTAATTTATGTGATGGTCCACTGCTTTCTTACACCTGTAGTCCTCCTCCTATGCCCATTAAACACAAGTCTACTGCTCTTGCTCCTCTTTGGAAAAGATCATAACATCATCGATCACGAGAGAGAGAGAGAGAGAGAGAGAGAGAGAGAGAGAGAGGCCAAGAGAAAGCTCAAATGGTTGTAGTACCAGCTCTTTCAGTATTCATCCTCCTTAACCTTGCCACAGCCGCCGCCGCAGACTCTCCTGCATGCAACCCCACATGTGGCTCCCTGCAACTCAAATACCCTTTTGGCACAGGCCCTGGTTGTGGCTCCCCAATTTTCCAATCCTACATAACCTGCACATTTACCAATAATCAGCAGCTCCTCCTCCTCTCCACCCACAATGGCTTATACCCTATCACTTCCATTTCCTACTCCACCCAAACCATAACCCTAACCCCACCCTCCATGTTCAACTGCACCTCCATGCAACCCTCCCTCTCCAACTTAGGCCTTGACTGGGCCTCCCCATTTCAGCTCGGCCCATCAACCTTCATCCTCTTGTCCTGCCAGCCACCGACCCTCAAACCCTCCGGCATGCCCGTCTGTGATCCCTGCTACTCTCACCTCTGTGCTTCTATCTACACATGTCCATCCGTGGTTGGTCTTGGCCTCCCCTTGTTCCCTCCCACAAACACGTGCTGTGTGTATTCACCTGGGAATCTTGATGCTAAGGGTGAGTTGGATCTCCACGGGTTAAGGTGCACGTTTACATCCGTTGTGACGCTCAGAGACTACCCGACAGAGCCCGTGCAGTGGGAGTATGGGGTGGCGTTGAAGTACAGTCACGGTGGTTTGGACAGTGGCATTGTGGGTATAAAGTGCAAGAGCTGTGAGATGAGCGATGGAGTTTGTGGGTACAGGGTTGATGATCATGATCAGTTCCTTTGTGTGTGTAAGAATGGCTACAACACCTCCTCCGATTGCCTTAATAATTACACTCCAGATTCGGAGCCCCTTTGGGGCTCGGGCGCGTCTGATGATTTACCAGTTGCTAATTGTAAGTTGTTACTTCAATGTTATTTTTTTTAAGTAAATCGATGATATATAATGAAAATGATTACAGCCATAAGGAAGAAAATTTGATCCAAATCATAGAGATTAGGCAAGAGCTAGACTACACCTAAAACATTTTAATTAAGTGTGGTAATTATTTTTAAATGTTGATGCTAATTTATCGTCATAAAGTGTGGTTTCATGGTGCGTAAAGTGCGCACCCGATGCCTTTGAGCTTCACTGGAAAGTGTGTATTCCAGTTTTGCAAAATTTTGAATGTTTGCAACTGATGGGTTTTATTGTGTTCGCGGAATAAAGTCAGGTTTTATTGCGTGAGCAAAAGAGAGAGAACTTAAGCATTAAGGCGCAATAGAAGTTGTCATTTTGTACTAGTATTTCTCTTTATTTATAAATAAAAGATTTTAGATTTGATTCTCGTCAAAGGCAAATTTGAACCACATTATAATGGTTAGCCGAGGAGGGTGAAGCGTAGACCTCACCCTCTTAGCGTAGATAATGTCATTTATTCAAAAATAAAAATAAAAAGGAGCAATGGAAGTTACAAAAATTTTCAAATGGGAAAATAAATCTAGCCATCGTCACTAGTTATTAGGGACTTCCTCTTCAATACACTGCATAAAGAATTCAAACTATTCTACTCTTTTTAATGTATTTTAGAGTAAAAATATCGTTTGTATTTAAAAACAAAAAAAAACCTATAGCTGATTGAGTCGTCATCGGTTCAAATTTGCAGGGAAAATATGGTCTGCGCTTGTGGCTGGCCTGATGATAATGGCTTGAGAGAGAGAGAGAGAGAGAGAGAGAGAGAGAGAGAGAGAGAGAGAGAGAGAGAGGGATCTATGTAAGTTGTAATAAGATTTAGAAAAAAACTTAAGCTTTCTGACCGAAATTGAGATTTGATTTGTTTGGAAAGGGATTTTTTTTTTTTTTTTTTTTTTTTTTTTAAATCTCAATTGTTAAAACCATTAGTTTTTTTACTAGGATAATGTTAGTGTTCTCTCAATATTGGGAACCTATTTGTCTCCAATTATAGTTACCGTATTTTCACAGTATGAAATTTATATTCAGAACTGTTAATCTCTTTATCATTATCTAAAGATGCAAAAAAATATTTAATTTAGATATCGTGTAGCCATTTTCATATATATTAAAGAAATGGACGATTCTGTGGATGCAAATTTCTTCCTCCTTGATCTTGGACAAAATTGCACCTACAAAACAATTAACACCTTAGGTCAAGGCCAATAGCCTCACGCGCCCAGGATGAATTTGGGGGGGGGGGGGGAAGGGGCTTTGGCCGAACAACCTCCGATGCCAAAGTTAGAATTTAGAGAGAAAAGATGTTTAGAGAATTTTGGGATTTTTGCATGAGTGTTGGAATGAGTGTTTGGTAAAAATGAGTGCCTATTTATAGGGCTAGGCCGGTCCACTTTGGAGAGAAAGTGGCCGGCCATGATGTGGTTTTTATGGTGAAATTTTTGGTTTAATTAGCCAATTTATTGGCTAATTAAACATGAAAGAAATAAATGGGGGTTATAGGATTAATTGACTAACGTAATTTGGGTAATAAAGTGGAAAAAAATAAAAAAGGTGAAGAGCAAAGAGTGTGGCCGGCCTTTGACTAGCTTTAGGGTTGAATTGGATGTATTTTGTGGTTAATTGGATGATTTCATTGGTATTTAATGGATTAATTGGGTAATTAATCCATTAATTAACCAATTAACATAATATTTTGGAGGTTACCTTGCAAAAGGGGTTTTGATGAGATGGACTTTGAATTGTTTACCTCTTTTGGAGCATTTTTGACTTGGTTGTGGGATGATTGCCTGCTGCTCACTTGTAGGAATCTCAGTACACCTCAAGGCTATTTTTGTCTTCTTCATCCAAAAATCCACGTGTCGCATTGTGATTATTTTTGGCTCCACAGATTCGTCATAAAGAAGATACTTGCTACTAAAACCATCGATTGGCTTGGCACGCAAGGATGGCTAAATGATCTTTAGCAGATATGATCTTTAGATGATGATGAAGAGTATGAATGGTTCCTATTATGAAGTTCGTATGGTGAAGATACGTTAATCATAAGTGGAGGGACATGTAGGTTCCTCTATCAGTGTTTAATTTGATCTATTAAACAATTGAAAATTGATTTCTAATCTTTTTAGCCAGTTTCCCATAAAAGAAAAATAATGAAATTGACAAAAGAGTACTGCCTCGCTTGACAATCCCGTTCGCTTAGACCCCATGGTTAAAAAAAAATATGTGATCACCCACCATTCAATTTTAATTGTGCTCAATCTTCCTTCTTCCAATCCAACTTTGACATATATGGAGAAATAATTTATCAACAATACAAAACGAAAAGTTTTTGTAAAAGTGTCAAGTTATAATGAACAGGTAAATGGAAATAGCTATTTCAAAGGAATAAGGATAGAGCCAAGTATTTTTCATTGTCAAATGGAAAAAGAGCAGGAATAAATGTGAGCAACATATCAGCAGGCATCTTCTGCGCATATATGTACTACATAGGAAATGCGGTGCTCCACTTGAAAGTTGAGTTGTGGGAGAAACCTTAAGCATCTGAATTCCGCACTAATGGTAGTACGGAACTTGCATGGCCTTATAAATATGTTGGGTTATCCTCCATGTTGCCAACTGATTTTGTAGTGGAACCTCAACTTCCTTCATGGTATTCAAGCAGGTTGTCCCATGTGTCAAGCCCAAAAGCCACACGTGCTCCACGTCATTCCGTTCGTGGTGTCCACATGTTAGGCTTGAAAATTTGCCACAAATGAAGAGGTCTGTTGATGTTGAATCGCATATTGATGGGATGACGGACCTTGAAGGGCTTATAAGTAAGTTGGGCTACCCCCAAAATATTGGCAATTTCCTTTATGATGGAATCCCAACCCATATTGCCAATTGGTTTTATGTGGAACCTCAACTTCCTTCATGGTATCAGAGCAGGTTATCTCATTTGTCAAGCTCAACGGTTTCATGTGCTCTGTGTCACCCCGTTCATGTTGTCCATGTGTTAGACTTAAAAATTCGTCACACGTGAGGGAGCGTGTTGAGATTGAATCCCTTGCATAGACTTATAAGTAAGTGAAGCTACTCTCCATGTTGCCAATTAATTTTGTAGTCAAAATTAACCATTTTCGTAAATTAGTTAGAACGAATTCGAACTTCGGATCTGAGGACGTACAATATCATCAGTATGCATAAAACTAACCCACGGAGGAGAGGAGGCTATCAAGAAGAATACTGAGATCAAATCCAAATTATAGCTCCATATATGTCAAATTTCAAACATAAAAATCACAAATTTCAAACGTGAAGATTAATTTAGAAGCACTATCAACAAGAAAAAATGTTCCCCTAGAAAAAAGGCCACGTAAAAGGAACACTTAATAAGACTTATTCGAGAATCAATAATTCGAATTTTAATTTAAAAAAAAATACAATAATGACATGTAATTTAAATAAACAAAACAAATGCTAATGTGGTTATTGGTCAAAGCGCCTTAATTAAATGTTAAACAGGAACAAATGTTTTTGTTTTTGTCTAACGATAGATTTGTTAGATTAGATGTTAGATAAGGAAGCCAAAGCGGGGTTCGAACCCACGCCGTGGTTCAACGGCAACACTCTTTTCCACCACTATGTTAGAGGGCCATTTGCAAAAAGAACAAATGTTTGATCTGTTAAAAAATTCTTGGGGATTCTAAAAACGCCTATCCTTTTTCTTCTCAGTGTGTCTGATCTCCGATGAAAAAACAATTTTGAAGACCTTGAATGTTGATCAAACAGGAAGCAAAAGGATGGCACAATACAAACCAGCATCATCCTGATGTAACAAATTAATAGCAGTAACATAATACAATTCAACTATAAGGTTCTGAATATGTTTGTCAACAGAAAGCTTAAGGCCAAAGTGCAACACAAAAGTTATATTTCTTATTTATATTGACATAAGTATTGGTTTTTAGGTTTTGGTCCAATTGAAGTCTTGGTCTCTGAATTAAAAATATGTCAGTATTGGTCGTTTATGAACTCATTGTAAGAGTATGAACATGAGATTGGGTGTTTTGGCATTGGGTGTTTTGGCATTGGCTGTTTAAGTCCAATTGGTATAAGAAAGCCTTATGAGAAGATGTATACTAATTCTTGTTGATAAAGAATTTTGTTGTGACATTAAACTGGTATGTGTTAGAAAGCATAAGTTGTTTTCTATGAGGATTCTAATAGGGAATCCTTGTTATGTTATGAGCAAGGTATTAAA
Source organism: Heteromeles arbutifolia (assembly GCA_024362995.1). NCBI lineage: Eukaryota > Viridiplantae > Streptophyta > Magnoliopsida > Rosales > Rosaceae > Heteromeles > Heteromeles arbutifolia. Next base: position 7,143,131 of record JANCRC010000015.1, read on the forward strand.
TATTGATGATATCGGAAATATTGGTAGTCCAAAAACACGGAAATTTCGATGGAAATATCGGGATATTATCGATATCGATAAAAATTGAATAAAAACCACGGAAATTGTAAGAAAAACTTGGAAATTTTTATTGAAACTTTGCAGGATGTTTATTTAGTCAATTATCTATTAGTTTATCACAAAAAATTGGAAGGAAATGCATTACATGATGGATTTAACTGATTTAAGTTGATTATATAGCGAGCTGGCAAACATGAGTGACTTAGTACCACATAGAGTTCCTATGAGGTTCAAAATTTTCATTATCTTCATCATCTCCATGTGTAGAGTAAGTGTATTGTGAAGAGTAGTCATCAAATGATAAATCCCCAAAATAGTTTTGCACGTAATTGTTAACATGTCAACCATATGGATCCGAGATTGGTTGACGCTGTTCATAAGCAAAATCATTTGAAGATTGAGTCTCGGATTCTTTCTATGAGTCACTCGATTCCATCCCAACAGGAATGAGATATGAAGGGTTCGGGATTACCAAACAAATGGGATTTGGAAACCAATCCCATATCGAAAATTTCGGTATTTTTCGGGATGAGATTCCCGAACTTCGGGATGGTTTTGGTTTGGGATTTTTCAGTTTGGGTTTGGGACTTTTTCGGTTTGGTTTGGGATTTTTGGGAATTTTTTCCAGCCCTACATGTAAGTGACCAAATAAAAAATAGAAAAATTAAAAACCACATGTCATTGACTAAGTAATTAATTGACACAATTTAAAATATAATACCACAAAAAATTTGGAATATGTGCAAATTTGTTTCTTGCAAAAAGAATTCAAAACAAAACCATATATATAAATATTTTAGCATATTTTCACAAAAACATAAGTGATATGGTGGTTTAGGTCTTGAAGAAGTGAAATGGGAGGGGTTCGAATCCCCCTATGCCCAAAATTGAGACTTTTCATAAATTTTTAGTATTTTTGGGTTTCATATCGCGATATTTCTTATAATATCGCGATAGTATCGATAATATCGATAATATCGCGATATATTAACGATAATAAGAGGATAAGTCACCAAAATATCGTTGGACCAAAAAAAAGATAATATCGGCGATATTTCGCCTATATTTTTGATATTTTGGTCCATGGTTATGAGAAGGTGATATGTGTGTGTGTGTGTGTGTGTGTGTGTGTGTGTGTATCGTGACCTCTCATAGATTAACGCTCTCTTTGGAACTAAGCCCTATTCTTGATTTGAGCTCGAGATAATCTGACAGAAAAGAGAAGAGTTGCAGTGCACTGAGTTTCGGTTTGAAGCATTCATGGCATCTTCAAGTGGAGGTTCTTCAGGTCAAGGTATCACACCTCTCTTATATGTCAAGGTTTTGTATTTCTTGATTGTGATTCTAGCAACTTAATCGAGATCATGGATTTATGTTTAACATATGGTATCAGAGCTATAGGTTTAAGTTCTTAAATTCAATCAGTAAAATCAATTGAATCATATATAAAAAATAAAATTAAAAAAGGAGGAAAATTTTTGTCATCAGGTTTCGAAACTAGTTTAAGTTTTGCCTAAATAACTAGGTTTTTGGGTGCGTTTTAATAAAATAAGGTGATTTAAAAATTTGACCGTTAGAACTCGAAGTCTGTTTTGTTTTGGGGTTTTCTGGGTTTGGATAAAAACTTTACCTTGTTTCCTTTATCTCTGATTTGTGACTTGGTGATCTGAGTGCATCAAATTATTCAACTTGTTATTGAGTGTTCAATATCCATCTAATATGCTTCCACTGTCAGGTGTTGATACTCATCAATTAAGTGGCATGTGTTTTTGAAACTCATTAGGAAACCTAGAGAATATATCTTGCTTAGTTCTTGATTATGATTCAAACTTTGAATAAAACATGTTAAATAATTATATGTAGAAGGAAATTATGGTTTAAATTTTCTGCAAAAATGGCTTGTTAATGCCTTTTAAACTATGAACTGTTATGTATGGGGCAAATCTTTTTTCTTGAATAAGATGATTGTTCATGATCACATGGTGTTCAATTCTTACCATGAAATTTCTAAACCTATATGTGCTTATCAATCATCCGTTGTTAAGATTGTGTATATGGATAATAGTTTTGATGTTATGATGTGTAATAGAATAAGAAACGAAATCAAGACTCTAAAAATTCATATTTTGATTTCATTGTTCTTCAATGTCTGCAATATCAATAAAGATTTTGAATTTGGCCAACATTCCAATTCTCACTGGTGGGAGCAATTACAAGAAGTGGAGGAGGGATATCAATCTGTTATTGACTCTTAATGAGTTCGATATAGCAATTGATAACCCTAAGCATGTCATCACTGATCAAAGCACCACGGCTGACAAATCAGATCATAAGAGATGGACAAAAGCTAATAAAGTAGCACTTTCTATTTTGGAAGGTGGGAAGATAGATACAATCAAAGGTGGATTCAAGAAACCTGAATTGGTTGTGGATTACTTAAAAGCAATTGAGAATAAGTTTAACGACTCTGAGAAAGTTGAAATGAGTCAATACATGTCCTTACTTACAACTTATAAGATTGAGGGCACTGGTCCATCAAGGATCACATCATAAAAATGACAGATGCTGCTGAAAAACTAAATTCCATGGATGTGAACATTGGCGAAAATCAACTGGTTTTCATGATTCTCCAAGCACTTCCTTCAAAGTATAGCCAACTAAAAATATCTTACAATACACAATATAAGAGCTAGGATATTGATGAACTCATTGCACAATGTGTGCAAGAAGAAACCTAACAGAAGCAAGAAAAGGGTAAGGAGATTGAGGAAGCCAATTTTGTGCAATCTGGAAAGGTGAAGAAAGCTTTTAACAATGGAGACTCTTCTGGTTCTGGTAAGAATCCTAATAGATTTAATGCATCTACTAAAGTAAATGACTCCCCTAGAAAATCAACCAAGTTTAAAACTAAACCTAAAGATGTGTCTAAACTTAAGTGTTTCTGGTGCAAAACTAAGGGTCATTTAAAAGTCAACTGTGAAATCTTTAAAGACTGGTTAAAAGCAAAGAAAAGGAACAAGTGCTTGTTTGGGTTGAATCTAATTTATGTGAGGTACCTGTTGATTATTGGTGGTTTGATACTAGATACTCAATGCATATAACTAATTCTTTGAAAGGTTTTTAGAAACAAAAGGAAATTGAAAATGCTTTGTATAATGTTTATGTTAGGGAAGGGACTAAGGTTACAGTATATTCTATTACGATTGTGAATTTGAAATTAACTTCTGGTTTTGTTTTACAATTGAAAGATGTGCTCTATGTGCCAAAGATGAGAAGAAACTTGATTTATGCTTCAAAAATTGTAAAATATTGTTTTGCATTCCTTGCTGATGATGTGTGTTTAAAATTTTTTAGGAAAAACTATCTTGATATGATTTGGGAACTGCCCTTTTGTTTGATAACATGTGGCATCCAGAATGTTTAGTTCATTCCTTTGATCACTCAATTTTAAATGTAGGCTCTAAAAGAATGCTAGAATAGGATACCTCATACATTCTCTGGCATAAAAGACTATGACACATTTCTAAAGAAAGAATAATCAAACTTTCAAAATTTGAGTTAATTCCAAAATTAGATCTTGCTACTGCAACTGAAGGTGTTGACTATTTAAAGGGTAAGGTAACTAAGTTTAGAAAATTTGATGCTAAAAGAAGTCAAGGATTGCTTGAAGTAATACACACTGATATTTGTGGTCCTTTCTAGTCAAAACAATTTGTAGGAATAAGTACTTTATCAACTTCAAAGATGATTTTTCTAGACTTGGATATACATTTCTAATTGGTGAAAAGTCTGAGGCTCTTAAGTGTTTTGTAATCTATAAAGCTGAAGTTGAAAAACAGTTAGATAAGGTGATTAAAATTGTTAGATCCGATAGGTAGGAGAGTACTTTGGCAGATACACTGAATCTGGGCAACAAAATGGACCATTTGCACTATATTTGGAGAAGAATGGCATTGTGGCACAATACACAACACCTGGAATACCTTAACGGAATGGAGTCTTAAAAAGGAGAAATAGGACTCTCATTAGCATGGTTAGAAGTATGATGACAAGATCCAAACTGTCAGGGTTCTTATGGGGAAAAACTTTGAAAACAATCAATTATATATATATATTGAATCGAGTTCCTAGCAAGGCAGTCTCTTCAACACCTTTCGAGTTGTGGCATAGGAAAGTTCCAAGTTTTGCCTATTTCCATGTTTGGGGATGTAAAGCATAAACTAGATTCTACAATCTTAATAAAAGAAAACTGGATTCAAGATTACAATCTTGTTACTTTATTGGTTACCCTGAGAAATCAAAAGGATACAGATTCTACATTCCTCAATGCTACATTCGAATTCAAGAAACACATAATGTAGTGTTCTTAGAAGACCAAGAGATAATGAAAATCATGCACAAGCTAACTACAGTAAAATCTTGTTATTTCCTCAACCAATGTCCACAAGCATTGATGACTTAACTGCATAAATGGATCTTGATACTGGGAATACCATGGAAATTGAGCAGCCTACAACATAGCTTGCCTCATCTGTGACAAAAGTAAATCATCAAATTTCAATTGAAGTTCCATCTCGATTTGAACCAAGAAAATCAACTAGAATTCAAAGATTATCCACTGGCAATGATTATATATATTTGCAAGAAAGTGAATTTGATATAGGGGATGTTGATTATCCTCTCTCATACACACAGGCCATAGAGAGTTCATAATCAATTTTATGGCAAAATGCAATGAATGATGAATTGGATTCCAAGTTCAAAAATCAAGTTTGGACATTGGTAGAGTCAAATTCACATATTAAACGCAAGTGGGAGTATAAAACCAAAAGAGATGCTCAAGGCCTAATTGAAAGATACAAAGCAAGACTAGTTGCTAAGGGATTCACTTAAAGAGAAGGGATCGATTACAATGATACTTTTTCTCCAGTATCCTCTAAAGATTCCATGAGAGTAGTTACATCTTTGGCTGCTCACTTTGATTTGGAATTGCATCAAATGGATGTTAAAACTGCTTTCCTTAATAAAGATTTGGAAGAAAATATCTACATGAAACAACCAATTGGATTTGTTGAAATGGGGAAGGAAAATATGGTCTGCAAGCTCAATAAGTCAATATATGGTTTAAAACAGGCTTCTAGACAATGGTACCTGAAATTTGATCAAATTGTTATTTCTATGGGTTTTGTAGAGAACAAGTTGGATGATTGTATATACATCAAGTTCTCTGGATCAAAATTCATCCTTTTAGTGCTTTATGTTGATGACATTTTGCTTGCCAGTTCATGTTAACAGCTATTGCAAAGTACAAAGAGGATGTTAAGTGAGAATTTTGAGATCAAGGACCTTGGTGAAACACACTATGTATTGGGCATTGAGATTGTTCAAGATAGGAAAAAAATGAGGCTTCTTGGTTTATCTCAGAGAGGATATATTGACAGGGTGTTAGTCATGTTCAATATGGAAAGCTGCAGCAATGGTCAAGTTCTAGTTAACAAGGGAGACAAGTTTTCCAAAGGTCAGTGTCCAAAGACTAATTTGGAAAGAACCAAGATGCAGTCCAAACCTTATGCTTCCTTGGTTGGAAGCCTAATGTATGCAATCATTTGCACAAGACCAGTTATTGCCTTCATTGTAGGCATGCTAGCCAGGTTTCAAGCAAATCTTGGTGAAGCTCATTAGGTAGTTTCAAAGAAAGTCTTGAGATACTTGCAGAGAACCAAGAATTCATGTTGGTTTATGGCAGAAGTGATACTTTGGAGCTTTGTGGGATATACTTATTCGAATCTAGTTGGAGATGTAGATGATAGAAAGTCAACGGGATGATATATATTTATGCTTAATGGAGAGGCTTTTTCATGAAAAAGTGCAAAACAAACTGTCATTGCTACATTTACTATGGAGGCTGAATTTGTAGCTTGTTTTGAAGGTATAAAACATGTAGTTTGGTTGAAGAATTTCATGTTAGATTTAAGGATTGTGAATTCAATTCAAAAGCCTGTGAAAATGTTTTGTGACAATAACTCAGTTGTATTCTTTGCCAAGAATAATAGGAGAACTTCAGCTTTAAGATTGATGGATGTAAAGTTTCTTAAAGTCATAGAACAAGTCAAGAAATGAGTGATTAAAGTGCAGCATATTAACACTCCTATGATACTTGCTGATCCTTTGACTAAAGCATTGCCTATTGGAGATTTAAACAACATGTTTCTCGAATGGGAGTGCTAGAAAGTTTTGATCAGTGGGAGTAATCAATCATCTTTCAAGAGATTGGGATTGCAGCTCTATGAATGATATGATCTGGAATAATGAGTGCAATCCTGATCAAGCTAATGTTAATTTATTTAATTATAGTTAGTTATCTAGTTCAATTTATGTTTTCAATAAATGTCTTTATTTCAAGGCTCAATACTTCAATTGTTTGAAGTTGTGTAGTTTTTGGATGGCAGACAAAGTTTAGAGTTAGATTCGTTTGATGCTTTGGAAAACAGTTTATTTTTTTTAAGCTTATGTTTAATGAATTTTATTTAGTCATTGACATGTTGCTTTTCATTGAGATTGATATATGTTTTGATCTTTTGAGAAGTGGGAGCATATTTGATATATGTTTTGATCTTTTGAGAAGTGGGAGCATATTTGATATATGTTTTGATTCATGGCATCTTCAGGTGAAGGTTCTTCAAGTCAGGGTATCGCAGCACTCTTACATGTCAAGGTTTTGTGTTTTTCTTGATCTCATCACAATGTGAAGCAATAGTCCTTATGGGTAACGCCAAGAACTTTTGTCAAAAAATAAAGAGTTTTATGGGGCAAATAAGGGACTAAAATTCTAATTGGTTAACCAAAAGAACCATTGCTCTACATTGTGACGAGTTCATGAATTGAAGCTCCAATTGAATCAAAGTTCATAGTGTTTGGGTTAATATTTGAATATTAGGCTTGAATGAAGGAAAGCCCAAAGATGCCAAATTAAATGAAGACTTGCCCGGAGCCCAGCGTCGAGCCCAGAAACAAACTGAAGCCTTCTCAGCCAAGACATAAGCCATGTGTCTAATGGCACTACAAGTAAAAAGATGATGACTCACTACCCTCCAAGAGCTTTCGAGCGAAAGCAAAACTAAAAGCAGTCGGGCCAAAATGCCTACAAAAGGGGAGGCAAGCATCTAAGACACAGACACTCAACCAATCAAACAAACAACATACAAACTCTACTCTCAAGCCAGATTTGCATCCAAAAAGCTGAAATCAACTTAGATTCAGTCCTTTTAATAGTAGCTTCCTCAGAAAAGTCATCTTTTGTCTAGTGTAAAAGCTCTGCTACCTTCCCTAGTGTTGTAGTATTGATTCCCTCGTGTAAAACCTGTTTACCATTCATCCCTTTCAATGTACAACCTCTGTAAACTCAAAGAGAAATGGCTGCAAGAGGTTCAACCTTGCCAAACAAGGTGAAATCTTTCCCGAGTTTCTTTATTTGTCTTTTAATTTGGTAGATCTATCATCTAAATGTACTTTCCAGCATGTATTCAAGTTATTTCCAGTTATTCCCTACCTAAGTGTCCCATGTGCATCTGGATCTGGTTAACTTAGTAGATCTGTTTTCATTATGAGCAACTTGGAATCAAGCAAATGACTTAAAGGGTTCTGGACTCCTTCCATTTGAACATACAAGATCATGAACTAAAAGTCCTTGTGTAAAAGGCAAGAAAAAGAACTTAATGCAGACTTAACCCATCTACTACAATTATTCGATAACAAGAAGTTTGAATAACTTGGGGTGCAAGTAATCAAATTAAAACACATTTGTTCTACATCTGCTATACTGAGATAGCAGTGGCACACCTAAGCACTTTGTTAGTTTTGATTGCAAGCCTCAAGGTCTACTCCTAAGGCCTTACAAAGGCACATTTCAAAACTAACTTTGTACTCTTCTTGTAGCACACCAACAAGCAAGAGCCCGACTACCAAACATACACACTCAAAGTGCCATCAACCCTTGGGGAGCTGTACAAAGGGCCAGATCCACATTTTGCCACGAACATAGTTTTGGTACGCCTGGTGAAACCTCATTAGTCTTATATGCCAAGAAGGAAAATGAAGAAGCGAACCTTCAGGTGGAACACAGAGTACGGGCCATCCTAGTGTCTACCTAGATCAGACATGACTGATCACCTAAAAGATTTCCCCTCCCTACGAGGACCAGCTATTCTGGGAAGCCCGACTTCATTTGAAAAGTCAGGAAGAAAAGTGACTAATGAAGACTTGCAAGCCACCATGGTGCAAGTGCTGAAAAGTATGAAGAAGATCTCTCTAGAAACCAGATGAGAAGTGAGCAGACTCTGTTCTTTAACAAGGAGTTTGTAGAGAAGACTAGACCTCAAGTACTCTACCCCAAAAGATAGTTATGTTAGAGAAATGATGAGGAGACCAAGCCCTGAGAAGGAACCAGCTATTCCCCTATTTCCTTAACTCGAGGAATGGAGCGAAAGAGGAAAAGAGAAAGTAGGGCCTGGAGCCAGTCAGCCAATATTAGAAGAGATCCTGGAAATAGATTTGCCCGACCCATTACTATTTTCACTAGGTAATAGGGGGTAGGTCAGGCAAGACAAGAAAAAGTACGGAATGAACCAACAAGTTAGAGAATCTAGTGGAAAAGATGTGTCCACAACTGCGGGCAAACCTCCTCCTTATAGGCCACCACCATTGGCTAATAAGGAAGGAGGGGCCAGATAGAGACAGCCTGAACCAAAGAATGAGACTTTCTCGAGCAATGATCGTAGCCCGAAGTGGGAACCTCGTTACAACCCACATAATAATACAGTCAACCGACAGCTCAGAGATGAGTTAGCTGAATTAAGAATAATGGTGGTCCAAAATGCTCAACCCCAAGCTTGCCCGCTGTTCAGAATCACGTATTAGAAGCTTTACTCTGAATACATTGATGAGCAGAATCATTTTCCCCTTAACTTCAAGATGCCCGCATTCCCAACCTTTAGTGGAAAAGATGGCAATATGTCCTCTAGAGATCACATCTTCAAGTTCTCCAATAACTGTGTGGCGTTTGAAGACAATCCTAACTATAAGTTAAGGTTATTTGGGAACTCACTGGTTGGCTTAGCATCCCAGTGGTACTATATGTTGCCCCTTAATTCTATTGCTAACTGAGGGCAAATGGAGATCGCATTCCATAAACAGTTCTATAGGGTGGAGCCCGAGATGACTATCAACGATCTAGTTGAGGTGAAGCAATATGAGCATGAGTCCATAGAATACTTCATGATGAGGTTTAGAAAGACAAGGATGAGGTGCCAGTTCCCTATCAACCATGCCCAACTTATATCCATTGCTCATAAGGCATTGAGGCTGCCTTTGAGAAAGAAGTTTTACGATATACAGTTCAATGAGCTACAAGAGCTAGTAATTGCTGCCACAAAGTATGAGAAGTTATTAATTGAGGAACAACAAGTAAAGCACTCATCTAAGGTGCCATATTTCTACAAGAGCAAAGTTGTAATTCATCAATTGGAGCTTGAAGAATCAGAGCTTGGAGAAAGTAACGACAATGGAGTAGAGGGGATTGAAATGTGTGCAGCATATATGACCACTCATTTCAAACCATTAATAGTGAAAGGTTTAGTCCAGCCAATCAAGGATAAGAAATTAATGATGAATGATGGTGGATTTGTCCCTATGAGAAGTTACTCCTTTGATTTAACCAAAGTCGCAGAGATCTTTGAAGAGTTGGTACAGGCAAGAGTGATTGTGCCCGGTAGCACCAAAAAGATGCCTAAACCAGAAGAATTAAGACGAAAGAAGTATTGTAAACTGCACTACACTTTTAACCACTCCATAACCAATTATGTCATGTTCAGGGACTGGATACAAGACCTCATAGTCAAGGGAAAGTTGTTGTTGAAAAACCCCAGGCCAATATGATGATTGACATAGATCTCTTCCCAGATGCCCCAATAAACTTGATCAACCTGACTTGGGCTGAGAAAGGGAAAGGAAAAGCCACGTGGGAAATGAAAGCAGAAATGAGGCAAGTTGACAGACCTACAAAAGGAACTATCAAGTTCCCCGAGAGACCCAAAGCAGCCATAATTAAAGGGGTGGTGTTGTGTAGCAAGTGCCAATGTGAGTATAAGCTAGAAGTGCCAGCATCAAGAGTTATTATTGATCAAGAGTTTATCAGAAGAAGAGAGAAAGAAAAGCATGAAGCTCGCATGAGCATCATGCGGGTAGCTGAGAAAGAAACCTCCATAAATGTCTTTTAAATGTTGGGAGGGGACTTTGAACCAAAAGGCTTATTCGAGGTATTCAGAAACTATAAAGCCTCATAAGAAATGAAGGATATAGAGGCCAAAATGCCAAAATGGATGGATGTAAGGCCTCCCCAACCAAGTTATAATGATGTCAAAATGAAAGGAAGAACAAAAAACCCAGTATCCCCAGTAACTAAGAAGGATTATGCCTGACTTGGGTGAAAATGGTATGTAGTGGGGAATGATGGAAAACCAGTAAAAGAAATAGGAGATTCTATGATCAGAAGAGTCCAGAGGCAACATAAAGCTCATATGAATTCACTGAAAGTCCATGCTACATCAGAAACCTCTGAGAACGTTAAGTTTGATAAAGTACCCCAATGGGGAAGGAAGCAGCTCCAGTGGAGAAGCAAAAGGGAGGTGGAAAAAGCTAATAGCAAAACTGAGGGAAGGGGAGATCATGTGCCTCCAAACCTCCATCTAGAAAATACAAGATCTTGAGGAGAGCTCAGGAGGATGTGGTGATGATGCCAACCCGAAGATGGAGTCCAAAACCAATATGCTTTGGAACTATTTCACCAGATAGGGGGATACCTTTACCTTTGTTGATTGATACCCTCTATAACATCCCAGAGCAAGTGCAGAACTTTGGTATAACTCGGAAGGAAGAATTGCCCGAACTGATGTTACCAAAAGAAGCACAGGCTTGGTTAGATGAGTTTATGGACCATATTGGAGGCAAGAATGAAGATTTACCTGAACCTAGCAACTTCCACGTAAACATGACTTATGTTCTATTTGCCATGTTTTGCGCAGATCCTGATCAGCCTGCCACAATAGAGGGTGATTACTTAGCAGCAAAACCTATGATGGCACACGTTAGTGTTAAGGAAACAGGAAGAGAAGAATACAGCCGGACAGGTTTGCCCCAACTCTCAAGGAGGGAGCCCGAGAAAGTGTATTAAGATAGAATGGTCTTCAGTCACCCAAGTATGGCCCTAGCTAACCATCTCAAACCTATATATGTCACTGCTCATCTGGAGAAAATACCCTTCAAGAGGGTTTTGATTGATGGAGTTGTTGTGGTTAATAAAATGTCATTGAAACAGATGAAGAAGTTGGGAAGAAGTGAGGAAAATCTTATTCCTATTGACTTAATAGTTTCTAGCTTCTCTAGAGCCATTACCAGAACGCATAAGATATTACCCTTGGAAGTTGACTTGGGATCCAAGCAAATCATGTTAGCTTTCTTAGTGGTGGACAACAGTTCCACTTATGAAACCTTGCTTGGCAGAGATTAGATTCACCAAAGTCTCTCCATGTCTTCCACCCTGCATCAACAAATAGCTGTTTACCACGAGGCAGGGACCATGTGGCCAGGATTCTGGGAGATGGTAGAGGCTGAGTCACAGCCATTTATCCCCACAAAAAATGTTGCAGAAGCCAGCTTTTACAATCCCAATGTTGGGATTCTTCAGTGCCTAGAAGCTGATGAGAACGGCCGCCCTACTAAGGTGATGGCCCAAAAGCTGCTGGAGCAATGGCTGTTTCTCACAAGGGAGGAATGGGATAAACCCCATATCGTCTCAGCTCCCCAACACCAATAAATGTCAGAACAAATAAAGAAAGACCAAGTAGTTGCAGGCAGGTCCTTAATCAAAAGACTGTTGGTGTATGGGAGGGAAAGAAAGCAAGTAAGAGAGAGCTCGGCCAAGGAAAAAGTAGAGTGGAAGAAAGGGGCTTCAAACAGCCAGAATAGAGAAGAATAAAAGTTTTTTGAGAAAGAGATAGATGCAGCCATACACATGGCTGAGTGTATAGATGACTTGGATTGGCCCGATGACATGCCCGAGGGCCCAAAGTTAGTTGAATTTTTGTGTACAGAACCTGACAAGCCAGCACCAGAGGTACAAGACCCCTTAGAAACCATTGATTTAGGAACTGAGGAGGATCCAAGGCCTATACATATCAGTAGCATGTTGGAAGCTGAGGATCGGGCAAAGATAGTTAGCCTTCTGCACGAATTTAAAGACTGTTTTCCTTAGCATTACACTGAAATGCCAGGTTTATATTCAACCTTGGTAGAACACATAATGCCTATCAATGAGGGATATAAACCTGTGATGCAAGCTCCTAGAAGAATGTCAAAGAAGATTGAAGAAAATGTCAAAGAAGAGATTGAAAGGCTGGTAAAGGCTGGATTTATTAGGCCTGCCAAGTATGTCGAGTGGTTGGCCAAAATTGTACCTGTATTAAAAGCCATCACTAATGCACTTCAATGTTGTGTTGACTATAAAAACATTAATGGAGCCACGCCTAAAGACGAATACCCCATGCCCATGGCTGACTTATCCATAGATGCAGTTGCAAAACATAAAGTTCTATCTTTCATGGATGGAAATGCTGGTTATAATCATATAAAAATGGCTAAAGAAGATATACATAAGACAACTTTTAGATCCCCAAGACATGTCGGAGCATATGAATACTTGGTAATGCCATTTAGACTAAAAAACCGCTGGTGCAACTTATCAGAGAGCAATGAATGCCATTTTTCATGACTTAATCCGCCATAGCATGGATGTATACATTGATGACATCGTGGTGAAGTCTAAAACTGAAGAACAACACTTAGTAGACCTCAGACAGGCCTTAACAAAAATGAGGACCTATAAGTTGAAAATGAATCCTAAGAAATGTGTTTTTGGGGTAAGATCAGGCAACTTTTTGGGATTCCTTGTTCATCAAAGAGGGGTAGAAGTCGACAAAAACAAAGCTTGGGCAATAATGGAATCACATTTTCCCGCCAATAAAGTACAACTGCAAAGGTTGCTGAGGAATATCAACTTCTTAAGGAGATTTATTGCTAACTTGGCGGGCAAGATTCAGCCGTTGACTCTGTTAAGATTGAAAGACAAAAAAGAATTCGAGTGGGGCCCACCACACCAAGAGGCCTTTGACAGAATAAAGGCTTACTTGGCCTTTCCACCAGTACTCATGCCACCTCAGAGAGGGAAACCTTTAAAGCTTTATATTTCTGCCTCTGAAAAGTCAATAGGAAGTCTGTTTGCCCAAAACAATGAAGGTGGGAAATAGCAAGCAATATACTACCTCAGTAGAATCCTTACTGAGATAGAAACAAGATATACCCCAGTGAAGAAGTTATGTTTGGCTCTGTACTTCACTGCTTGCAAACTAAGGCATTACATGTTGCCCTGCCACATCCACATTATTGCCAAGACAGATGTGATCAAAGACATGTTGTCAAGACCAATGCTAGCTGGGAGAATTGGAAAATGGATTCTAGCACTATTAGAATTCAGTTTTCAATATGTTCCTCAAATAGCAGTAAAGGGGCAAGCAATTGTGGACTTCTTGGCCTAGCACCAGGAACCACATGATGAACTTGTCAACGTCCCAGGAACTCTAGAAGTAGCCAGTCTCTGGATCCTACCAAGCAAAGCTCTCTCAGGTAAAGATGAATAGATTCAGCAAGAAATAAAAAGGATAACCAGCCTCTGGATCACTCATTAAAGGCTATATTTTGATGGATCATGTACTCTAAAAGCTGCTGGAGCTGGGATTGTCATTATTGATCCTAAAGGTTTCCAACACTGTTATTTCTTTCCCCTGGATTATCAAGACACCACCAGCAATCGAGCAGAGTACGAGGCACTGATAATTTGCTTGGAGATCCTGATAGAGATAGGGGCAGCTAAAGTTGAGGTGTTTGGAGATTCAGAATTGGTGATTAATCAGTTGAATGAAGAGTACAAGTGCAAACATATTACTATGGCTGGTTATTATATGGCAACAACACAGTTATTGAGCTATTGGGGCACTGAAATATCAATTAACCATATCCTCAAAGAATCAAATTCAATTGCTAATGAGATGGCACGGTAACCTTCTGGAGCATAAATCCAAGAAAGAAAGTTCGAGGTAGATGTGGAAGTGCAAAGGAGAAATCTACCTTCTATCTTTGAAAGAGGGTTCACCCTAGATCTGATGACTAAAGAACCAGAGACAGAAGACTAGAGAACACCTATTACTCAGTACTTGAAAAATCCTTATTTCCCCACAAGTAAGAAGAATAGACAGCAAACAACTAAGTATGTCATGTGGAAGGAGAATCTACTAAGAAAAACTCCAGATGAACTTTTGTTGAAGTGCTTAAGCCAAGAAGAATCAATGAGAGTGATGGTCGAGGTGCATGAAGGAATCTGTGGAGCGCACCAAGTTGGAACTAAGATGAAGTGGTTACTTAGAAGATATGGCTATTTCTGGCCCGAGATGGAAAACGATTTCAAGGCTTATGCCCGAGGGTGTGAGGAATGCTAAAAATATGGACCCATCCAACATGTACCTTCAGTACCCTTGAACCCTGTGGTAAAGCCTTAGCCCTTCAGAGGATGGGCCATGGACTTCATTGGGCAAATTAACCCAACTTCTAGCAAGGGGCACACTTTCATAATTGTGGCAACAGATTATTTTACCAAGCGGGTAGAAGCTTCAGCTGTGAAGACTATCACTTCAACTGCGGTCAAGAAATTCATTGAAACCAAGATCTTACATAGAAATAGGGTTCCCGAGATAATTGTTACAGACCGCAGACCATCTTTTATTTCAAAAGAAGTAAAGGAATTTGCAAGCAAGTTCAAGATAAAGATGATCCAGTTAGTCTTTACTACCCCCAATCAAATGGTCAAGCAGAGACCAGCAATAAGATGTTGGTGAATATTATTAAGAGAATGATAGCAGGAAGTCCAGAAAAGTGGCATGAAA
Source organism: Heteromeles arbutifolia (assembly GCA_024362995.1). Classification (NCBI taxonomy): domain Eukaryota; kingdom Viridiplantae; phylum Streptophyta; class Magnoliopsida; order Rosales; family Rosaceae; genus Heteromeles; species Heteromeles arbutifolia. The sequence goes on from JANCRC010000015.1 coordinate 7,158,238, forward strand.
AGTTGGGAAATACTCTATGGGCTTACAGAACCTCCAAGAGAGTAGAAACAGAAACCACTCTTTATGCCCTAACCTTCGGGCAAGATGTTGTACTCCCTGTGGAAATTAATGTGAGCTCTGTTAGACTTCAAAACCAATTCGGTCTACACAGTGAAGAATACATTCAAGCTATGTGTCAAGGGGCTGAAGATTTGGATGTAGCCCGAATTGAAGCCTTAAACAAGATCCAGGAAGGGAAATAAGATGTTGCCCGAACATACAACAAGAAAGTAAAGTTGAAAACCTTCAAGGAATGAGAGTTAGTATGGAAGGCAATTTTGCCCTTGGGAGCTCAAGTTAGAGGCTTTGCGAAATGGAGCCCTACTTGGGAAGGCCCTTTCATTATTAACCAGGTACTGGACAAGGGAGGATATTACTTAGCAGATCTAAAAGGAATCTTGCAAAGGCATCCAGTCAATGCTAAGTTTTTGAAAAAATATAACCCAACTGTATGGGATGCCAAAGATTGTTATATCCAGGAGAGTTAAGCAGGTTGAGGAAAGTTGAAGTTAGTTTACTACAGTTAAATTTTCAAAGAGTAGTTAAAAAGTAAAGGTGAAAAAGGGATTCATTTCATTTCAAAAGAAGATTACAAAGACCCTAGCCTAACAGTTTTACATCTTTGGCCAAGGCAGCTATCTTAGAATAGTAGGTTTCCATAATAGTAAAAATCATGTTAGACTCTTATAAGTACATATTGTTGTTGGAAAGTTGTGCTTCAGAGTCTTCGACCTCCTGGTTAATCTTCTCCACTTCTTCTATTTTCTTATAAGGATGGCTGGCTAAGGTCATCTTCTCCGCCTTCAAAGAGGAAAGTCGATCCTCCAATCTTTGAATTTCAGAATTAACCACTGCAATCCTATCCTCAATGGCTAATCCTTTCTCTACCAATTGTTGGAGTGTGGTAGAAGTCCTCATGTGTTTTTCTTGGAAGCACTTCACTCTGTTGGATGCTCACTCCGCCCGCTGATGTTGATCCCTCAGCGCCCACAGGTTCTCAAAGAAACTGAGAAATGACTTGTATTGAGCCTTTGACAGTAACTGAGCCTTGTAAAGCACTGTCAAGGCCTTCTCAGCATCATGAAGGTCCTTGAGGCTGAAGGAAACAGTGAAGTCCCTACTCATCCACTCCTTGAAGACCTGGCGTGCATTTTGAAGAAGTTGGGGCTCGGAGGAAGACAGGGGAGACTACAACTTAGTTTTGATTTGCCCGAACTTTCGAACAGGTTCGGGCACAGATGTCATTACATGGATAGTTGAGAGGGGATGTGGCATTGTTCCAATTTATTCGGAAGCTGCAGTAGAATGAGCAGCCTCAGAATGGATTGAAGGAGGAGGCCCAGAAGTAGGGGTAGAGATAGGAGTGGCAACAACAACCTTGGTCTTCTTCTTAGGCTAAGGGATAGAGATCCCCGTGATCCCAGAAGCTAAAGGAGGTCTAGGAAGAGCCATTTTGTGCACCAAGGGCGGAGGAGATTGGCTCGAGCCCTCTCCAAGACCCTATTGCAGACCAAGGGAAAATGAGTTAAAAGAATGGTCCGCCAATGAAGTTAAAGAAAAGTTAGAAAAGAAAAGTTGGTATACCTAAACTAAGCCTGGAGCCTTGGAATGGGGTGGAGGAAGTGTTGTTTCCTTTGAAGGCTGAGGAGGATCATTCTCACTTGCTGAAGAATGAAAAATGATGCCCGAGCTCTCACCAGAGGCCTGTAAAATTTAAAAGAAAAGACAAGTGTTAGTGAGCTAATTTGTACAAAGCAGAAAATAGAAGTATAAATACTGGTATACCTAAGATGGGACTTAAGAGTGTTGTTGAGGCACTTCTGCTACCACAGCAGCCTGGGAAGCCCTCAGGATAGTTACCTCTGAGACCACAGGGATTTTAGGGACTATTGGCTCCTTAAATGTAGTTGGTAATGGTGGATTAAACTCATGTGCTGAGGAAGACTGGGAAAAGCGAAGTAGAGGATAAGTATAAATAAAGAAAAGTTTGAAGACAGAAAGGTTCATGCTAAGAATACTCACCGAGTTACTGTCGTCCTCCACAAAGTGCAGCATCTCCTTAGTCCTTGGATCAAACTAGGAAGTTAGAGTCACCACCAATGCAGGAGGGGGAGTAGAAAAAATGGGAGTTGAGCCTTGCCTGACTTGAGGAGCTGTTGCCCCAACCTTCTCCTAGGGAAAGAATAAGGAAGTCTGTCAGTACTTGGAGGATTAAAAAAACCAAACCAAGAGTAAAAAATGAGTATGCCTTATAAGGTTTAGCCCAAGAAGGAGAAGTATGCACCGCTCGGGCTGGAGGAGAACAAGCCTCGGGCTGAGAGATCCCTTATTCCCTGGTGGCCTATTTTAAACAATCAAGTAAAGGATTAATACAAGGGTTAAAGGAAATGAACTTCAAGAAAGTTAATACTAAAAAAGATAGAGTCCATACTTGCAAATCCTCAAGGATAGCGTCAAGAAGCTCCTTGTCCCTCTGGTGCATCTCAGCATCTAAGGGTTCCTCTCTTAAAGCAAAAGTGGGTCTCTTGGTTGCTTGAGGCCCTAGTTACAAGAAAAAAAAGAGTTATTATCTCATGAAGTGAAATTGCAGTTAAGAAAAAGATTAAAATGAAGTTCACTTACTGGAGGACTTCTACTTTTTCTTGCTCGCCTCAATTGGAGGAGCAGTGGAGGACATAGAAGATTTTTAGGCCTTAAGGGTTTGGGCCCTAGTTCTCTTCTTTGCGGGAGTTGCCCACGGACATGGTAAAGAGAGTTGAGGCTGAAGTTGCTCCTCGGGCTTAGACTCAAAGGATTCCACAATTGTTGCCCTTGTCCACCGAGTTGCTCGAGTCTCTATTATAAGCTCAGCTTCGCCCTCAGAATCTCCAAACAACTCAGAGAAATCCTCAGCATCTCCAGTAGCATGACTGGATCTAGCACCTTGTCTCACAGCCTCTTGGAGGACAAGTGCGTCTGCAGCTCCTTCTTCTAGCCCAACATCTACTAATTCAGTTTTGCCTTAGGCTGCAAGTTAAAAGTGAGCAAAAGAAGGGTTAGTGGAAGACAAATTATAAAAGTGTTATAAAATACAAAGTTAGGAGAATAAAATATACCTATTAGAAGAAGTTGGTTCTTTTGGTGAACCATCTCCTTCCAGTTTTCAACCTCATCTAGTTTGGGATAGAACTTCATTGAGAGATACCCGAAGAGACGGTCGTGGGCTTCTAGTAGGTCTCCCCCGTACTTCTTGGACCACTTGGTCTCCTACCAAATGGAGAAGGTTGAAGTACATTCAAAGTTAAGAGCCACGGGCTTTCGAGCGATTTTGCTCATCACTTCAATACTACACCAAGCTGCCCGAAACGTGACTTCTTGTGGAAGGTGAAGGTGGTACGAGGTCTCGTAGTGCACAAAGTCAAAAAATGGCACTGGAATGGCCTGTCTGAACTCGAGTTGCGTACCACAGAAGTTAGGGTGGTAGACTTCTAGCCTGCGCTCGTAACCTCGGTCGCTGCGAACTCCCCATTCCAAATCCCTTGGTTGGATGCAGCTGATGAATTTATCCTTGCAGAGTTGGCTGACATCTTCCCTAATTGCGTCCTGGAAGATTTTGTCTGAGAACCAAGGGTATCTTCTTAGCACTGAGGCGCCCCACTCTAATTATGCCCGAGTCCAGCAAACTCTGAAAAAGTAAAGGCAGGAGAATGTGGAGTGATTGGTTGTAGAGGCCTCGGCCAAGATACTGGTAAGAGCTACTCTTTTGGGGAACTCTAGGTTGGGCGCCCGAAGCTTGGGGAAGTACCACTGCAACCACAACTGGACCATCCAAGTTGGCCCGTTGAGATTGGTTTCAAAAGGTTCACCCCTAGTCATTTCGCAAAAAAAAATGTGGTAGAGGTGAGCAAGAAGAAAAGGGGCTCGTGGCCACATCATCAAAGAAATGGAGGGCCTCCCCCAAAAGAATCCACTCCAACTTTACTCCTTTGGACTTGTTGGGGAAGATGTGTTTGTTGAGCCAGTACAAAAAGAAGTACATGTGCTCCTGATCTCTGTTGGCATTAGAAGAGGTTGGGACAAAGCTCTTCTTGGCAAATGGGATGAAGCTCGCGAATGAAGTCCCATAGCTTTTGAATGTTAAATGGGTGTACTCCAACCTAATGATAGAGTCAGAGTCGCCCGAACCTTCAGCAGTCGGGCGAAATGAGGAAGACCAATCATAGGTAATGTTCATTACTCTGCCCGATGGCCTTAGCTCGAAGACTTCAACCATGTCGAGGATGATTGGCAACATGGGACCTATTCAAAAATCGAATGTATTGGTCCCCGTGTTCCAAAATATGAGAACTGTGGTCAGAAGCTTGGGCTTGGCGACTACCGTGACCTTTGATAGCATGATGAGCACGTAGATGCCATTATTCATCCATTTCTTCTTGAAAATTAGCTCAAGCTCATTCACCTATTATGCCCAGGCCTCATCCTTCATCAGGGGGAAGCCTCGTCGTTAGGTTGACTACTTAGAAGAAGACATGCCAAATTTGGCCAAATATGGGTTGGAGGTGAACCAATTAGCCTTGGGCATATTATTCTCCACAGAAATTGCGACCCTAGTGGTCCAAGCAAGCCCTAGAGAGTGTACTCCCCCTTCCTCAAAAAAAAGTGAAGTGTTCAGGTTTGCCCGAGGGCGATGAAGGCCATTGAGGAGGCGACGCATGTTAACAATGCCCTCACCAGATTTGTATGCAGGACGAGCAGTTTTAGGTGCCATTGGATGATTTTAGAGATAAAGTGGGAAAGAGCTGAAGACAGAAAGCAAGAAAGAAGAGAGAGCAAGATAGTTATGAGAAATCTTGGGATTCTGGAAATTCAAAAGACTGGAATTGCTAAGGTATTTGGCCGAGAGGTTTAAGTAAAAATTATATAATAAAGCAGTCAGCTAACGTTGGAGATTGTGGGTTAGTGCAAAGGTTTAGTTAACAACGACTGTTTAAAATGGTGCAAGTCCCGAGTAAAAGCACGCAATTCGTTTTAATCATCATTAAACGCCTCAGATTGCAGACTTAACAATGATTAAAGGGGGCACTGTTTGGGATAATATTTGAATATTGGGCTTGAATGAAGGAAAGCCCAAAGATGCCAAATTAAATGAAGACTTGCCCGGAGCCCAGCGTTAAGCCCAGAAACAAACTAAAGCCTTCTCAGCCAAGACATAAGCCACGTGCCTATAATGGAAGTGATAAGTGATCGAGACCAACCTACTATCAGCCAAAAAGCACTTTCTAGTGGGACTACGAGTAAAAAGATGATGACTCACTACCCTCCAAGAGCTTTCGAGCGAAAGAATAATTAAAAGCAATCGGGCCAAACTACCTATAAAAGGGGAGGCAAGCTTTTAAGACAAGGACACTCAACCAATCAAACAAACAACATACAAACTCTGCTCTCAAGCCAAATTTGCATCCAAAAAGCTGAAATCAACTTAGATTCAGTCCTTTTAACAGTAGTTTCCTCAGAAAAGCCATCTTTTGTCTAATGTAAAAGCTCTGCTACGTTCCCTAGTGTTGTAGTATCGATTCCCTCGTCTAAAACCTGTTTACCATTCATCCCTTTTAGTGTACAACCTCTATAAACTCAAAGAGAAGTGGCTGCAAGAGGTTCAACCTTGCCAGACAAGGTGAAATAGTGCCCGAGTCTCTTTGTTTGTCCTTTAATTTAGTAGATCTATCATCTAAATGTACTTTCCAGCATGTTTTCAAGTTATTTCCAATTATTCCCTACTTAAGAGTCTCATGTGCATCTGGATCTGGTTAACTTAGTAGATCTGTTTTCATTAAGAGCAACTTGGAATCAAGCAAATGACCTAAAGGGCTCTAGACTCCATCCATTTGAACATACAAGATCATGAACTAAAAGTCTTTCTTTACAAGGCAAGAAAAAGAACTTAATGCAGACTTAACCCATCTATGACAATCATTCGATAACAAGAAGTTTAAGTAACTTGGGGTGCAAGTAATCAACTTAAAACACACTTGTTCCACATCTGCTATACCGAGATAGCAGTGGCACGCCTAAGCACTTTGTTAGTTTTGATTGCGAGCCTCAAGGCCTACTCCTAAGGCCCTACAAAGGCACCTTTCAGAACTTACTTTGTACTCTTCTTGTAGCACACCAACAAGCAAGAACCTGACTACCAAACATACACACTCAAAGTGCCATCAACCCTTGGGGAGCTGTGCAAAGGGCCAGATCCACATTTTGGCACGAACACATAGACCAATGCTCCAATTTTCTCTAAATGAAAATGATCCTGGTCAAGGTCTCGATTCAAAATCTGTTGATACAACTATCTTAAGTTGCCAGTCAATATGGTAAGGAAACATTTCACACTGCTGATCATATGCACATACAAGCATTAGAAGAAAGATCTGCATAAATCATGTTTTAATGGAAAACGAAGCATTTTTCTGTCTTCTAAATATACAAAATAATTACTAGCATAAAATTCAACTCGAACAGACAATCCACCATACGGAACCTCATATCGAATAGTGTAGGTTTAAATGAAAATCAGAAAATGATCATCTTGATTAGTCGACACCTTTTCTTGGCATTTCAATCCACCTTGCGGCCGTTGCTGTGGTTTTCGTGTTTAGCTGTAGGGAGAGGATCGATGAGGAAAGACTTCATGTGCTTGCACATCTCTTTCGGTTTCTCTGCATTTATAGCATGCCCTGCGTTCTTTATGATCACTAGGTCTGCACTCTCACCTATTTGCCTGCAAAGGGAGAACAGTAAGACTAAGCGCTTTCCCAAAATTTGATTTGTAGACCTGCTCAATTTCTGAAAGGATCTCTATGTAAGGATTTTAAGATCGAGTAGTCTTCCCATTGAAGGATGTATAATCGTTCGTTTTGCAGCAGTAACTTAGAGCAACCAAAAGAGTACAAGTGGAGATAACCGATAATTTTGGTTTATCTCAATCATAATGTTCTGTACTTCATTCGTGCAGCAAGTATCTCTAGAAGTAACAATGATGAAATAATTAAGCTGCGTGATTTACCTTTTTAATCGGTGCGCCAATTCCAGTGGGAATACGAGGTCATGCTCTCCCCAGATGATTAGTGTAGGCTGCATCAAGAAGAAATTAAGCCTTTGAATACTCTAGAAAACCAAAAACGATAAACAGCCACCTTTATTAGATTAATAACTTGAATATAATGCAAAATTACATGGTTTATCTTCGGAAGATCAGACAATTTTCTGTCCTTGTGTAGTGCTTGAATCAATTCTTTCCTCTCTTGAAGATGTTCTGAACACATCACCTGCAGCCAGTGCCAACCAAACTCAGAAGACAAGTTTCAGGTTAAACTAATACAAGCATTCCATATCGCTCTCGGAAAAGAGAAACATTTAGCACTAACATTTTAAATTCATATGAAAAAAAAAAAGGACTGACACCACAATCATGTGGTGAGAAATGAAATTTATGTACCACTATTGCCGCCCAACAGAATCAACGGCAATCAAATATTTTATAAGCACATTATTACAATGAATTGCAGTTTCTAGCGGCCTAAAAGACTCCAATTCACAGTGGGGAGTTGTTATTGAGTCGCACATACTCCTGAATTAACAAGGGAAAGCTGTGTGTCTGTGATACTACTTTTATTGCGAGGTGATGCAAAGTCCAAAACAGACATCAAAAGAGATACAAATTATTGTCCCTGACGGTGATAGACCAGAACAGAAGAAAGGTATGTTTACCCCGAAAACTGATGGTGATAGTCACTAATTCCTAAAAATTGGTATTTGCATCATATCATGCTGTACACGTATTCACAAACACAAACCTTGCTTTCAATGTTTGCTTTGATGCTACCCTCTCACAGTTTGAAAGCCTGATTCTATTGGTCACCAGTGAACGAATCGAGAATTTATTTAGTTTTTGATTCATGTATGATCCCGGAAACTGTGTGAATATGCTATAAGCTTCTTCCACCTACTCCTCATCTCCTATCTATTTCTTGTTAAAGTTTGTTTCAAACTACTTTGAATGTACAAAACAAATGCATACAGTACTGAAATGTATGTTTCTGCAAAGCAGCAACAGTATTAATTTGCACACTTATCAGGCTTCAATTATTAGGAGGAAGAATTAAAACTTTAATTTGACTTTCTGAATAAACTTATAAATTGCTAACAGGAATCAAACCCAATACTATGCACCCAGAAACATAGAAATTCATTCCCAATCCAGAAAATGATTGAAAATCAGAATCTAGTTGGGGAAATGAATCAAATAACGACATATCAATCAAATACACAACCTGACAATCAAAATATCAAAACTGATCACTTTAGCAATTGGGATTCGGAAAATGATCATTCCGACCAATTTCTCAATAAAATATGCAACAAAACTACTATTAAAAAGGAAGTAAAGTAAAGAGAGGAAATCAAGGCAGAGAACTGGGTAAATTACGTCAATAAAATCATTGAGAAAACAAGAGGGGACATTCTTAACAGGCTTGTAAAAAGAGATCTTCATCAAGTCCCTAACATGCTGAGGCTTCTGGGGCAACAAAACATTCATGGCCTCCTCCACGCTCTTCACCTGAAACATCCCATTCTCCATATCCTTTTCCTCCGTGCACACCCCGGCGCAGCACAGCACCAGCCTGTCTATCCTCTCCCCAAACTGCGCCGCCATGCGGTAGGCCACGAAGCCGCCGTAGCTGATGCCGGTGACCATCATTTTCTTGACTCCGTGGGCGTCCATGAGGGCCATGACGCAGCGTGCCTGGAAAATCTCAGAACGTTCAGGGCGGGAGGAGTAGGAGTCGCCGAAGAAGATGAGGTCGGGGATGTAGAGGTTGAAGCGGGAGGCGAGAGGGGAGACGAAGTCGTGCCACTGCCACATTGCGTTGGCGCCGATACCGTGGATGAGAAGGAGGGTGGGTTTGGATGGGGAGTGGTTTTTGGGAGCCCAGCAGTGCATGACGGTGCCATCGCCCAAATCGGTGGTGGTGGACTTTAGGCCGGAGGAGGAGAAGGAGTAGCGGAAGCAGCGGTCGCGTGACGCTATTATGCTGAAGCACCCCGGCATTTTTATTCTTTATTTTGTATGAGAATTCGGGGGAGAAGAAGAAAATGGCGGGAGGTCGGAGAGGGAGGGTGTGTCAATGGCGGGAGAGAATCTCCGGTATGGCGGAGTCGTTAGCTAGCCTTTCTCTTTTTAGTTTTTATTTTTTGGAAACTTCTCCTTTTAGTTTTTACAAAGCTACAACGAGTATCTTATGTGGTTAATGGTTGAGGGCAGGATATAAAATTTAAAGAGAAAAACAAAACAACGGAAAATGGATCTTCTCTTCTCCACTTATATTGACTTGGTGGCATCTACAGTCTAGAATCTAGAACCTAGTCTCTACCCTCGTCTTTATTTTGGGTGTATTTTACTACTTTTCACCATTGTTCTAAAAATTTCCGTCTAGCGCCGTTTATGTTCCCGTCTAGGCGCTAAGTGGCTAGTCATCGTCCCAATTAATGCCTAGATATTTGAAAATTAAGAAATGGCGCCTAGACCTACTGAGGCTCCCGTCTAGACCGCCAAAGCATCGGCCTAGCCCGCCCAGACCCGCCTAGATTACGACTCACTTAAACAGAAAATAGATAATTTTCATTTTGCATTTTATTTTTTCAATAAATTATAAGAGACTTGTTGAATACTTAAATGAACACACATTATATTCTTGTTCTCAAGTTTTCATTATGTTCCAATAGCTCATAATAGACATGACATTCTATTTTGTAGTTTATGATGAAATCATATATATTTTAAGCATAAACATACACTTATTTACACGAAATATAATAGATTTAATTAAATCTCCCCTCCCCCCGCCTAGCCGCCTTGGCGCTGGACCTCAGCCCGCCTCCTGACTAGCGCCTAGCGTCTTTTAGAACCTTGCTTTTCACATTCTTCCTTCTTCTTTTTTTGAACAAACAATGGGTTTATGTTAAGGGGGTGGGGAGTGGACTAAGCCTTTTAATGGAATTCCCATAATAATGCAGTTCAACTTTACTTTTAGCGAGAATCAAACCTAAGACCTCTCACTAACAAATGAAGATGAATAACTAGACCTTAGTACTAAGTAGCACATTCTTCCTTTTGTATATGTTATCCATGGAATGAGTAAGAGTGGAAGTAAAATGTTAAAAAGAAGAATTCTCATTAATTATTGTATTTAGAAAAGATTAAAATTAATTAGTAGGACAAGTGGGAAACTAGAATAGGATGGATAACAGAGAGAGAACGTGAATAGCAAAAATGCACCCCCTTTATTTTATTTCATAGTGGAGTAGCTAACTTGTTTTTTTGTGTCAAATGGTGGAGTAGCTAATTTGAGATGTGAAATTAGTTGGTATAATTTTATAACATTCAAGTAATAAATTATCTCAAATAAATGAAGGATCTATTAAAGTATTCGATCAATTTGATGATTAAAATTTAATTTTTGATCATTTTAGTTAATAAGCTATTAAAGATCTACCTACCCTCTAATGGTGTCCATCAATATTAGTCATTTTCTAAATTTTAAGGTCTTAATGGTATAAGTAACTATAAGCTTACCACGTGTTTCCAAAATAAAAAAAATAAAAACTATAAGCTTAGCACATATTTAACTCAATTGGAGCAATAGTTCCTCAAATTATAGCAATAGTCCCTTAACTTTAACTCAATTGGAGCTATGAACCCTTAACTGAAAATCCATTATCATTGGTCCCTCAACTCATCAAAATGTGCAGCTATGAACCCTTAACTGAAAATCCATTATCATTGGTCCCTCAACTTTAATCCAACTGGAGAAATGGTCCCTCAACTTTAACTTAATTGGAGCAATAGTCTCTCAAATCTTAACCCAATTGCAGCAATAGTCCTTCTAACATAACTTATTTTGACAAAATTTTGACGAAGTTGACGAAAATAACCATAGCTACACGTTTGATTAATTAAGGGACCCCAATTGTAGCAATGGTCATTCCAACATAACTTATTTTGACAAAATTCTGACGAAAATGACCATAGCTACATATTTTGATGAGTTGAGGGACCAATGGTAATGGATATTTAGTTGAGAGACCATTGCTCCAATTTGATTAAAGTTGAGGGACCATTGCTACAATTTACTCAATGGTATAAGTAACTTTAAGCTTGGCACATATTTATGCTATATTTTATTACTATGTCATCCACATGATGTAACATGTAATATATCAGATACTCAATCAACATTGAATGAGATGATATTAAATTAAAGTTTTAATAAGAGGTAAGGGTATGAATTTCTAAGTTTTCTAAAATTTATATTTTATACCATAGTTTAATACCACATGATGTAGTTTCACTCAAAAAAAAAAAAAACAAAACAAAACAAAATGCCACATGATGTTCCATGAGACGAATCTGGATCCTCGTCGGATCCTCTTTGTGAGGATTCCGGGGATCCGTGAATCATATCCGTTCATCGTACATCGTGCGGTTAAAAATCATTTTAAATATTTTTATTTAAAATTAAATACAAACAGTACCTGACAAAAACGGATCGCACGATGTACGATAAACGGACACGATTTACGAATCTTCAGGTTCCTCACCAAAATGATCCGGAGAGGATCCTATAGGCCACGAGACATATTTGACACACCCCGACCCAAAAGTGGGGCGTGCTGGCCGTCACATGAGAGTGACGTAACCATGTGCGTAGTGCGGAAGCAATAAAGAATAGAAATTTACGGATCAATTAAAACCGAAACACTAGCAATACTAGTGTAAAAGAAGTGTGAATTCCACTAATACAGAGCATAAAAGTCTACGTGCAGTCAAGCAGAAGTACTAAATAAAAATAACACCCGAAGGTGTTCCTACATAAGTGAATTCTGTCAGAACGTCCGATGAGCTCCTCGTATGCCACCAACGAACACTACTTAATACCTGGAGGGGCGAAAAACAAAGTTGAGTGGGTCAGAAACAAATCATTTCAAAACCTTTCTTTTCTCAAAAGTTATAACCCCTCGCCGTAAAGCCTGTATAATTTCCCAGAAATAAGGTATATACTCATATACTCATATATATAATTCCCAAAATCATACTGGAAAATATGTATGTATGAAAGTATGTATGCCATGCCAAAGTATCATAACTGAATGCCAAAGCATAACTCTGTGAATGTGATTGAATACTAAATAATCAACTCAGCCCTCGGCTGTATATAGCTCATAACAATCATCATATCATATAGCTCATACTCATCTCAATCATATCATATATATATCCTGCACATACATCAATACCACCTCTAGTGGTCTGCACAACATCACTAAATATAAACTAATATGCTCTAATGCTACGATCACGTGAAGACTGAACAATAAATCGTGGGTCAACTACGAGTCGAACCCACCTATAGTGGCCGATTTGACAAGACTGAGCACCTAACTTGGATCCAAGGCGAGCATACGGTGCGGGAGGTGAACATCACATGAAGGACTGAGCCCTTCTCTGGGCGGGAGCACTAATATCAGTGTGCAGGTTTATGAGCTCTAATCACATCACATCACATCACATCATTCGTTCTCAACAACTAGTATATAAACTTACCTGCCACTTACCTGTGCGTTCTCATCACCAACATCAATATAAGTAATCAATAACGCATAATAAAATAAATAGATACTTTGCATTGCATTTCATATGACATTTCATTTAAACTGATTTTCTGGGAAAAACTCATTTATATAGGTATATATGGAAAACAAATGCCCACTCACTGATAAGTAGACGGGTAGTAACCCCCGTGCCTAGCCTGGCTACACATCCTCCGAATAGGTCTCGCCTCTATGAGAAGTAACTGAAATAACGTTAATTAACGCACATAATCGAAACCTTAGAAATAACTTCTCATACATTGCTCAATTTGGGTATATGAATATGCCACTTTGATCTACACAATCCCAGGATCATCCCCATATTTTTAGAAAAAATTTCCGACCACCGACGCGCCGCCACGTGCCTGGCACGTGTAACGGAACTGTAACAGCTTTAGGAATATTTCGTGGAATATTCCGTTAAAACGTAACATAAACTGTTAAAGATACCTGACGGCATCAGAATATTCCGTCAGACTTGACGGAATATTCGCTCTTCTTCTCCGGCGAACCTCGCCGGTCGCCGTCGTCCGCCGCCATCTGAAACTCCGATTCTCGCCGGTTTCTGGAAAAATTTCAAATCTTCATAAGTTCTTCGTTTTTGCACCATTTTCTACGTACTTTATACCAAAATGAAGATCTCACAAAGATGAACACAACCATACCTGACTCGACCCCCAACTCGCTGGGGATAAGTTCCAGGTTCTAAAACTTGTACTAATGGCTTCCTAAGATCACAAGGAACATGAAAATGCTTACCTTAGCCTCGATCTGCAAAGTTTCAAGGGTTATGGATGTTGTCCGTACGAAAGCCGAGAGGGAGAGAGAGAGAGAGAGAAAAAGTCTGAGAGATAGAGAGAGGGTGCGGGAGTGAGAGAGAGAAAGAGTGAATGTGTGAGTGTGTGTGTGGTCCAAATACCACCAAACCAAACTCCCAAACTTAGATACACACACATACCTTATTTAATGCCTAGGGGCATTTTCGTCATTTCACATCCGTCGTACGAAATCTCCAGGACGGGCTGTTACAATCTACCCACCTTATAAAATTTCGTCCCCGAAATTTACATAACCAAAACCATCCACTAGTACTCATAAAACAACCTCGGGTACATCTCTCTCATCCGATCTTCTGTCTCCCACGTCGCTTCTTCCACTGAATGGTTCCTCCACAAAACTTTAACCAAATGTATTGTCTTGTTCCTCAGAACCTTTTCTTTCCAATCAAGTATCGTCACCGGCTCCTCATCATAAGTCAAATATGAACTAATCTCTAAGGGTTGATGAGGTATCACATAAGAAGGATCTGCAACATAGTGACGAAGCATCGATACATGAAACACATTATGTACCTTAGACAGCTCTGACGACAACTCAAGTCTGTAAGCAACTTCACCAACTCGCTCAATGATCTGATAAGGTCCGATGAACCTAGGACTTAGCTCGCCTTTCTTTCCGAATCATACTACACCTCGCCACGGCGATAACTTCAGAAATACCCAATCACCAACCTTGTACACTCGATCAGTGGCGTGTCTATCTGCTAAACTCTTTTGGCGATCTTGGGCCGCTTTCATATTAGACTTAATAACCTGAATGTTCTGAGTAGTCTCCTCCACTAACTCAGGGCCCACTAAAACTCGTTCACCAACCTCTGACTAACATAAAGGTATACGACAAGGCTTGCCATATAATGCCTCGAATGGCGCCATACCAATACTCGAGTGAAAGTTATTGTTGTAGGAGAATTCCATCAAATCCAACCGCTTATGCCAAGCGTCGCCAAACTGCAACACCGAAGATCTTAGCATATCCTCCAAAGTCTGAATCGTCCTCTCAGATTGTCCGTCTGTATGAGGATGATATGCCGTGCTGTATAATAATCTCGAACCCAAAGCTTCCTGGAATGCTATCCAAAACTTAGAAGTAAATCTTGGATCTCGATCAGAAATAATACTCACATGAACTCCATGATACTTCACAATCTTCGTGATGAACAACTCGGCTAACTTGTTCAAAGAATATTTTTCCCTCACAGGAATGAAATGTGCTGACTTAGTAAGCCGATCAACAACCACCCAAATTCCATCATAGCCGTTTTGTGTACGAGGTAGCTTTTACACAAAATCCATAGTAATATTTTCCCATCTCCACTGTGGAATGGGAAGTGGCTGTGACAACCCAAACGACTTCTTTCTTTCAGCTTTAAACTACTGGCACACGACACACTTACTTACATACTCAGCAATTTCCCTTTTCATACTTGGCCAATAATAAAATGGCCTAATGGTATCATACATTTTAGTTCCTCCTGGATGCATCGCATAAGCTGAAATATATGCCTCATCAAGAATTGCCTTCTTTAATTCCTTATTATTTGGCATATACATCCTATTCTCTTGCATAAGCATGCCATCCATCTCTCTAACTCTGAGATCTTTCTTTTTCCCTTGATTCCTCAAATGAATTAACTCTTGAACCTCTTCGTTATTCATTTGAGTCTCGAGTATACGATCAATCAGAATAGTCCTAACTTGGAAACTAGCAAGTAAAGCTCTTTCTTGCTCTGCCACAGCTCTTTCTTCTCGTTCTTCCAATTCCAATTTCACTCCAGTAGATCTTAAATATACAAGAAGAGGAACACGAGAAGCATACAAAGCATTAACCCAACCTTGAGATTTCCTACTCAAGGCATCAGCCACTACATTAGCACATCCAGGATGATACTCAATCGTGCAATCGTAGTCACTTAGCAACTCAATCCATCTCCGCTGACAAAGATTCAAATCTTTCTGTGTGAACAGGTACTGGAGACTCTTGTGATCTGAGAAAATCCTACACTTCTCACCATAGAGATAGTGTCTCCAAATCTTCAAAGCGAAAATAATGGCTGCCAATTCCAAATCATGTGTAAGGGAATTCATCTCATGAGGCTTTAACTGACGCGAAGCATAAACAATTACCCTACCATGCTGCATCAACACGCATCCCAAGCCATTCAAAGAAGCATCGCTGTAAACCTCAAAATTACCACTATCATCAGGAAGAGTCAAAACAGGTGCATGAGTGAGATAATACTTCAACTGCTGGAAACTCTACTCATAATTATCATACCACTCAAATTTAACTTCCTTCTTGGTCAACCTCGTTAGTGGTAAAGCCATAACTGAGAAATCCTTAACAAATCGCCGATAATAACCCGCTAAACCAAGGAAACTCCGTACCTCGGTGACGGTTCGCGGCTGCTCCCAATTCTCCACAACGGCTATCTTCTGAGGGTCTACCTGAATACCCTGAGCTGAAACAACATGCCTCAAGAAAGCAACTTGATCTAACCAGAATTGGCACTTACTGAACTTAGCATATAACTGATGTTCCCTCAGCTTTTTCAACACCAAAGTAAGATGTCGGACATGGTCTGTTTTTGACTTAGAATACACCAGAATGTCATCAATGAAGACAATGACGAATCTATCCAAATACTGCTGAAACACCTTATTCATCAAACCCATAAAAGCTGCTGGTGCATTCGTCAATCCAAATGGCATCACGAGAAACTCATAATGACCATAACGAGTCCTGAAAGCAGTTTTAGGAACATCGTCGCTCCTGATCTTCAACTGATAATAACCAGGCCTTAGATCAATCTTAGAAAATACGCAGGCACCTCTAAGTTGATAAAAAAGATTGTCAATACGAGGCAAAGGATAACGGTTTTTAATCGTCATCCGATTCAATTGCCTGTAATCAATGCAAAGCCTCAAAGTACCGTATTTCTTCCTTACAAACAAAACTGCCGCTCCCCAAGGTGAAGTACTAGGTTGAATGAAACCTTTATCAACCAACTCTTGTAACTGAATTTTCAATTCTCTCAACTCCGCAGGAGCCATACAATAAGGACTTAAAGAAATAGGATCAGTACCTGGAAGTAAGTCAATAGCGAACTCCACATCTCTGTTTGACGGCAATCCAGGTAAATCATCAGGAAAACATCAGAAAAATGTCTAACCACCTTGACATTCTCAACGCTAACCGGAGCATCATCATTTAGTACCACGTGAGCCAAGTACCCTTGACAACCTTTCTTTAGTAACTTTTTGGCTCTCACGGCTGAAATGATTCCATGCCTTAATCTACTAGGTTCACCAAAGAATGTAACCTCAAGAAATCCAGGACGATGAAAGGTCACTGATTTCCCGTAACAATCAATCTTAGCATGATTACAATGCAACCAATATGTGCCTAAGATAACGTCAAAATCCACAATGTCTAGCAGAGTGAGGTTAGCAGGCATAACCACATTCTCCACTACTACGGGACAACCTGGGTAAACATAATCTACATAACACTTTTCCCCTCTGGGCATAACAAACTCTAACTCATACCCAAGAGGTAAAGATTGAGGTTGTGTCAATTGAGCAAACATATGAGAAATCACAGAATAAGTAGCACCACAATCAATCAACACTTTGGCATAATGACCAAGAATATTTAACGTACCCATGATCAAATCCGGATTGTTCTGAGCATTCTGCAGCGAAAGGTTGTTGATACGTCCCTGGTTCTGCTGCTTTCCTTTGCCTCTGCTGGCATGAACTCCTCGCCCCTGAGGATTACGCCCCTGTCCTGACTGACTATATTGTCTCGAAGACCCAACTTCACTGGTAGTAGCATCAACTTGCTGAGACTGTCCTCCAGAATGCCACTGGGATCCACCAGCTAAAAACTGCTACTGAGGCATACATCCTCCAGAGTACTGCTGTGGAAGCATATATCCTCCTGAATACTGACCATGACTGCCCTACTGATAGGGATCCTGGGGGTACTGGTACTGTCCTGAAGAATAAGGAACGGAATCCCCCTGATAGTGGTATGCACCACCACAACCCATCTAGGTATAACCACTCTGTCCTGAAAACTGCTGAGTTGGAGCTGGCGGTGGTAAAGGAAGCTGCTGAGGTCTCTGCTGACTTTGAGGACAAAACTTAGCGTGATGTCCCTCCTGACCACAAGTAAAACAACCACTGATACCTCTTCGACATTCCCCTAAATGTCAACTACCGCACCTACAGCACCAGGGTGCATTTCCTCTACCAAAGTTCCTCTGCCTCTAGGATTTGGAATCTCTGAAGAACCTACCACCTCCTCTCTTTACCCTTATCCTTATTCTGATTCCCATTTTTCTCTTCTTCTTCACTGTCGCTGGGTAAATTCTCAGAATCCTCAATCTAAAGTAAAGCTTCATAAAACTCATGATAAGTAGTACAGGGAATCGCAGTCACAATGGTACGCCATTTCTTCTTAGTGCCCAATTTAAAACGACGTAGCATCTCAACCGGATTAGCAGCAACTTCCTGATGATAACGAGATAGATCAGTAAATTTCCTGTAGTACTCATTAGCTGACAGCTTCTTCTGCCTCAAACTAGTGAACTCCTGTCTCTTATGATCAATGTATGCAGGAGGAATCAATCTCTTATAGAATAACTGCTTAAATACCTCCCAATCTCTAGATTCTTCCCGGGGTAACTCATCAGCCAACTGTCCCCACCATGAAGCTGGTTCCTTACCCAAAAACCATGAAGTCGTCTCGACCCATCTGTTCGGAGATAGACTCCCCTGACTCTGCATCAGCCTGAAAGTCTTCTCAATGTGCATCAACCATTTCTCTGAACCCTCGGGGCCTTCATTCCCCACAAAAGTGGTTATTTTCAAATTATGAACCGACTCTAGAGAGGTCCACTGAGGCGAGCGAATAACTGACTAAATAGCATTCACTATAGCTTCCCCTAACTGAGCTATATCAGGGAAACTAGGTTCATCTGAACGACGTGGCTCTCTACGAGGCGGCATAGTTCTGACAGAAACACCAAGATAATTAGAATATTCACAAGATATGCAGGACTGCCAAACCTATGCTCTGATACCAATCTGACACACCCCGACCCAAAAGTGGGGCATGCTGGCCGTCACGTGAGAGTGACGTAACCATGTGCACAGTGCGGAAGCAATAAAGAATAGAAATTTATGGATCAATTAAAACCGAAACACTAGCAATACTAGTGTAAAAGAAGTGTGAATTCCACTAATATAGAGCATAAAAGTCTACGTGCAGTCAAGCAGAAGTACTAAATAGAAATAACACCCCAAGGTGGTCCTACATAAGTGAATTCTGTCAGAACGTCCGATGAGTTACTCGTATGCCACCAACGAACACTACTTAATACCTAGAGGTGAACATCACGTAAAGGACTGAGCCCATCTATGGGCGAGAGCACTAATATCAGTGTGCAGGTTTATGAGCTCTAATCACATCACATCATTCGTTCTCAACAACTAGTATATAAACTTACCTGCCACTTACCTGTGCGTCCTCAGCACCAACATCAATATAAGTAATCAATACCGCATACTAAAATAAATAGATACTTTGCATGGCATTTCATATTGCATTTCATATCACATTTCATTTAAACTGATCTTCTGGGAAAAACTCATTTATATAGGTATATACGGAAAACAAATGCCCACTCACTGATAAGTAAACAGGTCGTAACCCCCTTGCCTAGCCTGGCTACGCTCGTCCTCCAAATAGGTCTCGCCTATATGAGAAGTAACTGAAATAACGTTAATTAACGCACATAATCGAAACCTTAGAAATAACTTCTCGTACATTGCTCAATTTGGGTATATGAATATACCACTGTGATCTACATAATCTTAGGATCATCCCCATATTTTTAGAAAAATTTTCCAACCACCGACGCGCCGCCACGTGCCTGGCACGTGTAACGGAACCGTAACAGCGTTAGGAATATTCCGTGGAATATTTTGTTAAAACGTAACATAAACCGTTAAAGATACCTGACGGCGTCAGAATATTCCGTCAGACTTGACGGAATATTCGCTCTTCTTCTCCGGCGAACCTTGTCGGTCGCCGCCGTCCGCCGCCGTCTGAAACTCCGATTCTCGCCGGTTTTTGGAAAAATTTCAAATCTTCATAACTTCTTCATTTTTGCACCATTTTCTATGTACTTTATACCAAAATGAAGATCTCACAAAGATGAACACAACCATACCTGACTCGACCCCCAACTCGCCGGGGATTCACTGGAAAAACCCTCGATAATTCCTGCCAAAACGAAAACTCCCCGATCTCGCTATTCCGACGTCCAAAATCTTCAAACGAACTACTCCGAGCTTCCTTAGGACCTCATAAAGCTTCCTATGAACTTAGAATTCCCTGAAAAACAACATTTCACGTGTGCATGAACAGTGCACAATTCGGAGGTTATGGTTTCGTGACGAATCGAAGGTTCCAGGTTCTAAAACTTGTACTAATGGCTTCCTAAGATCACAAGGAACATGAAAATGCTTACCTTAGCCTTGATTTGCAAAGTTTCAAGGGTTATGGATGTTGTCCGTACGAAAGTCGAGAGGGAGAGAGAGAGAAAGTCTGAGAGATAGAGAGAGAGAGTGCGGGAGTGAGAGAGAGAAAGAGTGAATGTGTGAGTGTGTGTGTGTGGTCCAAATACCACCAAGCCAAACTCCCAAACTTAGATACACACACATACCTGAATTAATGCCTAGGGGCATTTCCGTCATTTCACATCCGTCGTACGAAATCTCCGGGACGGGTTGTTACATATTGAACTAATATTCAATGAAATAAAATTTGGGAGTTTTAACGAAAAACTCGCAGTACTGTTCACTTTAACGAAAAACCACATTTTTAAACTAAAAAGTCAAACCTAATACTATTCACTTTACCCTTTATTTTGTCCTTATTGTTAAAACTCAAAGTTTTCAAATCATTTTCATTAGTTTTCCTATAAAATTATTGATTGACCCTATTATATACAAACAACCTGACGTTTACAAATTTCTTATCACATCATGTGGTATTAAATTGTGGTATGATAGTCATTACACCAAATAGTATACAACTTGTATAATTTATTTATCATGAACAGAGACTTGAAAAGTAGATGATTCGATTTGAAAAATCAAAATAAAACAGAGTGCCGTATTCGAAGGGAGCGTTATGTCATATTTGTTTGAGTACGTGGAATCATGATACATACATGTATTAATGTAAAATAGTAAAATGTAATTGCAAGTGGTGAAATGGTCGTAAATGATTAGTGAAAATATAAAACAAGTTTGTTTAATTAAACAACTCTGTTTAATTAAGAACAATGGTTTAATTAAACCGGGAAGTATATAATAAAATAAAACGACGGTTCTATATTTTTGTTTGCATTTTTGTAATATAATTTTCCTCAAATGGTATTATTGTAAGATAAACTCATAAAATTGCATGTAAAATACAAAAATATAGAACTGCGCCATTAAAAAATACATGTAAAAATTTTTCAACGGTGTTGATTTAAAAGCAAAAAATCAGCGGACGGTTTCAAAACACTTGAACAGTATATGAATATGATCGAGCTTGATATCTTTGAATCGACCAAAAATAAATAGAAAAAGTTTCATAGCTTTGGTTGACCATAATTTACAAATATACATATCGCAGCGGGGATTATATTGTAACATTTTTAACCACAACTCACTTTTTTTCGATAGCCGCCATACACTCGTAGTGTTGTAAAGAAAAATGATAAATACACATTTTTTTATTTTCTCACGTGTTTATGTTTAATTTTATATCTTATTTATATTTGATTTATTCGATTTAATAAATATTATACGGCATGAAAATCACCTCCGGTTATAGTTGAGAAAAAAAATATTTAATTCCAGTGTCGATTAGATTCGTTGATCAGGGGTTTGTGTTTGGCCCTTTACATACTGGTTCGAATATGTAAATTTTAGTAATTTTAATTATAGTAAAAAAATAAAATAAAAAAACACTCTGACAAAAAAAAAAAGAAAAAAAAAGGGTCATTCAGTATTACGGTCTGGTGGTATTCCTCTGTACATGGAAGTGAGAGGTCTTAGATTCGAATCTCGTAGATAACGAATTCGATACCAAATTAGGTTGCCCATTGTGTGACTTATATCGATATATTCAAAAAAAAAAAACTTATATCACTGTTTAGTGGTATTCTTTTTCATTTACAAGTAAGTTCGACTTGTTATTTAGTATTGATATTTTTCTTCATCTATAAGTGAGAGATCTTAAGTTCGATTCTTGATTATCTATTGTAAGACTTAACTCACTTTTTTATATTGGTGACACGAAAGAAGAGACCGGTGGGAGACCACGCCAATGACCAAAAGCGCGGGTCATGGTTAACCAGCTCTAGCGGCCAAAGTCTTTGATTAGATGGGATGTGGGTGCACGTCCACATCAAATATGTGTGTGTTTTCCAAAGGCCACATGTTTTGACCGGCCAAACCAATAACGTAGGTGACCTGCACTTCTGTTCGTTTGTTGAATTAATAATAAATTAATACATTTGTTAATGTTAAGTCACCTACTTGGATTGAGATTATCTGCTTTAACCACCTTTTTTATTACAATTAGGACGCTTAAATCTAAAGGCACTTTTGTCATTTTCGGTGTTTTACGCTTTTATTTAAGAGAACTTTAACGAAAAGCTCCCGGTTTAACGAAAAACCACATTTTTACACTAAAAAGTCAATCATGATACTATTTCATTAATTTTTCATTTTATTTTTAAACACAAATGGTGTTTTCTTTCACTATGTAAATAATTACAAGTGGGTTTTGAACAACAAGTATGGCCTTTTTTTTAGGTCGAAAAAAGAAATGTGATGCATGTTTAGAAATCAAATTACGAATGATGTGGTTTCAATGTTACATGTGTTTTAGTTATTAGATTTGATTTTTACAATTGTTTAAATCTTCTATTTTCAATCACATTCATTTATATTCCGGTATCATTCAATCCTAAGCAATATCAATATTGTAGATTGTATTGCAGTGGATAAGACGGCTTACCCTAAACCTCCAATTTCCCTTAGTTTATGAAGACAATCGGGCAATTCGAACAGAGAAGAACTTACATGTGATTGGTCACGTGGCATCTCAATTGCATGTAAGTCGCTCTCGATCGGATGTGTTTAAATTCTAGAAGCCCTAGGCAAACTAGGGATTTCGTACAAGTGTAATATAGGAAAGGCCTCTCTCCATGAGGCATTTCTTCAACCCGAAACATTGAATAAATACTTCATTAACATTGAGGTTCAAACGTTCTGTAATCACTTGGGGATCAGAAACCTTGTGAATCTCCACCATCCTGAGGCGACGATGGGAGCATCTGGCATTGGCAGTAGTCCGAGATCGGAAATTCGCTAAAACTGTACGGTACAACTGCACAAGGAAACAATATGAAAAGTTATATCAATGTTATATGTTGGATTAAAAGCATCGGCATTCATAGTCATAGAATGAGGCCATACCATGGTTGAAGAGCCAACTTAATTTCTTCAACCATGCTCCTAATGTCATACCTATGTTCAAAGAATGAAATCTAACAAGCAAACAGGAAGTAAAATGTAATGTTTTCTCGAATCAATTATCAGTGTGCTTCATTTCCGGACAAGTTATGAACTCGATTCTGCTATGAAAACTATTCTGTAATGCATGTACTTCTCTGCAAATATCTCCAATAACCTATCATTATCACATGGTTAAAAAACAGTACAGCGTAATGAACGAGAATAGAACCTGAACATTACTTCAATAGTGGTTATGGCCTCATTTTTGCTGGTGGACCCAAATTCAGGACACGGGATCATACTTTTTTTCCTTTTCTGTCAGTGGTATGCAACAGACCCCTATTACTCCAGTAGTAAACTGATTTCCGTTTCTCTTAACAACACAAATTAGACTACACTCCAACCCTTTGTCGTTCCGACACCCTTTTCCTCCATCATTTTTCTCACATTTATAGCCTCCTCCCATTTCCCAATAGAACTATACAAGTTTGAAAGCATTATATAGTAGCCATCATTTTCTGGATCAGATTTTATGGCATGCCTTGCAACCCTTACGCCCAACTCAATTTCATTGTGAATCTTACAGGCACCTAATAATGATCCCCACACACCACCATCAGGAGATATGGGCATTGACAGAACCAAATCTTCCGCTTCTTGCAGATTACCGGACCTGCCAAGAATATCTACCATACAAGCATAGTGCTTCAAATTTGGGTTTAGGGAAAGATCTTGCATTCTACGAAACAGATATTTCCCTTCTTCAACCAGCCCTGAATGATTACAGGCTGAGAGAAGAGCAAGAAAGGTGAGTTCGTTTGGTTTAACATTTGAATCTTCCATCTGGTGGAAAAGTTCTATTGCAGATTCTGCACGTCCATGTGTTGCATAACTTGAGATCATGACATTCCAAGAAATAACATCCCTATCTTCCATTGAGTTGAACAATTCTCTTGATTTCTCAAGTTCCCCACATTTTGCATACATATCAACTAATGCAGTTGCAAGGGATAAATTGTTCCCAATACGTCTTTCCTTAATGTGACAATGAACTTTTTTTCCTTCTTCCAGAGATGCGAGATGAGAGCAAGCTGAAAGCACTGTTACCAATGTTGCTGAGTTGGGCATGAAGTTTTCTGCAATCATCTTATGATATAGGTCTATGGCCTCGAAAGAATGTCCATTGTGAGTGTACGATGAGATCAATGAGTTCCATGTTATAATATCTTTCTGTGTCACAGAAAAAATTCTCCTTGCAATAGTCAAATAACCACTTTTTCCATACATGTCTATGAGTGAGTTGGCTACTGAGACATTTTCATCCATACAAACCTTAATTATAAAGCAATGAAGTGATCGGCCAAGATGGATTGCTCCCATCTGGAAACACGAAGAAACCACAGATACCAAGCTATTAGAATCAGCTTCAATGCCTTGATGTCGCATCTTCCTAAACAGTTCTATGCATTTTGTATGCAGTCCCAGCTTACCATAGCCATAAATCATAGTGTTACAAGACTCTTTGTTATGGTGCTGCATTCCGCTGAAGAGCTTCTCGGCAAGAGTCAACAACTCAAACTTGCAGTACATGGACAGTAGTTCACTATGAACCATCTGACTCAATGCATAATTCTGCCTCGTGACTAATCCTAGGAAGGCCTTTCCTTCATTGATATTTGTGGAATTTCTAAAACCCGAAAGCACGCAACTGACAACAATTTCATCTGGGAAAATATCACTATCCTGCATTTCCCAAAACAAACTTAAGCATTCATCCATTAACCCAGATCTAGCAAAAACACCGATAACTGACGTCCAAGATATAACATCTTTATTTTCCACGTCACAAAACGAAAGATAAGATTCTTGAGGTCTCCCGCATCTGGAATACATGGACAAAAGCAAAGATTTAACAGCTCCAGAACACCCAATTCCCCTTTTTACTACAAAACCATGCAAGCATCTACCTTCTACTAAAGCACCGAGATCCCCACAAGCTTGAAGACCAACTTCCAACGTTCTGAAATTTGGCCTCTCACCAATGCCACCGATCCTGTGCATCTCACAAAGACACTCCAAACCCTTCTCACTCTCATCATTCTGCACATACCCAATTATAAGCGCGGTCCAACAAACCACATCTCTCACAGTAATTTCATCAAACATAAGAGATGCATCCTCCATTCGACCACACTTTGAATACATATACACAAAAGAAGAGCCAACTGCCGAATTACCAGCGAAGAGCCCGAGTTTCTTACCCAACCCATGAACATTGTTGCCACGGTCAAGCACCATTAACTCAGCGCACGAGGAAACCACCATTGGAAGAGTAAATTGGTTAGGAGCAAAACCCGAAGCCCGCATTTGGAAAAAGAGACCGAGGGCTTTGGAGTAGCCGCCATTGGAGAAATGGGTTTTGATTATGGAGTTCCAAAGAAAGGTATCCTTGGGAGAAACCGAAGCGAATACTTTGGTGGAAGAAGTGGGTTTGGAGAGAGACGCATAGAGAGAGATGAGCTTTGCGCATATGAAGATGTTGTTTGAGTTTGCAGAAGTGATGATGAGAGCGTGGGATTGAGAGAGATGCTGGAAGGTTGGAATCTGGTTGGAGAGGAAAGAATCGAGATGGTAGTTAAGGTAGTTAGAAGCGGAGAGTGAAGAAAATGGAAGAGAGGAGGAGGAGGGAAGGTGTTTGAACAAGTGGTGGGATTTGTGTCTGAGGTTGAACATGGGGATTCGCTAACGGCTTAGGTTTCTTGGGTCTTCTGACTCTTTGCCTTTTAGTCGCCATCTCTAACCGAATTATAATCATTCAAAATATTATTTTTCAAATAAATATTCATGTAGCATCTCCCATCAATGGGGTTAAACATAGTCCCTCAATAATTTACTAATTTTAATTTTTTTTTTTTTTTTTTTAACAAATGATGTCATCTACACTAAGGAGAGGAGGTGGGCTTATCCTCACACTAGATTAGTAATAATGTAATTCAAATTGCCTTTACTAGTTTTAAGTTTATACTTTAAATTTATCCTTAATTTAATTAAAGTACCTTTGAATGTTTTCAAATCTAGTCTTTGAATTTGAATCAATTATTGTAATTGAGAAGCTAGGTTCCAAAAAAGATCTAAAAGGGGAGCTAGATTTAGCTAGCATGATGCTTCTCTAGCCAAATAATGATCTGATGGGCTCTATAGAATTATAGCACAACATTTAGTTAGAGATGAGTTTTTGGGAAAATCAAGTCATTTTTTAGCTTTTAGACCTTTAGCCCTATTCATTGGAGATGACTTTAATGCCAATTTTGTAGCTTCATAATCACTCCCCTTTCTCTGCTCTTTTTTTAATCACGGACGCTAAAAAATGTGTTGCGTTAATTGTTTTATATTGGGCGAGATGGTTGAGAGCCAATTAATCTTGACAAGAAAAGAAAAATTGAATACAAAATGTTAATGTCTAAAACGCTAAAACTGGTATACTCTTTGAATTACCACTGCAAATCTTTCATCCTACAGTAATGATGGTTAAATTTAACTTGAATGCAAGTTATTACTAGAACAAATTACAAAGCAAGTAAATAATTAATAATACTTGGGGGAAAAAGCAAACATATTTTGACCATCCAAGCAAATTACAAAGAAACCTGATGGTTATGGCTTAAATTTAAAAAGACCATCAAATTAATTAATTTAATTTTAGAATGGAGGGAGGCACACTTGAAGTTGTCGCCTTAGCTTGGAACAGAGGTTTGGTAGAAAGTGGTGCAAATGAATTTGACTAGTGGCAATTGCATGTCCTACAGAGCAATAACGATAGTTATATTTTTTGTTTAATTATAACCACCTCTTAATTCCAAAATGAATTCAATTAATTTGTCTCCACAATAGTTAATTAATAATTTAATATATTCAGTCTGTCCACCTACTTACACGTTAAAAGACATGTTTTAAACTTGTTTGATACCATTCACATTAAGAGCAAAACTTTTACTTTTAAGGGCATTTGTTTGCCCTCACTAACTTTCACTGGATTGGACTAATTTATATATTAGTGTAGTCTGTGTATGTTATATTAGTTTAGTCCGTGTTTGTTGCCTTGCGAGACTAGCTTTAGTGGGATTAAGGAGGCCTTGCCTCGACTAAAGAACTCACCATGAGGTCTTAGCAAGACCCCCCCCCCAACAAACAAAAAAGAAAATCTTAATGAAACACTCTTGGTATTGTTCATTTTTAACGTTAATGACATTTTTACTTTGAAAAATCAATCCTGGTGCTATTTTGTCATTTTCATTAAAAGTAAAATTTTTGAAGAGTTAGTTTTGCAGAAAAATAAAAAATAAACATGGGACTGGCTAAGACCTTCCCTTTTGTCCTACTTGCGTCCTCTCTGCTCTCATCGATCGCGCCCTCCAATTGGGTTTCGTCGTCCTCGACCTCAATTTTCGATGACATGGGCTTCTGGCTCCGTCCTCGTCGACCTCGATTCTCATTGACTACTTCGCTTTTTGGGGTTTTACAAAAAAAAGGCATTGGGCGATTGTTGTGCACACCTCTTCTTCTTTCAGTTCACTGCCCTTGGATGTAGACGAGCATGGGTGAAATCCAGCTTCTAATGGCAAAACCTAGACTCGAATTGAAAAACCCCAACCTGTTCGAAGCTCTGCACTATCTGCTGAGCAACTTTTCAAGAAAAGAAAAAGGAATAAAAGAGGGAAAAAAACGAGGGAGAGCATTCGACAGAGAGAGAGAGTACTAGAAAATGAAAAAGAGAATTAATTTTTATTATTTTGCTTCTTAGTCCGACAACATTTCAAACGTTTCACTAATTCAATTTAATTTGGTCTAGTCTAAACCAATTTAACTTAGTTTTTAAAATTAATCCAATTTGAAATAATTCAGGACAACAAACGCACTCTAACATTATACACATCTATCAAACAATGGTCACATGGTCGGTTGGCCAAGGAGGACGAAAGATTCGGTGACAATATTGCTCGCATGATGCTTGACTACCTTTAATCACACACAACCATCTAAATCATATAGTATAATTATCTTTCTAAATTTTTTTTTAAAACATCTGGCATTTGACCAATAATAAGCATGATACATGAACTTTTAACCATTTATTTATTTTTTCACCAATAATTATTTTTTTAATAAATAATATTATCTACATTAAATGAGAGGAAATGGACTTAACCTCACAATGAGCTAACAATAATATGGTCAAATTCGCCTTTGAGAATCGAACCTAAGACCTCTCGCATACAAGTAAAAAAGAATACCATTAAATCTACGGTCATAATAACACATTTTAATATGATGGGATTAAGAATGTCGAGGAATTTATTAGACGGGAAGGGAAACAACATTTCCATAAATTAGTACACAAATCGGGTTAGGATTTGTTGTTTCAATACGAAATTACATTGATACTCAAGAGCATAGGTAGCTAGTATTTTTCTTCAAGATTAGTAAAAATTGCGACCCGATCTTCGTTAAGTTCTTTTTTTTTAGATAATGAGATTTTCATTTAGAATAGTCAAGACCATACATAACACGAGACATGTCAAACGTGTTTCTTAGAAAAATCTAGTAGGTTTGACATACCAAAAAACATTACAATTCAACAACCATAAACTCATGAGAAATACATTACAATTTCTTAGTCACGAAGTACTCTTAGTTCTAAACTCTAGTCAGGAGGACTTAACTTTGATAGCTGAAGAACTAAAAGCACCACGAGAAAAGGGTGTCATTGGCGCACCGCCCTTTGTTGATCTTACAATCGTCTGTAAAGAAGCCATGCTATGAGTAACCTCCAACAAAAAAAGAAAAAAAAGACGAGATTCCTCTTCATAGTCAATTACCAAGCGCACAAACCATAACCATAATCATGAAGACTTTTTTCGACAAAACGGGAGAACGACTATAATGAAAAAAGCTATCCTCAACAAAGGAAGAGAGTGAGTACAACCAAAAACCCCAAAAAAGGAGGAAGAAAGAGATCAAGAAGATTGCCATTACCTCAAAACAAAATGCATGGGTCCGACTGGTGGAGGTTTTTTCACTCTCTGAGACTCCGACTGCTTGGTTGGTGGGTTTTTGTCACATTCATGTGATGTGGAAATAGGTAGAGGAAATGCCAAAATGGATTCAGGTTTGTGTTGCCGACAATGAGAAGAAGAAGAGGAGGATACTAGGGTTTCTTTCGTTCTCTTTTAATGTTTAATATCAATTCTGTATAATTTGTTTTCTTTCCTTCTATTTATTTATAAAATTTTCTATTTTTGTGTAATTAGTTATAGGAGTAAATTCCTCTTCAAGGGGTGATGTAAAAGTGAATAAAATTCAGCAGGTGTCAGCGTTATTTTTCAAATGTGATGGATTTGTGAAAACATGATAAACTTCAAGAAGTGTTGGTACAATTACCCCAATAGAATAAATAACAGTAAATGAATAACTCCTCTTGAACGAGAAAAACTTATATGAAATAGATTTACAGTCACCATGACACCTCATTTCATGAAAATATATCATGTATAAGTTTATCAGCACATAGTGTTACATTATTAAATTAAAAAGCTACGTTTCATATAAACTGTTACACTCTTGAAGCTGCATATAATAATGAGTGTTTTCTTTGTATTTTTTGATCAAGATCATAAAGTGTCCCTACCCCCGAAGGTTGGGACCAATCTTTGGTCGAGATTCGGCTTTCCTCTAGCCACAAAGTGCTCTCAGTTGGTTTGGAACCCCTGCCAGGAAGGCACCCAGAATCTGCCAACTCAAGGTGGCAATTTACCAATTGCACCACACCTTGTGGTTAATGATGATTGATGGGTGTTTTCTTTACCAAAGAGCAAAGACTTGTCATATCTGATGGTCTCTATTCAACAAATTCACCAATTTATATTTTAAATCAACAAATTCATCAAATTACAAACACCAATTGTAACTCAATAATTAGGTGATAAGTAACTGATACGACCCAAATCTACCCCTCACTCTCTTCACTAGAAAGACTTGAATGGAACCGTTACACAGATGAAGATCTTCTCCGGATCCTCTTTATGAGGATCTCAAGAATCTCACATATTATCGGTTTATCGTACATCGTACGGTCAATTTTCGTTAAATTTTGTTTGTGTTTAATTTTAAATAATTTCTAACCGCACAAAAGGATCCGAAGGAATCAAAATCCAAAACCCAAACAACAGCAGCTAGTGAGAGAAAGTAATTAGCTAATTTATTTTTTCGAGGTTTAATTCTTTCATTTCTTCTCCTTAATTAATTATAAAATCGAATTAGAAAATGTTTTCATGAAAGAGAAGCAACAAGACAGAGAAATACAGAAAAGAAGCGTCTTTGACTCTTTTGCAGATTACATATTGCAGATTTGCTTCCTGCTAAGATTAACCAGAGCCTCTGAAGTCTGAACTCTCTCTCTCCCTCCGCTGTCAACTCTCTAAGTCTCACAGTCAACTCGGACATGGGAAACAGCTAAGAAGCTTGTGGGTAATTAGCTTCACTCAATCTTCCAGAAGCTCTGCCATGTCTTCTTGATTCCTCCTTAAAGGTACATCTC
This sequence comes from Heteromeles arbutifolia, assembly GCA_024362995.1. Lineage (NCBI taxonomy): Eukaryota > Viridiplantae > Streptophyta > Magnoliopsida > Rosales > Rosaceae > Heteromeles > Heteromeles arbutifolia. The sequence goes on from JANCRC010000015.1 coordinate 7,188,982, forward strand.
TTCTTCCTCTGCTTCTCCTTTCAGCTGAATTTCTTCTTCTTTTCATTATTTGCAGACATGGGTTTTGCTTGTTTTTCACTTTTGTTTGGTTGCTTGGAAAATTGATGCGATCGTGAGAATGGAGCTGAAACAAAACTTGAACTTTTCCTGGAATGAAGATTGAACGGCAATTTCCTCCATTTTTTATGTTTTGATTTTAATGGTTTTGTGGGCTGAGCTGAATTTGTATTTCGATTTTCGAGAGTTTCTGCCTTGTGTGATAGGATTTAGTAATGTTTCTGCTACTGGTTGCAATATATGAATGATTGTTGAGAAGAGAACAGCCAACAACATGATGTGGTAAATAAAACAATGAGATCCCAACAAAGACGGAGGCATATCGAAAATTGAATCTCTTACATTGTGCACTTAAAACTGCCAAAGGATGATGATTTCCGATATCTTCCCAAGTATGAAATTCATTGTAATATTAAACTTTGCTTCTTAAGAAAGTCCTGCTCGACGAAAAAATTTAGGCTTTGTACTCAAATATAGACTATGGCTGCCAAAAAACTTACACATATTGGTTTCCATTAAGTTCTTTTTTCGCTGTTTTGTTTTCCTGACTGAAACTATACTTTGGTAGGTTGGCAACTAGCACACTGTAAAAGGTCTTCTACTTAGGCTTGCCTCAAAATTGTTATTGTTGCAGTTCTGTTTATCTGAATATTTATAACTCACTGAAGGATTGTTGTCCCTTTTTGGAGATATGAAATTGATTCAACTGCTCCTTGATCACCGCCAGGCATTTCATTGCATCCATAACTAGCAAGAATGATGATGTCAAAAATAGAGCCAGTCTTTGCAGCTTTGGTATTGGCTTGCTTACAGTCTTTTGTATTGCCTGATGCACAAGGTACGGTTCTGAGGTTATGCGACATTTAATTCATTCAGACAGCATCTGGGATATGCTATGCACAACAATCTTCCCATTTTTTTCAGTTGTTATATATCATAAGAAACAAGACTAAGGCTAACAAGTCTAGTATTGTTTAATGCAGTATTGTCCAATATTGTGACTTCGATGCAATTAAAATATTCAAGCGTTTGGGTCCTCTCTGCACCTCTTTCTTGCTCTCTAGGATGTTATAGAAAGAACGCTGAACCAGGGGGTTAGTGGACTGTCTTGAGGTCTTTGTGTGGGGGAATATGCTTCTCTTGCTCTCTAGGATATTATAGAAAGAACGCTGAACCAGGGGGTTAGTGGACTGTCTTGAGGTCTCTGTGTGGGGGGAATATGCTTCTCTTGCTCTCTAGGATATTGTAGAAAGAACGCTGAACCAGGGGGTTAGTGGACTGTCTTGACATCTTTGTGTGGGGGAATATGCATCTCTTGCTCTCTAGGATATTATAGAAAGAACGCTGAACCAGGTGGTTAGTGGACTGTCTTGAGGTCTTTGTGAGGGGGAATATGTTCACTATTTTCCTTTTCTAGTCTTTATGTAAAGTGGTCGTGCATTTCTGTTAGCAAATTTTGATTGGATGATGAATATTTGCATTTTCGGTTTCAGGAGATGCGCTGTTTTCGTTGAGGACTTCTTTGAATAGTTCACCCAATCAGCTCAAGGACTGGAACCCCAATCAAGTCAATCCATGCACTTGGTCCAATGTGAATTGCGACCCCTACAATAATGTAGTTTCTGTGTAAGGCATCCTTTGTTCATCGTGATGTATTGTTATCAACGGATCACTTCACAATACAAAATTCCTCCTTTCATAGATTAATGTTTTTCACTTGTCTATGCTTAGTTTTGTCTTTTTCATTTTGCAGAACATTATCAAATATTGGATTTTCTGGCATCTTGTCTCCTAAATTAGGAGCCTTGAAAAATCTTCAAACACTGTAAGGAAGGAGAATACTTGTTACGTTTATCATAATTTCTGTACACTCCATTTTCTGGAGTCATTTCTAAAACTAGCATTGTCACCATAGATCATGTATTTCTCAATATATGTTGTTTGATATTGACATGCAAGAATCAAATTTTCTATATTTTTGTTAGAGTAAGGAAGATGAGAGGAGGGCAGGCTTTAAGGCATATATAGTTGGCCGGTTATTTGTTTTTTGTGATCAACTTTTATTTTTATTTCTTTTAACAATAAGCAACGCAATTTTGGCCTACTGAAGAATAAATAATGGCATGCATCATTGGATGCATTGACAGCGACTTGGGTTCTGTACTTGAGTTATTGAAGTCAATTTTTTTTTTTTTTTTTTAGCTGAGTCTCCGAATCACATGCTTTACAAGTAAGGTAATTGTTAGGATAGTATCGTCAGACTTGTTTGTAGAGTATGACAATGTCAACTTTTGTATGATCCTAACGACTTAAGCTTTCTGGAATTGCGGCACACCAATGTACTTATGAAGAATAAGTGAATATTGTTTTTCTTTTTGGATTTCTATTGATTACCATAAGACGTAACAGGCAGGATGAACAGAAAGGCAATGAAATTTTCCAAAACCCCATATGTAATTCCATGAGTTTGCGTGAAGTTTACGTTGTGCTCATTTCTGTTTGTTAATATGCGAAGAACTAATCCATTAGAATAATATGTGTCCCATATTAGCTTAGTATGAATGGATTTTGAGATGAATTCTTATTCACATGAGAGACCATTGTTAATGCTAGTGGTGGCAATCGAACCCATTGGGTTGTTAATGGGTAACCATTAAGACCCGTCTAGTTTGATTTCACCATGATATGGTGGTGAGATTGGTAGTTGTGATGATGGTGTGAAACCTTATTATGGTGAAATCAAACTAAATGGGTCTCAGTGGTTAGTTGGTTACCCATTAACAATCCAATTGATTTTCCACCTCTAGTTAACACCGTTACAAAATTATTTTTCAAGGGTAGCAATTAATTCTTTATTCTGCCTAAAGCTTGGGCAACAGTTCTCATTTGTCTATGTTTTGGTTTTTTGCCTCTTATATTTGTAGACATATAAATGCGTGCCATATGGCGGTGATTCTAATATGTATAAGGTGCATTCATCTTGCAGTTCATTAGAAGGAAATGGCATAACTGGTGAGATACCAGAAGAGTTTGAAAATCTGACAGTTTTGTCCACCTTGAATTTAGAAAATAATAATTTAACTGGTGAAATACCAGCTTCTCTTGGCAATCTGAAGAATCTTCAATTCTTGTAAGTTGTTTCATCTGTGTTGTTTTATGTTTTCACTAATATCTAATGAGCCTGCATTATCCTTAATTTTGTCTGACAGTGCTTTCTTGATGATGCAAACAGGATTTTGAATAACAATAGTCTGAGTGGTACTATCCCAGAGTCACTTTCAAGTCTTTCAAGCTTGATTAGTGTGTACGTTTTCTTTTCTTGTACAATGTACATGTGATATGAGAAATCAGGATTTGTCCATTCAAGTTATACTATACGACTTAATTTGGCTCTCTATCTTTTAGAATTCTGAACGTTATCCATGTGAATTTGTATACTTGGGGATCATTTCTTCAGTATTTGATGCCACAGTTCAAACTTTGTTTACAGTCAGCTTGGCTCCAATGCTCTCACTGGTCAAATACCTGAGCGGTTGTTTAATGTCCCAAAGTACAAGTATGAAGAACTTGTTAATGTTACTGTTTCTGTCATTACAAGACTGCATGCCACTCTCTCTCTCTCTCTCTCTCTCCCCCCCTCCATGTGTCCACACACCCACATATTCAAAATATAGTTTGCAGCATAATTTTGATGTGACCCGTGTTGCTTGTTTCAGTTTTACAGGAAACCACCTAAACTGTGGTGTGAATCTCCCTCGCCATTGTGCACCTGATAACGATGGTTCAGGTTAATGGGTCAAATAACAATATCCGAAATTGAACTGTTGTGTTTACCTTTCCTTTTTGTAAGCTTACATGATGGGGTTTTCCCACTCTTGACAGGCCCTAAAAGTAAGCCGAAGCTTGGAATCATAGTTGGAGTTGTTGGAGGGCTTATCATTTTAGTATTACTTGGAGGTTTACTGTACTTTATCTGCAAGCGTAGACACAGAGGCAAGCGTGAAGTTTTTGTGGATGTTGCAGGTACGCATTGCTTGCTAATTGTAGAACTGATTAATAGCCCCATCATCTGACCAATCAATGGAACCTTCATTTTAGTTTTGACCAATCATGCTTTAGTGGTTCAACCATAATCCTATAATGGCACCTTAAAAATTTCCTTTTTGTCAACCAAATTAGGGTTATTATTGAATTGGTTTATCGCTATGGCTGAAATTAGATAAGGGGTTCCTCTTTAGGGTAAATATTTACATATTCATGGTATGTTATGCCATTGCACATTAGGTAAGGTTGAGGGTGGTGGGGGTGCCAACATCTTGTAATTTCATAAAAGAAAATATCTTTTATTGGCCGGCCATTGTTAAAAAAATTGAGTTCTCATACAAATTTGGAGGGCTAAACTTCATGAGTAGCAACATTTTGGTTGGGAGGCTAGATTTGGCCTCTGGCCAATGCCGTTACCATTAGACATGCTCTAATAGGTAGTGACGTTTCGGCCCTTCTGAGCCACGAGCTGGCCCTTTGGGTGACTGGGCATCCCACAACCATTAGGAAATCTTCATCATTGTAAAAAGATTTAAGGAAACAGATAAAAAATGCCGGATCATATGAAATGAACCCTGTAATCATTACAAGAAAGATTGTGTTTTCTCCATGTGACTGCACAAGTTGCTGAATGATGCAAGAAAAAAAAATGTAAAGTGTTTGTGACCAAATTGATCGGATCCAAAAGGTACTCATTACAGGGCATGGCACATGTCATCCAAAACTGTGGATTTTAGATTTTGTTGTCAAAGAACTTTTTATTTTCACCAATTTCAGTCTATAGGGCCTGGGTGAGCCCTGCCATGCATAATTTAGTTCATTTGGGGTTTTTTTTTTTTTTTTTTTTTTTTTTTATCTAAAACCATTTTTAATTGCTGCACCCCAGGTGAAGTTGACCGAAGGATTGCATTTGGCCAGTTAAAAAGATTTTTGTGGAGGGAATTGCAGCTAGCAACAGACAACTTCAGTGAGAGAAATGTTCTAGGACAGGGAGGTTTTGGAAAAGTCTATAAAGGAGTGCTATCTGATAACACAAAAGTTGCTGTTAAGCGTCTCACAGATTATGAGAGTCCTGGGGGGGATGCAGCTTTCCAGCGCGAAGTAGAAATGATAAGTGTAGCTGTTCACAGGAATCTATTAAGACTGATCGGGTTTTGCACAACTCCAACAGAACGCCTTCTAGTGTATCCCTTTATGCAGAATTTAAGTGTTGCCTATCGGTTACGAGAGATTAAACCTGGTGAGCCCGTTTTGGATTGGTCTACAAGAAAGCAGGTGGCATTAGGCACAGCCCGTGGGCTAGAGTACCTACACGAACATTGTAATCCTAAGATTATTCATCGAGATGTAAAGGCTGCTAATGTATTACTTGATGAAGATTTTGAAGCAGTTGTGGGCGACTTTGGCTTGGCAAAGTTGGTGGATGTTAGAAGGACTAATGTGACAACTCAAGTTCGTGGCACAATGGGTCACATAGCACCTGAATATTTGTCCACTGGGAAGTCATCAGAAAGGACAGATGTTTTTGGCTATGGGATTATGCTTTTAGAACTTGTAACGGGACAACGGGCAATTGATTTTTCACGCTTGGAAGAAGAAGATGATGTTTTGTTGCTTGACCATGTAAGATAAACTCTTTCTGCATTTGGGTCCCTCTTTCTCTTCCCCACTCCCCCTCTCCCTACCTCCTCCAAGTGTGCATTTATTTAAACTTGTTTTGTTGCTTGACCATGAAAGATAAACTTGTTTTCGTGCATGTTAAGATATCAGGAAATGGCATGTGTTTCAATTTTTACTCGTAATAATTGTTTTGATGGTATTGGGAGCTTTCCACGCTCACGGATGATATGTAGTTGTATGGTCAAAGACTGTTTCCGATTCTATGTAGGTATGGTATGGAATTTTGTGCGTAACTTATGCTCAACACAAAATGATATCACACTTCAGGAAGAAAATGTGGGGGTTTTTAGTTCATTGAATGCATATTTTTGCTTGAGTTTGTTCTCACTGTGCGAACCTTCTTTGTTGATCTGCTCCTGAAGGTCAAGAAGCTGGAAAGGGAAAAGAGACTGGATGCTATTGTTGACAGCAACTTGAATGATAGTTACAACATCCAAGAGGTAGAAATGATGATCAAAGTTGCACTTCTTTGTACGCAAGGATCTCCTGAAGACCGCCCGTTAATGTCAGAGGTGGTACGGATGCTAGAAGGAGAGGGTCTGGCTGAGCGCTGGGAAGAATGGCAGAATGTTGAGGTTACTCGTAGGCAAGAGTATGAAAGACTACAAAGGAGATTTGACTGGGGAGAAGATTCTGTTTATAATCAGGATGCTATTGAGTTATCTGGTGGACGTTGAGGTAATCAGTAGTTCTGTACTCATTTCCTCTTATACCATCAGCATGTAATATCGTTTTTGGTAGGTTAGCTCGGTTAAACCCTGAATGAAGCATATCTGTATACCCAAATCGTAATATCATGATTTAATCTTTTGACCTTTTATTTGTATATCTTGTGGGTACATGATTTTGTTGGTGTGAATACAAACCTTGCAGATTGCATAATCAACGCTGTTCTGAATTTAGTATTTATCTTAGAGAAACTTAGGGAGCTTAAGAGAAGCTTTTCTTGTTTCCCATAATGTTTGTTATCGTTGGCAGACGCCACTGTTTGGAACTATTGATTTTCAATTTAGTGGACCATTTTCTCCATATTTGTATGAACAATTGAGACGCCACTGTTGTGAGTGATTCGAACTTGACATTTTTGACGGGTCGCCTTGTAGGATTTCGTAGCAAACACATGAAAATTGTTGGTACATTGCAACTAAATTTTAACTGGTGACACTCTATCTTTTGCATTAACAAAGATCAATACTGAGATGCTTGTATTTGGCAAACTCAAATAAAACAGAGATTAATAGAATTATTGACACTTAAGTAATCCACAAAATTATTTATACATCAACACTCCCTTCTAACCTTTTGCAGATTTTACTCCAAGCATTCCTCTCAAATATGCATAGCTGTCTTTTAGAAGTGGCTTGGTGAAAATATCAGTCATTTGTTCCTCTGTCTTGCAATATAAAAGTTCAATTTCTTTCTCTTATGCAGCTTCTTAAATGAAATGGAACTTTCTGTTAATGTGTCTTGTTTTCTAGTGGAAGACATGTTTCTTAGCAATGGTTATAGCAGAAGTGTTATCACATAAAATCTGTGTGGCTTCAACCTTATCTTCACCAACATCTTCTAAAACAAATCTCAACCATTTTGCTTGAGACGTTGCTCTTGCAGCACTGATAATGTGAAGAGTGCAACTGTGTTTTGCTTGATTCAGGCCCATGAAAATACCCCAAAACCAAGATTAAATATATATCTTAAAGTTCTCCTCATATCATCTTCACTTCATGCCCAATCAATACACAATATTTTATTAGAAGTGTTGACTTTCCCTTGATATACGCAATGCCTTAGGCCAAAGTATCCTGAATGTATCTACTCTCTTTGCTGTTCTCATGTATTTTCTTGTAAGGTTGTGCATGAATCTAGAGAGTAGGCTGGCTGCAAACATGATGTTAGGTTGCAGTCAAGTAAAGCAGACTTCCAACTAATTTTCTTTATTGAGATTCATTAGCTGCCTCACTGCCATCCACTTAGCAAGTGGTGTTCCCTCAGTTGAATTTATTAGCTGCCTCATATTTGGATTACTATATATCAATATATTCTTTTCCCAATTAGTATGATTTATATATTTGCTAATTTATATTTTATAGTATTTTATTGGTAAGTACAAATTCAAATATTTTAAATACCTATCACCATATGTTTAGTCAATAACCATATCGATTGATGTGGTTTTTTCGTTTGAGGCTGTGTATCGGCCTTGTTTGTCATTAGAGCACTCCTTTGATGAATCACTTTTTTAGTCTATTTTTGTATTTGGCTTAGAAACTTGAACGTTTTCTTCTAAGTTGATGAAATTTTCAGTCTCGACAGAAAAAATAAGTGGCCTAACTTTTTCTTCGGCCGAATTGACAATTTTCTTGAGTTGAAGCTTAATTGTGGCCGGAGCAAGAAGTTGCCCCCTGGCATTTTGATCCAACCAAATCTCAAACGGAATTGACTTGTATGCAAAATCAAAAGGCAAAGTTTTCTCATCAAGCCACGTATTAAATCTGGCTCTATCTTCTTTTAAACATTGTTCTTACAAGGTGCCATGAGCATTCATCCTTATCATTTAAGAGAAGGATTTTCGCCTCTCTTCATATGTGTCAAGGATTATTTTCGCCTTATGTTGATCTAGGATCTCCTTCAATCGGCCATGAATAGGGGTGCAACTCGGGCGGGTTAGAAGGTTAACCCAATCCTAACCCAACTTTTACAATTCGGGATCAGGTTTAGGTTGGGTTTTAATCGGGTTCATTCGGGCTCGGGTTTTATCGGGTTCGGGTTTACTTGGGTTGGGTTCGGGTTGCCCAACTTTTTCAAATTTTAATCGGGTTCATGCAAAGTTTGAATTAAAATACAAGAAATACCAAAGCTATTACCAAAAACAAGAAGAAAAAAAAGAAAGGAACACTTCATTGTCCAAAGCTAGTATCCAACTCAAGACCCTTTAGATGATAAATTACTTGATGCTCCATTTATTTTGGACTGCGTAAGGATGAAGAGAGTTTCATCGGCGCCATTGTATGAACCAGAGAACTCAGAAAATACAATAGATGAACCCACATCATGTCAATCTGGAACGGAGCAGTGGTGTGAGGCAATTGAGAAGCATATGCCTCTGATTCTGCAGAACACTTTTGCAGTTGTTAGTTAATAATGATATAAACAATTGACTTTTCCCAAGTTGGGTAAATATACCAAACGTAGAGATTTATCTTTTTGTGTTTTTTATGTTCTGTTCTGAACCTTTTATTTTTCCTTGAAGGTGAGAGCAGCATCGGTTACATGTTTTGCTGGTATACTCATATATGATATATAATCACAAGAAGCATTATAATCTCCTAAAATAAATACAGAAGCACAATATAATTTTCATTATACACCCCTAATGAAAGGATGTGGGTTTTTAGACTTGGCCCATTTGGGTGTAATATAAGTATTAATTGATATGGGCCACAATCGGGTTTGGTTAATCGGGTTGGGCTGAGTTGGGGATGGACGGGCAAATGATCAACTCAACCCAACCCAATCAATGAACGGGTTGAAATCGGGTTGGGTTCGGACGGGTTATAACTAAAAAAAAATCCGCTTGTTCGGGTTTAAAGTCTGGTTGGACATGGGCGGGTTCGGATTGGCCCAACCCAAGTTGCACCCCTAGCCATGAATTAGAATCTTGATATGTCATATGAACTTCGTTGCTTTAGCACTAGGTCCCACTGGACGTGCCAAAATGTTGACCCTAAAAACTACTTAGCCTACGTGGTGTACAGGCCGAATAACTAATGAACTAACTACGTTCTTCTGGTGAATGCAGGTGTACCAACTTGTTACTAAGCTTGATCTTGAGTAAAAATGAGGTGGTGGTGTCGAACGCGCTGCTGACTTCTATTGTCTAAACGATCGCAACCAAAGAACGAACTCATCTCGGCTTCTGGGTTCTAGAGCCTAAAGACAAGGTTGCTAGTCACTATGAAGTTCAAATAAGGTTTGGCTTTTAATGTGACGAGCACTAAGTAACTAGAAACACCTCACTTCGACGAAATGCGATGACCTCTTTTAACAAGGACTCAAAGACTCCTTGTCGTCAAGGATAATTTCAATTATTTTGAAAATAACTATTATGGTTATCACAACCATAATAATATAAAATAATTGAAAATCACCGTAATATTTCTCTCATTCAGCGACTTATAATCCTTCACACTCAATTGCCTCGATTGCACAGGCCGATGTTGTAATATTGGGTCCAAACAATTTTATAAGTTGTGAAAATGTACAATGGGCTAGCCCGACCTGCATAGCTTTCGTAATGGATGTTAGTAATTCAATTTTTTGTTCTTAAAGGATATTACTTGCATATTATTATATACTCATATCATCATATCACATGATGAACGGTGTAATCATTTCATAAGAGAAAAGAATTAAGTGTTGGGGAAAAAAAGAAATCACCAATATTAGTTGGAAGGCTTGATTGGATTAATAGTCCTTTTGGTGATAGGGTAGTCGGAAGATAGCCCTTGTGGTAAAAAAATTAGGATTTAAACCCCTGTGGTGAAGTCTGTTAGGATTAGGCCCAAAATTAAAAATTTTGCCGACTCTCCATTAATTGTTAACACATGAGGCTCACATATGAGGCTAAATGGATAAAGTTAGCCTCACATATAAGCCTCATGTGCTAACAATTGACGAAAAGTTCTGTTTTAGCCTCATATGTGTGGCTCACATGCTATTAATTAACAGAGAGTTGACGAAATTTTCAATTTTGGGCCTAAATCCTAACAAACTTCACCATAGGGGCATAAATCCTAATTTTTTTTTTTACCACAAGGGCTATCTTCGGACAACCTTATTACTATGGGTACTAATAATCCAATTAGGCCTAGTTGGAATAAAACTGAAAAGATTACATGAAGAGTTACCAAGGAGTTGGAAGAAAGATTTAGACAGAAAAAGAATGGAATGAGGGCTCCAAATCCAATTAGGTACCTTTTGAATATGGGTTACATGAAAGGTCCAAACTTATTAAACTGGTTTGATTTCTCAAGAAATCTGGGACTCCTTCAACCAGTTGGCGTTCGACTATGGGCTCGACACTGTGGTCAGCTTCAATAACTTCGTTGCCAGTGCTATGAGCCTAGGAATAAGGCATCCGATAAGCCTTTTGGACTAACTCTTTTCCTTTCGAGTATCTTATTTGTTGGACGACGATGAAGAGATGAGAAAGAACCTAGCCACTTTCAAAATCGGATGGGCACCTATGCGTGGCCTTGTCCATTACACTGCTCTCATTATAGCGCCAAATCGCTGCTACATCCATCTCACTGGATCCGTGTTATTGGACTATTTCTCAACATTGACTTGGTGCCCATCCTTCACAACACCACAAACAGAGGCATATGGTTCATCATGAACCCTTCCATTCCTTTCACTCTGTTGGTGGATGAGTCGTACCGTAACTCAAGCAAGAGTGGCCTTGAATTTTATGGAGGCTGCACTTCCTAGCTTTGATATCTAGTTCTATAGTGGCGTGAGGCGTGCACTGGCCAAGGCATTCGGCAGCTTTCCCACCACCATAAGTGGCGGCGAGTTTCATATGGTCTTTTAACCTGCTTCATGGAAGGTAAGCGAGCATCATTGGAGAATCTAATTTTGGAAGGGTTAAAACATAACTAAAGGATACGTCTATGCCTCCATGACTAGATATAGCATAATGTGCAGAAGAAAGTGTTCGGGCTAGATTGTCCCTCACACAACTCCCCTTATCTTGATTGTTGGGCAAGTTTTGCTACTTGGTTTACTGCAACATGAGTTTTGAAATTAGTTTGAAATGTGCCTTTGTTGCCTCTTTATTAGGTCTTGAGGCTCCCAATCAAGACTAATAGAGATCTGAGTATGCCACTATTGCCTTTGTTTAACAGATTATTCTTTTAGTTATTAGATTCATTTATTACTTGCGCCACAAGTCACTTAGACTTCTTAGTTTGATCGGATTGTTTACAGATGGGTTAAGTCTGTATAAAGTTCTTTTTCTTGCCTTGTAAACCAAGAATTTTTATTCAATTATCATATGTCCAATTATAGGAAAGTTCATGTCCATTCAAGTGATTTCCTTAATGGCCAACTTGGGTTAACAACAAAGAAATAGAGGTAATTAGTTTGACAAGATTAAACATATATAAAAACCTTAAAGTAAGCAATGGAAAATGACATGGAGACTAAGTAAGATGCATAAAAGTCATATCTACTTTACATAAATGAAAATAAAGGAGATTCGGGCAAGGTTTGTCTCCTTGCTGACCACTTCTCCTTGTGTTTTTACAAAAGCAAGCACTTCTATTTAATATAATAACAACAAAGGTTTACAAAAAGGGATTTGATACTATCAAAGGGAAGATGTGGCAGAGCTTCTAAAACTGACCCATGAACGTGGTGTGGTTTGAAACTGCTATGAGTAATTGCTCATGGTTATCTCTTTCTTCCACCATGTAAAAACTGAATCGTCCAGTCACTTCGGTATTTTTCGTTACTTTTTTCTCTTCTCTTTTCTCTTTTTGGTGTTTGATTTTTATTTCTCTTTGCTCTTTGCTAAGCTTTTCTAGGGTAGAAATATAACTGGAAAAAGGGCAGACAAAAACAAAGCTATCTAGTTTTGTTGCTGTTGAGTTCAAAGTGTTGAGTGTGTTGAGAGAGTTTTTTGCTTGCTTTCCTTGCTGCTTTTATAGACTTCTTAGCCCGAGTGTCCAAGCTTCCCTTTTCTAGTGCACTTCTCTCTCGATGATTGCTTTCGAAACATGGTGAGTCACCATTTGCTTTTCGTTATTTACCTATCCCTGTCATGGAAAAACAGTTTTCACCGAGGGTTAGCTACCCTCTACTCCTTGTCACTTCCATCATAGGCTTGATGCATATTAGTTGCCAAATAACAATATTTAAATCCACCCTGGGCTGCTGCCTTCACCAACCCATAACAAAGAAGTTTTTTGCACACCTGGACCTAAATATTTAAATCATAGGCTTGAAACACTTCCTTGCAGGATGAGTGGAAGGATCAAAAGCCGTTTTACCATGACTTTTGAGACTTCTTGAGCCAGTGTTGAGAAAACTTATCCACATAGGCTTAAGGAAGCACCTCCCCATTAATTAGTTATTAATTAAATTCGACAGGTGGAGAAAACCAACAAAAGCTTCAATATGTGAGATACAACTACAACATGTAGATTGTCTTCCACACTCTTGCTCAAGAGTGTGGAAGCAAAATCAATTTATGGGGTCCAACAAACAAAGTTTCCTACACTTTGAAGGGTAGAGCTTCCCACACCCTTGAAGGAAGGAGGCTTTCCACACTTTGAATGGTAGAGCTTCACACACCTTTGAGGGGAGAGTCCTTCCCACACCCTTGAAAAGATGAGGCTTCCTACACTTTGAAGGGTAGAGCTTCCTACACCTTTGAAGGGAGGAAGCTTCCCACAGTTTGAGGGGTAGAGCTTCCCACACCCGTGAGGGGAGGGAGCTTCCCACACCCTTGAAGAGAGGAAACAAAGAGCTTCCCACACCCTTGAAGGGAGGAAGCTTCCTACACTTTGAAGGTTAGAGCTTCCCACACCCTTGAGGGTATGGAAACTCCCACACCTTGAAGGAAGGAAGTTTCCTACACTTTGAAGGGTAAAGGTTCCCACACCCTTGAAATGAGGAAGCTTCACACTTTGCCTAACTACCAAAAACTCAAAAAGCCTTCCACACCCTTGATCAAGAGTGTGGAAGCAAAATCTATTTAAGTGGTTTAAAAAAGCTTCAACCACAAAAAACCTTCACTCATAGACCTTCCCCAATTGAACTCAAAAGCTTCACACCTTTGTGACTACCAAACTAAACAAAGCCTTCCACACTTTTGGGCAAGAGTGGAAGCAAAACCTATTTATATGATTTCTCCCACATTGGATCACTCAAGCTATATACATATAAAGGCAAAGAACCTACAACCAAAAAACCTACAAACAAAGAACTTACAACCAAGAACCTACAACTAATGGACCCACAACCAAAAACCTTCACCTATTATACCATAACAAGAAGGAATTGGGCCTGATAAACATATATGTATATTTGGGCTGAAGTATGTGCAGGGGAAAGGGAAGACAATATTTGGAGTCTTTGTTCCTTCGATGACTCAAAAAATCAAGGCACCTCCTTCGGCAATCATCCTCGCTCAGAGGACTTGGGGGACTTCTACTATGTGCAACTACACTTCGGTACTCAGAAGTTTCGTGATTACTCAACGACTTGGATTTTTACAAGTCACCAATCGAGAAACTTTCCTCACTCAAGAACTTGGGGGAGCACTGTTTGTACCATACTTGACCAATCCCGAAACTACCAAGGACTGGTCAACTTTATACCTTCAATGACCCACTGAGGGGTTGATGCTGAGGCACCCCTGCCGAAGCACAAGCGTTTCCCTCCAACCAGGAGACCAATCACAGAACGAAACGTAGTTTCCCTCCAACCAGGAGACCAATCACAGAACGAAACGTTTCAAAGTCAAAATAAAGTTCCTAGAGTCCCACATCGACCGCGGAAGAAAGCCGAAGACTATTCTCAACTATAAAAGAAGATCATTCTCCTACAATTAATCCCTAATGTCATTAATGTACTTAAACTTGTCGTTAGAACCCACTAATGATGATTATGCTTAAACCTATGTATTGTGTAAAGTCTTCACTATTAATGAGAACTCCTCTACCCCGTGGACGTGACCAAACTTAGGGTGAATCATGTACATCTTGTGTTTGCTTCCCTATCTCTATCTCTTTACATATTATCCACACTAGGTGACCAGAGCAACCGAGCGAAAGTCACAAACTTAACACTTTACGTTGTTCCAAAGTCTCGTTGATTTTGTGCATCAACATAAGTATTTTGAGAATTGGCAAAATTGAGTGAAAGGGGAAGAAAAGTTGGTAGGAATAAACTTTTTTAGGTGTAGCTATACTAAAGTAAGTAGTCGGCCTAGCCTTTGGTTCCCGTAACCAAGTTTTTCTTTCTCACTTCTTAAAGTGTGCTATTAATATGTAGTATAGACATAACCAAAACAAAATAAAAAAAATATAGATATTATTGGTGGGAGACAGTTGGGTCCTAAAAGAGAAAAAATAATAATAAAAATGAAAAGTTAATCATTAAAAAAAATGAAACGAAAAGTTAGAAAGAAAGAAGAAGATGGTGGGCTCTTTTGTTTTGGTCAAACTAGATGGTGAGTCCTTAAAATGAAAAGATTGAATAAAAAACTCAAGGAGCAACTGACAACTTTCGAGGAAAACTAATGAAAAGGACTTGAAAACTTTGAGTTTTAACGATAAAGACAAAATAAATGGTAAAGTGAATAGTACCATGATTGACTTTTTAGTGTAAAAATGTGGTTTTTCGTTAAAGTGAACAATACCGGGAGCTTTTCGTTAAAGTTCCCCAACTTTTGACAAAACGATACCATGTATACAAGCCATCTTCTTCTTTGATAAGTCGTCGGTCTGCATCTGAAAAATTCCAGATTCAAGCATAGTTTCTTACAAACCCTCACCTAGGGGCTAGTCTCGTTTATTCCCGCCTAACTCCGTCCAAGAAGTAGCCTAACAAGCTTCCTGATTTTCCGACCAATTAAGAATTAGTCGTGACGGAAACTCATTGTCTAATGCCTAGGCGCTGCCTAAGCTGCTTTTTAGAACACTGATACACTGGCAATATGTTTAGTCAAGCAATGGATCCCACCCACGTGCCACCCCAGCAGACTAACATATTTCTTGATGGAATTCTAACATATGGACCACGTTAATTTGCGGCAATTAATTTCAAAGACGGCATTGATCAATTTTCAATCTCAGGGACCAAATGAGAACCTAGATTAATTTCAAGGACCACTAAGCTCAATTGGAGTTGCATTAATCGTAATTATGCATAGGGTTTGACATTGGTTTTATATGAACATGAAATTAAGCTCATTCAATATGGATTAGGGGTGCAAGTTGGATGACATTGCAATCCAAATTGAAAATTTCCGTTCTGAGTCCGAACATTTTAAATTCCAAAATATTGGATGACAATTGGCATATGCATATCTAATTCAAAATTCTGACTTTCTGTCACATGCCGACTCGGGCTCCACCACATCCCTGGCTCGACTTCGCCGTAGCACAATATTGTCCGCTTTGGGCCCCGACCACGCCTTCACGGTTTTGTTTTTGGGAACTCACACGAGAACTTCCCAGTGGGTCACCCATCCTAGGAATGCTCTCGCCCGCACTCACTTAACTTCGGAGTTCCAATGGAATCTGAAGTCAGTGAGTCCTCAAAAGGCCTCGCGCTAGGTAGAGATGGGAATATACAAATAAGGCTCACATGATCCACTCCCATGGGAGATGTGGGATCTCACAATCCACCCCCCCTTAAGGGCCCGACGTCTTTGTCGGCACACACGTGGCCAGGGTTAGACTTTAATACCAAATTGTCACATCCCGGCCCGGGCCCTCACCACATCCCAGGCACAACTCCACCGTAGCACGATATTGTCCGCTTTGGGCCCCAACCACACCATCACGGTTTTGTTTCTGGGAACTCACACGAGAACTTCCTAGTGGGTCACCCATCCTAGGAATGCTCTCGCCTGAACTTGCTTAACTTCGGAATTCCAATGAAATCTGAAGCCAGTGAGTCCCCAAAAGGCCTCGCGCTAGGTAGAGATGAGAATATACAAATAAGGCTCACATGATCCACTCCCCTAGGCGATGTGGGATCTCACAATCCAAATTCCTAGAAACAAAACCGTGAGGGTGTGGTAGGGCCCAAAGCGGACAATATCGTGCTACGGCGGACTCGTGCCCGGGATGTGGTGGGGCCCGGGTCAGGATGTGACACTTTTAGATCCGAAATTTCTCAAACTTAGTACTATAAAAAAATTCATGCATTCTTATTTTATAATATTTGTTGTTAGGTTTAGATTTTTTTTCCTTTTCTAAATTCATGTATTCTAAAAATGTCTATTAAAATTTCAATTGACTATTATAAAAATGTCGAGATGGATTTTTAAAATTTTTAATTTTTTCATACACCTGGATTTGGATGGATTCTAAAAATGTCTATTAAAATTTCAATTGACTATTATACTAGTTTTGGAACCGAAATGCAGATCACAGTTCTCTTCTCCTAGACTTGGAAGTTTAACGAATCAGAGTCACGTACGATTCGATATTAATCGAGTTTCAGTTCCACAATTGAGGCTCTAACGTTACTTTTTGACAGCATATGTTCATCCAACTGAACTGTTAAAGCTGCTAGTGTCAAATGGTTCATTTTGATTTTGTAAGTACTTTTCCCAACTTCTACAGCAACTTTACTTATTTTTCATTGGTGTTAGTTATTTGAATACCAACTCAGCCATCAAATACAAATTAGCCTTGCAAATATAACCCAGCAATGGGCATTTCTTCAAATTATTAGAAATTCAAGCCAACAGAGAAACGTGAAATCTCTTATCAGAACAATTATTACATCCATATACACATAACTCAATAATCTACAGCACTAAAACAACAAATCAATTAAACCAAAAGCTGTAATTTACGTTATCATCGCTATCACTCTTACAAATCAGTCAACATATCCTGCCAAAAATAGTCATCAATCGACCCAAACCCATCCAGAAACTCATAAGAAAACTCAATATCCTCGTATATATTCGGAATTCCCTTCGCCGACGTCGTCACGCCCTCCTCCTCCTCCTCCTCCTCCTCCTCCTCCTCCTCCTCCATAGCTGTCACAACCTTACTCCCACCACCACTCTTCTCGTCCTCAACCGCCGGCATGTGCCCTTCGAACAGCGCCATGTGCCCGAACAGCTTGCTCTTCCTCGAGAAGCTCGTGCCGCACGTGCACCGCCACCTAGCCTCGCCGCAGTGCTTCAAGTGGCTCTTCAAATCCGCCACCACCGAGAAGCTCCTCTTGTTGCACCGGTTGCACGAGTACATTTTTGGACAGTGGCTCCTCTTGAAATGATTCTTCACGCAAATCACCGACTTCAACGGCCGGAACTTCCCGTGCGCCTTGTTCCGGTTGCACCCGACGTACGGGCACGAGAACCGGGAATTCCTGCTCAACTCGGCCGGGGTCTTATCCGGTTTGGTCAACGCCTCGGGGGTCTTGAACCGGTTCCCGTGGGCCCGCATGTGCATTCTCAAATTCGCATCTCGCTTGAAACCCTTCCCGCAAATCTCGCAATAATGGATGTGCTCCGCCAGCAGCTCCATCGCGTCCACCTCCACAATCTCGCCGCCGTCTGCGTCATCCTTTCCGCAATCGTTCACTTCTATCTCTTTCTTGACCTCTGAAGCCTCGATTTTAGCGGAGTGTGTTCGGGTCGGGTCCGATGAGGGTATTGGGTTCTGAGAGAAAGCCAACAGAGCGGCACCGTTTGAGATGATTTCGTGGATGGCGGAAGCGATGCCGGCGGAGACCATGTCCATCTGGTCCTTGCTGATTAGAGCGTTGGAGTGGATTGATTCGGTGAGGAAGCTTTGCAGCGAATCCATTCTTGTTCGGACCATCGAGAGATTCCGGAGCGGGGCTGCTGGATCCGAGTTCGTAGACTGGACGAGGTTCTCCGGCGGAGTAAGAAAAGGTTGACCTGGAAACGACATCGTGCGGACACAATCTCAAGACTCCAACAGAGTTCTTTTGGTCAGTACTTCATTATGAAAGGTTTGCCTAACATATGAAAAGAAACCACCACAAAGATGGGGGCCACTGAACAAGTGGGGCAAAGGTAGGTAGTTCATCTGGAACCGTTGAATGAGGCGGGGATTATGTGGGCCAAAGGCCACAGTGGCCCTCGAATAATAGGAGAACTTTGTTAGTATGATCGGAACACGAGTGGTACATCACATGTTTTTATATAAGTAATGAAAATTTTTATTTTTTAAGTTACTAACTTTTTAACACATATATCCTACTAATTGTATAGTAACACGTGATATACCTAGGGGTGGTTTTGGTACGATTATCGTACCAAAACCTCTGTACCGATTACCATACCAAATATTTGGTATAACAAAAATCTATTACCGTTACCGTACCAAACTTTCGGTATACCAAATGGTTTGGTTGGTATTGTATGCCAATGGTAATTACCACTTTGTTTTAGACCACTTAGGGCTGGTTTGGTATTGCTGTGCTTTGAAAAAAAGCTGATGTGAGAATAAGCGGCTGTGCTGTGAGAATAAGCGGCTGTGAAATAAAGCAGCAGAGTGTTTGGTAAACTTTTTTGTAAAAGTGCTTTTGGAAAAAAAAGCAGTATGATAGTGTTTGGTAAACTTTTATGTAAAACAGCTGTGACTGTGTGAAATGACCAAAAAGGGTATAATACTAGATGTGCTATTAATTTAATTTTCTTAACAAATAAAAGTGAAATACTAAATATACTTTATTTTTAGAAGAAAAATATTTATAAACTTTATGTTAAATATTAATTAGTATGACAAACTACTTCAATTAGTATGACAAAATACTAGATGTGCTATTAAGTAACTTTACAGACCAAACTCTTATACCACCATTAAACTTCGAATCTTTGATCATAATTATTGTATAAATCGATAGCGACATGAACTATACTTTTCACCATTAATTTTATTTATCTTTATTAAACACAAATTATCAAACAATTAGTTTGTTTTAAGCAATGAGCCACTAGTGATTTACAGCTGCATAATTTACACAAGAAGAATTAAGATCATTTTCATTGAACATACAGTACAACTGTTGGTGGTTTTAACTTGGCAAAATTACAAAACAGCATCAAAATGTCATCCTCTCCAACCCGCAAACTTTCACCGTCGTCCTCTTCCACCCTTCGAACTGAAATGGTGAGACTTGAGCTTCTTCTTGCGCACTGCTGATGCAGGGCCGGTCTATCTGAACGGCATCCCCATTTGAGCTTCTTTATCTGTTTTGGCCGTTGTTCTGATGCACACATCCATTCCCCTGCCCTTGCCAAGATCAAATGGGATCTTTGGGAACACACTCTGTTCCTTAATCCCAGGGGCATAATTTCCGTTTCCATCAAAACTATTCGAGTTTAGACCTTGGAAATCCCTTGTCTTAGGCGCCCTCACCGTCTTCAACCGCACCCTCGCAAGGACATGAAGCATTTCGACAGAAAACCCACAAACCCAGAATACCCACAACCCAAATCCGACGTCCGCTCCGTCCTCCTCGACCCCACCATCGGCGCACTCTTCGGACTCCACCCCGGAGGCATCCTCGTCGACATGACCACCTCCGAACCCTCTTTCGCCGTCGACTCGATCTTCGCCCACAAGTCCGGCGTGGGTCTTTTCATTAAAGGAGCACTGTAGCTCCGTGTGCTTTGAAAAAAAAGCCAGTTTTCCAAAGCAGCAAATAGCTACTTCAGCTTTTCCTTTGATTTCAGCTTATTCTCACAGCAGCTTCCAAAATAAGCCCTTTTTTTTTAGTTTACCAAACACCTAAAACCCTCACAGCTTTTTTTCATGGGTGTTTTTTTTTTTAAGCACCTCACTCCCAAACCACCCCTTAGTTTGCCCAGAATCTAATATTTTTCTAACCTAATTCAAGAAGTTACAAGCCATAGAAGTTACAAGCCACAATATAAGTTACAAGCCATAGAAGTTTCCATAATATACTAATGATTATGTTGGAATAGTATTCAGTCGACCTAAAGTTGTTTGGAATAGTATTCAGTCGACCTAAAGTTTCTGTGCTAAATGGCTCAAGCAATAGTATTCAGTCGATCTAAAGTTGTTTGGAATAGTATTCAGTCGACCTAAAGTTTATGTGCTAAATGGCTCAAGCAAGTCAACTCGTATGTCAACTTGTATCACAAGGCTCCAAGCAATCTGTCAACCGCCAGTTGCTTTCCAGCTTTCTCTCCTCCTTGATTCAAGGCACTTAACTTGCTGATTACTTCTTAGTCTTGGGTTTGATGTAAATCACCTTAAATTAAGGAAAAGTGTGTCCCAGGTTTACCCGGTCTCTAGGGTTTTATGTAAAGATGTTTGCATGTAACCATTCTCTTTTCTTGTCTACATATACTGTCATGTAGACTTAGAACATTATGAATCAGAAATACTTTGAAACTAAAATCTTAAGACTAGGATATAAAAATATTAATAAAAATTACATAATACATAATTATATATATATATATATATATATATATATTATAAATACATAATATAATATTAATAAATTATCGGTAGGTACGGTATACCATCGGTACTGGTTTTGAATACCAGCACCGTACCGAAATAGTATGGTACGGTACAAATACCGTACCATTACCAATTGGTACAAATTTTTGGTAAAAATTTGGTATGGTACGGTATGGTAGGACGGTAGGTACGGTATTATGGTAAAAATTTCCACCCCTAAATATACCACTCTGTATTTCGATTACACTTAAAAATCTCTCGAATAATAGGTCGTGTGGACCCCAAATGGGTTGATAGCAAGTTACAGAAACAGATACATCTTCTCTGCAATAGTTTTAGGTCTTTTTCATCCAATAGTTTTAGGTCTTTTTATTATCTAATAGTTTTAGGTCTAATAGGAAATAATACTTCAATTTAGTATTACAGTTTAATGATATTCTTCTGTAACCATTGAATGAGACAGAGATATGTGGGCTAAAGAGCAAAAGTGGCCCTCGAATAATAGGTCGTGTGGACCCCAAAGTGGGTTGAGAGTAAGTTACAAAAACGGATATTTGGATGTGCTTTTAAAATGCTGAAAGCTCTTTTGGTGAAAATATTTTTGGAAACAATTCTTAGTAAAAATGTTAGCAAATCCTGAAAAAGCACTTAAAGTGTTTCGTGTAAGAAGCATATAACTGGTGCTTCTTGTAGAAAGCACTTAAAGTGCTTTTAGAACCCAAAAGCATTTTTTTTAAAAGCTGTTTCAGTCATTTTAAAAGTGCTTTCAGTCATTTTAAAAGCACATCCAAACCAGCACATCTTCTCTGCAATAGTTTTAGGTCTTTATTTTATCCAATAGTTTTAGGTCTTTTTATTATCCAATGGTTTTAGATCTAATAGTAAATAATACTGCAATTTAGTATTAAGGTATAGTGGGAGATGTCTTAGATTCGACTCTCGCCAAATGCGAATTTGAATTATATTATTGCTAGCTCATTGTGAGGCTAAGGTCACATTCCTCATTTTAGTTTAAATAATATTGCTTGTTTAAAAAATAAATAAATAAAAAAAGACTAATCCGTAATAGTGTGTATTACTATAGGTTTTGGTTTTGGTGCTTCAATTACTGT
This sequence comes from Heteromeles arbutifolia, assembly GCA_024362995.1. Classification (NCBI taxonomy): domain Eukaryota; kingdom Viridiplantae; phylum Streptophyta; class Magnoliopsida; order Rosales; family Rosaceae; genus Heteromeles; species Heteromeles arbutifolia. The sequence continues at coordinate 7,211,096 of JANCRC010000015.1, forward strand.
TTGTAGTAGCGGTGGGTTTGGTACGGTTACTGTACCAAAATCCTCGTATCAATTACCATACCAAACTTTCGGTTTGGTAAAATATATTACCATTACCGTACCAAACTTTTGGTATACCGAAGTTCGGTATTGCCAAAAGTTCAGTTGGTATGGTATGATAATGGTAATTGCCATTTTGTTTTGGGACAAAATCTGTTTTTGTTTTTTTAACCCAATTCAAGGGCAAAACTTTTTTTTGTACCTTTATCTCATACATTGTAACTTAAATTCATCTATTATTCATCGTTCGCAAGTCACACACACAATAATTCAAATGATGCATCAAGAATCATGATGAAAACTAAGCTTACAATCCAAATAGAAGTTACGAACCAAAACAAATAGAAGTTAACAATCCAAATAGAAATTAAAGTTTCAAACCAAATGAAAATTGGAACTAAACTTCAAAAAGTAGAATTCATTGATCAGTTATTCAAGCTTGAGATGTCGAAGCTTTTGGAGGAGGCATTGAACTTGTAGAAAATTGAGTTTGTGTCAAGCCTACATTACAAACAAAGAAAACATATTAATTAGTAGCAAGAATAATTAAAGTTGAAAACCATTTAATAACAAATTTACTAAAAAAATTAAATCATATCTTTCTTGTTTCCTCTTCTTCCATTTCCTTGTTAAATTGAAGCATATCTTCCGTTGGTTCCATGTAGAAGTTTACTTCATCTGCACTAAGCCAACCACTAGTACACACTAGTGCCTCTACCATTTTAAGAGTCAAGGATGCCCTAAAAGGGTCCACAACCCTCCTCCTTAGACTAAATGCATTTTTACTAGCAACGGTAGAAGTCGGGGTTACAAAGATATCTTGACTATTTATGAAAGAATTAAGAACTCTTTTGTGTTTGATTTCCACCATTTCAAGAGATCAAAGTCACCAACAACAATGCCAATATAAGTAGGGTTTTATTTTCAAATTATTGGAATATTATAAATATGTGTTATATAATTATCTATTATATAATTTATAAATTATATTGTATTTTCGGTATGGTACGGTAATACTGTGGTAATAGTATCAATTACCAATACCGTATCATGAAATTTTGGTATTGTACAATATCGTACCATTACCGATTGACACAAAAAATTTGGCACAAAATCGGTATGGCACGGTTGGCATGGCAATTTGGTAAAAAAATCCACCCCTAGTTTGTAGTATATAAAGGAAGGTGCAAGCAAATAAGCTTCAGTTCCAATATGGCTTTATAGCCAAAATGGTCCCTGAGATTTGCATAACACATCACTTTGGTCTCTGAGATTGAAAATCAATAGAAATGGTCCTTGAGATTGTCCACCATCCATTATGTTGGTCATTCCATTAAAAACTCTGTTAAGTGTTCCGGAGCTCTTGGCCAGAAGTTTGGGCAATTTTCAAAGCTTCGTAACTCAATCGTTTCTTAACCAAATTCGACCCATAATATATCAAAATGAAGATAGGAAAGTGTAGAACAAGATTATACATATTTGGAAGCCCAATGGTTGCCGGAGATGGTAGGAAAATTGGAAAACTCGCCAGAAAATGGGTAAATTTTAAACGTTCATAACTTCTTCAATACTCAACGAAATCAAGTGATTGAAAAACAAAAATCATAATTCTCAATGAGATGAAGAGAATGGTACCTTTCTCAATGGCTAATTCATCATGGTTTGGCCGAAAAACGGCTCGAAAGTGGCTAACTTGAGACCAAGACAACCACTTTCGAGCCGTTTTCCGTCCAAAACATAGCGAGTTAGCCATCAAGAAAGGTACTATTCTCTTTGGCTCATCGAGAAGTATGATTTTCGTTTTTGAATCACTCGATTTCGTTGAGTATTGAAGAAGTTATGAACGTTTAAAGTTTACCCAGTTTCCGGCGAGTTTTCCAGTTTTCCTGCGACCACAGTCACCTTTCAGGCTATTTTCCGGCCATCTTTGGCCACCATTGGGCTTCCAAATAGGTATAATCTTGTTCTACACTTTCCTATCTTCATTTTGATATATTATGGGTCGAATGTGGTTAAGAAATGATTGAGTTACGAAGCTTTGAAAATTGGCCAAACTTTCGGCCAAGAGCTCCAGGACACTTAACGGAGTTTTTAACGGAATGACCAAAATAATGGATGGTGGATAATCTCAGGGACCATTTCTATTGATTTTCAATCTCATGGACAAAAGTGATGTGTTATGCAAATTTCAGAGACCATTTTATCTAAAAAACCTTCTAATATTATATGTTACAAGTTCATTGCATCAGGTGAAGTGCTTTATTGCCCAAGCCACATCCAAACCAGAAACCCTCTGGATTCTTGAAGCTTTCAATAATTACCAGGTGCTTAATATTCAAAGTCCAGTGTATTGTGTAACGGAGCAGAGGGACTATTCATAGATAACGTCAATTCTTGCTTATAAATTTTGAGTGACACTTTCCAAAGAGATGGTGGTCAACGATTCCACCGACAAAAACTATCTAATTTCTAATTTAAAAACGAAAAATTGCTAAACGCTAAATGCTAAGAAGATTACATTTTCTTATCAAATTGGTGTCTCATCTGTCCTACTGTGTCAAGTGATATGTATAAGTTACATTAATTAAAATAGTTATCTGATAGAATGTTGATTGATTATGTGGTCTTTTTAAAAATATATTTGCATATCTCATAACTTTGACTTAAACCATATTGGTCAATTTAGCTTAAATAGTAAAGCAGCCAATGTGTATTTTATGTCTAGAAAGTGAGATAATATGGTTTTGCTTAACTAATACATGATAGTCGTGTGCTCAAGTCCACAAGTGTATCTTTGATTTTCGTCGTCAAACATGACAGTCGCGTGCTCAAGTAAGCGTGTGCCCCCTACAATATAAGCTCTATTTTTACTAAAAATTCTAGGATGCTCCATAATATAAGGTATTATGAACTTTTTAATCGTTAGATGTTTATTGGTGAACTACAGTTTGCACTCTCAAATTTGAGTGTGGTTGTGACCTCATCCAAAATCTTTAAAAACAATTACAATCTCCTATACAAAATTGTATTTTGGTTACAATGATATACATCCGCTAGTCAATCCGTTCAATTGACGGTTAGGTGAAGATATGGCAAATGTAAATTCCACATGTTTGCTGACGTAGATGCCATATTTGCGCCATACGAACAAAAACAAATTAAATCTTTAAAAATGTGAAAAGAACAGAATATTCAATTAAAAATACAATTATTTGAAGAACAAAATATGGCAATTAAGGATTGGATTCATGAGGTTTCATTATCATCATTCATCATCTTGCTCTTGTTTTGCTTTTCTACAGACAGGTTTCATCATCCTCATCTTCTCGTAAATGAATATATGAATTAAGGATTGGCTTAGGGTTCGATCCAAAAGAGAAAAGGAAGCCAACCCCTCGAGCACTTGCCAGATTCCCAATTTACTCCAATTCGAAATATCAAAGTCCATCAACAACTCCAAAGTCGAGGTATCAACAGTAAAACCATTTTGTGAATGACAATGAATTATGCCGAGAATAAATGAGGGAATAATTGATTTTGCAATCAAGTTAATGAAATCTCTAGGACTCTCGGTGCTTTAAGGAAATAAAAATATTGGAGTCCTAATTAAATGCGATCAATTATGGACCTTTATTAAGTAAATACAAGGAACAAGAGTCATGATGAGACTCTAATTGATTAGATATGATTTGGGTTGATATCCTTTCCGATAATAGGGAGGAATTGGTTGAAACCCTAGCTATATAACCTAAGAATAGTCCCTGCTTGCATACCAACTGAAACTCACGAAAACTACAAGCCTATTTCGATAGTAGAGTTCATTGAGAGGTACTAGAAGTAGAAGACTACTTCTACTTTGTTGCAAGGATCAATGGCTTCATCTTCATGAGTTCCGTATTCTACAGATAAGTTTATATAATTAGTCAATCTCTATTTTATATTGATTTGATTTATTTGTGATCCTAATGTCTTGTTGTTGTGATTTCAGAATATGTCTTACATGTGGTATCAGAGCCACACAACAAACCTAGGGTTCGGATTAAAGGTAATTGTTTGATTACAGAATATTGTTTTGGTTGGCTGATTTCTATCATTCTATCCTATGAAATCAGTTAACATGCTTCTGCGATTATGAATTCTATATCAATTAAATTTTCGTAAGTTTATTATGTTTATATTTTACGGAAAAATAAAAGTATATATTTATATATATAATCAAAGTCACTATTGTTCTAGTACTTCACCGTTAAAAGAAAACTTCTTTTCGAATTGCAATATGACATGGTTTCATTTCGAATTGCATGAAATTTTGTAAACTAAGTGCAAGTTTTGATGGCGTTTGACCAAACGTAATGTTGGATGATATTTGGATTTATTATATAATCCTCGTATTATCGATTTAGTTGCAAAAATTCTATTTCATTATTATTAAAAAAAATTAAAATTTTTGTTGTGGCCTATATTTAATAGAGAGGTGCGGCAAAGAGAAGAGAGGGAGATTGAGTATAGACTTGAGGAATTGTGTTGTTATGTTGTTAATTCCCCAGTCCTTATGCCTTTATTTATAGTAATTAGGAGGAGAGAAACTTGCTCTCCAAGTAATACAAAGTATATTAAGAAAGATCTTCTAGATCTCAAAGGATTCCTACTTTATCTCTACTTAGGATTTACACAATCACATATTGATAAGAACATATGTCACAACACTCCCCCTTGAGTGTGCAAATACTCAAGTAGATGGCGCATCAAATCTTCAGGCAAATGTAGAAGCAGTTGGTGAAGTCTTCTCGTCTAGTCAGCACAAGTAGCGAATGCGAGTCTCAAAATGAATGGAAGGTGCACTCTCAAACGTGTTATTTCTTTACCGTTGAAGGCACCACAATATCTTGGAGGTCAACTAAATAGACCTTAGTTGCCACTTCATCTAACCATGCTGAAATTATTGCTTTACACGAAGCTACTCATGAATGCTTTTGGCTGAGAACAGTTGTGGGCCATATTCAAAGCTCCTATGATCTTTACTTCGTCGTTGATATCCCGACGATGATCTATGAAGATAACGCAGCAGGCATCGAACAGCTCAAGAAGGATTACATCAAAGAAGACAACACCAAACACATTGTGCCGAAGTTCTTTTTCTCACATCAACAACAAGAACATCAAAAGATTGAAGTTACGCAAATCCGTTCACAAGTTAATATGGCCGACCTCTTCACCAAATCACTATCGAAGGCGACGTTTCAGAAGCTTGTTTAAGGAATAGGTATGCGTAAACTTTCTGAGTTGTAACATAGTTAGTTCCCTTTGGAATGATGTCAAACTCAGAGGGAGTATCCTGAAGTATACTTGCTTGATCTTAAGTACTCTTTTTCCCTATGAATAGGAACAATTTTTCCTTTGGGTTTTTGCTACCTAACGAGGTTTTGGCGAGACACCCACCTTGGGTTGATCATTTCCTGATGACGTCCAATAGACGTTTCATTTGACTTTGCATTTATTCACGCATTTTTCCTTAGACTATGTGTTTTGTTCCTACTCGGGTTTTACCATAGCCATTGGGTTTTTTGTGAGACTTAGTTCCTTATGCAAGTTCCTACTTTACTTTGAGACTAGCGTGTTCCCATAATCAGTGTCGATGAGTCGACTTCCTCAACTCTACATGATGCTGAATCTACTTGAGTATTTACACACTCAAGGGGGAGTGTTATAAACATTGTATTTAAGTGTGATTGTGTAAATCTTATATTAGATTTGATACTAGTTATTCTTCCCATTAGGACTTGTATTCTTTGGAGGAGAATAATTCTCCCCTCCCTTATTACTATAAATAAAGGCATTGCGTAATGGAAATAACACATTCTCTACACAACCCTACAAACACATCTCTCCCTCCTTTCTCTCTCTCTCTCTGCCGTGTGCCCCCTCTCTCCCCTGTCAAATTAAAAATAAGCCACAACATAAAGTACTAATAGAAAAACCTAAATAAAAAGCTCACGCGTTAAAATTGGGTCAGTGGGATGAACGGTGGAAGATTAAATCCCCACAGTACAAGAGACTGCTAGAGAATGGGGAATTAAAGCCCACTGAGAAGGAGGCTGAGTCAATGGTTAGACTGGACCATGAGGCCCAATTAAAGGCCTATAGATATGTTTTGTTCGGTTCTTTGGAAATGGTTCGTGATGGTATTGCTGGATTATCTATATATGTATATACCAAAATACCCCTCTATATATTTTCTTTCTTCTTTTGAACAACTACACTAAGGGGGTGAAAAAGTAAGCTAAGTCTTATAATGAACTAGCAATAATGTGGTTCAAATTCGCTTAAAATACCCCTCTATACTTCGAACGTTGAAATGAAAATAGTGAATTAAAAATTGTGAAAAATAAAAGATGTCCACGTAGTGCGCAGTTTTTATTGTTGCTTTCTTTGAATCTTTAAAATAACTATAAAATCAATGTTTTAAATAAATGTTACTCAGAAAATTAGCATCCAAAATTAGTAGACCATGAACATGATGTCTACATTTAACCACTAATTGAAACAATCACAAGATTAGTGCATTGTCTCTATAATACTAATATGGTTTTTTACTATTAAAGATCAATGTATACGCTTTTTCCGCGCCAACTACTTTTTTGATTGTGTAGTTTTTGTCTCAATATTGAAAGAGATTCAAAAGTCAAATCTTAAGAGTAAATTGTACGAATGGTCCCTCAACTTTAATCAAATTGGAGCAATGGTCCCTCAACTAAAAATCCATTACCATTGGTCCCTCAACTTATCAAAATGTGTAGCTATAGTCCTTCTCATCAATTTTGTCAAAATTTTGTCAAAATAAGCTATGTTGGAATGACCATTTATACAATTAGAATCCCTCAACTCATCAAAGTGTATAATTATGATTCTTTTCGTCAACTATGTCAAAATTTTTGTCAAAACGAGTTATATTGGAAGGACCATTGCTACAATTGAGTTAAAGTTAAGGGACCATTTCTCCAGTTGAATTAAAGTTGAGGGATCAATGGTAATGGATTTTTAGTTGAGGGACCATAGTTGCACGTTTTGATAAGTTGAGGGACCAATGGTAATGGATTTTTAGTTGAGGGACCATTGCTCCAATTGAGTTAAAGTTAAGGGACCATAGCTACAATTTACTCCTTATCTTAATGACCAATAAATTATAATGTCAAAACATATCACTAGGAACGTGTGTGGAATCAACCATAAACGATTTGGTTCGCATGAAGAAAAGTTTTGTTACTTGTGTGGTAGGTAGGAAGTAAAATATGAAATTTTTTATGGTACTTTGTAGTATTTGATAGTTTCAACTTTTAACCATTAGTTTTTTAGTCAAAAGCACATAAATAAATATAGGTTAATAAAAATTTTGCACTCTCAAGTTTAGGTGTAATTGCAAACCCACAAATCATCTTTAAAAGATTGCACTTTCATAAACAAAATTATGATTTTGTTACAATATCATACATCCGTCTCAATTTCTATTAGTTTCACCATTATCTGCATGTTGGAGCAATAACAGAAAATATGAGAATAATACAAGGATTCTAGTGACAATAATCATAAAGAAAATAACAATATCAATTGCGTACAAGATTAATAAAAACAACTAGAGAAAGTAAGAAATACTGATAAACTTGGAGATTGAAGCTTGCATAAATGTAATGCCCTAAAGACAGAACTTCGCCAATACTCTTGTGCTTGTAGTTCAGTAGCTATGTGTCCGTCTCTCAAGATTGAACAATCTATAATCCGAGCTCGAAGCATTGCAATCTTCGGACTCTAGCGAACTTTGTATGTTTTGTACTCTCAAGGCACAACTTAGATATGATACGGAAAAACACATAGTGGAGTGTGCTTGAGTTTATATAAAACTCATGGCACCCTTTGACAAATTATGTGTCCATTGATTTTAAACCAGCTGATTTAAAATATAGGAGGAGAGGAGTGACTTTCGAATTGTGGTTGATGTAAGACATATTCTGAAATCACAACAACAAGACATTAGGATCACAAATAAATCAAATCAATATAAAATAGAGATTGACTAATTATATTAAACTTATCTGTAGAATATAGAACACATGGTTATGAAGATGAAGCTATTGATCCTTGCAACAAAGTAGAAGTAATCTTCTACTTCCAGTACCTCTCAATGAACTCTACTATCGAAATAGGCTTGTAGTTTTCGTGAGTTTCAGTTGGTATGAAAGTAGGGACTATTCTTAGGTTATATAGCTAGGGTTTTAACCAATTCCTCCCTATTATCGGAAAGGATATCAACCCATATCATATCTAATCAATTAGAGTCCCATCATGACTCTTATTCCTTGTATTTACTTAATAAAGGTCCACAATTAGGACTCCAATATGTTTATTTCCTTAAGGCACCGAGAGTCCAAGAGATTTCATTAACTTGATTGCCAAGTCAATTATTCCCTCATTTATTCTCGGCATAATTCATTGTCATTCACAAAATGGTTTTACATTCTCCCACTTTAATGTCAATGAGAATACCTCAACGAGATAAATATATATGGTTATCACTTGAGTCCACTAAAGTATGCAATCATACCTTTCAAGTAACTTATCACTTTAAGACTAAGTGAAGAACCAAAGAAAACAAGGGCCAAGGCACACATTGGACAGTTCCTTGCACTCCATGATTACATGCACACTTAACTCAAAGAACTATGTTACTAACAAAGTCATGATATCAAGAGCTAATAGTCAAAACATTAGCTCACAATAGTCGAAAAGTAGTTCGCAAAAGAACTCAACAACGTTGGTAACAAAATCCAACTTTTCTGTCAATTTAGAATATAATAAGAGAACAAGTAAAATACGACATACTATTCACAAAATCAGGACCTCTCATTAAAACTTATGAACAAAATTTAAACAAAATTTACTCTTACAGTATCAGCCACTAACACTTCAAATTTTTAACACAAACAGTAAACTCTTACTCCCACTGATTAACAGAGACAAAATTATATATAGATAAATTATTATTACTCCCACTGATGAAGAGAGTAAAACAAAACTTTGTAAATGCCTACAAAATGAAACAAATACCTTTCAAATACTCCCATTAGCAAAACATTAGTCATGGGATCTAAAACATAAAATTTGTGAGCTCAACATCTTTATTCTATATATCTGTAGGGAAGTGACTCTTGTGACTGAAAAACTATACAAAATCATTTGGTCAGTTTTGTTCATCTAACATTTGACGGAAACAGAAAACTTTAACCAAATGTTTTCTTATCACATCAAAAGCATATAATTCCATAATCATCTTTGGACATAAACTAATTATATTAGGTTTGCATAGCTAAAACATAAAATACAAGGGTAAACGTATATAGCTTCAACACTTTTGAGCAGATGAAGTATATACAATCTTGTCAATTCCATGCTTCACTATACATTGATTTATAGTTGTACTGAATAGGAAAACACTTTTGAGCAGATCAATTATTCATCAACAACATATAAATCACAAGTCCAATTTCTTGAACAACATACAAGAATTAATAAGCAAAACACTTTTGAGCAGAATATACTCATTAACCCTTCTTGAATTTCCTACAAGATTAGTTGCATATATAACAAATAAAATACAAACAAGTATGATAATGTACGTTTTATCTACCAAAACTATGACCATTAAAAGCTTGCAAAATTGATGAGTGTGAAGCCCATAATACATTATTTCTCCCACTTGGGCAAATACTCAAAATTGCAAGATTAAACACTAGAGAAAGTGGTTTTCATATAACAAAATATAGGCTAGTTGAATCAATAAAGATAGTGTACACAATCCATTATATAATATAACATGGCAAATTTTTACAAAGTTTGGAGTTAGAAAAATCTATCAAAATTGTAATCAAATAGGACACGTTGCAAGGTATGCAAAACTCTATCAGTATTTCCTAAGCTCTACCAAAATTTCAGATTTAATCATAATTTAAATAAAACCAATTTACAATCTTTAATATGCTCAAAACATGAAAATTTCTTAAATAAATTAAAGGTTCATTTCATTCGATAAATAACCTTTAATATGCCCAAAACATTAAAATTTCTTAAACAAATTTGTTGAGTCACAAAATAGTTGGTTTGGACATAATAAACCAATCTATATGTATCAAAATTAGGCTTATATAAGGAACAATATCTCAACATCATTCATCGATAAAAGTGACAAGTGATTAGATAAACCAATGGCTACAAAATTTATTTTAGTGTATGAGAGAAGACACATAAGTGTTAAAGATTAGGTCATAAATTAAAATGAAACCTAATAAGAGAATCCATGTAACAGTCAGTTCCGAACTAAGGAATATATTATATGTGAAATGACGTTCTTACCCTTGCGGGAGTGTGAGTATGTGTGAATTAGATTAAAGTTTTATGTAGGGGTACCCATATTTATTTGTTGATTTTATGTCGCTTGGATTGGTTGAGGACTAAAATACACACACACACACACAACACGTGTGCACCCTCCCCATTTCCCCATCTCTCTCATTCCTCTTCTCGAACTCTCTTTCATTTTTATCTGAAACTGTACGGACAACCCTGCTTCTTTTGATCTAGTCACGAATCAAAGCTCTAAGTGCCACATTCGTAACCTTGGTGACCTGTTGATCACAACCATACCCTTAGTTTAGGTTTAGACCCACGGAAACCCCAGAAACCGTGAAGTACCATGAAGGGTATTGTTCATGCACTAAAAAACCGTGGCGTTTTAGTCCATTTTGAGATCATAGAGAGGTTTAGAATGGTCTTGTGATGCTCAGAGGACAAAATTGGAGAATTTTGGACGTCGAGATTGCCAGTTGGGGGTTGGCCGGATTTCTTGGTTTTGCTCCGGCGAGTTTTAGCCGAGTTGTGGGATTTCAACAGGTATAAACCTCTTCTCCTTGTCCTAAGGTTCATTTTGGTGTAAATTTCGTGAAATTTGGTTGAAAATTGAGCTAGAAATCATAGTTTGAAAAATTACCCAGTTTCCAACGACGCAGCGGCGCCGGCGACTGAGGTTGAAGGTGACGGGATATTCCGTCAAAGTTGACAGAATATTCCTAACGGATGATAACGGCGTCAGTTAACCTTAACGGAATATTCTAGGGATTTAACAGGATTTTCCTTAACGGCGTTAAGGATTCCGTCAGCGCGTGGGCGGCGTGTGTTGCCGTGCCTTGGCCAGCGCGTGAGGGCGCGTGGGACTCCCAAAAATTATTTTAAAAGTATGGGGGTGTTCGTGGGATTGAGTAGAGCATGTTGGTATATTCAAACACCCAAATTGAGCAATGTATGAGAAGTTATTATCTGATTTGGGTTATGTGCGTAATTAATGGTTATATAGTTGTTTCGCATATAGGTGAGACGTATCCTGAGGACGAGCGCAGCCACACGAGCCTCGGGGGCTACGACCCTTCTACCTATCAGTGCGTGGGCTTTTGTTTTCAGTATATATATATATATATATACACACTTGATTGATTCCCAGAAATACGTTTTAAAATGATTTTATGAAATTGAATGCCATGTCGAATGCCATATATATTTATTGCTATGTTTATATGATTATATGTTGAGGCACTGTGGGCGCCAGGTAAGTCAGGTAAGTATGTACCCTTGATATGATGATTGTGGTGATATCGATGAGATTAGAATATGGCTCATTTACCCACACATCAGGGTTTGTGCTGCCAGAGTAGGGCTTAGCTTTCATGTGATCGTTCACCTCCCGCACCGTACGCTCACCTTAGATCCAAAGCAGGTGCCAGCCTGTTGTACAGACCACATTAGGTGGTTCCGACTTGTAGGTGACCCGCGATTCGTCGCCAGCCTTCACGTGATCGTTGCACAGAGCGTTTTATATATACCCAGCTTGACGTACAGACCATTATAGGTGGTTCCGTCATGGGTGCAGGTTATTGATTGAGAGATGAATTGAGGATTTGGTTGAGGAGCCATAGATTCAGCCGTACAGGTCACTAGAGGTGACTCCGGCTGACTGATATACGTTGCCGGCATGATTTGTGTTGAGATATCACCTTATTGATTTGATGATATTTGATGCATGCTTGATACTAAATATGGTTTATTCGAACATGGCATTATTTGAATGATGGTTTTCAGTGATAGTACGTATATATATATTTTCTGGGAAGTATACGGGTTTTACAGAGAGGGGTTACAACTTTCATATCGAAGTGTTTTCGGTAAAGCTTTGTTTTTGCCCACTCACACTTTTGTTTTGCGCCCTTCTAGGTATTAAATGGCGTTGGTGGCAAGCGAGGTTTCAAGGCATATTTGACAGTACACTATCCATGTAAATATTCTGGCTTTCCTGTTTATGTCTTTCTGGACTGCACCTAGGATGCTCGAACTTTGTAAATTATGCTATTAACTTTCACACTCTTTTATGCTCTTGTATCTCTAGTTGTGATATTCTAGTACTTCCTATCTATATTTATTCTTCCGCACTGCGCACATGGTTACGTCACGCTCATGTGATGGCCAGCACATCCCGATGTTCGAGTCGGGGTGTGTCAATCCAAACTCAAAATATATGTTTTAATTCTAAAACAAAGTCGATTAAAGTAAACACATAGATATCTCAACAACATCAATTTTTCAACAATAACTTTAATCCAATTTAGAACTCACAGAAAATTAAGGCAAAAGATTGGCAAATTTACCTACTCATTCTTGATTCTGCGAGATTCATCATGGAAGTAGTCGAGTTGTGGATGATCGAACCAACTCCAAATTGCATGATTGTTACACCTTTGGGCAGAAACTAATCATGCAAAGAAAATACCTGCATAGCTAGCCAAAACATAAAATACACCAAAGATCTGAACCGTTCATCTTCTTATATCCGCCAGATGATCATGTTTTCAAAAAAGAAAATTTTAAAAATGAAATTCAGTAAGTAGAATAAAGTGTAAATGACAATCGATGGTTAAATATAAATTTAAGGTTTATGGATTATAGTGTTGGATTTCGAAGCTGACCCCTTCATGAAAGTTGTAAAGCTTGTCACTATGAGTGATTGTATATTTTTTTTACATTTTTTACACTTCTACAATAATTTTTATTAATTTTATTAGTTTTGCCCTCAAATAAAAAACATTATTCATGAGGGTTTGGAGGATTTTAAAAATCTAAACGATAATGTAAGTGTAATCATTATCTACTCGTGGAGGAATAATGATGAATCACGAGTATTTATATATTCTTTCACATTTTTCATACTTGTATGTATGTCTTCTTAGTTCTTGCCTGTGCAAATGCTATACTAGTTTATTTTAATTTTGGACAACAACATGTTAAGTAAAATTTATCCTAGTAATGATAATAAGGAACTCTCATAATAAAAATAAATAATGACAAAAACTTTTTTTTTTTTTAAACTTAAATAGAATAATAATGCAAAACTATATATTTAATATAGAATATATTGTATATATTAATATGGCTATTGTATTTTATAATAAATCTTTTAGTAATTAAATTTTAAAATTATCAAAATAATTTTTTTTAACGGGTCGAAACGGGTTACCTACGTGTTACCCCCGTGTATACCCGTTAAGGACCCGTTAATAATGGGTTCTTAACGGGTCACCCGATAATGACCCGATAAGTTATCGTGTTGACCCGAAACCCATTATTTTCGTGTCGTTTTCGTGTCGTGTCAGAAACTGCCGGGTCTAGAGGGGAGAGAGGGGGCACACGGCAGAGAGAGTAGGGAGAGAGATGTGTTTGTAGGGTTGTGTAAATGATGTGTTATTCCCCCTACGCAATGGCTTAATTTATAGTAATAAGGGAGGGAGGAATCATTATCCTTCACTTTACGTATTGTTGAATGTATTTATAAATTTTTTAATATTAAATAATTTATATGCTCGTATTATACACTGTTCTAAAAGTTTTTGCCTAGGGCCATTTAGGTTTTGTCTAGAAGCTAAGCGGTTGGACACTGTCACGATTTATCTCTAGGCGTTTAAAAAAAAAAAAAAAGGTCGCCTAACCCACCTAGGCCCACCTAGGTTGCTACTTTCACATAGACAGAAAATAGATAACTTCAATTTCACATTTTTGTTTGAACAAATGATATTATCGATACTAAGGAGAATGGGGTGGGATTAACTTCAATTTTACGTTTTATTTTTATAATAAATTGTAAGAGACTTGTTGGATATTTGGATGAACACTCATTGTATGCTTGTTCCCCATACTTGCAATATGTTCTAGTACTTTATGATTTATATGTCATTCTATTTCGCAATTTATGTATTCCATTGCAATTATTTATTTATGGGGGTGGATCTGTGGCACCACCTTTTTACATAAATTTTGTGGACCCACTTTGTAATGTATTTCAACGATCTGAATCCTTTATCTTTTAGAACATCATTCATATGTCATGTTTGCAAAGAATTAGACAAATCCAAAATCACTAAGACATTCATTTGTAGTGAAGAAAATGGACGAATACGGTTCTAAACAAAGAAACCTTAAACCCTTAATCCAAGGATCATGGTTTTAGATTGGGATGATTTTTTGTAGACATGATGTTTGAGGGAAAATCCAAAAGATAGACGATTCAGAATGTTAAAATACATACGGAGTGGGCCCCACAAGAGTGTGTGTCAAAAGTTGTATAGAAAAAGTGGTGCCACGAATTCGGCCCTTTATTTATATGTTACATATGTCTAGTGAAAATAAATACAACCATCTAGGCCCCAACCTAGATGCCTAGCCGGTAGGTTCCTACCAGGCGCCCTACTAACGTTTTTTAGAATCTTGGTATTATATAACTATTTAGCCCAAGTTTTAAAACAATATTTTTTTTTCCTGAATACACCCCAAATCATAACACAGACCATTTACCAAGTTTGAACATTTCACTCCCAACCTACTGAAAAGTTGTAACGAGCATGTAACATTTAAAAAATGAATGATATTCACATCAAATGTTTATACTTTGTATATTAGTAAGGTACCTTTGACGAAAAACAATCAAGATGACAATGAATTATTTAAAAATATCTTCAAAACGCACTGATAAACAAGGGGATGACTAATTACTTTAAAATTACGGTTTTCTTCCATGGTTGGATTAAATTTTGGTTAGTAATTTATCCAATTGATCTAAAATATGCAGAAACAATCCATGATAAACAAGTGAACGACTAATTACCTATTCAGATCAAAATACGGTTAAATTCATTCCATGATAAACAAAGTGATAGATGTGGTCACTCTTTGTTATAAAAATTGGGTTGGTTAAGTGAGAGATCTTAGGTTCGATTCTCGCCAAATGTGAAGTTGAACTACATTATTATGGCAAGCTCATTGTGAGGTTTAACACACTCCCCCACCCCCTAAGTGTAGATAATATCGTTTGTTTAAACAAAAAAAATTCAGGTTCCTATACTTCTTCGCGCCTTTTGTTCGTGGTCAAGAAGACAAACACACTAGTTATTTTTCAAACAAACAAAGAGTTTGATGTGAGTTTAACCATTTAAGTATCGAGTATGGGTGTACGTAGAGCCCATGGGGGTCTGAGGGTAGTATAGGAAACTAGGTGGATATATTAAGATAAATTTTAATTTAAAAAGTAGATGTGAGCTGTATTAAATATGTGGGCTGTAGTCAAAACAACCATTTTGCAGATGGTGCTTTATCGCAGTGACAAAAAACAATCATACCTATGCACCTTGATGAGGGTTTAATTGTCACATCCTAGATCGGCTCCGCCGTAGCATGATATTGTCCGCTTTGGGCCACACCCTCACGATTTTGTTTCTGGGAACTCAGACAAGAACTTCCCAGTGGGTCACCCATCCTAGGATTGCTCTCGCCCAAACTCACTTAACTTCGGAGTTCCAATGGAATCAGAAGCCAGTGAGTTCCCAAAAAGGCTCGTGCTATATGGAGGTGGACATGTACATATAAGGCACATCACCCCCTCTCCGTTGGTCGATGTGGGATGTTACAATCCACCCCCCCTTAGGGGCCCGACGTCCTTGTTGGCACACTCGCACCACACGGCGAAGTGGCTCTGATACCATTCTGTCACATCCCAGACCGGCTCCGCCTTAGCACGATATTATCCGTTTTGAGCCACACCCTCATGGTTTTGTTTATGGGAACTCAGACGAGAACTTTCCAGTGGGTCACCCATCCTAGGATTGCTCTCGCCCGAACTCGCTTAACTTCGGAGTTCCGATGGATTCGGAAGCCAATGAGTTCCCAAAAGGCCTTGTGCTATATGGAGGTGGACATGTACATATAAGGCACATCACCCCCTCTTCGTTGGTCGATGTGGGATGTTACATTAATCCCCCACTGACCCCTCCCTCCCTAACAACTAACAACTTAACTCATTAATCGTATCACTTGTCCAAAAAATAAAAAAGAACCCTTTTGTTTATTTATCAAGAGTGACTGTAATAACTTAATATAGAGTTAAGCATGTGTTTGGGCTCACTCAACAATATTTATTTTTTATATTAAATAATCCGTTCATTTTTTAGATCAACATTCATAAATCATTCTTAGAAAATTTTGTTCAAATGAGAAATCATTAGCCCTTTCATTCTTACTGTAAAAAATTCATTGTTTTTGGGTGACAGTGTGTCAGTCTATTTTTCTCTGTCGTAATTAGATAATGAAACACTTTCCAATTTGGATGAAATTTTGTAAAGATGATCATGAATGTTGGTCTAAAAAATAAGCGGTTCAAATGATGAAAAAGTATGTGGACTGGGCCAAACATGTGACTAGCACTGTATTAAATTACTAAATAGTTAACGTTCTAGCACTGGTCCCCCCCATAATATACATATATTTTTTTCATTTAGCTAAACAGTGCATTTTGATTTTGTTTTACCAGGACCGAAACGATGTCGTTTCGACCTGGATTTAAAAGTAAATAAATAAAGCTGCACGCATATGGAGAACGACATATGTAGTCTGCAGATTCTGGAAAGACCAGAGCAGAGGAGCGGCAGCACATTAAATCTTAACAGCTTAGCCACTGGTTAAGAGAAAAACTGCTAATAACATGTTGCAGAGGAAAATAATTTGAGAGAGAGAGAGAATTCTATTAGAGAATTATTGTATTGTTTTGTAATGTGAGGTAGGGGTGGGAAATTTTGTCATAAACCGATTTACAGACCGAACCATACCGGTCGGCTCATAATGGTATGATATTGTTTTGGCATTTTTTCATAATTGGTTGGCATTTTACCGAACCGACAAATAATGGCATGGCTTTGGTAATTGATTTTGTATGCCGGCGGTATGCCATACCTATCAATATATATATATATATATATATATATATATTTTAGGTATTTTTTACATGCTTGACTCCTCAGTTTTAGGATTTAGAAAATAAATGACTCCTTAATTTTAGGGTTTAAAAAATACATGCTTGACTCTCCCTACTGCTATAAATCAGAATCTGATTGTCCATACTCTCTGCTGCAACCCGCAAGCCAATTGGAATTGGGGTGCAGCGAAATTGATGGCATGGAATGCATGTGAGGCTTACTAATATACTTATTAACCACAGGGTTCCCAAACTCGAAGCGACTTGTCATCGCTGGAAGTAACAAACCTACGGTTATTGTCCACAAATGTAATCGTATTCACAGCACCCAAATGCTGATCATACTCTTGCAAACCTACGGTTATTATCCACACGTTCCTTATTTGCAAACCACTGGTTGTGCCATTTACCAACCGAACCAGCCAATAATTTTGGCTGAACCGATTTTTGGCAACCACAAGAAGACGGTTGGCTAGCGGTAACTGATTTTCAGTAATTATGTATATGTGGCTGGCAGGTGGCACAAGAAATTTGGCACGGTTTGCCAACCGAACCCAGCCCTAGTGAGGCATAACCACTTTTATATAGTGGTGTGGCTATCTTGGCAGATTATACAAGTACCCTAATTCAATATGAAGAATCATTTGCCTAATTAATTAAGAAATGAATAGCCTATTCATTTGAGGAATCGATGGTCTACCAGTTACAACAATTAATTAAGAAATGAATGACCTATTTATTTACGGAATAAATAGCTTATGCATCTCCAATATTAATTTTTTTGTAAGATTGATAGGTTCATTGCTTCTTATGTTTTTATATCATTTATCATTAATATTCGCAAGGCAATTTGATTAAAAAGATACTTATTACTTTCCTTTTCTTGTTTTCAATTCTTATGTGCACTTTTAAACGGTTCTTGATAAAATCCTCTTTTTGGAGGAGTTTTAATGCAAGGTCAATTGGAAAAGTTTTATAAGAAACTGAAGATTATAGTGTAAAATTTAAATATTAAATTTCTATGAATTCAATGATTTCAGTTTTGCGGATAAAGACAATCGAAGTTGCGTTTCCTTCATAACACAATTGATTACCATAATGAAGTTTAGAGATTTTTGCTCCATTATTCTTAAAAAGACAATGTTAAACAACACATTGGTGCTATAGAAAACGAAACACTTAAGTCTCAACCAAGTAATTATGTAGGATTAGGTGGTAAGCTTTTGGTTCTTTTTTTTCTTTTTAATTTTTACAGTACAACATGCGATTCATGCAAACATATATTTTATATCTAATTAGCCATTCAGAGATGTTGCTTTTGACAAGGATAACCCCCTTGACTTTAATGGCTTGCAAGCATTTTAATTTCCACAACAGCTAAAAGTTTACCTTACAGATGAACTAAATAGCATATGATGTTGATTGTGCCGACACGGCACCCATTAATCTTGTAGCAGTGGATAAAATGAAATGGCTTAATTTGATTAGTGATGTTAATGGATCAGTTAAGCATTGCAGTCAAACCCTTAGAAAAGTAACAAAGTCCAAACTCAACAAGGAAATTACGCATCAAGCTTCTATACTTTGCCTTCTTTTACACGATACACACACACACACACTATTATGTTACGGACATATTTAATTCAAATTCTCACCTAAACAGATTATAGTGATAGTTATTGTCAATTGTTGTTGTTATTATTGTGACATAAGTACCTGTTTTTAGGAAAAGAAAGAAATTTATGTGGGAACCTACCCAAAAAGAAGTTCATACTTTTGTCTGTCGGCACTTAACCTCCAGGTTGTAAATGTTTTAATTATGCTGATATTCTTCTTTATTTGTAAATAGAAGGAACCAAAGCTTTCACCACTCTTACACTCAAAGTTAATAGGAAACCAATGTTAATAAGAAAACTAACTCTAATAAATTTAAATAAACATAAAATCCCAACAGTTTCTTTATAGGAGGAACCTTAAAGTAGGACACAAATGAAATGGAATGTTTAGAATCCGGAGATCGGTGAACCACTCTACATAGCTGAACTCAACAATAATCTTTCTGAAAATTGGAAAAGGGAAAGACAGTTTCATGTTTTTCTTCTATGACATTGATATCCATAGCCCTACAGTTGAATGATATTTCTCTTTCACATGTGTCTCGGGTTCGAAATCCTCTCATTTAAATTATTGTAATAGTTACGAACTCTTTCCTCTTTTCTTAATAATATTTTTTTTATAAATATTGTTATACAAGTAATACTCGACAAGAACGAATTCGAACAAAAGATATGAGGTGCATGAGTGAATGCAAACCAACTAAGCTTTAAGCTCGCAACATAACTGCTAAGATAGAATAATATGGCATAACCAAGCCTTTTTCAATAACCAAGCACAAATATGACGCACACAAATACATACATACATACATATACACACACACACACACATAATCCAGTGTTAGATAATGTTGTAACACTGCTATACCTATCCAACAATAGATTTCTTAATATTATACTCAAAGGTATTATGGATGCAAATTTCCGCCGTCTTCTCTTTTGATGAAAATGCACCTGCAAAATAATAACACCTAAGATTAAGGCCAAAAGCCTCATGCGCCCACGATGAATGGTTGGGCTTTGGCAGAAAAATCTCCGATGCCAAAGTTAGAATTTTGAAAAGAATGTGCTTTGGAGTTTGTGGGTATCAAATGTCTTAGCTTTTTAGTGGGATAATAGTGCTATTTATAGAGGAGTGGCCGGCCCTATTTGGAGAATAGTGGCCGGCCATATATGGTGGAATTGTGTGAATAATTGCAAGATATTATGTGAAACAATATCTTGCAATTAACATGGCAATTAATCCTAAATTAAGTAGGAAAATTGAGAGTTACCTTTTGAATAAGGATTTGATGAGGAGTGATGAGAGAGATTTGAATAAATACCATTTTGATCATCTTTGACTCTTCCTTGATTGAGCCGTTATTGTCCGTTGCATGTGCGTGGGAATCCCAATGTGCCTCGAGGGTAATTTTGTCCTCTTCACCCAAAAGTCCACGTGTCACCTCCATAATTTTCTTGATTATTTTTTGCTCTACAAATGCCTCCACACCTGTTGGGCTACTCGCAGGAAAGGGTACAGATGTACAGATCTTCCCTTGCTTTAGGAAACATAAAATTGTTTCCTATCTTGATGTAAATTCCCACATTAATTGGAAATTAGATCCTTCTAGGAAAGGGAAATAAATCACTTTTTAAGTCTATTTAAGTCTACCTTAAGTAGATGATTAAATCAACTTCAGAGAGCAATTTATTCAACTCTACAAGAGAGAGAAAGCTAGAGGATATTTGTTCCTCTTCCCCTAGCAATTTTCTACACTTGCCTGTGCAAAGGACCTTCTTTCGTTGCTTTCTTCGTCTTCACGCCGCACCAAGGTAAGAAAAAATTTCTTGTCTTCGTAAGTTTTTGGAGCCTCAAGGCTTGAAATTTGGCTCAACGGGGGTCGAGGATGTGTCAAAAAGTGGCTTGGAGGGGCCACAGAATTGTTGCTATGGGTGGTTTGGTGCGGCTGCGGCTCGGCGTGGGCCGAGGTCTGGGTGCAGCGGTGTGGGCCGCAAAGATAAGCTGGAGCTCAGCTCGGGTCAGGAACTTCTCGGCTTGGGCCTACACTATGAGGCATTGATCTTCAGCCGCTGGGCTTAGGCCCGTGTGGGATAAGAGAGAGGGAGGCGTGAGGGTGCCAGGCCTCCTCCTTTTGGATTGGGCCGCAAGGCCTTTGGGCCAAGAAAATGGCAGCGCCTAGCGTGTTGTGCAGCTGTCTAATGATTCTTCCTTGTCTTCCTTGTATCTTTGTAGAATTTCTTCAAGTATATCTTCTTCAAGCCATAAAAGTGACAATGGTATGACGTCGTTGTATCGCCAAGGCAGGTCTTTGAGTAAAGTGGGTTACTTCAAGGCTGTTCGCTTCATAAATAGCTCTGATGACTAGTTTAGAGATTTCCTTCAAGCATATAAGCATGCCATTCCGTCTGAGGTGTGTGTGAAGCATGTTAAGGAGGGTAGCAGCCGTAAGTCATGTCATGGGGCTCCGATAGCCATCAAGTTTCACCCCTACTATTTCATGTTGGGATTTGCTTTTCCTATGCCGCGTTTCTTCCAAGAAGTGCTTTGCTCCATGAAATGTGCCCTCTCTCAATGTTCTCCAAATGTGGTCCGTGTGACGGTGGGATTCCTCAATCTAAGCCAATTCTTTGACATGGATCTTATCGTCAAAAAATTCCGGTACTTCTTTGACATAGGCCATATTAATGGAGTTAGGTAGCTGCGATCCCGCCATAGCCTCTTCGATCATTCAAGCAAGGGAGATCATGACAGGGCCAAGGAGACTTTGGAGATAAGTGGAGAGTGGGAGTCTGATTTTTCTCCTAAGCTGCGTGTTCCGATGATTTTCATCTCTGGTAAGTAGACTGCTTTGTGTTTTCGCTAAGCTGCTTTCTGATTTGTTGACTATCTTCCTATGTCTATGTAGATTCAAAATTTGGCTCAACTCCTAAGACTTCTCCAGATATGAAAAAGGTGCATGTTGCTTTAGGTACCCTTGTTGAGTACTGTGAATAGCGTTGGCTGCTTAGTCATCTTCGTCGGGAGAAAGATGGGTTACCCTTGAGAAAGAAGATAAAACGGATCAAGGCAGATGCATTGGCTCGTCTGATCACTGTCGTGGAGCTTGCTGTGAATAAAGGTGGAAAAAATAGATCTTCCCCACCTGCTCAAGAGATGCCAGTTGAGAAAAAGTCAAAGGATTCCTCCACAGTTCGTAAGGGTCCACCCACTGCTGATAGGCTTGTGATTGACTTGACTTCTTCCAAGGGGAAGAAATATAAGGCCGCTAGATCTGAGCGGGTAACGCCTGCCATGCTGAAGGTAGCTAGTATGATTGCAGACATGATTGCTCAGCCTAGAGGTTTCGTCGTGCCCACAGTGCCGAAATCTTTGCGAAGACATCCGTTGGGAGCTAAGTCTGGTTCACCTTCGGATAGGCTTGTTATTATGAAGAACGATAAGGTGGACTCCGCTACTAAAGTGGCACCAATGCCTATTCCTCTTGCTGCTGAGATTGGTTCGCCTGCTGAGAAAGATGAGACTGTTCGCATGGGTAGTTGTGAGAAATCCACCAAGCCTGTTTCTAAAGAGGTTGCTGAGATTTATGCACTTTTAAAGCCAGATCTGCTTGAAGACATGGATGCGTGTGCCGAGCTTGTTGATGGCATTAGAGGGGTTATTTGCCTAAGTTCCTTTGTGAAGCATACGACCTAATATAGAAAGATTGCTTTGTTTGCTAACGATTCTGGCAGCCGAGTCTATGCTCCTTGACCAAGAAGATACCAAGGCTACCAAGGAGATAGCAAAGATAATGGCAGCTGAAGCTTATTCTTCTGCTGAGAAAATCAAGATGTTGGGGTCTGAGCTATCGCTTTGAAGGGGTCTAATATCTCTGCCTCCACTTCTCTGCAACTTGAGACCATTCGCCAGAATATCGTTGACTTGAATACTAGGCTTGACGTGATCTAAGTTAAGTATGAAAGTGAAGAGAAGGAGATTGGATGTTACATACCTCAGATTTAAGATCTTGAGTATGCTGTTTCTAAGCTTCGTTATGCTTCTTACGCAAAGGATGAATAGTTGATTGTTGCTTATAATCAAGTGATCCACTTCAAGAAGGTCGTTAATAGGCTTGAACCCCAAGTGTTGGAACTCTAAGATACACTGAAGATCAACGAAAATCTGAAGAAAGAAGTGGATGAGTTGTAGCGCGTCCATGTTGGTCTACTCGAGGAGAACGAGCAGCTAAAGGGTGAGAATGCTGGGCTCGAGGCTTCACTTGTTCAAAGTTAGCCTGATTTCTACAAGCTGGGTTATGTAGATCATCTCTTTGGTGGGTCGTCTGACTTTGAGTTTAATGGGAAAGACTTCGAGACCTTCTCTATTTCTCCGAAAAACTTGCTTGCCTTTACTTTTGAGGCTTCCATTGGTGAAGTAGTTAGAGAAGTTGGTGCCCAGGCTAGGGTGAGACGCTGGATGATGTCGCTGCTAAGAGCGTCGTGGCTACTGAAGGTGTGGCGACTGAGTAGTTGTGGGATGTCCAAGCTGCTGAAAAATAGTCTTCTAGGTAGCCTTTAGGATTTTCTTTGTTTTCCTTGTTGCTTTTTTGCTTTGCTTAAACTCATTCGGCCTTTGCTATTTGTTTATCAATTTTGCTAGAAAATTTAATAAACTTGCTTACTTCGTTTTTCTTCATCTTCGCTTCTTTTTTTTACGCCCAACCTTTGACCTTATGACCAGCGGCAGACGTGCTGCTTTTTTATAAACAGACAGGCCCACGTAGCCTATGTAGCCGTAGGTGTTGGTGTAGAACTTTTGCAAAATTGTTAGCCATAGGGTCGGCAGCCGGACGCCTTACTTACAGAAGCAGACGAGTCCGCGCGACCACTTGGCT
Organism: Heteromeles arbutifolia; assembly: GCA_024362995.1. Taxonomy (NCBI): domain Eukaryota; kingdom Viridiplantae; phylum Streptophyta; class Magnoliopsida; order Rosales; family Rosaceae; genus Heteromeles; species Heteromeles arbutifolia. The sequence continues at coordinate 7,235,014 of JANCRC010000015.1, forward strand.
ATTAACCTTGGCTTTCTTCAATCCTTTGAGCTGTGTAGCCTGCATCACAACATACTAAAAAATTTTGGGTTATGAAATCCGCTAACCTTTCGTATCATAAGTACGCGGTTGTATGGAATTTCGTAAGCAAAGGTCCAAGAGATCTCCTTGCTCTTTATGTAACCAATTTCGTGGGTTGCGTAACAAGTTTCACAACACTTTAGGAATTAGTGTAGATCTAAATGATCATTCTGCGCTTGGCAGATGTGAAGCTTATCGACTACGCAGCATGTCGACAGTTGATAGAGCTTCATATATGCACGAAGGGCAAGTGGTAAGCAATCTTCTGGAAACCATAGGCTACCGTAGTGCACTCGGTAGTAGCTTTAAGGTTTCAGGGCAGCCGTCCATAGGGCACACTGCATAACAACTGGATAGTCCTCGACTTGTGAGGTGGTGCCCATCAAGCTGCTTAAGTCTTCGGGCTTTGATGTAGTGGGAGGTCACTCATGGTACTTTCTCAGATTGTAGGCGTTCTATTGCTTTTCGATCTCTTTGTTTTTCATGGTGGCGATGGTGTAACTACCCTTACCGTCTACTCTGCTGATCTTGTACAGACCTTCGTAGACGGGATCCATCGTTTTGGAGTCTTCTCTGCAGATAGTGATAAAGGTTTTTCTTAGGACTAGATTTCCAGGCTGGAATTGTTGAATCTTGGCCCTTTTGTTGTAGCTGGAGATGAGTTGCTGCTGGTAGGCTACGATACGGGTAATAACCTTCTCGCGTTTCTCCTCTGTCAGATCTAACTTGGTGGCCATCTCCTTTCTGTTATGCTTAATGATTGGCAGTAGAGTGCTGATACTTGGCACAATGACACTGGGAGGAATTATTGCTTTTGAACCAAATGCCAAAGAGAAAGAAGTCTCACCGGTTGCTCGTCGTTTGGTTGTACGATATGCCCATAGGCATCCGGGAAGTTGGTCTGGCCATTTTCCCTTCTTGTCGAGAATCGTCTTGTTAGATGCTTTTGCCTGCCCATTACCTTGGCGATACCTCGACGTGGACATGTGCTGCTTGATGCCATATTTCTGGAAGAACTTCGCTAAATCTTTGCCTAAGAATTGCGGGCCGTTATCTGTGACGATGGATTGAGGGATGCCAAATCGGCAAATGATGTTCCTCTATATGAAGCACTTTATGTCCATCTGAGTTCTGGTTGTCATGGCCTCTGCTTCTACCTATTTGGTGAAATAGTTAGTTGCCACGATCATCATGCCTCTGCCCCCAGTAGTGGGCAGCATTGGCCTTACCAGGCTGATTGCCCACTACATGAACGGCCAAGGACTGGTAGGCAGTACTGGTCCTTGGCCGTTCATGTAGCATTGGTCTACGAGTGTAGTTCACTAGTAGACATTACTAGTACCAGCTTGTAGTGTTAGCAGCGATCGTACCTTTGTACTAACTCCTTAGCATCTTGATGCATAGTAAGCCAGTAGTAGCTTACATTAAGAGTTTTCTGTGCTAAGCATCGGCCTCCAAAGTGATTTCCATAAAGGCTTTCGTGGATTGAACTTACCTTTAGGTCTTCGAGAAACGCTAGGCAATGGAGATGTGGTCTAGTGTAGGATCTTTAAACGAGAATGTCGTTCCATATGTAGTAGCGTGCTGCATTTGTTTGGAGCTTTCTAGACTCCAATCTTTCCATGGAGAGTGTGCCATTGACCAAGTAGTCTTTAATGGAATCTTGCCAGTTTGGAGTTGTACTAACTTGTGACACCTCAACTGCTGGTTCCGCCTTTATGCTTAGTTTATCCAGATACTCCATCGGAATAGAGCGTTTGAGTTGGTGGTCGAGGGCGTTATCCGCCTGCAGAACTTGAGTGAATGTGTAAGTTTGAAACACCTCAAATTACTTTTGTACCTTCTCTAGGTATTGCGCCATCTTCGGATGTTTTGCCGTGTACTCCCCAGTAGTCTGGCTGGTGATTAGCTGGGAATCAGAATGAATTGCAAGCTTTTTCACCGCCAAGTTTTTTGCCATTCGGAGGCCTGCTAGTAGGGCTTCGTACTCTGCTTCATTGTTGGATGCTTTGAAGCCTAGAGTGATTGCCTGCTCGAGCATCGAACCGTCTGGGGTGACAAGGATCATGCCTGTCTCCGAGCCCTTGTAGTTGGATGCGTTGTCGACGTGTAAATGCCAGAAATCTCTATCGGGTGAAGTAGGCATGGTTAAGGCATGCTCGGCTACCTTCGGGGCGTCGTTGGGTCGCTCTGTTGCATCCTCTAGGCTAGGCGTGAATTTTGATATGAAGTTCGCCAAGGCTTGGGCCTTTATTGCTGCGCGGGGTAGAAAAACTAAGCCATATTGGCCAAGTTCCAACGCCCATTTCATTACTCGTTGAGAAGCATCTGGACCATGTAGAATTGATTGTAGAGGATATTAAGTCATGACGATGACTGTATGAGCTTGAAAATATGGTCTGAGCTTCGGATATCTAGTTTGCGCATCGAAAAGAGCTTTAGAAGTGTAGAATATTGGCAATTGAGCCCTCAGCTCTTCTAGCATAAGGGCAGAGCTCACCGCTACTTCCGAGACTGCTAAGTAGATGTTGTGCTAGACGTTCTCTTTGGGTTTCCATCCCGTTTCGTCTGCTGGGGTGTTGATTTGGATACCATCTTCTTGATCCGTTTGTTGTAATTGCTATTTGGTAACTTCATTGTTCATTTGGACCTCGGTAGCCTCTATAGGGGTAAAGGTCTTCTTTTTCGACTCCTTCAGTACTTGCACAGTGCATCGTCAAGATATGGCCTAGTCAGACTTGATTTCTCCGATTCCTTCTGCTAGGATACGAAATTAGATTTTTTGATACTTGACGGAGGTTACGACGTCCAGCTTTATCAGCCAAGGTCGCCCTAGAATCCCATTGTAGAAAGATTGGTCGCTTACTATCGTGAACATCTTATTTGAGACAACTGGCGATGTTCTCACATCAAGTGCAATGAGTACCTTCGTTTGGCATATAATTATGCTTTCCAGGCCCATCTTCTGAATTATTGAGAACTAAAGTAGATTGACTGCACTTCCGTTGTCAACCATCATTTTGTCGATTATAATGTCGTCGTGTAGGAAGTCGACGCCTTCGGCATCCTGCTCGGTGAAGCCAACAATGGGTCCAGGTTGGGTGTTGACTGCCTGGACTTGAGAGACAAATAGAGCCTACTGGATCTTCCTCTTCTTGGAGTTGTTGGTGGCCCCCAAGTGCTTGGATTCGACGAAGATGCCATTGATCCGAATTGTCTTGGTCCGTGGTTCTTCCTCGGCGTCTGTTTTTTGTCTAGAACGCATCTGGCTTGCCCAAGCATCTGTCGACCTCATCTTCTTTCATCAGCTTCTCTAGGTAGTTCATCCAAGTGTAGCAGTCGTCAGTTGTGTGATGGGGACCTCGATGGAATGCGCAGTACTTGGTATGGTCTAACTTGGAGGTATCTCCATTTGATTGCTTCAACAGCTTGAACCAAGGTTTGCTCTTAATGTCGCAGAGGATTTGGCGGATCGAGATCGAAAACTTAGAGTAGTTCTTGGGTGTCGGGCCTCCTATAGTCGGGGATCGATCCCTGCGCTTGGCCTCATGCCTGCTTTTATTGTTGTACTACTTCCCGTCCTCCTTTTTTTGAGCTATTGCCGATTCTTTTTTAGGTTGCTCGGGTGCCTTGTCTACTCGCCGAGGCTCGTCCCAAAGTGCATGCTTCTCTACCAGATCGAAAAAGTCTACTAAAGTTAGAACTTCTTTCCTAATCAATTCTCCAAATAGCGGGTGGTCTACTAAGAGTCATTTTTGGAAGGCTGGACTAGCTATCAAGTCGTTGAATCTGACTATCTTTGCCTTCTTTGCTTTGAACCTCTTCACATAGTCGTGGAGTGACTCCTTTGGGTTCTTCTTGACGTTGAACAAGTGGTCGGACTTCTTGATCAAGTGATAGGATGAATACTCATTGGTGAAAACCAAAGAAAGCTCATCGAAACTCAGGATGGATTATGGCGACAGGCTGTGGAACCAATCTTGCGTCTCGCCTTGTAAAGTGGTGGCGAATATTTTGCACATGAGAGCGTCGTTGTTTCGATAGAGGATCATTGCACTTAGGTAGTGCTTTAAGTGCCCCTCTTGGTCTCTATCTCTTTTGAAGGATGTGAAATGTGGCATGTTGAATTTGGGTGGAGGCTCTACCTGCTCGATCTCGTCCATGAAGGGTATCCTGCTTATGTTGGTCATGTTCTGTCGTAGTGTCTCGTCAGTGACCTCGTTGCGTTGGAAATCACGAAATCGCTCGTTTATGAGCCTCTTTACTTCTTCCTGAATTTGCCTTTGTTGGGGTAGTGAAGCTCTTGGCTGCCCCCGGTCGTGACCTGCTAGTCTAGGCTGTTATTCCATGTGTTCGGCTCGTCTATGCTGCGTCTATACTGCGGCTACGATGCATGTGGTACGTTCCTAGCAAGCAAGTGAATTTCTCGCTTATTGTCGGTTGAACTTGAGTTTGATCGAGTGACTGCTTCTCTCTATCTGTTGTGCTGCCTACTCCGATTTGAGGTAGATGATGCTTCTTGTGGGCCTAGCCGCGAATGAACACTTCACTTGGAAGGTTACTCATGTCGATTATTGGAGTATGGCCCCAACAGTGAGTGTATGCTCGTCTGTGGGCCTAACCTAGAGTGCAAGCTCATCCACGTGCTAAGACGAGAGTATACGCTACCTCAGGGGCCTAGTCGGGAGTGTACACTGCCCGAACGCTCGACCGTGGCTGGTCAAATGGCTGTTTGCCAGGACGTTGCTGGAGAAGTTCGTCGTTTGCCTTTGTCCTACTTCAGGACATCTTGTCTGGGGCATGCTACATCTCAGTTTGCTGCAAGAACTGATTCACCAAGGTCGTCTGCAGCGCAGAAGCGCTTGTCAATTCTATGACTTGTCGGGACAAGGGTTGTTTCCATTTGGGTTGGAAGAGCTTGGACGGTATGCATCTTCTTGTGTAGTGGAAGTATAATGGGTTCTGGGCGCGAGATTTGAGTTAGGAAATGTTAAATCTGCAGAGAAATTGGGTGAAAATACTCCCGGTTTAATCGTCGATCCAGAAATCTGAAGTCGGGATGGTTGAACCGGTCTTAGATCGATTTGGGCTACTAGGAAGGCCACATGAGTAGGCTGGACCACGGGTTGGACCACGAGAGCGGATCGGGTCACCGGAGCGGGTCGGACTGCTGACGTGGGCTGGGTCGCAGAAGCACACGTGCGCTGGGCTCCCTTTGGTGTGCCTTAGGCCTGCATTGCACCTTAGGCTTGCAGGTCTTGGGCTTGGGTTTGGAGCTTGTTGGGCCCGGGACTGCTAGGCTGCTCAATTGCTACAACTGTCTGGGCCTCAGCTGCTATTGCAGCGTCATGGGCCTGCTTCAAGGTAGCTTACTCACCGTGGGCAGTGGGCTCGCCAAGGGCTGCTACGGTGGTGCCCCTTGGGAGTGGTGCCGCTCCACTAGCCGTTGTGTTAAGCCTCGTGGATCGTCACGCTAGGGCTATGCCTCGATCTCATTCATTTGGTCCAAATCCTTGAACGTAGGAAGTTCCGTTTGTTGTGATTTCTGAATTTCTAGTCATTGTACTTTTCTTTTACGTTTATTCAAAGAACTTTATAAAAAATTCTAGGAATAAGAATGTACGAAAAATCTACAAATGAACGAGAAATGAGAAACTTTGAATGCGAGAGTCTTCTTCGAGCATGTGAATCAAGACTCTCAATGAAAGCACCAATTTGTGGATGCAAATTTCCGCCGTGTTCTCCTTTGACGAAAATGCACTTGCAAAATAATAACACCTAAGATCAAGGCCAAAAACCTCACGCGCCCACGATGAATGGAGGGAGCTTTGGCCGAAGAATCTTCGATGTCAAAGTTAGAATTCTGAAAAGAATGTGTTTTGGAGTTTGTGGTTATCAAATGACTTAACTTTTTAGTGGGATAATATGGCTATTTATAGGAGAGTGGCCGGCCATATATGGTGGAATTGTGTGAATAATTGCAAGATATTATGTGAAATAATATCTTGCAATTAACATTAATCCTAAATTAAACAGGAAAATTGAGAATTACCTTTTGAATAAGGATTTGATGAGGAGTGATGAGGGATTTGAATAAATACTATTTTGATCACCTTTGACTATTCCTTGATTGAGCCGTTATTGTCCGTTGCATGCGCGTGGGAATCCCGGTGTGCCTCAAGGATAATTTTGTCTTTTTTACCCAAAAGTTCACGTATCACCTCTATAATTTTCTTAATTATTTTTTACTCCAGGTATAATTGGTCCTCCCACCTGATTAGTAACATAATTTAACAAATGTTTTAGTGTTACAAACACATACAAAATTAATTTCTTGCTCCAGTCATGTCTTAGTTGCCAGAAAAAATCACGCAGTAGACTTGTGGTAGCAATCTGTCCAATATCATCATTCTAAAAAACTGTTTTCTGCTCCCGAAGTCCTAACTGCATGTATTGTATGGGGTAGTCTTCTCATATCATTGAGAATCATGTTCGTCACTCTCTTGACTTAATGCTTTGGTCAACTTTTCTCTCTTTGACAATCTGTTAAAATTAAGGCGGCTAATGGAAATTCTGTGATGAAGGGAAGAGGGAAACTTAGAGCAGATTCCTAGGTATAAGAGTCGTTGCCTGTCGAAGTATTAAGTCAGCCGCTAGCTAGCTTGACCTTAATGTACTCAAAGAGATGAATTAAACAATAAATTAATGGATAACATCGTGATCAAGTAGTGTTTTAGGTGAATTAGAGTTTAGTAATTAAGCTCTTCAAATGATTCCAAGAATTAAGATATAAAATGTATGTTTCTTCAGGGTCCATCTCTCTTACTTTCACTGCTGTTTCCTACTAATAACCAAAACAAACAACTTATGTTTCCTGGCAGAGAACTTGGAATTGTTATTATTATTTTTCTTTCTAAGAGAGAATTATATTCTGAGTTTTTCTCATTTTTATATCTTTTTAACATCTAGGGTTGTTTGATATTGAGTTTGAAATTAGTTTATAAATTTTGAAAATCATGAATGTATCTAAATTACTTTAACACTCAATAGTTTCAAGAACAAAAACTTAAATCCAAGAAGAATACCAAAAATACTCAATTGTAGCTCGGAAATGGAAACCGATTTTACGAAGTTTCCATATGCATCAGTATTATATTTATGCTATTGTGTATCAATATATGTAATCAATAATGAAATGTCTTTATTTACTGTTAGATTCATGTTCATTATGTTGACTCAGTCTTTAACAATTAGAGGGTTGACTATGAAACATTTTCTTTTCGGTTGTTTTCATTTTCTATTACAGAGAAATTATATGGAAGATGAGAGAATGCATGAAGAAGGATGGAGTGAGGTGGAAAGATAGTAGACTGTGTAATATGGAATGGTACATTACCCATATTACTAGGGGTGAGTTCGGTACGGTTACCATACCGAACCCTCCGTACCTATTATCGTATCAAACTTTCGGTTTGGTAAAATTCATTAATATTACCATGCCAAACTTTCAGTATATTGTAATTCGATATGCCAAATAGTTCGGTTGGCATTGTATGGTAATGGTAATTGCCACTTTGTTAAACATATATTTATAGCACGTTAAACATAGTTATGGCATGATAACTGACAACATCATCTTGTTTGAAGACATGTTTATGGCACTTGGCAATGGTGAACCCAATTATTTTTTACTTACAATATCCAGATCGCACCTACTTCTTTCATATTACAAGAAGGTTACAGAGATGGATGAGTGTGGAGTCGTTGGCGGAATGGGAAAGTGTTCAAAGAGAGAGAACCTAAGGGGTTTCTTTTCTTTCCTTTTTTTTTTTTTTTTTTTTTTTGTCTGTCCTTAGTTTAGGTGGAGGGATTGAACCGAACAAATATTATAGATAATATTATAAACATATTTTATATAATTATATGTTATATAATTTATAAATTTTATATTATTATATTTTGATACGGTACAGTAGTGTCGTGGTAATGATATTGAATACCAAAACTGTGGTAATGGTATTGGATACCAAAATCGTACCATAAGACTTTGCTTCTGTACAATACCGTGCTATTACGGATTGGCACAAAATCGGTATAGTATGGTTAACAATTCGGTTGGTGTGGTAATTTGGTAATAAAATTCACCCCTACATATTATTTCTCTCCCATCCCTCCACCCCTTTTCGTATCCCTCGTTATACTCATATATTTTCCCTCTTAATCTCACAAAAAAGCAAGGTTCTAAAATGCGCTAGGCGCTAGCCGGGCTGTGGGCAGGAGCCTAGCGCCTAAGCATCTAGGCGGGGCCTAAACAGGATCTAGATAGTTTTTTTAGTTTTAATTAAATTTATACTATAACATATATATAAATATCTGCTTATACTTAAAAAATACATAATTGTATTGCAATATATAAATAGCAAAACATAATGACATATACATTATATAATATTAAAACATATTGAAAACATGGGGAACAAGAATATAATAAGTGTTTATCCAAGTATTTAACAAGTCTCTTACAATTTACTGAAAAAATAAAATGCAAATGAAAGTAATTTATTTGTTGTCTAAGTAAGAGCCGTAACTTGGGCAGGTGCCTAAACGGGTCTAGGCATCTAGGCGGGTGCTTAGGCAAGTCGAGGCACCCTTTCTTAATTTTCAAACGTCAATGGATTAATTGGGGTGGTGGCCAGCCGTCTAGTGCCTTGGTAGGGCTTGGCAGAGATTTTTAAACAGCGAAAAAAAGAGAGAAACTAGAAACCGAAAAAAGAAAGGGTTAAGTCCAATACTTCTCCCCCAAATACCATAACATTAATGTGTGTCCATACACGCATCATGTGTGTGTACACACATATATCTGTTGGGTGGTGCTATTCACACACTTATTTTTACTTCTCACACACCCCTTTTAATTTCCGGCCGTTGGATCGAAACAATTGAGGAAGATCAACGGACAAAAACTAATAAGGAGGTTTGGGAAGTAAAAAAGAGTGTGTGAATAGCAGTACCCTATCTGTTAACTAGCAGGATGGCACATGACACATAAAAAAATAAAAATAAATGTAGATTTTAGGTCCAAATTTATCACAAGCAACTCTTTGTGTTAGTTCAAGTGGTAGAAGGATGTGTGATGAGTTAGAATTAGAATCCGTTCAATTAATGGGAAATGGAATTTTTTTTCTTTTCTTTTTAAGTACCCTGCATTTATTAAAATATTATTTAACTCATATGTTTTCATGTGTTTATTAACGTATAAGGAATCAAAAAAATGTTGGCACTTAAAATTCATAATCAAATACCTAAAATCATATGAAATTGTTATTGACACTCTAAAAATCTGATTGTGCACTTCTCAGAAGTGTATTTTTCTTTCTAAACATAGAAAGTTTAAAATGCAAAATGAGAATTTTGAAGTGTCAGCAACAATATCCAAATGATAATTCACATTAACATTTCCTTTCTTCCTTTTTGTATTTGTATAACAACAAGAACAAAAATAGTCAAAAAGTGCATAATTTATCCCCGTATATAGGGTAGATAATCAATTTAATGACGTTGGTAATGTACGTAGAGGCCTCACACCAGTTTTGAAATATACTTACTCCTTTATGTTCCAAATTTAATTTACAGTGTTCATTCTTTTTCTTACTTTTAGTTTTCTTTTTCTAATTAGAAAAGAGTGAGGAATCCTATATTTTCATATATATGATACATGTATAAACAAGTGAGAATGTGAATATTTTCTTTTTTGGGTAATGGCAAGAAAACCACATTATTGTACCACACTATGTGCTGCCTTTGAAATAGTGGCAGCAATGGTGGTGTGGTTGTTGATGGTAGTGTGGTAATCATGGTTATGGTAAGATGGTGGTAGTAGAGGTGGTGTCCTTCAGGACAACGATGATAGTATGGGTACGTGGTGATGGTGGTACAATTGGCAGCAGGGGCTGGTGGCGATGTTGGTTGTAGTAGAGATGGCAATGGCCAATAAGGCCGTTGTAGTATATGGCGGTGATGGATGTGACAAGGTAGTGGTAGTGAGGGGGTGGCGGTACTGGTAGCCAATAAGGAGGTTGATTGCTGGTGGTTCTGGCCGGCTATGGCAAGGTGTTGTCACGGTGGCGGTGGTTGTAGTTACAATGGTTACAATGGTGGTGACGTTGGTTGCAGCGACTATATGATGGTGGAAGTGGTGTTGTTAATGGTGATCGCTAGGTGGTGGTGACAACAACGTAGTGGATTATATGATAAGACGAGTGGGGGAAAGATCCATTAATTAAAATTCTAGGGGTGAGGTTCAATTTTTTGTGGCCTAAAATACATTTTAAAATGCCTCATAATCAATAATTTTTAAAATCTTTTCAACGCAATGATTTTATTTATTTATTTATTTATTTTTGAGAGACTTTGGATGCGGTCCTTAGTTATGAATATTCATTGATTGAAACCTTGTTAGTTTTTAATTTTTGATCAAGGTTCCTGAATTAATGTGATAATTTATTTCTATGTACGTTACTATATTTTTTAAATTAAAAATTAGAAATTTTAGTTGTTTATATAAATGAGATTTTAAATAAAAAACCATAATTTGTGGGATTACAAATATTAAAATATAAATATACTATTGTGTGTGTGTGTGTGTGTGTGTGTGTGTAAACATGGGTACATTCATCAAAATTAACCAAAAAAATTATTGTATCAAAACATGGGTACATTCTTCAAAATCACAAAAAAAAAGAAAAAAAAAGAAAGATATTAGGCTTAACAACATTAGTAAATTTCTTTGACACATGAATACATTTTAAAATCAAAGAAAAAAGAATGTACCCATATAAGTTTAAAAATGGATTAGAAAAAAATTGAATAGATTTTATATAAAAAAAAATGGTACATTTTACATATAACAAATTGGTATATTTAAGAATGAGTACATTTTAAGATTAAAAAGTTTTACATGAATGGGTACATATAATTAGCATGAGTACATTTACCAAAATAAAAAGTACAAATACAAATAAACTTTAAAAAATATGGGCACAAAAAGAAATTAATATATGGGTACAAATTAAAATTGAAAAGAAAATTGGTACAAATTAAAAATAGGTACAAACTAAAACTAAAAATATATGATAAAAAATTTAGTCATAAATATAAATATACTAATTGTAACATTTTTAACATTAAATAAATATATTTAAAAATGAAAAAATATTTTATTCTTGAAATAATTAATGATGTTATTAAAACCCAAGGACCTTGATCAAAAATTGAAAAGGAATAAGATTTTAATCAATGGAGTAGCAAAAGGAAGGATGAAAACCTAATTTCTCCTTTATTTTATCAGTACAGTTAAACTGTTAGAGACTCCATAAAATTTAATTGAATACACTCAAATTATTATGTATTTTTGTACACCCCTTCAAAATCTTGATTGAATACCCTTGGATATGTATCACGTGGTGCCACTATGGAGTAATTTCTAGCAGGTCGTTAGTGTCGTATTGGTTTTTTTTTTCTTAACTAATATAATTAACTAACATAAATAGAGATTCACATCAGTACAAACTCAAATATGAGATTAGTACTATTTTACAAAGAGTGGTGCTGTTTAATTAGACACACACAACTAATAAACATGGTGACGCATTCTCTTATTTAGATGAGTCTCACATATATAGGTAAGGGTCTACCTGTATTAGACAGTGTGCTAATTTTGTGTGTTTAAATGATTTTGTTGTTGTCACTTAGTACGTACTATATATAGTCTAGTGGTCTTTCTCTTCACTTGTAAGTGAGAGGTCTTAGGTTCGATTCTCCTCAAAGGCGAATTTGAACCACATTATTACTAACTTATTGTGAGGCTTAGCCCACTCTCCCACCCTACTAGTGTAGATAATATTATTTGTTGAAAAAAAAATTTATTGTTGACAAACTTGAAACATTTAATTATGCAATAATCTATTTGGACACAAAAAACTAATACATTTACTGATACATTATATGTATCAATAAGTATATCATGGATCCTACCCATTATATGTGGGATATCCAGCTATTTTAAAAAAATGTATCAATAAGTATATCATGGTTTGTGTCTCTAAATAACATTGATCTTAATAAATAAAACAAAAAAAAAAAAAAACTAATCCATGTTCACTTATTATGCCTGCACATGATCCCCAGTTATTTTATATATATGTGCGCGCGCGCGCGCGTGTAAATGCCTGCAACGGCTCGGTGGGTATCACTAATGCAATGGCTCAGTGGTTTGTGTCTCTAAATAACATTGATCTTAATAAATAAAACAAAACAAAAAATAAAAAAACTAATCCATGTTCACTTATTATGCCTGCACATGATCCCCAGTTATTTTATATATATATATATATATATATATATGCGCGCGCGCGCGCCATGTAAATGCATGCAAATAGTAACGAGCAATGATGTTGATGATGATATAGTATAGTAATAATAATTTTGTTTATGTACAGGAACATCATTCTATATATGGTCTTAATGATCAATGTAGTGTATTTCAATGTGTAGGAATGTTGGTATGGTTCGGTTATCCGTATATTATATTCTTGCTGAAGAAGTTTCTTTCTCCAATTAGAAAAGGATCCAAGCGAATAATTCTGCATACTCATGCAAGTTTGTAGATGAATCTCAAGGGATCTTGCATGTAAACATCTAACTACTTTAGTTAACTAATTGTTTAATTAGCTACAAGCTAAAACGAAACTCCTCTTACAATTATACATAAACTGGAGTATATATATGATCAGAAAGTACAGAGTAAAGTGGTGATAATATTTTACCCCAAAAGAAGAAATAAAAAAAAGGTCTGATGATCATGCAATTCGAAGCGTTTAGCACACATACACCTAATTAAGCGATCTCACTGAAAAAAGGGGTCCTCAAAAAGAAGGTCAGACCAAGCTGAAGTAGCCACTCCTGCATAGCTTGAAGTGCTGCAAGCATCACCCAAGTTGTTGCTTACTGAATTCTCTGTCACTGTTAGGGGAGGAGCCACAGAAGTAGGAGATAGAGTAGTATTTGAAGACGAAGGAATATTCCATGGATTATTTGGAGAGTTTTCACCTTGGCTCAAAGCAGTAAATTGATCTGGAGCTTGATCATTTACCATGTCCTTGTTTGGTGGTGTTGGGTATGTTTGCAAGTCAGGCAAATGAGAGAAAGGGACTGAATTATCTTGGACTACTGGTTGAAAATTACTAACAGGGTATTGTGCAGTAGGGTCTTGAATATCCAGCTGAGATGAACAGAGTGAATTCAAAAGATTAATGGTCTCCATGTCAGTGAAGTCATTTAAGTTGTTTGGGGTAGCAGCTCCAAAGGAATTGTTATTAGGTTGGAGGAGACATTGTAGATATTGAAGCCTAGCCATTTGAGCAGCTTCTGCTTGTAATCTCAAAGCTTGTTCATCCCAGCAGGACTGGTGACTGCTTCCATGGTCTAAAAGCTCTTTCAAATTGACAAGAGCTAGAAGATGAGGCAAGCTAGAGAAGATATCAGTCCGGGGCCGGTGAGTCATCGGATCAAAACCCATCTGAATCAGCTTTCTCTTCAAATGGGTATTCCAGAAATTTTTGATTTCATTGTCCGTCCGACCGGGTAGGTGGCCTGCAATTGCTGACCATCTTGTCAAGAACCAAAAGAAATAAAAGGGTAAGTTTCTGGCTTATACATCAAGAAAACATATGTATAAATTGGAAAATTATCTTGCTAGATATATGCTAAAACAATAATCTACCTAATAGTGATCTTGATTGACTAACAGTGTGACATTAGGATATTTTTCCTATATAGAATAATTAATTAAATTTGTAAAAAAATATGGAAATTACTTGTTGCCGAGAATGGAATGGAGATTCAGAATTGTTTGTTCTTCTTCTTGAGAAAACTTCCCTCTCTTTATATCCGGCCTAAGATAGTTTGTCCATCTTAACCTGCAACTCTTGCCGCATCTATTCAACCCTGCACATATATTAACAGAAAGAAAAGAACATCAACCACTTCACTCCTTGAGAGAGAGAGAGAGAGAGAGAGAGAGAGAGAGAGGGAGGGAGTGAAGTGCTTATATTTTTATGTGGTTTAGTACGTACCTGCAAGTTTTGGAAGGGCTCTCCAGCTTCCATGGCCATTTTTCTGAATGTATTTCATAAGTTTCTGATCTTCTTCAGGAGTCCAAGGGCCTTTCTTGAGGCCACTCTCATCACAACAAGGAGATCTTCCCATTTTTCTTTACCTAAGAAGATTTGGTTTGCCTCCTCCAATCCTACCATCAATAATTCACACACCCCTCTATTTATATACACCATGTTCTTGTCGCCTCCAATCACATCGAGGGCTGACTGACGTGCTACTCTCCTATTTGCTAGCTAAACAACTACAACCTTTTTCTTCGGGAAATGACAAGTACACCCTCTATTCCTATGACTACGCTGTTTGCATTCTCCAGTTCTAAACATTAGATATATGATTATGTTGGTTTTGACAGTGTGTGTGTCTTGATTATTAATCATAAGTGGACCATGGTTTTTTGGGTAATGAAAAAATGGCCCACTCCACTCTGCAGACATATATAGCGACTAAAACAGTTTGATTGAGTTGCCTCAAAAATCTTACTCGTCCCGATCAAGGAATTTTATAATTCATAATTTCATAGCTAGTGTGCTCAATTCACCAAAGCTTTGCTGTGATAGTGTTTGGGCTACGACAAATTGGAAAATGTCACACAAGCAGGTTATAGCTTTAATTAGCTCCATTAATCTTGCAATATTTTGATCAAGTGTAAGTGCGGCGTCTCTCCCTTTCTTTGATTGAACTGTACTTTCCCAAAGAAAAAAAAGCACATAAATCATATCCCATCAAGTAATATATATATATATATATATATATATATATATATAAAATATATATATATATATATGCATATGTATGTATGTATGTATGTATGTATGTATGCATGCATGTATGTATTAGTCTATAGATCAGCATTAAGAAAATGCAATGCAGCAGTTCTCATATATACACACTTTTCTGCTATTTGATCAGATATTTTGCATAAATTATTTACTCATTATTGCCTCTTTTATTGTTATGACATTAGCCATATGCCGAAAAGTGGCAAAATGTTCATTATTTGACTACAATGTTAACAACATTATTGGCCTCCTTATCTGTGAAGAGTTATGATCTTTCTCTGTAAGTTATAGTAAGTACTTCTACTCATAAGCATTTTATCAAACGGTAACCAAATAAATGAGATTGTCAAGACAGTTATAAACTAAGAGCTACATCTTGACTGATTTGTATAAATAGATTACCAAAAGACCGTATATAAAGAGCTAACCCTATTTCCTAATAGGCAAGTAAGCAAAACCCTAATTCTAATGGGCAAGGAATGCAGACTTAAGCCCACAAGAAAACTCATTAAAATACTAAACTACTCTTACATAATAATAAAATAAATTGACTAGCCAACAGATAAAAGTTCTTTTGTCAGAAGCTCACTTGAAATTTTATCAAAAATTTCAAGTGCTTCTTATGAAAATACACCTACAAATTTCATTAAAAAACTTCTTTTAAACGGTAGTCTAATCGATTTTTTCGGTCATGAAACTCTTGGAACACGACTAAAAGCAATTTCAAACGGACTTGAAATAAAGTGTGCAAGGAGGAAAGAAAAAAATCACCCAAAAGAAAAGCAAGAAAATTCTGAAGAGTGATACTAGGTAGTAAATTAATAGATTAAATTTGTAAAGTAAATGATGTGTCACCAATAAGAAATAAGTACGTTAATCAACACTTAAGTAATAATCTAATTATAAACTTTCATGTTATTTAATTTATAAAATTTAGTCTCTCTAGCATTACCAAAAAGCCTACCAAAACAATTGTGAATATATATAAGTAGATTAGTAGCTAGAAGTCAGCAAACAGGAACAGGTGGCACGTCATCGGTGGTTGGAGGAACTCGTTCCATGCACGCAACGAAGGCCCTTATTTCGTCATTGATTGCATGGTTCTCATAATATTAGTCACGTATAAAAATGAAGGAATGGGTCCTCTCATTTCTGAAATATTTGGCCAGCTTACGCATCAACTCAATATAAATACCCACTATTCTCGTCTCAATTTGCCTTCACCATTGCACCTTTCTCACTTTCTCTCTGGAAAAGAAGAAAAAACCAAAGCTAATTAAGAAATAGGTTTTAGTAGTACTTAGTCCCACTTCGATCACATTGGCCCATATTACGAATTTACATATATTAATATTTTGTGTGATTAATCCCGTCCATTTTTATTTCTCCAAGAATTCTGGCTTGGAAGCTCTAGCTAAGGTTGTGCAGTGCATGCACACGATACAGTGATGACAATTGCCAAATATGGACCAAAAAAAGTGAAAGTCTGTTTATGAGATAAAATTAATTTTGGCTATTAAGGGTCTAAAAGACAGAACGAAGTAAGATGGATAATAGAATGCACAAAAGAAAAAAACTAGATAAAATTTGGAAGCAGGAAATGATAAACACATCTTTTTTTTTAAGTATTTCACACACTCCTATTTAATCATAATTGTTGATTTCGTTTAATTTATTTTATTTAATAGTTAGAAATAAAGAGGTGTGTATTAGAAACTAAAATTAACGTGCAAAAATCATTTCCTTTTACAATAAATAAAATAAAGACTTTCTATAGATGTAATTAAATCCCTAAGTTTTATTTTATAAAATATCACTTAAAATCTTAGAATCTCATTCAACAGTAACTTGTACACAAACAATTATTCCAAGATATTTGGCATCATTCCCAACAAATTGCCAGTCTTATATTCCAACATAAAAGCAAACATAGCATCAAATAACTTAGTCAATATTACGGTCTAGTAGTATTTCTCTTCACTTATAAGTGAGAGGTTTTAGGTTCGACTCTCGTTAAAGGCGAATTTGAACCACATTATTGCTTAGCCCATTGTGAAGCTAAGCCAACCCCCTCATATTAGTATGATCATGCTTGTATTTGGTTTAGTAGTTGTCCTCTTATTATGATTCATATATAAGTTACATTTTAATATGTATGGTTTAAAGATTCGTTGAGGATCTTCTTTGTAAACTTTATTCTTCTTTTTTTTTAAATGAATTTTTATTTTATTTGTGATGGTCAGTTAAATTTAGTATTTTCATTTTCGATAAGCGGCCAAGTGGTGGTTCTTCTTTTTTTTTTATTTTTTGTTAAATGTATATGTTGTATCTGTCTTCTGACATATACGATATCTAGTAAAATCAAGGTCATTCTATACAATATAACATTATGGTATGTACGTAAATCATCATTATGTTGCCTTCCATAATGTATTCTAGCTAATATATTTTACAAAGATGGAGAAACTACTTGGTGGTTAGAGTCCAACAATGGTATTCCCATACGACCAACCAATGTCCTATATATGGTATGTGGTAACAAAAAGAAAATTCCAAAAAGTAGATAATAAGAATGCTTAATTATTTTCCTATGTTTGAGCTACTATAATATGCCCAAGATGGGATAATGAAAAGAAAATTGCCAAAAATGGATAACTAGTGCATTTTAGGATCTCCAAGCTCTGATGCAAACAGAAGATATCGTAATCGAGTGGATGAAGCATATATATGTTTAAAGAATATGTATGCCAATTTCTTTCTTCATATTACACATATAAAGAAAATGCTTTACTTATATTACAGGGAGAAATTCAAACTACGTAGTTTCTTTCAATTGTTCTTATAATATATGAACTTCATTGATAAAAAATTAAAAAATTAAAAAAATTAAAAAAATCAAAAAATAAAAATAAAAAATAAAAAAACTAATATATGAGCTTCAGTCCGCCACAAAACGACGGCAGCGTGTATTTTAAAAAAGCACAAAAGTTTAAACCTTATCGAACTTAAGGGGAAAACACGGTTTTCTGAGGAGTTTGAAATGAATAATTCACAAATATCTTTGTCTTTGCCAACCCTAGAGAAACTTCCAATTTTCTAGTGATCTAAAGAGGAAATAAAAGCGGTGTTTGACCAAATAAAACACTTAACCAAAAAACAAGGACGCAACCATGAAGCATTGAATCATATTTTCCCTAACCCTAGACACGGATGAATAATCATAAAGCGATCTCTTGATGTAAAGTAATATTAGCAATATCTACATATGCTGTAAAAATAATCTTTTTTCAGTACTTACACAAAGATAGGGACACATTTGACCATTGAGTTGGTTAGCCAAGAAGTTGGTGCGGCAAGTGCCCTAAATTCCACCACTTTGAAACGCCAAAGATATCCTTCTTTTACAATTAACCTCGAGAATGCGTCAACGGGCATTTGTTAATGCCTTCGTCCGTTTATCCTTTGTCCTGTTAGGAAAACAAAGAGATTTCATTTCAATTTTCACCCAACACAGAGAAACATGCATGCATGAGAAGAATATGATTCTCTGCCTCAATAAAATTGCAATATACAAGTAATTTCAATAGGAGCCGACGATTTTTAGTTGAATTTCGGAGAGGAACTCAGTTGGAATGTCCAGTGTCCATTAATTGATTTAATTTATCCAAGCGCTACTGATCATAATATGCATATAGAATTTCTAAAAGAAGAAAACATAACCAACGCAGTACAATCTACATAATTATATGGCCGGCATTTATCCTGTTTTATCAAAAACTACACTTGAGAACGGGCAATAAGTTCTATAAATTTCATCTTATTACTAAAGCGATCGAGCTATGTTAACCTTACTTACAGTATACATATATGTACATACATATACCATGACCACGCACATAGGTCAAAGCAACAGGACGCTCGAGAAGTGAGAGAGTGCCGTTCATTTCCTTCGTTTTTCTTCCCCTCTGACCTCATTTTGCTGTCGGTACAAGTTTAACTCCTTAAAGAGTTCTCAAATTTGAATTTAGAGAGAAAATTAAAAACCCTATATATTTATTAACCTTATAAGACCAAGCAATATATTGAACAGGATAACTCGCTAGCAATGAATTAATGTAATTTTTTACACAGATAATAAAACGATTGCTTCTTGAGTTCAACTAAGGTTCCTTGTCGGGTGGACCATCATGTATCTCACATCAAAAGAAAGTAATTAGAAACGAGGCAGCTGGTTTAGTTAATTAATTTAATAAATAATAATGTATACATAGGTCTCTAATGATGTCACTAAAACAGACTACTGGGAGTAATTTTCATTAGAAAAGATCATATAGCTGTAGTGTCAGCTAAACAACTGAATTGCTTGCTCCCTCAAGTTTCTACCCGATACATCTAAACTCGGACTTTCTATGCCCTCTCTCAGGCCACGTATATTATGTTCCATCTGTCTCTTCATCACTACACCATCTCCAAGGACCACACAACATAATCAGAAAAAACCTCCCATTTAAAAATCACAAGCAATTAATAGTAATTTCAAGTCGCATGCAAGATATTATTATGAAACATTGACGATTGTTTGTTTGATTTTTCGAAAGATCCAGAAAGAAGAGCAATTGACCTACTTGAAACAATTGGTTAGTTTTCATATGCATTTCCTTTCCCTTTCGCCCATATATAGTATAGTTATATAGGTTTTTTTAAAACCAATGAAAATAGATTATGAAACAGATGTGTAGAACACATCTTGCAATATAATAGTGACAGTCCATCTAATAATTACGTACTTAATTAGAATAATAAACAAATAAACAGAGGCAAACGGCTGAAATTACAAATTACGTACTTCTGCTTCAAGAACGTATCAAGCATGCATTTGGTTCTATTAATTTTATTTATTCATGTCAATGGTGAATTGACAGAAAAAAACTTGACTGCAAGACGACTCAACTCAACTGTTTCAGAGAGACTCAAATCTGATTTTATTTCTGCGATAACTATCGGCTCTGGAAACCGTAGCTGCTTGCGCTGGGCACAGCTTTATCGAACAATTACCATTACTAGTAGGATTTCAGTATATTTTAATATATAACGTCATCTAATTGTATTAGTTGTGGTTGATCTCCTTCCTATGGTGTATGAAATCTTTTTCAAAACAAACTGACATTGGCCACCTGACCTAGGTGGGGTTTTGATCTCTCTCTCTCTCTCTCTCTCTCTCTCTCTCTCTCTCTCTCTACCAGCGACAATGACAGTTTGAATATGTTTTGTTAAGTGCTTGAATTAACAAATAGAGACTGCAGCAGAGAAGCAACCGAGATTGGTTTATATATGAGAGCAACCTCCATTACGTCCAGTACACGTGAATGGCAATTGAGCATTCATCGAACAACAACTTCACTCTTTTCAACCATTCATACCCCAACAACCCTAATACAAAGCAAAAAAGTTGATGTGGGGTCTCAGAAATCTATGCAAATTTCATCATATCTTTACCGTTTGAATGAAAGTTTACGTGTCAATCGAAAGCATTTCTTAATTTACTTCATTATTGTTCTTGTATACCCTTGAACCCTATTGGTTTTGACTCAAGCACGGAGAGAGGGTATATCACCTTTTTAATTATAAGATGCTTGCATTACTTTAATAAGAGACTCAACATAGAATATAGTTTCTTCCTAACTGATAGCTAGTCTCAGACTAAGACTCCAAATCGTGCATTCAAATTTATAATCACTATAGATCAACCATTGCTCAAGGCTTCTTGATCACCCCTTACTAACATACTACGTACCAAGGTAGCCAATTTTCTCAACCATTATGCCTAACATTGTGGAATATATATTATATACATATATTACTAAATAAACATGAACGATATATGTTTCCATATTATCAAGTACTGTTAGGAGACATATTCGTGTCCACATTGTACCACTTCTTCAATAGAAGTAAGGTTCACCGATAATTAGATCTGACATTCGTGTCGTGTTTCCCGTGTTCTTGTCATTTTCGTGTCATACCTGATATCTTAACGTGTCGTGTCATGTAACACCATCAAAATTAACGGATAATATTACCCGACCCGTTACACGTTAAAGAAAATATATTTCAAACCAATAAATAATCAAATTAAAAACATAATACTAAATTAGTATATACATACCACGTTGTCACATAACTATTACTTCAAAACATAATAACACATTTGTCTTTCAAGTATCACATAAATATTAATTAATGTAGAAATGTGAAAAAAAAATAAAATCTATATATATATAAACGCTCGTAATGACAAGCTTTACAACTTTCGCGAAGGGCTCAACTTGAAAATTCGCCACTATATATCGAAATTTAACTGTTGATTGTCGTTTATATTTACTCTCCATTTTTCTCACAATTTTTTTTTTAGAAAAAAAAACATGATCTTGTAGAGAATGCAGGAAGATGAACGGTTCAGATCGTTGATGTTACGTTCGGAGTTTTACCATTAGTAAAAATATTGCTCAGAGTTTATACTGTCTCTAGTAACTATATAACATTGACTCATATTTCAGTTAATAGTAAATATCGAAACGTGATATCAACGAACTGAACCGTCTATACACTAAAAGATCATGTCTTCAAAACAGAAAATCTGAAAAATGAAATTCGTTGAGAGAAGAAGTGTAATTGACAATTGACGGTTAAATATAATTCTAAGGTTTTTGGATTTTGAATTTTGGTGTCAAATTTCGGAGTTAGATCACTATTACCAGTAAAACATTATATTCCCAGTAAACTTGCCCACATGGTGCCTTAAATTGGAAAAGAAACGACAGAATTCGATAGAAAAATCCCATGTATCACGGCAAAAAGAGTTGGACTCGTGACGCCGATCTTGCAAAAGACCAGCTTGTGGGCCCTAAGGGTGCGTTTGTTGCACCGGACTATCTCGGACTGGATTAGCTTCAGGGACTAAGCTGGATTGGCTTAGACTAGACTAAACTGGATTAACTTAGTGAAGCGTTTGGTGCAGTGTCGGACTAAAAAAGCAGGATAATTAATAAACTATAATATTATATTATTTAATTAATATCTATTAATATTTTAATATTAATGTATTTATTTATTCTTTTATAATCTTCTTCTTCCTTCTTAACCTCTCTTTTTCTCCGCCCAGTCTTCCTGCCCTTTCCCTTTTTTACTCTCTTTTTTGTTCGTCCCACTGCCATCCTCCCCACTCTCTCATTTTCGCCATTTTCATTCAAATTACTTTGCTCTGTTGTTCTCTTCTTCAAACTATGAAACTCTGAATTTGTTTTGATATTTAAATTTCAGTTATTTGAGATTACAATTTTAGTTCTTGGCGTTGGATTAAATCCAAAGCAAATCTAGCAGGTATTCCTTCTTGAAGCATAGAGAGGAAATCTGGGTTGTGGGTTCGTTGGGTTTCATAAGAGGAGATAAATCAATTTGAAGCAAATAGAAGGTTGGGTTCGCGGGACGAAGGAGATCGGCGAGACGACAAGATTTGGTGATGGGTTTGTGGGGATGATGGAGATCGACGAGACCGCAGGATTTGTGACTGGATTTGGCGACGCATGGTTGCAGATCGCAAACGATGCAGATATTAGAGAGCCGGGATTAGCAATCCCATCCTTTTCGGGGGTCCTAGCCAAGACGAGGTAGCGAAGCCTTTAGTCGGAACGAGTCCGACTTAATCCAATTAAAGACAGTTCCGGATCAAACCAAACACAGACTAGTAAGCCAGTCTAGTCCAGTGAAACCTAAGGAGCTCAAACAAACACGCCCTAATTGGACATTGGAGTCTAAGTATGGAAAAGATTCATTTTAATGCCAAATTTGTACCTTTTCAATTTGATTTTCTATCTATTCCACCATCTTATCTCCATCATTAAAGAAGTGCGCTCAATAGACCTAGGGCATCATGATATATAAGCATGTAGTATTGTTTGGGCCCAAAATATTGATCTGGGCCGAATTTGGAGGCTTCTAGAATTCTCGTTAGATTTTGGGTCATGGGCTGCCAGGTCAGGTCGGCCGAGTCCTATCAGGAAGTGGAGTCTTTGAGATAAGGATAAGGGAGTTGAGTCCTGGTACAACCAGGGTGCTCGACCAGATGAGGATGCGGAGTCCTGGAGGTGAATGTGGCCTGGTAAAGGGTTTGATTCAGAGTCCTAGGTTGTTTAGGATTGGCCGAGTTATGATTGGATTAGCTTTAAGGAGTCTTAATCCGAGAAGGATTCTAACTCGGCTATGAAGAGGTTTACCCCTATAAATACAAGACTCAGTACATCATTCAAACCCCCAACAAATCAACACACAAATCTGCCCTGCGCAAACCCTCGCTCTACGCGAAACCTCTCAACAACCTTGAGATTTTTATTTTCCTTTTTGCCAACACATCTTCAATTTGGATAAACAGCACTGTGAAGGCAACCGGTGATACCTTTAGTTTGGATAAACAGCAATATCGCCGTAGAATTAGCCGACCGCGGAGCACCTTCAGTTTGGATAAACAGCACTGCAAATGAGCCGACTGGTTATTTATCAAAGTCTCGGTCGAGAAGGATTTCCAAATCCTTGTTGGCAGATGTCATCTCATTAGCTTTTTCGACGAAGTGAGGTGTTACAAATTACTGATCTCGGCACATTGAACGCCGAGTTGTTTTATGATTGGATACTCACAAGTTGGCTTTGGAGTTCGGCATTCTAACGGCCGAACCACATTCACCATCAAGACATATATCTGTTTTGAGTATATGTGCCCATATTCCTTGGTGTCGATTCAGCATGCTTATACTCTCACGAATATAATCACAGTGACCGAATTCGGCGCCGACGATTTGTGAACTTCGCAGAACTAGCAGCCTTGTCTTCACGCTCTAGAACCCGAAGGTTGGGAATTGTTCCTTCCTCGGCCGCAGTTACAAGATCAAGAAGTCAGCAGCGCGACCAACGCAACATCAACAAATTTTACTTATCGGCCAAGTTCGACCGTCGAGTTGGCACGCCCCCCCCATACAACCGAATGACGTAGTTAGCTCATTAGTTACTCGGCCTGCGTGCCACGTAGGCTTGGTAGTTTTTAAGGTCAACATTTTGGCACGCCCAGTAGGACCTAGTGCTAAAACTACGAAGTTCATGCCAATCGAGACCCAATCGGTCAAGAAGAAAGCAGTTATGGGAAAATCAACGACTTATTTGTCAATTCAGAACATAGGACAAAATTTAACGCAAACACAAAATCCCCTTGTTACCACGACACAGGAGTCCGCTAGCGCAACACGCCGAGAAAAGGAAGCTGGTCTCGGCGGTCAGCCTCGCAATGCAAAAATCCCTAACATAACCGCATGCATTTTCAATGAGGTGGTAGCAGAGGATTGTGATGAAGATGGTGGTGAAGGCGTTGACCCATTAACAAGGTCGTTTCTCCGAAGACGACTGGATGAACAATCTCGGCAAGTTGAACAGATATTCAACCGAGGAATAGACAGTTTACGCGAAGTAATATGCAGTACCAATAAGACACACACCAGATTGCTTGAAATGCTGGTTCATAAAATCTGTGAAGAATGGCCTTTTGATCATTTTTGGCAATTGCCACCAAGGAATAATCCTTTAGAATAGGCCGAGCCAGTGCCTATTCGACTCAAGCCAATTGACTTGGAAAAGAAAGAAGGATCAAGTAGTAGATCGAATGGATCCAACCAGAAGGTAGAAACGACATCCATCAATATGACCGAGATCCAGAGGATGATCGATTCAACCTTGAAAAAGGGGTCGAAATTCCCAAAATTTATCCACCCATACCCTGCTTACGTGGAGAAATTTGAATATCCTAAAGGCTTTAAAATCCCAGATTTCAGTTTATTTGCTGGAAAATCATCTTTATCCTCGTTAGAACATGTGGCTTGGTTCACTGCACAATGTGGAGATGTTAATAGCGATTTCCATAAACTGCGACTATTTAACTTCTCATTGACAGACTCGGCATTTGCGTGGTACATCAATCTCCCGGGGATGGAAAATTTCATGAGCAATTCTATCGGCCGGGGATGGAAATGTTAGTTTCATCACTAGCCAGGATGGCTTAAGCATCAGATGAGTCACCAATGGATTATCTTACCAGGTTTAAGTCGGCTAGAAATTGGTGTCGAGTACCCCTTCCTGAAGTCGAATTTGTTATACTCGCTTTGAATGGGCTGGACGTGGAGTACAAAAAGAAATTCCTGGGGGCAAACTTCCGAGACATGTACGAACTAGCTCAACATGTTGAGCAATATGACTACCTACTCCGAGAAGAAAAAGTCTCGAAGTCTCCATCCCGAGGAACCATTTACAAGAACCCCACGGTTAGCTATGTCTCGGCTGAACCTGAAGAATATGCCAGTATTGATGCGGCTGAGATAGTAATCGATAAACCGTATATTTGCAAGGCATTGACTTACGCCAATCCCAAAGATGTCAAAATTCGCCCGGCCACCGAAGAATCTATCACCAAAACATCAAAAGTTTATACTTTTGACATTACTAAGGCCGATGCCATCTTCGACTAACTATTACTTGCCAAGATCATCAAACTTCGGCCTGGGCATAATATTCCTAAGGCCGAAAAATTGAAAGGAAGAACATATTGCAAGTACCATAACTCGAATAAACATACGACAAACAACTGTGTCGTATTTCGGGATGCCGTCTAAAGCTGGATTGATAACAGCAAACTCAAGCTCCCAGAAAAGAAAATGAGCGTTGACACCGACCCGTTTCTTACGGCCATGGTTAATATGGTAGATGTCTGTCTACTTAGAGAGAAAGGGAAACAGAAGGCCTAGTTCGTTCCAGTACAACACATCCCAAAGCAGAATTCTCGGCCACGGCTCAAGATCGATTTATTTTCGAACAAGCCACCCAAAGTTCTTTCAGGATCGGCTAACATTGAGTCTATGACAGACTTCAACACCGAGGAAGCCGATAGATAGGCGATTCTATGCAGTCGATGTGAGACAAACGTCACCACCGAGCCAAATGAAAGGCTGTTTCAGGCTACGATAAAGCAACCACCTTCCATGGCCACATCAGAAGACACTAAGTGCAGACTAGCGCCACGGAGTTTTCGACAGACTCGGCCCTAAAATGCAGTCGACTGAACTGCCCTCAGTCAGATGGCGCATCGACTTCGATGCACCATTCTATAACGAGGATTATTATGCACGAAGTTCTAGCACCTCGAACTCTTCTGCAAAGCAGAAAACCTTCAAACCTCCTGAACCGCGCGATCAACGTTGGTACACCTTTCATTCCCCTAAAGGTGTGTACACTGCACTAACTAAATCTCAGAAGCGTCGATGCCAGCGGATAGACTGCATGGCCCATCGACAAGCCGCGCAGGTTATCTCAGCTACTAAATGGCAGCCAAAAGAAGTGACCGACAATAAGGACGATCGGCAAACCCCTGCCATCATGACTGAATTAATTCAGGGAAAGAAGGCGACCGAACGCGACTTCGAAACTACAATCAAGGACTCTGAGACACGCATCAAACTCCTTCTTCGACCAGGGGAAATGAAGGCTCGTTTCGAGCAATTCAGAAGAGAGGCGGAAAGCAAACTTCCTCCGTTGCCTTCACCAGAGCCACTAATTAAGATACGGCAGAATTTTCTCCCTCTATTTATCGGCCAGACCTTAGAGTATATGCGGGAGTTTCACAAGAAATATTCCACTAATGACTTATACGACCTACCAAAAGAGTGTCAAGATGCCTTCGACATGGCTCTAACTAGCCCTGATGCCAAACAAATTATCCAAAAGACCATCGATCCAGCAATGAAGGCTAGGTTCCAGCACATACGTGAAGCCCGAGTTCTCGATTTTGAAGTCAATCCGTATACCGATATAGACACTGCCGAACTTCCTTTTTCTCTTGAGAACCTTCAAGGATTTAATGAGGAAGGCCGGCCGACTCGGATATCAATACAAAAGGCCATCGAGGTAGGCGCCGAGACTGTACATTAAGATTCGGCGATACTTGGGTTGGCCAATCTGATTGCTGACACTGATGTCTGAAACCATACAAGACAGGCGTTGGGCAGCAGTTTCATCAACCATGGAGCGACTGCTGACCCATTGGTACGCCATTTTCAAACAACCAAATTTGGACAAATACTTAGTCGAGTTTCTTGCCGAATGAGATAACGGTCCTTTTCTGTCGTTAGATAAAGTTCCAGCTGCTCCATCTGAGCTCGAAGATAGTCGACCCCAATTCAAAGACCCTTTGGAGGAAATAAATGTTGGGACGGCCGAAGACCCACGACCTTTATTTATTAGTGCTTTGTTACCCTAACATATGAAAGCCAAGCTTTGTAATTTACTTCACGAGTTTAAACATTGTTTTGTTTGGAACTACCATGAGATGTCAGGTTTAGATCGAACGCTCGTCGAGCATGAGTTACGAATTAAACCTGGGTTTAAACCGTTTTGTCAACCACCGCGACGATTCTCAACCGAAGTTCAACTCGGCATAAAGGACAAACTCGTTCGACTTTTAAAAGTCGGTGTCATTCGGACCGCTCGATACGTCGAATAGTTGGCAAATATCATCCCGTTATTAAAGAAGAGTAGTGCGTTACAAATCTGTATCGACTTACGAAATCTGAACCTGGCAACCCCCAAAGATGAGTATACTATGTCAATCTCAGATTTGCTAATTGACGCAGCAGCAAACCACGAAATTCTGTCCTTTATGGATGGACATGTCGGCTACAACCAAATTTTCATTGCCGAGGTCGACGTCCATAAAATTGCTTTTCGTTGCTCGGAGGCACTCGACACATATGAATAGGTCGTCATGCCGTTTGGCCTCAAAAACACCGGGGCCACATACCAACGAGCGATGAATACTATATTCCATGATCTAATTGGAACCATTGTCGAAGTCTACATTGATGATGTCGTGATAAAATCAAAACACCGGCAGACACATTTGGATGATCTTCGACAATCTTTCTTACGTATGTGCCAGCACAATCTGAAAATGAATCCTGCCAAATGTGTTTTCGACATCACCGTCGGTAACTTTTTAGGATTCCTTGTACATCATCGTGGTATTGAAGTCGATGAAAACAAGGCTTGCGCGATCATCAATGCTTCACCCCCTGCGACCAAAAAATAACTACAGTCGTTGCTTGGCAAGATCAACTTTCTCCGTCGATTCATCGCTAATTCAGCAGGAAAAATGAAAGCCTTTTCTACGCTTCTGAAACTCAAGGATTTCAATGTCTTCGAATGGAGTCCAGAACACCAAAAGGCGTTTACACAGATCAAAGTCTCCTTCACGACTCCCCTCATCCTTGTTCCACCACGACACGGTAAACCTCTCAAGTTATACATCTCCGTGGCCGAAGAGTCCATCGATTGCCTCATCGCACAGGACAATGACGCTGGCCGAGAACAAGCCATTTTTTTATCTTAATTAGAATCTCAACCAACCAGAGATCAATTATCCCGTCATTGAGAAGCTTTGCCTCGCCTTATTCTTCGCTGCATCAAAACTCAGGCATTACATGCTTCCATCGGTCACTTAAGTCATCACCCAGACCGACGTTATTCGTTACATGCTCACTCGGCCAATCGTGAAAGGCCGAATTGGGAAATGGACGATGGCACTATCAGAATTTAGTTTACAATACGTGCCCCAGAAAGCCGTCAAAGGTCAAGCCTTGGCCGATTTCTTGGCTCAACATCCTTCCCCTTACGTTTCTGGAGGCAATGATGTTGAAATCGGTATGGTAGAGACACGTGATAATCACTCGACGATGTACTTTGATGGCTCTAGTACTTCGACTTCGGTTGGGGTTGGGATCGTTATTCAATCCCCTAATCACTACCGTTGGTATTTCTCTCTCAAACTGGATTTTGGTTCTACAAATAATCAAGCCGAATACGAATCTCTTGTCATCGGTCTTGGTGTCCTTCACGACTTACGAGCAACCCGTGCCCTCATCCTCGGCGATTCCGAACTTGTGATTAACCAGCTCAATGGTACTTTTCGTTCCATGAGTTGCACTCTGGCGCCCTATCACATGGTTACCAACTAGTTGGTCAAATCTTTCGATGGCATTACATTTGCACACATCTCTCGAGTTTGAAACACCGACGCAGATGAACTGGCTCAAATAGCCTCTGGAGCACAACTCCTGGGGGGCAAGCTAGGCCGAGCAATAACTGTGTTACGACGATCATACCCGGCCTTGGTTAATCAGCAAGTTCTCCAACGCGACAGCGTAATCCAAACACGAGTAATGTCCCTGCCTTCGTTATTAGAATGAAAGGATCCCATAAACGTCTGCACGGTCGAGGCGATACCAGATGACTGGAGAAAGCCAATCATGCAGTACCTTGACAACCCCAATGCTAAACACGACCGCAAAACAAAGGTTCATGCATCGAACTATGTCGCATACCAAAAGGAATTATACCGAAAGGGTGAAGACAATCTATTACTGTTGTGCCTCAGCCCCCGAGAAGCTGCTCAAGCAATCACAGAAGTTCATGAAGGAATTTGCGGGGCTCATCATTTCGGTCGAAAGATGCGATGGTTACTTCGCCGACACGGCTATTTATGGCCGAGTATACTAAAAGATTGTATTGAGTTCGCACGAGGATGTGTACAGTGTCAAATTCACGGTCCTATACAGAGAGTCCCGGCCGAATCATTACATTCGTTCACCAAACCATGGCCGTTTAGAGGATGGGCCATGGACGTAATTGGCAAAATTACACCATCCTCCGGGTCAGGGAAGCATGCGTAGATACTGGTCGCAACGGACTACTTCACCAAATGGGTCGAAGCAAAGTCATATGCCGAGATAACGTCTAAAAAAGTTTGTAATTTTGTCGAAGAAAACATTGTAACTAGATTTGGCATACCAGAAACAATTGTAACAGATAATGGTACGATCTTCACATCCGACAGGTTTAAGGAGTATACGGCGAATCTAGGAATTTGACTAGAGCAGTCTACACCGTATTACCCACTGGCAAATAGACAGGCCGAAGCAAATAATAAGGTTCTGATTGGCATTCTTGAAAAAATGGTAAGGGAGAAGCCTGGTATGTGGCATCTAAAGCTAAACGAAGCATTATGAGGTTATCGAACGTCGCTCCGATCAGCTACTGGAACAACTCCATACGCGTTGACCTATGGATATGATGCGATATTGCCAGTTGAGTTGAGTATAAACTCGTTGCGAATAATTGAACAAAGTAGTTTGTTCAGTCTCGAGTACAGTCAGGCTATAAGACAAGAATTAGAAGATTTAGAAGAAGCTCGGCTTGATGCTTATAACTTACTGGTGGCACAAAAAAAGATCGTCGAGCGAGCTTATAATCAACAAGTCAAACAGAAAACGTTCGGCGAAGGGGGTTTGGTTTGGCAAACCGTGCTACCCGTAGGAATTAAAGACCCTAGGTTCGGCTAATGGTCGTCGAATTGGGATGGACCATTCGTTGTACACAAGGTTCTCGGCAAAAGGGCATACCACCTCACGGATCGAACTGGTTTGATTCATAAACTACCAATCAACGGGAAGTTTTTAAAAAAATATTATCCGGTAACTTGGGAGATGCAAGAATAAAAGATGAAAAGATCATTTTCATTAATAAAAAGGTGTACAAGCAGAGGTTGGTCGACCGGTTTACAAAGATAACTCAAGGGGACGAAGGAAGGAAAACTTCAAGGGTAGCCTTCAACTCCAATACTTCGTCTATTATGATTTTAACCTGCCGGGTCTTTTTATCCATCTTCAGTTGCTCGATTTGCTTCGCACCAGCCGCATAATTGGTCAAACAAGTTTTGCTCGACTCAAAATTAGCAGCAAGATCGGAGGCCACAGCTGACCGTTGACGTTGGAGTTCCGTAATTTACCGGTTAAGGTCGGCGATTTGTAGGTCGAAGTCGGCCAGCTATGCTTTCTTTGCCTTTACCGCCTCAACCACTGGCCATAGAGCTTCTTGAGCAACTAATGTGGCTTTAAGGTCATCTTTCCCTTAGAGGGCTCTCGCGAAAATATCGAAATGCTCTCAAGCTCGATCTAGGATAAAAGACATGCGAGTGATGGTTTCGTTGCTCAGAAGACCGCCTGCTGCAAGGACGTTTAGACATTCTCCAAATGAGTCAAAACCTTTACTTTCAAGGATTTATGAAGCCGAGAGAGACAGGAGCGCATGCAGTTTGGTAAAGGCATTTGATTCGGCTGTTGATACAGATGGTCTGGTTGTAGTCGCTGAAGAACTTGCCGTTCCCGAAGTATTTAGAAGAACGGCTTTGAGTTCAACTTCCCATAAAGGCTGCGCAGAAAAGAAACTTTTCAGCAAAAGCCAAGTTACAAAGAGGAAAAGAAGAAGGGGAATTTTAGACTTGCCGAGAGGAGACTTCGGCCATGTCTGCCGGCTCATTGCTCGAACCTAAAGAGCTTAATGGCCGAGCCAAATGTTTAAGATTGCTTTTTAATTCACGCGGCCGATGAAGGTTATCTATGTTCGATGGCCACTGAGGTGGCCAAGAGATGTAGATAAAGCCCTTCGGCGCATAAAATTTTTGATGAAATGAGAACGTGGGCACCTGACATTGATTTTTTCCCGGTTTAGAATTTAAGGTAGAATGTGGATCAATGAAAAGCAATGAGAGTACTTACGTAAGCCGAAGTGGCTTCCTGAGGAGGAATGCCAAGGTCTTAATCTTGCGGGTGAATCGACGTTTCCGCCGTCGCTTCAGGCTCAAGGGTAGGCCTTTTTCCGCGATTGGCTGAAGGATCGACCTGGTCATCCGCCTCGACTAGTGCAGAAAGGTCGACCTGGTCACCTGTCTCGACCACCGTTGGAGAATCGATTTGGTCGCCTATCTCGACCATAAGAGGAGGATCGACCTGGTCATTTGCCTCGACCACAAGAGGATTGGCGGGAGGAGTTTTGGTTGATCGAGGGCGATTGGTCAGCGAAATCTCGTCGCTCTGGCCATCCTGCAGAATAAAAAAAACGTCAGTATTTTTTCGAATTTAGTAAAAGGAAAAGGTGACTACAACAGAATTATACCTCTTCCAGGACGATCGCTGGTCGTTTTTTATTTGTGGGGAGATTCTTTGCAACCGAAGGGGGCACCTCCTCCAAGACAGGTGCAACAGTCGGCCCTGGAGCTGCAAGTTCTTCGACCGGCGGAGCAGCAGATGGTTGGACTGCAATTGGAGGAATAGGTCGAATTTTGAATGTTTGACCAGTTGGAGTTGGCCGCTTCTTCGCCGGGGCCTGGACGACATGAGCAAGAGGAGATACACTGGGAGTGGCTGCTCATGTGGTCTGGTTAGAGATACCGTGAATCTCCCGTTCTCCCTTCTTCGCTAATTTCTTGACACGTTTTGAGGGACGGGGAGATTCACCGGTTGTCTCGACCTCTTGGCGAGGCCGTTTGCTCGGTAGGGCTGGTGCGGTAGTTTTAGTCTTCCTGGAGGAGGAAGCCAATTTTTTCTTGGCCGCAGTCGCTGCGATCATGTCTGCTCGTTTCGGCACTCGGCCACCTGAAAGCGAAATCAAGTCAGTAAAATCAAATAAATGTTTGAAGAATAAAGGTGGAGAAGGCCATATACCTTGGGTTGTTTCTTTAGAATGAGGAACAAGAGTTTTTTTTAGTCGGTTGCCAAAAATTTTGTTGACGACATCTTCGATCGACGCGCCGAAGAAGTTCTGGGTATACTCCTCCCACCAATCACGAAAAGTGTCAGTGCTGAACGACTCTGGAACGGTTGGTCGAAGGCAGAGTTTTTGACACTGTTCTTGAAACTCCTTTTTGGCGTCCGTGCACTCTTTCTCTAAGGAACCGGATAGGCATCCTCGGTTTAGGAGAGAGCGAGAGGTGAGAAGAGGTACCGGACAACCCTGGAGGTAGCCGAGTTGACGAGCAGTAAAGTGAGGGTGGTATACCTCCCAACTTGCTTGGCGAGCGTCACAGCCAAGGGGAAGGTCGTGGGTAAGCACGAACGATCCACAAGATTGATGAAGAACAGTATCATCATCTGCACTCCACGCTGACGTGGGGAGCTTGATCGACGAGTGGTATTCTCGACGACGACAGATTAAGAACTCGTTGTCAGAAAGACCGTCGAGGCCGAAGAAGTATTTGAACACTTCTTCGGCCTGGTGATGAGGTACGGGTCGAGAAGCCAACTGGAGGCCGAGCACTTCTGTAGGTGAGAAGCTGGCAATTTCTGGTCGAAGAGTAATAAAGTAGACTTGCAACCAGAGTTGGAAGACCCAAAAAGGACTATTCTGGTGTGGGTCGATCTTGTGGAGGTCATCTCGGCCAGGCAGCCTAGGAGGTTAGCAAGAATAGCTGGGCTAAGTGCCAGGGTATGACCGCTAGCCAAGGCTTCGGCCACCGGCATGTTTTCGACCAAACATTTATTGGACTTGGTACAACAAATAAATTTGTTATACCAATAGAAGAGGAAGGCTTCGTGTTCTCCCTCCCGCAAGTTCTTTTCTCCTCGGCCGGCAAAGTGGAGATAAAGGGTGTTGTAGTTGAAGAAGTTTTTATGTAGTTTCTGAACTTCTTCCTTTGAAGGTGTTTGGCCTTCTTTCCTTAGCACTTCGAGGGCCCGTTTATCGAAGAGTGCCTTCGAGTCAATGTTCAATGAATACCCAGAGAGGGCGGCGTCGACTAGGATTCCAAATGGGGAAGTCCCCAAGATAGCGGTAATGTCGAGGATAGTGGGACCAACAGGGCCAAACGGGAGGACCATGGTGTTGGTGGCCGAGCACCAGAAGCTTGAGGCCGCTATGAGAAGCTCATTGTCCATGGCAATTTCCACAGATGAAAGGCAAATGGCGTCAATAATTCCAAAAGCTTTCCATTGCTCACCGAAGATCATTTCCATTAGGGTAACCTAGGCGGCCCAGGTTGCAGTGGTCGAGGACCATGAGCCTTGGGGCTTTGTTAAATCCCACTTCGACCATTCAAACCTTTGCAGCAAGGGTTTTAGGCAATGGTCCTTGAAAAGTTCGGTGATAAATGGAGGTACTGCATCTTTGAAAAAAGGGCCGAGGATCTGGTAAGTAGTGCTCATGTCGCTCTCAAAGCGCAGTGTCTTGATTGAGCATCGATCGATAATTTTCACGCATTTTTCACATTCCTTAGAGAGCTTGGTGATGTAGTAAAGTGCGCCACATTAGATATGAATGATGCGCCCATCTGGGCCGTAGAAAGGGTACTTGTTGTGTGCTCGCTCGCACTAGATCTTTCTTCCCTCTTCTTGTTGACGCCCTGGCCCGCCTTTTGCTGCAAGCTGGGGCCTTCGGCCCACTTACTTCCTTATCCACCCGGGGGGAACCAATCCCAAATTTCCACCAGCAAACCCAAGGTTTAAGACGAAGTGTGAAAGTATAATTTCAATTTCATTATGCAAAGTTAAAGACCAAACAGAAAATTCATTTAGTATTATGATTTAGTGGTATTCTTTTTTATTTGTAAGCGAGAGGTCTTAGATTCAGTTCTCACCAAAGGCGAATTTGAACCGCATTATTACTAGCTCATTATGAGGCTAAACCCACTCCCCTCCCCCTTAATGTAGATAATATCATTTATTCAAAAAAAAAAAAAAGACCAAAGTAGAAAATTTCGTTGAAGAGTTCATTTAAAGCCCATTTAGGAAACATATAAACCCTAGGTAACATGACCAAAAACTAAACCCTAGGTCACTAGCTGAGCTACTAGAAATGCTAAGAGCTACTAGAAATGCTAAGGCACCGAATGTATTAGCATACAACTAATAGACGATGTCTGTAAATTCCGCTTGGATGACTAGTCAGCCTGCAAAGTCGTGGACGTATCTTAAGTTCTTAACCCCAATCCGACCTATACTGCCGTCAGTTTAATGGTCCATACCATTCCATGTTAGAGAATATGTAGCCAAGTCAATCAATCAATTGTATGCATAGACAGATTGAAACCAACAAGGAAATTTCCGGTTTTTAGTGTTTACGGCCCATTACTATGATTGAAGCACAACCCAGGGGCCAGAACAAACTTAGAAGTAGAACCATAAGTTATGTCAGTTAGTTAGAATAAATAGAACTAATTTTCTATCATTTATTGTCGTTTGTACTAAACTTACTATCATCATATGTTCCGCATGTATGTAGCATTTGCTTGAAGCTCTAAATGCATGTTTTCTCGTGCTTTATGAAAGGGATGAGAAGCTTTCAAATAATCAATACCATTTCTATCAGTATTTGACAAAAATAATTACAAGTGTTTCTAGGTTATCGAAGCATTCTTTGTAAATGCTTCTTATACAGGCGCTTATGCTCTTCCTACATAGCCTACAAAACATGCCTTAAATTCACCAAGCAAGGGTAAAGTGAAAAAAAACCAGAAAGATAGCTATGAAAACAAACTCCTAACATTCTAAGCTCTTAAGTTTAGTAGCATTGGGATCAAGATAACTTATATTTTATTATACATCTATGGATCAGACTTCAAGAGATTATTGGAGATAAACTTACCTTATACATGTCATTAATCCAGAGAAACAGCTTGATCCTGTAGCACTTTCTAAGAGAAACGAGCATCGAGCTAGGAGATGATCATCAAAGAACCTTCGATCAGAACATGATATAACAGTATATGAGAGAGAGAGAGAGAGAGAGAGAGAGAGAGAGAGAGAGATCACCATCAAGTCATCAACCGGGGTTATGAATATATCTTGGTTGATCGGTTAAAGTTTAAGAGAACTTGGTCAATGATTGAAACGCTTTCTGCATGGAAAGCTTCAAGTCACATGATATATATAACCTATATATATGTTTTGGAGTAGGAATAGATTACCATCGTATAGATCTGCCCATGAATATATATACCAATTAATTGGATATGCATTATATAATAGGAAAGAATCCAGTCAAAGCTCTAAAAATTTATATGCAAAGTTGATAATCACATGGATGGAGTGGGTAAGATTGAAAAGAAGTCATTAACAGGGGGGGAGCGCTTCCATGAGAGCATCCCCACATGCTTTGCCTTGTCATCTCCTTCCAATGATGGCATAGACCAATGTCTATAATTACAAATGTCACCACTCAAAAAATTGACAAATATACACTAACATTACTCGCGCAAGATAAAATAGAAAAAAAACTTATAGGTGCTTAGTAATTTAAGTTGTTTGATTATAAGAGGCAAAGCCATTGACAACCTTTATCAAATTTATTTATGGTACAACTAATGTTACTTATTATTACCTGATTTTCTTGTCGCGTCAATTCATATAACAAAGACAATCTGGTAATAATACTTCCATGCATAAACTAAACTAATTTAGAGGTCTTAAAATGTACACATGGTTGTGCTTTCTGCTAAGAGACAAACCATCCATAGGCTGGAAAGCTTTGTAGGATTCCAGATTGTCTTTGTTATGTGTGGGCAAATGGAAGAGCAAGTTAATGGTGCCAACCCCAACTTTGACAGTTCTGAGAAAAGAATCATTAAACAATTAAATCAAATCCAGATTTCACTTTTCTGTCTCTATATAATATCCAAGACGGTGATCAATCCTTCAAAGGAAAAGGAATCTTTGATTTGTCTCTTAACAAATACAATGTTTGGTCAGAAATGGAGGACAAACTACAATTCGTTTTCACACAATCAATTCTTAATTACAATGATTAGGCTGTAACTAACAAGATCCCCATCTTGTATATAAGGCCAACGATCAAGTTAGTGCCAATGTCCATTGTGATGGATATAATCTTCCAAACAACTTTAATAATTGTCATGCTATCTACAGCCTACTTGCCAAGGACCAAGAGACCAAACGGGTAAAAAGGGTTCCAAATTACCCGTTACACAGTAGAATTAATCCACAAATTGGGGTAATCGGTCATGTGATGTGAGAGAAAAAAAGGAAATAAATCACCGGTTACACGATAGAATTAATCCACAAATTGAATATTTTAACTTTCTTAAGTTGACGGATAACGTTTTAGGTGTCCTCCTTTGCAAACCCAAAATTTGGAGGTTGCATCTCCCATTTTCAAGAAACTGATGCGGCATGACAAAGAAAAGGACATCAAACGAGAACCTTAATTAAAAGACAATAAAATTAGAATCCGCCAGCAAGTATGAGAAAGTCTCAAAATTTGAGTAAAATAAGATAGAAAACAAACCTAACGCCTAAACGTCCTATGTATGATGCCTCTTCCTAAAAGCTCTAAAAGCTCCAACCCTTGGAGTAAAACTCAAAATTTAGGTTCCAAACTTATCCCAACTTGCTCCAATCCTTGGGGTAAATATGAGTTTTAACTCAAAACTCATTTATGGGGCAAATTTAGGCCAGGATTTTCCTTGGGTTAGTGGGGCTGACCCATCATATATGCGTGTTTTTTTTAGTTTTATATTTATAAATTCATTAAATCTAACTGTTAATATCTAATATAATCAAATCCAACGGTAAAAAAAGGATCTAACATTCCAAATTTTAGTCCAACGGCTAAAGTAATTAAAAAAAATTGTGTTTCATATTCTTTCATGGTGTTCCACGAGTTTCATTGTGTCGGTTTAATGATTTTTCATTTACTGAAATCTAAATATTTTTCGGTTAAAATATTCATAAAATTAAATCAGGATTGTCTACAAATTTTATTTTTTTTAAAGTTACTTTAAGAAAAAATTTATGCTAAATTCATTATTTACTAATGTGAGGGCTAAAAATTTGGTTAGAGAAGAAAAACTGTTTCTAAGTTAAAATTTGAATACTCTAGGTTAAAAATTTTAGGTTTAACCCAAGGGTTTGAGACGATCTAAGAATCCAAATAAGAAAAGAATTAAACAAATAGTAAAATACCAAAATGTCCTTATAAACTTAAATACCTAATAATACATTGTAAACTATGGAATTCGGCCAAAAGCCAACATGTCATGGCGAAGCAGTAAGTTTGATACGCGTTGTTGTTCTCTTTGAATCAACGGGTCATGAACTCAAAGTGGACACTAGAGCCCAAATATGCAAAGCTTTATTCTTGCTTGTAGAGTTTGCGCCTTTCGACTTTATATCCAATCAATTCCGCTATCTACATTAATATATATGGGTTATGATCAGGGACACACGCTTTCGACACATGTGTTTATGAGGCCACTACGTTATGTATTTCAACGATCCGAACTCTCTATCTTTTAGATCTTGCCTCAAAGATCAGGTCTACCAAAAATCAATCAAATTCAAAACAATATGATCGTTGGGTTAAATTTAATGTTTCTTTGTAAAACCGTATTCGTCTGTTTTCTTCCCTACAAATGAACGCTGTTAAGGCCCAAACATTGCACATGCAAGCCCAATTATGTCTCAAAGCTCGATTGTCGCACAATACCCCAAGCCAAACTTAAACACATGCAAAGGTACGGAATCGAGAATATTTACAATCATGCCACGCTAATAAAATAGTAAATTATGAAATAAGTGTTTGTATAATCACATCAAGCCCATGCATAATCCCCACGCCAAGCTTTGATACGACGTTTTTGTTGTGTACAAATTATGTTGATTACGGTACATGCTCACGTAAGCCCAAGCCACGTGTCAAAGGTTACCAAGTGGATCATGGTGTGGACGATTACGGAAGTTTATCGGGCATACATGAAATCAAGATTATGGAAGACATTGAGCTGCTTGGGAGCACCAAAGACCTAGACGCACAATCCTTGGCTGCTTGGGAACACCAAAGATCCAAGCCCACAATCCTTGAATTCCACATAGGTAAGTTTGAGGGAGAACAAACTTAATTTCCCTTTTCCTTAACAAACCAACTAACCCAGTTAGGAAGAAACGAGAATCCAAAGCCTCATGTTCATCTGAAAGCCTAGTCAAGGGCATGAAGAGAGATAGATGTGAGGATGTAAAGGTAAAAGAGTTCCACATCAATGAAAGAATAAACATTGCAAGGACTTACTAGATGTTGAACTACTCCAGTTATCGTCAATTAGTTTTATGGTAAAACTCCAACATTCTTCATGTTGTCAGAGCAAGTTGGCTCATATGTGAAGCCCAATGACCATAAGTGCTCCACGTCACCTAATTGTGTTGTCTGCATGTATGGCTTGAAAATTCACCACCCATGGGGGAACATGAGGATATGAAGATAAAAGAGTCTAACATTGGAGAAAGAAAACCTTGCAAGCTCGAGACTTGATCTAACCGAGATACTTCCTAAGACATGCTAATTCTTTCGAGGTATCTCGAGACTTGGTACACAAACAAACCAGGAGAAGCAAAAGGGTATCCACCAAAGCTCAAGTCCAGCTCAACCTAAAAGTCTCCCAAAGTGGGCTTCACAAAAGGTGTGTCAAAAGCGTGTATCCCCAAATTCTACACACACACACACACATATATATATGAGCATACACACACACACACACACACACACACACACACACAAGCATTTTATCCAAAGGGATCCCCATTTTTGAGCAAAAATGAGGACTAGTTGTAGAGCCCACTCCACATCGAACTTTAACGAGCTGAACGTCTATTTTGTAAGTCTCGATTCATAAATCATCCTTGCAAAAATTCAATTTAATCCGAAATTATTTGCCTATTTAATTATCACAACAAAATTTCATTGTTTCTTGTAAAACAAAGTGTTCGTCAATTTCTTTGAACTCAATTAGATATCTCAATTGTTTCCGATTTGGCTAATATTTTGCAAGGATGATCTATGAGGTCCAACTTGAAAAATAAACGGTTTGAATCTTTGAAGTTCGATGTGGTGTGGGCACCATAACTAATCTCATCCCTTCCATTAAAGGCCTCCACAGATATATATATATATATATTATATTATAAACATTTGCTAGAAATCATGCTTGAAGCATAATTAAGACACCAAGGCTGGCAGCTAGCTTTCACATATCAATAGAATCCTTACCTACTAAGCAACATGACTTAACGTTTGGATTATATGATTTCAAGGTCGACAATACAAGTTTAAAGTCAACAAAAGAAGTGAAAATTTCAACTTGATTCGGGTCAAGATAATGGTAACCATTCGGTCCCTCAATTCTCCTTCCTTGAGTTGTGATTGGGACCTACTTCTAATTCTTAGCCGTATTTTGGAGGTTGGGAGGAGTTTTCAATCATGCTCCTGGTCGTGGACTCCACAATCAGCAAATATGGCGGCAGATTTTGTCGTAAGGAATTTTTCACCAGAGATGTGCGGCTTTAGCTGGGTTGTACAACCTCCATCTTCGTTAGTGGGCATTTTGAACAAAGACGGTCTTCCTTGTCCTCCTATGTAAGTAGGGGTTTGTCTACATTGATAGATAGGGTGACGCTAGTACCTGGTGTGGTGGCGTCTCTCTCGATCCTATTTATCTTTGTCTTTGTTTCACTGGGGTTGCGGAGCTGGTTCTCTGCTTGTTGTTTGGCCTTGCGCCTTTCTTTTCTATGAAGTTTCCCTTTAACCAAAAAAATAAAAAGACAAATATAGGATTTTATTACGATAAAACAAAATATAGAGTAGATTACCTTAACCTACTTGAGATTTTGTGTAACAACACCTGCATTCCATTGGACTAACACTAACCTCCTAGATCTAAATAGTTGTGAACATGATGCAATGGAGACGTATGAGTTCTCTGCAATGTATTAAAAGCGTGAGACGTGGGCAAGGTGTCCGAGGGATAGCCCGACCTAGGCGTGAGGTGTGAGGCTGAGGTTGAGGCATGAGGCGAAGCCTCACGGAACCTAAATTTGTTAATATATACACTGAGCGTACACAAATATTATATTAAAAAAAAGAAGATTATTAATCAATAATCACTCTGAACACACATATATTATAAATATATATACACACATATATATACATATTATATATATATATATAATAAAGAATGAAAAGCACAATGAGCACACATATAACAATGCACGCAGACAGCACATACATCTATTATATAAAAAAATAAAAATCAGAAAGAAAAAAAAAAAAGCAAAGAGACGATAGTGCAAGGAAGATGTATAAGACAGTTAAAACCCTACCCAAATTTTGGGTTTAGGAGTTTGAAAAATAAAAAATTAAAAAATTAAAAAATAAATTAAAAAAAAAACCCTGAGGCGCGCGCCTAGGCGACTCCTGCGACGCCTTCCGCCGCCTAGGCGGCTCCGGTGAAGTCTTTCACCCACTCCCTCAAAACAAAGGCGGCAACCCTCACGCCCAGCCTCAGAGGATGCCTAAGCGCGCCCTGAGGCAAGCCTTTTAAAACATTGGTTCTCGGTTGACTGCAAAATCTCAGGAATGTTTGTAATTTATCAAAAAGATCTGATCCTAAGTTCATCATCTTAGAACGAAAGAGATCAGGAACTGTTCTATGGGGTGCCACCAATGCCGAAATAATAAGCTAGTTGCAGAAACTAGAAACTAAACAGCAATTTGAACAAGCATATGCCGAAAGACTGGCAATGTTTAATTGAAAATCCAAAAAAAAGAACATATCACTTGAGCACTGTTTATGCAGTCCTAATCCTAGTACAATAAGAGGCAAACGATATTATAATCACAAAGCATTCAATTGAAGGAGTATTGCAACCAAGGTTCTAAAAGTCACTAGGCGCTAGTTGGGCGGTGGGCTGGGGCCTAGGCGGACTATGCAGATTTAAGTAAATCTATCATATTTCGTGTAAATAAGTGTCTGCTTATACTTGAAATATATATAATTTCATTATAAACTACAAAATAGAATGCATATATATTATGAAGTATTGGAACATAATGAAAACATGTGAAATAAGGATATACTGTGTATTCATTCAAGTATGCAACAAGTCTTTTACAATTTATTGGAAGAAAAAAAATGCACAATGAAAGTTATCTATTTTCTGTCTAAGTGAGTTGCGACCTAGGCGGGTGTTTAGGCGGGTGTAGGCGGGCTAGGCGGGTGCCTAAGCAGTCTAGGCGATGCCTCGGCAGTCTAGGCGGTGCCTCAGCAGGCCTAGGCATTAATCGGGGCGGTGGCCAGTAGCCTAGGGCCTAGGCGGGGCCTAGGCGGTGCTAGGCGGGGATTTGTAGGGCCTATGCAGCGCTAGGCGGGGATTTTTAGAACAGTGATTGGAACTGACAAATACCTACATTCTTAGTCATGACATAATTAAGTTAATAGTTACTTTTATGTAATTCCCATATTGATGATGCTACGATTGCTAGTCTTCAATTATTGTATCGAACACGAGACAAAGATGATATTTATTAGGTAGAACAGTCTAAACTTAAAATCCTGGAATATTTAGCAAGAAATTTAAGCACCAAAAGAATAACAAGTGTACTATCTAAATCTCAATCCAACAGCGAGAGACTTCATATTTGCAAACAGATGCAATATGTTCCTGAAACCAGCAGAGTAAAGAAGACCCATTTACAAAAATGAAGTTAACTGACTCGAACAGGAACTCACAAGATGCGGACTACCATCAAGTCATTTTCACCATCTGAAGAGCGCCAAAGCAAGTTCCCAGACAAAGGGTTGTGACAGAGGGAAACATACAAATCTCAATTGAAAACAATGAATTATTTTCCTAAATGAAAACCTTACTGAATCATAACGCAAGTACTTCACTTTCTACTCATGAAAACCAACTGAAAGTGGTCAATCAATTGAGAACTTTTTAAAAACAAAACGAAAGAAAGGGTTGATTTATTAAACATGAATACTTCTGAAATTGTTCATATTAAAAGAAAAGATTGTTTGATGCTAGGGTTAATTCTAAATTTAATCCCTAGCAATCTAAGAATATGATTTCCTTTCCACTAGATCTCCTTACACACTGTTAAACTTTAATCTCAAATAAAGGGACAATACAAAATGTACGCTAAAGCTCATAAAGGGGAGCAAATAGGTAGTCAATGCTAACAATCAAACATAAATTGTAGATCAAGTTACATGCACATCAAGTATGTAAAAATCTTTGTCATATAAGTAGCACCATTTCAATGAGAACAAAATACAGAGACAGGAATTAATCCCAATAAGGTGTCTGTAATATAATTGAAAATGTTAAACAAATCATCTGAATTCTTTCCCCATTGCTAAACATCTATTTGTCATTTTGGGATTCAAACTACAACTTACCTATAGTTATCAGCTTACTGTGTCAAAAAAACAAAAGTTTATATAACTTGAGACTTCACTTTTACATGTCTATAATGTCAACCGATAACAACGCACACAACAGACACCGCAAATCATCAAACTCACAGCCAAGGAAAATATCTTATAAATCCAGGCCTCGCGTCTCCAAAACAAAATAATGTATTTAAACAAGACATTTAAAATAAAAATCTCAAACTAAAGGTGTATTGACTTCTTGATTGGGTATGAGCAACAAGGTTGCCATATCTTTTCCACTACCCTTTCCAGAACCAATCTCATCCAACATGAGCTAGTTCTAAGTTCCCACAATTTCACATTACAACATCATAATCATCTCGACAGATAAACAGGAAACCGACTAAGAATGTGAATTCATATAACTATAGGCTTAAGTAACAGGACACTAATCAG
The DNA here is from genome assembly GCA_024362995.1 of Heteromeles arbutifolia. Lineage (NCBI taxonomy): Eukaryota > Viridiplantae > Streptophyta > Magnoliopsida > Rosales > Rosaceae > Heteromeles > Heteromeles arbutifolia. Next base: position 7,278,625 of record JANCRC010000015.1, read on the forward strand.
TAATCAGAATGCCGTAATCCATATCCAAATTAACACCAAATACAACAAAAGAATGTTACCTTTGTACTCCAAGCACACCCTAGTGACAAACAAAATGGATAACAAACTAACTCTCCTCGGACTTTGAAATATCAACCAAATCAAGTCTCTCATTCTCTTGCAAAACAGACCAATTGGGCGACTGAACTGCCCATAACCATAGGAAATCATCCACGTTGCTCCATTTCTTTGTCTCTTCGTCAAGATTAGCCTCCCTAAGCTCTTCCTTAATTTCTTTATAGGTCAAACAGTACAGCGCAAACCTCACCCCACAACTATCCTCAATTATTGGTCGGCTCCTCACCCTCAGATAAAAATCACTTGTTTTCGCATTGTGAATCCGAATTTGATGCGAGTCCATCACAAAAACACACCCTTCAACACCATCAACCAAAACTCAACTCGTCACAGGGCCAGTATAAACCCTGCAATTCCTTAATCTGTGAACAAAAAGTGCTCTCACAGAGCCCATTAGCCTCACCTCACAGGAATCAAGGTCCAAAATCGAAAACTCTCCCACTTCCGATCCCTTAAAATTATGCACCAAAATCTCTCCTTTCTTGTTCCAGAAACTCGAGGAGTCTGGAACCTAGAAACCCGATTTCTTCTTAGGTTCCTGCTCCTTCTCCTCTTCTTTGGGTTCGGCGATTGGGTCTTTTCTGGTGGGTTTGTTTCTAAAAGAGAATTTCTTTTTGGGTAACAACTTGGCCCTTAAAACCTCGAGACTCTGCCGCAAATCCAATGTCGTCTTGAGCGAGGACCGAACTTCATATGAGGGTAAGAAGTACGAGTTCTCGGGGACGAGCTTCTCGATATCGAAGATGGAGGAGGAGATTTGGTCGAGGTGGGATTTGACTTGAGTCGAATCAGAAAGCCGGCATTGGGCAAATTGGGACTCAATAGAGCTCTTGGAGTTGGAAAAGCAGGAGAGGAAAGTTGATGTGCACTCAAATGAAAGGGAAGAGGACGAGTCGGACTCGACGGATCTGCGGGTGAGTGAGTTGTCTAAACGAGTTTGGTGGTGGTTGGAGAGGCGATCGAGCATTGATTGGTGCTTCTTTAGGAGGGATGGATCTGCAGCTAGGAGGTTAGGGTTAGGGTTTGATGATAGAGCTACTTCTTCATTTTCCATCGATGGCAGGGATAGGGTTGATTTGAGAAAGCGAAAATGTGCAGAATTTGAGAGAAAAACGAGGGAATTCGGTATTTGGGTTTAGCCAAATTAACTAGAGCCTTGCTTCATATGCCACTTTATGGCACCATTCATCCTAAGAATTGATATCCGGATTTCACCTGGAGAATGAGAAACACCTCAAAATTAATTTTAACACAACTATTTCACCAAACAGTATTGCTTGTAACAAAGTCGAATAGTTAGAGATCATATCATTTTCTTCCTATTCTTCTTTGTTTCGTAATGAACAATATATCAAAAAGTCACCCAATCTTTTTAGCGAAAAAACAATCACATAATTGTTGCTTACCTCCATACAATTCACATGTCTCAATTCTCATACTCATAATGTTATAGCATACATACTATTCTTCTTCTTCTTTGTCCTAAAATGCAAAAAGCACTCGCATTTATCAATCAACACTTACATGAACAACAACATGCCAACAAAACATTGACTTGAAAAAAACCCCGCTGTCATATGTTTTATTATTTTGCTGATGTGAAGTGCTCAAAATAAATGGTTAGATTGGCCCAAGTGTTACGTTTTTCATGTATAAATTGATAATGTTGGTTGCAGTGTCACTCTTCTTGTACATACCAAATAAGCAAACAAAACCAACAAAAACCCAGAAAGGCAGCTCACAAATGTAATTATATGAATGCAGGAGGACTCGGCATCTTACCTGATAATATCAGACTCGTGTCTATGATCCTAATGAACTCTTTACGTTACAAAAAAATCACTCTTTTTCTTTATATACAACTCAGGCCAGGAAACACTAAAACACAAGAAATCCAACTGAATCAGATGTAAAACAAATTCGAATATAATTTTCTAAATTCAGAATAAAAAGAATCTATTTGTTTGGAGCAGATGAAATTGCAATCCCCAAGTGAAATTTCTAACCGTTAAATTGGATTAGACAAAATCATGAAAAAAATTTCAAAAGCCCAATTATATTAAATCACAAATTTGAAGCCGATTTTGACATGCAATAGGTCAATAAGGTAGAAATCGTCTCAGACTAACCTTGATGGCGTGCGTCGAAGAAATCGTCCAAATACCGTCAAAAAGCTTGAATCCGAACAAAGCCCCAAGGTTATAGGGAGATGCTGTTGATGTGAAATCCAACATACAAAGGTTGAAGGAGAGGAACTTCAATTTGAAAGATTTGGAGCAGAGTGGCTGCTTGGTGAGGAGAAGTCGCACCAAGTTAGCAGGGTAAAACAGGACTAGGGCTGGTTCGGTAACCAAAACCCTTGTCCCGATTCCCAAACCGAAGTTTTCGGGAATCCCAATTTCAAAACCTATTCCAAACCAAATTTTCGGGAATCTTGAAATAGTTTTGGAATTTCAGGATAAATCGAGAATCCCAAAACTACATAACTCTTGACCTTTAACTAGTTAAAACCAGCAATTGAAAGCCCAAATTTTTTTTTTTTTTGTTCTAATATTAATAACAAAGCTGCAAAATCGTAGAAAATGTATGCTAAAGCATTATTTCTTATCCATGTTGTATCAAAGAGATCAACAGAACCTGATTTGAAGGATTCACTTAACCGATGACTTAAATTACGACAGCGAAGAAGACAACCTGAAAGCAATAACCTATACTGGAAGATAAAATCACCTTCTGGATCTTCCCACAAGGCAATGAGCCAACACACCACCACCAGATCTTGTAGCTTCGTCAATATAATCGATGCACTCATCCAAGTCCTGTAGATGAATAGAAAATGATAAGTCCTCATAATGGGGTTATTTAAATGAGTGTATTATGCACTTACACATGGATGTCAATTGATGTATAAGCACCGATGCATTTTTCTGGGGTTGAAAATTAAAACTAGATTGACCAGAATTTTGTTCGATATTAGCGTTTTTATTTCTCACGTCTATGACTAGAATTAAGGAAATTATCGAAGACTGATAACTGACAGACACGAAAAGGTGCAAAGACTGTAGTTTATCCACAAATCTAGACAAGCAATAGACTAATGTAGAGGTAAGCAGTCAGCCACAAGGTATTCCTAAGTTCTAAGAACCAAACACAAAAACCACACAGGCAGAACATCATTGAACAAAACGAAGGTTGACCTGAAAAAATTCTAACTGCGATATATGGGTATATCAATGTTAAATTAAAGTCTGATTCGGCTGTACATCAGACAAGCTTATAAAATTGGTCATAAAGGGACATAAGATACTGCAAGATAACAGCACAATAGGTCATTGCTATTTCGACTACATATGCTTTTTTTTCTCTCATAAATTAAAATTCTAGGCTTGGCTATGGGTCTAAGCCTTCACTAAAAATTCTAGATATAGGCTAATGTTTCATAATTTACCAAGAAAAACACAAAAGAATGTCTTTCCACATCCAGATAGAAATGTTAAATTGCAAGATCCGTAAAGCTCTCAACAGGAAAATGAACTAAGGGAAAGCTTAATCACACAACTAGGGTGATTACTACATGCAACTTGGTTATTCATAGCCTAACTAATAGATACACAGTCTTCAACAGCAACATAAGGTAATGAAGGAACATGCATTTCCGTGTAGAATCATTAAGATTAGTAGAGTACTTAGGGGAGATAATAAGTAGGAACTTGCCTGCAATTGTCAAGGAAGCTTCAGCCAGATCAGGACCTTGAAGCATATGCATATCCCCTTCGAGAGTATGAAGCAAAGCAAAAGCTGGAATCCAATTCTGGATGCCATTAGATTTCAACCCCTAAATTTCAAGCCCTAAATTAAATTTCAACCCCTAAACCCTCAGTGTACTTTATCTTCCAAGTGCTAAATTTCACAAACCCTGATCTAGAATTCTAACCCTAAATTAATTCCAAAATTTACCTGATTTGGGGGAGAATCGGTGCACAGTGAGGTGAGGGATGAGAAGGCTCCACAGTGAGGGGTGAATCACTTGTCTGATGTGGGAGGAGGAGAGAGATCGAGAGAAATCGGCAAGGAGGGTGAGGTGAGGTCGAAAGAGAGAGTGACTGAGTGAAGGTGAGGTCGAGGAGGGTGAGGTGAGGTCGAGAGATAGTGCCTGAGTGAGGGTGAGGACACTGAGGAGTGAGGTCGAGGGGAGGTCGAGAGAGAGTCCAAGAGAGTGACTGAGTATCAGTGAGGGTTTTATTTGGATTTAGCGGTTAAGATTAAATCTCAACCAAATCGAACGACTGTTACAATTCTAAATATATATTTAAAATTAAATATATTTTTTTATTTCGGTTCGGTTCGGGATTACCAAACTGAATGAAAAGTGAGACCGATTCCTGTACCGAATTTTTGGGATCGATTCGCTATTAGGTACCGAAATTTTCGGGATTTTCGGTTTGGGATTTTTTTTGGGTTCGGTTTCGGGATTTTTTCGGTTTGGTTTGGGATTTTCAATATTTTTTTCTAGCTCTAAACAGGATAACGGCCAGACAGGAAGAAATCGGAAGGAAAGAGATGAGTGCGGGGCCTTTTTGTCCGTGTAAAAACGTAATAATGCAAACTTAGAAGGGGTAAAACAAGAAGACCGGACGTGCTTTAGCTTTAGTTAAGGTGAAATCGAACTCCCTTGACAAAATTTATAGAAATGGGAAGGAGATGTATTCAAACTGGGACTTTTCAAGCTCTCCTTCATTTTATCTTTTTGACACAACATTTTATTATGTTAGCACAAGAATTGTGTCAACAATATGAGATGGAGGAGAATCCATAAAGAATCTCACTTTTGATAGAATCTCCTTAGTATTTGTCCAAAAATTTAAAAATTAAAATTTAAAAAATATTCAAAAACTTTAAAATCACATTGTAGTCCATTAGAATTTTAAAATAGGATATTAAATGATTTTGAAATGAGGTTGTAGCAAAAGTACGAATTTTTGTTTTTTTAAATAAACGATATTACTTACACTAAAAGAATGAGGAAGTGGGCTAAGTCCCGTAATGAGCTAATTCTAGTAGTCTCTTATTGCAAACAAATTATGTGGGTCAGCTGGCAAAGCCAATTAAATTTTGAATTTGATGTGATGGTTTTGTGGGAAACATATGTTGCTGATGAGGAGGAGGGGGCACTCAACAAATCCATCCGGATGGTTTTGATAAGAGCTTTGTCCAACAGTATTCACGATCCAACGACTAGAAACGAAAAGCTACAGAATGTTGCAAAGTTTTTCACACGTTTACGCTGCACGGAAGCCCTTCCTTGGCACGTGTTAGCTTATATACGGATGACCTTCTCCTAAGTACTAAATTGCAGGTTCATAATAAGCTGAATACTGTTGGCTGGAAGTTGGAGAAATTAAGGGAACAAGCTACTTAACCCCATCTAATTGAACAAAGGACGATCTAACTACAACTTCACCCATCTAATTGAACAAAGAAAAATGATTGAGTATCATGTTTATATTGTTTTGGCGATGGTGATGGTAAGAAATCCTAAGAAATCCAAATGAAGTACACACAAATCCATCAAAATTTATAACACAAATCCATATAAATCTGTCAAAATCCATTAAAATCCTCTCAAATCCAAATTGGCTAGATTTTAAGTGTTTCTCTACATTCAAATTGTATTCAATCATGATTCTATGTGGTGTATTCAATTGGGATTTGAGCAATTTTAATTTTTTAATAAATTTAGAGGGATTTGATTAGGATTTTAAGTGATTCTCTAAAACTCAAAGTATATTTAATCAGCATTTTAAGATAGTTTATTAAAATCGTTAGAATTCCCGATGTATTCAATTAGGATTTTAAAGACGTTTAAAACATTCCAGGTGTATTGAATTAGAAATTGATTTTAAATTTTTTTTAAAGGTTGAGGAATTCGAGAGAATTTAAGAGATTTGCAGTGTATTTTAAGCATCCATAAATCTCACATCTCTCTCCCATGAGATTTTGAGGGAATTGAGTCAAAATTTTACATAGAATCTCAAATCAATTAAACTCCATAATAATCCATGGATTTATAAATCCATTAAAATCTCTCAAACCAATTGAATACACCTTTTATTAAAATTCTTAGAAATCCGAGTTTATTTAATTAGGATTTAAAAAAAGTTTATAACATTCCAAGTTTGTTCCATCAGGAATTAATTTTAAAAAATTTTAAAAAGTTGAGGAATTCAAGGGAATTTGAGAGATTTCGTAATATATTTTAAGCATTCACAAATATCATCTCTCATTTGAGAGAAATTTTTACAAATTAATTAAACTTCATCAAAATCCATAGATTTATAAATCTATTAAAATCCCAATTGCATTCCCCTGTTAGATTGATTTACGAAGAAAAAAAATATTGTCAATCTTTAATTTGTATGAAGAATAAAAAAAAAATTATTTTGGTTACCACACTATATAATTTCACTTCAAAATAGTCAGTTACACTAATCTGGCTCATTCACTGTGTTAGGGTGATGTGTAGGACGATTGATTTTAGAGTGACAATAACAACTCTTTGACCTATATATGTAATTGTAATTTGCTAACCTCCAACCATATCAATGGATGAACCCAGCACTTTGTAATCCATGCCATGCCATGCCTTCGGCAGAAACATGTCTGTATTTTCCATTGTGAACTCTTAACAGTTGGCAATTATCAACATAACTTTATGTTAAGTTAATAAGTAGAAAAAGTACAACCTAATCGTACCCACAGCAGATTAATTCACACATTTATGTTATCTGATTTGATTTCGATCAGCCGAATCAGCTTGCTTTCGAGTTCGAGGAAAGCGTTCTTATATGACTAAACAGAGCTTCATAGAAATTGTAGCAATACTCCGGAAGCCGGTGTATTAATCTTGATGGGAAAACCAGACACATGCAATTCAACATTTAAGTCATTAAAAAGAAGTTTACAAATTTTGACGTCGACCAGATTTGATCTTGTTATACTACAACAGATCATGTTATAAACAAATTGTCTGAAACAGAATTTGAACAATGATTTAAACCAACAAAATTCGACATTTCTAATTTTCAAGGGTAGACTAGTACATGGTATTTGCCGAATACTGCATATGGCTCATGCAGATGCAGCCTTCTCAGCAGCTTCTGCAGCTGCTTCTTCCTCTTGCAACTTCTTCAAAGACGGAGGCGGTCTAACAACAATGCTTTTCTTCCATTGTCGATCGAACTTTCTTGATAGCCTCTTACCAATTCCCTCCTCAATCTCTCTTTCCCGTTTAACAGTAAGCAAGCGAGCAATCTACGATTTAAAACCAACTTCACATAAGTAGAGCAACAACCCCAAAAACTCACATTTGCATACAAGGATAGCAAACAAGTAACGGAATTCTAATAAACAAGCAATCTCTGCTCAGATGGCGGTGCATTGATGACTTGAAAAAGGGTGTAGGAATGCAGTTTGTTTCTTGATGGAACCGTTACATATGTTCATATATGATATTCTCTCTTTTGGTTGCACAGAACAACACGGGTTTCACTGACTCACGCCCCCGACGGATGAAGGGACTCATTCGAAATCCAGTTTCATCTAATCAGAAAGTTCTAACTTCCGTCCCCCATCATTCTCTCTCTGAACAAGCATAATAATTTCGCATAAATTAAGGAAAATAAAGCCCACATTTCATAATTTCATCCAATTTATGACAAATAATTTCGAAGAAAAAGAAAAGATAATTACCCTTTTGCGCATTCGACGGAACTCGCTGGAAGTGAACTCGTTGCGAGCCGATTTCTGGAGGCGAAGCATGAAGAGCTCTCCTTTGAGGTCGACCACCTCCTCGTTGATTTCTTCGGTGGTTTTGGTCCTGATTTCCTTCATTTCTTCCTCTCTCTTGGCCATCATCACAACCGAAGACGGCGGCGAGCACGGCCTCCGAGATGACTCCGTCGGAAGACGAACGCCGATGTTTGGGCAAAGGCGTTGGACTCGCATGCCATTGAAGGAGGACTTGGAGACTGGCGACAGCAGCTTCGAGGGAAATGTAACCGTTGAAGGTGGAGCTATGGAGATTGCGCCCAACATCCTTTTTCCGTTTCTCTGTCTCTCCACCACTTCCGTGCTTATGGGGTTTGGGATGCAGATAAGGATTTCTTATCTTTTCTTTTTTTTCATTTTTTTTTTTTTTTCTTTTTTTTTTTGGGTAAGCAAGCTTTTTATTACACACCAAAAACCAATACGTACAAATACACAACCCATGGGCCCAAAGCTAACTTATAAACCACCAAAAAGGGCCGAAACAAACAGACTACAAAAGGGCCAATCAACAGTTGAAGCCCAAAAAGCAAACACAACAACAGCAACTAAAAGTTCCGCTGCTACCGCCGCCGTTACAGAGATTTCCGGTCCGCTCAAGGATGCAGATAAGGATTTGAAAATTTTTATTTGAGCTCGTATAACTTATCTCTACTCTCAACTTACTTCCTACACATATATTATTTTTTACCAAATTATCAATATCTCTTTAAACTCAAATTTATTACCTAATCTATCCTCACAAATTAGCCCAATTCAATATATAACTTGATATTTACACCCATTCAAAATAAAAACTCACGTAAATTAATTAAACTTTTAAATTTAGTGGGCTGAAATATTTTCTTATGCAGTAACGTAGGTGGGAAGGATTTATCATGCACCGAGTGATATTATCAATCAAAATAGCCTTTTGGATTATTTGTCTCAGCGCAGTAGATCCTCAGGACCAAATGCCGTAGAGTTCAACAACTTTAAAGCGGGGAGCCACCTTTATTTGAAAATGATGGTTCAACCTGTACTAGTAACAAGATGTTTGGTTCTGTTGAAACCTCTGAAACTCTATCTCCAATAGTAAAGGAGCCAAGGGAAGTAGGAACTTCACTTGTAGAATACCAGCTAGAGGTGCATGATGACATGACTAAGTGAATGTTGTTCTTGCACAATTTTCCCTTCTAGCACAAATATATGCAGCACTTTTAGAAGCATTTTATCATTGGGCATCCGTTCTTCGTCAGACATGCATGTACTTTTCAAATAATTACCATTCTAACTTAATAAATTTGGTTTCATCGAAAACTGTTTAGCATATATAGAAAATTAGAATGTCACAAGCAACTGTATCAAATTTACAAAACAAAAAAATATAACTTAGTTGGAGGATTCAAAACTTCAACGTCATCACCCACTACTCACTAAAGTTTGTTTTTCTCTATGAAAGCTCTTAGGGTCTTAGTCAAAATGAACAGATGATAAAGATTGTATGAGGGTAGAGTTTGATTATTGAGTGTGAATTTATTGATAAATTGTAGTTTTATGGTTAATTTCATCTTGTACTTGATGGTATTATGCAATAGGCTACAAAAGACAATTTACATTTACAATTTAAGTTCGGTGTAGAGAGATGTTATATGGATTCAAATAAACTTTTCCTAAAGATTTCTTATACCAATGTCTATAGAATTACACTTATTACACTATTAAGTAAGCTAGGTGATTTTCACGTTTCATTTTTAACTTTTACATGTCCTTTTTATTTGTGGTCATTAAATAAACAAAACAACATATCATACATGTACATATTTCTTAAAAAAAATATTTGTTTGCCCTACACGTCTCAATGATTTGTTAAAGTACATATATGTTTTGAAACTATTGTTTGTACCATATTTCACCAACACAAAACTACTAGACACCGATCAATTGTATACATTTGAAGACTTACTAAAGAGTTTGTGTTGAGGCACCTCTGTCGAAGCACATGAGTTTCTTTCCAATTAGGAGACCAATCACAAGGCGATACGTGTCAATACTAGAGTCCCACATCAACTGCGAATGACAATAGAGGACTTTTCTCAATTTTAAAAGGAGATCACTCTTCCATAATTAAGTTTCTTCATATCTAAGATTCCTTAATCGATATTTAGATCGTATTAATGATGATTATGCTTAAACCTCAGTATCATGTTGTTGATCCTAAAAACTACCAAACCTAGGTGGCGCGCAGGCCGAGTAACTAATAAGCTAACTACGTCAGTCGGTTGTGTGCGAGGCGTGCCAACTCGTCGGCCGAGGAGTAAAATATGTTGATGTGGCGTAGAGCGCGCTGCTGACTTCTCAATCTTGCGACTGCGGCCGAGGAAGGAACACGTCTTGGCCCTCGAGTTCTACAGCCTGAAGACAAGGTTGCTAGTTTCTTCGAAGTTCACAAATCATCGGCGTCGGGTTTGATCTCGGTAATTATATTCGTGAAAGTATAAGTACGCCGAACTGGTACCAGACTATATGGACATAAATACTCGAAAGAGATAAATGTATTGATGATAAATGTGGTTCGACCATCGGAATGGCGAACTCTAAAATGTACTTGTGAATATCCACTCATAAAATAAAACTCGGCGTTCAATGTGTCGAGCCTAGTAACTTGTAACACCTCACTTTGACGAGAAGGTTGATGAGATGACCTCCACCAACGAGGACTTGAAAATCCTTATTGGCCAAGACTTGGATACATAACCAGTCGGCCTCGAAGCAGTGAAGTCTATCCAAACTAAAGGTGCTCCTCGGTCGGCTGATTCTATGGCTCCAGTACTGTCTATCCAAACTGAAGATGTTATCGGTTGCCTTCACAGTGCTGTTTATCCAAACTGAAGATGTGTTGGCAGGAAGAAAGGGGAAGAGGAAAAAATCTCAAGGTTGTTGAGAAGCTTTGCGCAGGGCAATTTGTGTGTTGATTTGGAAAGGGCCTTTCCATGTTGCACGACCTATTGTATTTATAGTAACTAAAAACTTTACTAGCCAACTTGTGTAGTTCCAGTCAAAAGCAGAACACTTTTCCTGAGATAATTATCACAAAAGTCCTTACCATCATTCGATATCTTAAAAGGGTTGGCAATTGCACTTTCCTTCTATTAAGACTAGATACACTAGTCACTTGATAAGGCTCAAATTTGGAATTGTTGACAACTCCAAATTTCCATGTACCACATGCCATATCTTATCACTTATTCACCAGATCATCATGACAATTCCAATTTAAACTGGAATATGCCATTGCTAGCAAATTAAAGAATGCGGCATCTACTTTATTTTTGCTCAAATGCATCCATGCATGCAACGCAACTTACAAAATAATTCCACCAAATTCACTTGCATTATCCCATCTTTTCAACTAAATGCAAGCTATTATCAAAAGGTTCAATTTGATCACATCCCCCACCTTCGCACGCTGTCTTATCCTTAAATCCTGATAAGTACTGTTTTTTCCGCGTTGATTAGGCCGCGAACAAGCCAAGCTGCACAACACGTAACCATATAGAGTCCTTATACAATGCAACTTCTTTTATTTATTTGACTCTCAAGTCGCAACCATAAGATAATTCCCATTTTAATAAATTCCTAATAAAATGGTAATATCAATTATGGCCTCTTTCATCCAACGAGTTAAAGTATTCGGGCCGAGTGCGTACAAAATCACGGCCTCTTAATATTCAGAGTCATCCAACGGCCTAAAACTCTACTCATCCAAGGACCTCGATTGCTTGAGCCGATGGTGTAATTTTGGGTCCAAACATTGCCCCTCAGTTTCCTTAAGCTTCGGCACGTAAGTCGAATGGTTGAGGAAATTAATCTTGTAAATTCTTGGACAAACTCGCTTGGTCTAAGTAATTATCATTCGACCATAATGAACTACCCTGCGTGGGTTGACAGACTGACCAAAGAGTGGTTTTCGCTCTCATTCTCTTATGTGATCCACCGAATAAGCCCAATGTCGAGTTCGGAGGCCTCCACCTTATTCTAGTTTTGGAACCTCGAACAAACTATTCAGCAAATCTCTTCAACCACCACCAAAATAGCGCCTTTGAAAAGCCAACCTTGACTCACATAATGGCCACATAGAGATCAACCGAATGACACCAAGTATGAGATTGAGTCACCTTTATTTCAAACATGGGTATGGCATGAACTCTGAAGCTTTAATCAATTTTTTGTTCGTCCAAATCTCCCCGACCATGCTATGTGGTTGTTTCATTCGGCCGACTCCAAAACCAATGTCGCCGAGTGAGGATCAGGCTACACGAAGGCCTGCCACCTAGCACGGGTGGCCTTCTGCAAAAGTCAGTCTTTTCTCGACTAGCTAAAGAACAACTTTTTAAGCCGAGCACACCATGTTTGGGATTGCCGCACCATCTTGTTGCCCCCCTTATTTTCTTATGCATCAGCTTAGGGATGGTTTGGTATTGCTGTGCTTTGAAAAAAAACTGTTTCTGCTGTGCTGTGTGAATAAGCTCATTTTTGCTGCTTCACGTTTTCAGCTTTTTTTCACCCAAAACTATGAAAATAAGTTGTTTTTAAGTGTTTACCAAACACCTTTTTGAGCTCAGCTTTTTTTGATACCCACTTTTTTATAAAAGCACATCAGTACCAAAACCAGTACTTAATTAGCCAGATGATTAAGAAAATAATTTATTCCTTCTTTTTTTAAACAAAAGAAAACGAAAGTGGCCGCACTATAAAGAAGAGGAGGCCAACGATGTTTTATTTCGAGCCGAGATCTTTTTATATCAAAATTCTCAATTTGATTTTGCTTTAGCCCGAATAAAGAATCATTTCCAAATACTTTTGACTTGGCCAAATATTTTTGATTCTCAGCCGCTGAATGCGTTGAACAATTATTAAGCCCCCTGGCCATAATAATTTCGCCAATTTTAGCTTTTAACTCAAACAATTTAGCCGAACGAGATTTCTCCATATTGTCTTTATCGCCAATAATCATATCGATTGGCGTAATTTCGGCGTCTAAGACCATGTCTCTAATTACCATATTAATTGATAGGGTTTTATGGTCTGAAGCCCTGTATTGGTCTTGTTCGTCATTGGAACACTCCTTTGACGAATCATTTTCTAAGTCGATTTTTGACTTAGAAACTTCAACCTTTTCTTTTAGGCCTACCACACTTTCAGTCTCGACCAAAAAAACAGGTGGCCTAGGTATTTTTTCGGTCGTCTTGACAATTTTCTTAGGCTGAATTTTGTTTGTGGCCGGAGCGAAAAATTGCCCCCCGACCTTCTGATCCAACCATTCATTAAATGGAATTGATTTGTAGTCAGGAACATAAGGAAAATGTTCTCCGTCTAGCCAGGCATTAAATAGAGCTCTGTCTTCGTTTACCCATTGCTCTTGTAGGGTAACATGAGCTTTTATTCTCAACATGTAAGCGAATGACTTTTGCATCTCTCTATGGCCATAAAGAACTTTTTCCGCTTCCAAAGATCTTCTACTTTCCTCATTGTGTTTTTCCAATTGCTCTAGGAGCTCGTACAATCGGCTAAGTGGAGCCAGATCGGAATCTTGATATATCATATGAACTTCGTAATTTAAGCACTGGGTCCCACCGGGCATGCCAAAAATATTGATCCTAAAAACCACCAAGCCTATGTGGCACGCAGGCCGAGTAACAAATAAGCTAACTACGTCCTTTAGTTATGTGCGGGGCGTGCCAACTCGTCGGCCGAGGAGTAAAATATGTTGATGTGGCGTAGAGTGCGCTACTAACTTCTCGATCTTGTGACTGCGGCCGAGGAAGGAACACGTCTCGGCCTTCGGGTTCTACAGTCTGAACATGTCTCGTCAGCACCGGGTTCAGTCTCGGTAATTATATTCATGAGAGTGTAAATATGCCGAACTGGTACCAGACTGAATGGACAAACAAAAGAGATAAATGTCTTGATGATAAATGTGGTTCGGCCGACGGAATGTCGAACTCTAAAATGTACTTGTGAATATCCAATCATAAAATAAAACTTGGCGTTCAATGTGCTGATCCTAGTAACTTGTAACACCTCACTTTACCGAGAAGGCTGATGAGATGACCTCTACCAACGAGGACTCGAAAATCCTTATTGGCCGAGACTTGGATAAATAACCAGTTGGCCTTGAAGCAATGCTGTCTATCCAAACTGAAACTGCGCATCGACCGGCTGATTCTACGGCTATAGTGCTGTCTATCTAAACTGAAGATGTTATCAGTTGCCTTCACAGTGCTATTTATCCAAACTGAAGATGTGTTGGCGGGAAGAAAGGGGAAGAGGAAAAAATCTCAAGGTTGTTTAGAAGCTTTGCGCAGGGCAATTTGTGAGTTGATTTGGAAGGGGCATTTCCATGTTGCACGACCTCTTGTATTTATAGTAACTGAAAATTTTACTAGCCAACCCGTGTAGTTCCATTCGAAAGTAGAACACTTTTCCTAAGATAATTATCACAAAGGCCCTTGCCATCATCTCGATATCTTGAAAGGGTTGGCAATTGCACTTTCCTTCTATTAAGACTAGATAACTAGTCACTTGATAAGGTTCAAATTTGGAATTGTTGCCAACTCCAAATTTCCATGTACCATGTGCCATATCTTATCACCCATTCACCAGATCATCATGATAATTCCAGTTTAAACTGGAATATGCCAGTGCTAGCAAACTAAAGAATGTGTCATCTCCTTTATTTTTGCTCAGATGCATCCATGCATGCAACGCAACTTACAAAATAATTACACCAAATTCAGTTGCATTATCCCATCTTTTCAATTAAATGCAGGCCATGCATTATCAAAAGGTTCAATCTGATCACATCTCCCACTTTTGCATGCTGTCTTATCCCTAAATCCTGATAAGTACTGTTTTTTCCGCATTGATTAGGCCGCGAACAAGCCAAGCTACACAACACGTAACCACATAAAGTCCTTATACAATGCAACTTCTTTCATTTATTTGACTTCCAAGCTGCAACCATAAGATAATTCCCATTTTAATAAATTCCTAATAAAATGGTAATATCAATTATGGCCTATTTCATCAACGACTTAAAGTATTCGGGCCGAGTGCATACAAAATCATGACCTCTTAATATTCAATGTCATCTAATGGCCTAAAACTCTACTCATCCAAGGACCTCGATTGCTTGAGCCAATGGTGTAATTTTGGGTCCAAACATGTAAACTCTTACATAAATGAAAACTTCTCTACCTTCGTGAATGTAGCCCAACTTAAGATGAACTGCTTATGCCTTGTGTTTGTTTCCTTATCCCTTATTTCTCTACCAACTATCTTTACTAGGTGACCGAAGCAACCATGCAAAGATCAACTCATTGACACTTTACTTTTTGATTCGAAGTTAACTTTTATCTATAAAAAAATATTTCATTTAGAGAAAGATGACAGAGTAAAGATAAAAGGTTAGTGAAAAATATTTCAATACTACAGTCTGATGGTATTCCTCTTCACTTGGAAGTGAGAGGTCTTAGGTTCGAATCTCGTGGATGGCGAATTCGATACTAAATTAGGTTGCCCATTGTGTGGTTTAGTCGAACTCCCCCTCCCCTTAGTGTAAAAATATCAATGTACTAAAAAAAAAAAAGTTAGTGGTGATAGAAAATATTAAAGTACAATTTTGCCTACTCTATTTGACTGACAAATACGAGGCTATTAAATAGCCAACATACCACGTCAGCTACTATGGTACCATTTTGTCATTTTGTTTGCGAATACAATTTAAGATGCTCTTAGTAGTTAAGAACAAATCATTGATAAAAAGTTGTTTTAAAAGTACTGTATAACATATGAAAACGCTTTTGGTGAAAACGCTTTTGGAACCAATCATTTATCTTTTAGTTGAGTGGTAATCAAGTCTTTTTACATTACTTTTTCTTGAATAATAAAATAAATTCAATTTAATTTAATTCATAAAAACTAAAATCAATTCAATTTACAGGGAAGAGATCCCCTCCAGATATCTCTCACCAAAGCCACACAATCAATTAATTCGGGCCCTTAAAATTTGATTTAACGACTAAAATTATTATAACTTTTAAAAGGACTATCTGTTTGTAGACGTCAGATCAAATTTCAAGAATTCAGATTAATTGATTGTGTGGTTTTGATGGAAGAGATCCAGAGGGAATCTCTCCCAATTTACATCCTCAATTTATGTGTTGTTGTAAACATTCCTAGTTTAAGTGTGACTGTGTAAATCCTAGATTAGATTTGATTAGGGTTTATCCTCTCCTATTGTATCTCATATTCCTTGGATAACAAGGAATATCCTTATCTTATTATTATTATTATAAATAAAGGTGCAATGTAGGAGGGAAACACACACAATTCCCCTACAATTCTACAAACACACATCTCTCTCTTATCTCTTTCTCTGCCGCCGGCCTCTCTCCCTTTGTCAGATAAAAATAGACCACAACACGTTATCAGCATGATCCTACCGCTGCGCTTAGGAATCTGACGTTGGAGAAAATTTTTCTGCATCAAACCAGTTCATCCATATCATCACGCAATCAGGTTTTTTCAAAACAACGGCTTTTAACTCGATATTTTGCAACCCTGATAGCATGAACATTCACCATGATGCATGACCCAACTTTACATTTAACGTATTTTAGATTCTACATAAATTGTGTCTGCCTCATAACCATAATTGTTGAAATTATGTGAATTTGATATTTGTTATGAACTGAATCATACATATGTACATGCATTGAAAATATTATTTTGCATATGCATCAAAGTAAATATGTGATTCATTGAATTATATATGCATCTAATTGAATTAATGAAAAAAAGAATAAAAAAAAATTTTGTTTTCTGGGCTCTCATATAGCGGCCCAGCCCGAAAAAAAAAAATTTGGGCTCGCCTGAAGCGGCCCGCGAAAAAAAAAAAGAATTTTTTTTTTGGGTTGCACACAGCAGTCTATTCCCCTTGCACACACCTAAAAGATATATTTGTGCATATACTGGTTGCATATTTGTTTGCATATATATTTGTGTTTGCCTGCAGGAATATATGAACCTGAAGTTCATAATTACTTTGAAACCTGAAGTTTCTTATAAACATGCCTTGTTTGAAAACCTGAAGTTTTCACTTAAACATATCACCCATGAAAACCCGAAGTTTTTCATGCAAAATTAAACCAATACATGTCTATTAGAACCTGTATGTTCTACTCCTACGTGAATGTATTGATTCTTTCTCCATTACACCAACCACATCTTGTCCATCCATTTTGTGATAGGAACTGTCAAATTTGAACAAACTTGACTTCACCACTTTGGAGGTATCTGGAAGGAACTGCCTCAAGTGGTTCAAGATGTGAAGCTCCACCTCACTGCAAAGAACTTGCGTCCTGCCATTGAAGAAGCAACAGATGAACCTGTTGGCGAAGCTGAAAAAGCCACTGCTATGATCTTCATCAGAAAACATATCCATGACGCTCTGCAAACTGAATATCTTGCTAAGGAGGATCCACGTGCATTATGGGTCGCTTTGGCTGATCGTTTTGATCACCAAAATGACATATTCTTGCCTGAAGCAAGACACGACTGGCAGGACTTGCGCTTCCAAGACTTTAAGTCTGTGAATGAATATAATTATGAAGTTTGTCGAATCCGATCACTTCTCAAGTTTTGCAATCAAACTTTGACCGAAGAGGATCTCCTGGAGAAGACCTATTCGACCTTCTCTGCTTCTAATATTGTCCTGAAGCAACAATATAGAGCTCAGAAGTTTACCAAGTTCTCAGATTTGATCTCTGTTTTACTTCTTGTTGAAAAGCAGAACCAGCTGTTGATGAAGAATCATCAAGCTCGACCTACTGGGGCTACTGCTGTGCCTGAAACACATTATAGCAATAACCAACACCCAAAATGCCAAAAGAGGCGTGGTAGGGGCGGCCAGAAGCCATCCCACCAAGGTCAACAGAGCCAAGGCCCATCCAAGGGAGGAAACAAAGCCCAGAAACTCCCAAACCTCGCTCACACGGCCCCGAACTTCAAGAATAAAGGCAAAGCACCTAAAACCATGGATGACGATATGTGCTATCGCTGTGGTTCAAAGGACCATTGGTCCCATGTTTGCCGAGCTCCCAAGAAGGTTGTAGATGAATATCATTCTCGTCGTAGGAAGTTTGAATCAAACTTCATGCAAGTGGACAAACCGGAGACTACAAAGATGGAGGTTTCTGACTTTCAGGAGGATATCACTCCTGTGGAAGATTAGAATCTTAGACATAGACTTATTTTTTTAGTTGAAATAAGACATATGGGGCCGAATTCCACCTAGTGGCCGAACCCCACTTGTTTTTGGTTGATTTTTGAACAATTTTCCTTTATGTTTTGGATTATTAGTTAGTGATTTGTTTTGGATATTAAGTTTTAATCCTTGAATAAATGAAATTATTTTGAATTGATAATTGTTTTTATAAACTTTTATGCATGTGACCGATTCAAATTAATTTTTCATTCTACGTATGACTAGTGGAAAAGTTAGTTGTCTGGCAGATAGTGCAACCACGCACATTGTTTTGCGTGAACGCATCTATTTCACTAACTTCATACCTAAGAATGCACCTCTGACAACCCTCTCAGGCCCATCTAACCTGATAGAAGGATACGGTAAGGCACATATAATGTTGTCCAATGGTACAATCTTAACCATTGCTAAGGCACTCTATTCTCTACGTTCCGGCAGAACGTTACTAAGTTTCAAGGACATTAGAAATAACAATTACCACGCTGAAACCCATATAGAAAACGGAGTTGAATTTCTGTGCATAACTTCCTATGAATATGGCCAGAAGCGTATTCTAGAGAAGATAGAGCGTATCCCGAGTGGTCTGTATACTACGACCATACGCCCCATAGAATGCCACTATGTGGCCGGCCCTACTACTGGGACCGCGCACGAAATTACACTTTGGCATGACCGTTTGGGATATCCTGGACGAATAGTGATGCGCCGTATCCTCAAATCTTCACACGGGCATCCATTAACCAGAAGTTTAGGTTCGATCCAAAGAATCGCATGTCAAACATGTTCAATGAGAAAGCTTATTACTAAGCCTTCTTATGACAAGATTCATTCGAATCCTCCCATTTTTCTACAACGGATTCAGGGGGACATTTGTGGACCGATTCAACCTCCCTGCGGACCATTTAGATATTTTATGGTTTTGGTTGACGTATCCACACGTTGGTCACACGTGTGCTTGTTGTCCACAAGGAACGCTGCATTCTCTAAACTGTTGGCTCAGGTTATCAAGCTCGTGGCTCACCACCCTGATTACCCGATCAAATCTATTCGATTGGATAATGCTGGAGAATTCACATCTAAAACTTTTGATGACTATTGCATGTCGGTTGGGGTTGAAGTTGAACATCTTGTACCCCATGTTCACACCCAGAACGGCCTGGCAGAGGCTTTCATTAAGGGCTTACAAATGATTGCTCGATCGTTGGTCATACGTACCAAGCTCCGGATCGCTGCTTGGGGCCATGCAATATTGCACGCAGCAAAGTTGGTCTGCTTGAGGCCTGTTGCGACATAATCATTTAGTGCCCTTCAGTTGGTTACCAGATGCGAACCCGACATATCGCATTTGCGCGTTTTTGGTTGTGCGGTATATGTGCCGATCTCGCCGCCCTTACGTACAAAAATAGGGCCTCAGCGAAGGATGAGAATCTATGTCAAATATGATTCTCCTTCGATTATTCGTTACTTAGAACCTTTGACAGGCGATCTGTTTACCGCTCGTTTTGCTGATTATCACTTCTATGAGACAGTCTTCCCGTCGTTAGGGGGAGATAAGAACGTCAACATTCCTAAAGAACGACGCGAGTTATCGTGGACGACTCCCATTTTGTCTCATTTAGATCCCCGCACCGTTCAGTCTGAAACTGAAGTGCAGCGTATATTAGATTTTCAGAACATAGCTTAGAGCATGCCAGATGCTTTCACTGATCTAGCATGCGTGACAAGATCACACATTCCAGCTGCGAATACGCCTGCAAAGATAGATGTACCAAATGTACGATGGACTGCCCTCCTGGAAGCCCGGGACGCCAATTCTGGTGATCCACATACATTAGCGGCTAGCCAATTATCTGCCCCTACGCAAAAGCGTGGCAAACCCCTTGGTTCAAAGGATTCACACCCCTGAAAGAGGAAAGCCACGGCACAAGGTCCTAAATAGCCTACCGTGAATCCGACTATTGCTTACTCATTCTACCCAACTCATGAGGAAATTCTAAACTATGGAAACGTCCTTGAAGAGACGAATCCTCTTCCCGAGAATCGTGAGATTTCGGTCTATTATGCTAGCTTAGATGATGTGTGGCGTAGAAATGAGATGATTGTCGACGTGCATTAGCATTTGCAGTAGCTACTGAGATCATGTTGAGCGATGACATTGAAGCGCGTTCCGTTGATGAATGTCGACGTAGAGCTGATTGGTCAAACTAGAAACAAGCAATCCAAGTCGAACTCGATTCGCTTGCGAAACGTAAGGTGTTTGGACCTGTAGTTCCTACTCCTCCACATGTGAAGCTCGTTGGTTACAAATGGGTTTTTGTTCGGAAGCGTAATGAGAAGAACAAAATTGTGCGTTACAAAGCTCGTCTTGTTGCACAAGGCTTCTCATAACGCCCCGGGATTGACTATGATGAAACTTATTCACCCGTTATGAATGTGATTACTTTTCGCTACCTTATCAGTTTGGTAGTTTCCGAAAAACTGGATATGCAGCTGATAGACGTAGTAACCACGTATCTCTATGGGGATCTTGATACGGAAATTTATATGAAAGTTCCCGAAGAACTTACATTGACTGGTTCAAATATTTTCAAACCCTGGAACACGCTCTCAATTCGGCTGAGGCGTTCACTCTACGGTTTGAAACAATCCGGAAGAATGTGGTATAATCGTATGAGTGAGTATTTGACTAGTCAGGGATATGTGAACAACGAATTATGCCCTTGTGTGTTTATTAAGAAGTCACATTCCGGATTTGTGATTGTTGCAGTATATGTCGATGACATGAATCTCATTGGAACTCCTGAAGAGCTCGCGAGAACTGCTTCGCACCTGAAGTCGGAATTTGAGATGAAAGATCTAGGTAAGACTCGATATTGTCTCGGTCTCGAGATAGAGCATTGTTCGGATGAAATCCTAGTACATCAATCGAACTACACCTAGAAGGTGTTGCGCCACTTTAACGAGGATAAAGTGAAGTCTTCGAGTACTCTTATGGTCGTTCGTACACTAGATGCAAAACGAGATCCCTTCCGTCCGAAGGAGGATGATGAAGAGATTTTGGAGCCGGAAGTTCCTTATCTAAGTGCGATAGGCGCTTTATTATACTTAGCTCAATGCACTAGACCCGACATCTCCTTCGCTGTTAATTTTTTGGCAAGATACAGCAATGTACCAACACGCAGACACTGGACTGGCGTGAAAGACATCTTCCATTACCTTAAGGGTACTACGGATTTGGGCTTGTTATATCCATACGAATCCTCAAGTAGTGCTGCACCATGTGCTCCTCAAGTTGATTCTCGCCTTGTTGGTTATGCCGACACTGGATACTTATCTGATTCGTACAAGGCACGTTCTCAAACGGGCTATGTCTTTACCGTTGGAGGCACCGCAATATCTTGGAGGTCAACTAAACAGACCTTAGTTGCCACTTCGTCTAACCATGCTGAAATTCTCGCCTTACATGAAGCAACTCGGGAATGCTTTTGGTTGAGAGCAGTAGTGGGCCATATTCGAAACTCCTGCGATCTTCATCCCGCCGTTAATGCCCCAACAACGATCTTTGAGGACAATGCAGCTTGCATCGAACAGCTCAAGAAGGGTTACATCAAAGGAGACAACACCAAGCACATTGTGTCAAAGTTTTTCTTTTCACATCAACAACAAGAGCATCAGAAGATTGAAGTCACACAAATCCATTCACAAGACAATCTGGCCGACCTCTTCACCAAATCACTGCCGAAGACGACGTTTCAGAAGCTTGTTCATGGAATTGGTATGTGTAAACTTTCTGAGTTGTAACTTTGCTATTTCTCTTTGGAATTATGTCAAACTCAGGGGGAGTATCATGTAGATACTTGCTTGATCTTAATGTACTCTTTTTCCCTACGATTAGGAGAATTGTTCCCACTAGGTTTTTGCTACCTAACTAGGTTTTAACGAGGCACCCACCTTGGGCTTGTCATATCCCTGATGACGTCATGTAGACGTTTCTTTTGACTTTGCATTTCTCACGCATTTTTCCTTAGACTATGGATTTTGTCCCTACTCGAGTTTTGCCAGAGCCTTAGGGTTTTTTTAGTGAGACTTACTACTTATGCAAGTTCCTACCTTATTGAGAATAAGCGTTGTTCCTTGGAATCAGCACTGACAAGTCGACTTCATCAACTTCTGCATTATGCTAAATCTACCTTGAGTATTTACACACTCAAGGGGGAGTGTTGTAAACATTCATAGTTTAAGTATGACTATGTAAATCCTAAATTAGATTTGATTAGGGTTTATTCTCTCCTATTGTATCTTATATTCCTTGGAGAACAAGGAATATCCTTATCTTATTATTATTATAAATAAAGGTGCAATGTAGGAGGGAAGCACACACAATTCTACAAACACACATCTCTCTCTTCTCCCTTTCTCTGCCGCCGGCCTCTCGGCCTTTGTCAGATAAAAATAGACGACAACATGTGTTGATTTATTTTTTTATTTTTTTGACAAATATGTGTTGGTTTATTAATTCCAGTAAATTTCTCATTTCCTTCGTTCCGCTCCCCCCCCCTCTCAACTCAACCTTCATTTTGTTCATGCTCCACTTCCGAATAAAACCCTAACAATTCAACACACACACAGAGCGACGCGGTGAGCAACTCAGTTGTCAATGGCATGCGAATCGTTGACTTGAATCGGAGAGAGAGGATCTGAGTCGTCGGCGATATAATTTAGATTGTGTATTGACTCGGGTCTGATGGGTGCTGCGGGCTCCAAACTCGAGAAGGCTCTCGGCGACCAGTTTCCGGAAGGCGAGCGATATTTCGGACTCGAGAATTTCGGCAATACTTGCTATTGTAACAGCGTTTTGCAGGTTTCGCTTATGCATCCTTCAAATTCAATCGTTTTATTAGTATAATTTTAAAATTAGGGTTTTGATTTTTTAGAAGTTGTGTAAGATTTGTGGTAGAACGAGAATTACGTGAAGCATATGCAAATTTTGAGCTGTGGTTGTTTCGAAATTGAGTAGTGGCGCAAGTTAAGTAAATCGGATTGGATATTGTAGTTCAGCTTGGAGAGTTGCCCAATTAGGTGTCGTTTTGTGGCTGTTTATGGTCGTTTAGCTTTGCCTTGTTAGCTAGTTTAGCAAGTGCTTGGTTTGGGGTTGAGATTGTGGTAGCATTCTTTTGTAACATTAACCGTCTGCTTCCCAAGGTTATCATCGATTTCACAATGCGAGCATTTTCTGTTTTTTTATTCAGTTTTCCGGTGGTGCTGAAAATTTTATTTCTGGGTTCCGGGTGAACTTGTTGAAATGCTAGTGCATCGTGCAATGACCAGCTTCTATTTTGTTTGTCTGAATGGATGAGCACTGGGTGAAATGCCTTTTAGACACTCATATATTTCCAATTTACTGCAATTGGGATTCTTTGTCTTGAAACTGAATATTTTATAAAGGAAACCGTGTACCTTTTGAGGAAGATGATGTACTGGGAGTGACGGTGGACGCATGGTAGAGATGAAAATCTTGAAGTCTGACGTTCGGTTGGGTATGCGACCTGATTTTCGAAGTGAGGGTTCTGGTGGTTGTTGAAGTGGTGAGGGAGGTTCTGGTTGTTTAAGTGGCGAGGGACATTCTGGTGATGAATGTGGTGGTGATTGCGTGTCTTGTGTGGTGGCAGTTTGGTCGAGTTCTGGGGCTTCTGGTGGAAGGTATGGTGGTGCAGTATCAGGTGCAGTCGTTGGTGGGGGCATAGGTGGTGTAGCCGTGGTGATGGTTTGGTTAGTGAAGTTGGTGTGAGGCTGATCAGACTCTGTGTGTTGTGGTGTGGGAAGGACTAAATGCACCCTATAACCCTTTTGACCTAGAGGATAGCCGATAAAAATGCAACTGCTTGCTCGTGATATTCCAACTAAATATGCCTATTTTACAACTGGATTCTATGAAAACATTATTTAAAGTATAAATCAATGCTTTATCCTATTTAGATTGTTGGAAACCATTTTTTCTCTAGTAATCATCACCCACTTATCCTTTTTTTTTTTTTTTCCACGCAGGCACTTTATTTTTGTGTTCCATTTCGTGAGCAGTTGCTAGAATATTATTCCACCAACAAAAGTGCTGGGGATGCAGAAGAAAATCTGTTGACATGCTTGGCGGATTTGTTTACACAGGTAACAACTATACTAGATATATATGGTATTTGTACCTTAATCTAATCAGCAAAGGTGGGATTTGCCATATCAGGGCTGCTCTTCATTTCTTTTTGAACTAATTTTTTTTTTTTTGTTACCTCCTTTCCTTCTCTGGGATGTTACTGTAACTGTATGGCCCTCTCTACTCTGCTGTTCTGCCATGTTTTTGTTACTGGAAAGATTTATCGTTTGCCAAATACATGAAGGTGTATCATGGGAATAATAGATTTTTCTTTCCCGTGTGTCATTATCAAATCCTTTTATCTCATATGCACGAATGAAGATTGAAGCCAGCCTAGTATATATGGCTCTTGAATATTGTGCAACAAAGTCTCCAAAGATGTAATGCTAGTTTCTAATCGGTGTTCATGCCATGGAACATATTTCCTTGCCCATTGTTTTAGTCATGGTGCTGGGATCAACAGTTGGTTATTCATATGTTGTAGATAAGTTCACAAAAGAAGAAAACGGGTGTCATTGCTCCAAAGCGTTTCGTACAAAGATTGAAGAAACAAAATGAGCTTTTCCGTAGCTATATGCACCAGGTATATCTTTCCTCCTAACAACGAAATGTGTTCTTCTCCTGTGGCATGCAACTTCCTAGAAATTTATATCTGAAACATTGATAATTTTTTCATTTAATAATTGTAAAATAGTATTAATAAGGATATTGATTAGAAAAAATAGCATTATTATCCATTGAAAGCTTGAGCACAAGCCTTGTGAGATAGGCCCTACTAGTATATCCACGGTGGTGGCTTCCCTTTGGAAGTTAAACGTATGTAGTTTAGCCTTCTTATCCTTGTAAGTTTTGAAGTGGTTGTGTACAATTGAACTGTGATGAAAATTAAATGAAGTGATTCTAAATTGTTGTGTATAGCAGAGCTGGAACTCTTTGTAAAGGCTAAACTTTTGCGACAATCAGAAAATAGTTGAAAACTCTCAGTTTTGAAGTCTTAAAATTGTCGGAGTTTGCTCACGACCTTTTTTTAATGTTGTTGACATGGATGGCCAAATTTTGCATCTGGGGTTTTTACAGAAGTTTCTTTATAATGTGCAAGGTTTGTGAATGTAGTTGTAAATGCCTTTTCTATTATGCAAATTTATATATGTGATGTTCCTCCTGGTCGTTGTTACAATGGTCTCAAAATCTTTCTTTGAATAGTTGAAGACAATGTTACTTACATATTTCCTGACTTGTTACTAAAATATTTTCAGTTCTTATTTAATTATTACACAAATATGATGTTACATACGTGTAAATGTTTTCTATCTTTTTCATTCTGGTTTTGTAGGATGCTCATGAATTCTTAAACTTTTTGTTAAATGAACTTGTGGACATACTGGAGAAAGAAGCCCAAGCTGCAAAAAGTGATCAAGAAACTTCTTCACCTCCTGGAAAAATGGGAAATGGTCCGAAGAATGTTCAGGCCAATGGTACTCATAAAGATCCCTTAGTTACCTGGGTGCACAAAAATTTTCAGGTGATCTAGCTCTTAAAAGTCATATAATCATACCAGTTTCCTTGTGTTTAATTTTTAAGTTTATGTGATAGGATCACCACGTTCCTTTCTTTTGCATGCATGTATTTTTACTTTGTTGAATTGCTTGCTCATTTTTATATAAGACATTTTGCCGAGATTCTGTGTCATCTGTAATCGATGAATTAAGGGACACTTAGGAAGTGGTCCGTGGTCAACTCACCTCTTCCATAGTCAACTCAAACTTTAGACTAAAACCTTGTGTTCTAATTTTTTGATTCAAGTCCTCAACTCTTAGTACACCATGCCATTTGTCTTTTTTCATTTCAAAACTGTTTTTGATATCATTTAAAGCAATCTAATCTAGCAAAATTTGTTTTGAAAAAATCTAACAAAGCAATTTAAAGCAATTTAATTCCACAATTTAAGGGGATTTAAAGTCCCACATTTTGTGGCATGTAAAACCCTCCCAAGAGGCAAACATGTTAGAAACAATGTATAGTTGCATTTTAAAAGAATGTATCCATCCATAGATTTCATACATATATAATATGGGTACAATTCCAATAATTATGGGTACATATAATCAATTAATATACCCATGTTAGTATGGGTAGATTCTGAATGATCGATCAAAAGGCTTATGGGTACATAACCTACAAATGAAAAAAATATTGTACCCATTACATAGTACTCTGAATCTGTGTGTTTTGTATATAAACAATTGGTTATTTACCAAATGAGTAGTGCATGAAGAACATTGAGAGAGGGCAAAGGAGAGAGAGAGATGAATACCCAGCTTTGAATACCAATTGTTTTTCAACAAAGAAATTTGAAAATAAATTAGTATTTTATTTGAATTTGAAATTACAATTTTTAAGTTATAAAATAATATAGCTGTCATGAAAATACTTATGTGTACAAAATCCAGGGACCTTGATAAAAAAACTGAAAACTAATAAGGCTTCAATCATAGAGCATTGGTAACTAAGGACCGAACCTAATTTTTCCTTGAATTAACCATGTTACCAGTTTGCACACTTTATCTTTACTGCTCCTTTGTCTTATCAAAACAATCAATAACCCCATCTTTACCTTTACCGGTTTGCAAATGCCTTTTCTATTCCACAAATTTATAAATGTGATGTTCCTCCTGGTAAATTTATATAAGCACAATGGTATCTATGGTAATACTTAATGCTGTGGCCGATGTTTATCTGCTTAGTAACTCATTACCTTTGCATTTTACATTGTCATGCAATAAACGAAATAGTACTCCATGATTCTGCTGCTAAGAATCTCATAATATTCCATGGCTATTTGAGTCAGGGTATACTCACCAATGAAACAAGGTGCTTACGGTGTGAGACAGTGACTGCAAGAGATGAAACATTTTTTGACTTGAGCCTGGATATTGAACAGAACAGTTCAATAACGAGCTGTTTGAAAAACTTCAGTTCCACAGAGACGTTAAATGCCGAGGACAAATTTTTTTGCGACAAGTGCTGCAGGTGGATCTCCTTCACTCAAATTTTCTTCATATTCTTTCTTTTGTTAATATATGATTCACACTTTTCTGTTTTCATTGATAAACTGGGGATGGGTTATTACCGTAGTACCATTGTGGTTATGCTGGTTTACATAAAGCTCTAAGCATATACTCTAGATATTGTTCTGTAATTTCGAGAGTATTTTGGAAATCAATAGCACTCGCTACAAAAATTTGAGGTTGATTGTCCATTCTCAAAAGAACAAAACTAAGCAATTGGTAATTCCTAAAATAATAGGGGTCGGTTGCCATGCGTGCATGTATGATAAAATTGGGGGGAAAACTGTTACTTCCATTATTTATAAAGGATTCCCTTGGCCAGCCTGATAGCGGACAAGTTATGCTTTTCATGATATGCAGCTTGCAAGAAGCGCAGAAGAGGATGAAGATAAAAAAGCCACCTCACATCCTTGTCATCCATCTTAAACGGTTTAAGTACATCGAGCAGCTAGGCCGTTACAAGAAGCTATCTTACCGGGTTGTATTCCCGCTAGAGCTGAAGCTGAGTAACACAGTTGAGGATGTAGAATCTGAGTACTCTCTATTTGCGGTGGTTGTCCATGTTGGTAGTGGGCCAAACCATGGACACTATGTTAGCCTTGTGAAAAGCCATAACCACTGGCTATTTTTTGATGACGAGAATGTGGAGATGATTGATGAGTCTGCTGTGCAAACTTTCTTTGGGTCGGCACAGGAGTATTCGAGTAATACAGATCATGGATACATCTTGTTCTATGAGAGCCTCGGCACCAGTAACAAGAGTTAAGACAACGGCTCGGGATTTAAGATGGTTGGGTATTTCTAATGATTTGGACCTTTTCGCTTCTGTTTTTGTGCGTACTCTCTCTCTCGTTTCTTCTTTTTCTTCCCTTTTCAACCTGTGGCCAGAGCTGTCAAATATCAATGAGATGATGATATGGGTTGTGAAAAATGTATACTTAGGTGGTTCGCGTGTACAGCGGATGGTGGAAGCACACCATTCTTTTTATCCTTTCTTTTTCTTTTTCTTTTTAACAATAAGGAAAAGGATAGTGTATATGGTGAGAAATTTCAGACAGTATTCGTCACGGTTGAGAACATTAAACACTAGAAATGCCATGAAATCGGAATTTGCTCATCGCCATTTTCTCCTGGTGTACATTTCTTGTTTTTCACGGGTTCAATTTTGCAGGTGTTTTGTTATTGTAGTTTATAGCTTAGTACTTGATTCTCTTTGCTGTTGGTCGATG
Organism: Heteromeles arbutifolia; assembly: GCA_024362995.1. Classification (NCBI taxonomy): domain Eukaryota; kingdom Viridiplantae; phylum Streptophyta; class Magnoliopsida; order Rosales; family Rosaceae; genus Heteromeles; species Heteromeles arbutifolia. The sequence goes on from JANCRC010000015.1 coordinate 7,307,317, forward strand.
AATTGATATTGACCTGAATCCGATGTTACAGGATATGGCTTTGCAATTTGAATTCGTTAACCAGTTTATGATCTGAATCCGATAATCGAATTTGATTTCGACCTGAATCCGATGTAACAAGATATGGCTTTGCAAATTTCAATTCGTTAATCGGTCTTATGATCTGAATCCAGTAATCAGTGTATATATCATTTTTTATTGTAGGCCTAATTTATTGAACTATAATAAGGACAGAGAGAGGGGGTGCGGCAACAGTAGAGAGAAAGTGAGATATGTGTAATTGTGAGGGGTGTGTTATTTCACCCTATTGTGCTGTTATTTATAGTAGTAGGGAAGGTTAAATCCTTACCCCAATAGGATAATATATAAGCCTAGAGAATATTCCAAGATATCACTAGATACACTAAGATTTACACAATCACATTCCTAATCTAATAGGAATGCAACAGTTCCCCTTGAATATGTAAATACTCAAACAAATGGCGCATCAGGTCTTCAACGATGAAGTAAGTACAGTTGATGAAGTTGTCGGCACAATGAGCGAATTCAAGTCTCAGATCAACGGAAGAATGCATAAAAAGTAAAACTCACAAAACCTTATTATGGTAAAACCCAAGGTGAGATAAAAACCCATAGACTAAGGAGAAAAGTGAGAAGTTGCATTGAGTCAAAACTAAACGTCTTCTGGACGCAAGTAGAAGAGCTCACAAGGGTATGACCAGCCCAGGATGGGTGTCTCGTCAAAACCTAGTTAGGTAGCAAAAATCCAGTGGGAAAAATGCTCTTAATCGTAGGGAAAAAGAGTACATTAAGATCAAGTGAGCATACTTCTGGATACTCCTCATGAGTTTGACAGAACTTCCAAATGAGAACTATAAGCATTGCATATGAATAGTTAGTCATACCAATTCCTCGGACAAACTTCTAGAAGGTTGACTTCGGCAGTGATGTTGTGTAAAGGTCAGCAAGGTTGTCTAGGATCGGCTTGCATGACTTTAATCTCCTAATGCTTTGCTGATGTAAATGTAGACACAATATGTCTTGGCGTTGACTTCGTTGATGCATCATGTCTTGGTCGGGTTGATACATGCGACATAGTCTTCGTGGATTGTCGTTGGGACTCAACGATGGATGAAAACATCAAGTACTTCGAATATTCTCAACAAGAGCTCTCAACCATGTCTCAAGTGTGGTGTAGTGAAGTAAGGTAAGTCTTGGAACGATTCGAAGATTTCGCAACTAAGGTCATAACATGGACCTCCAAAATATTGCGATATCCCTAATGGTAAAGACATAACCATTTGACGATATACCTTGTACGAGTTTGATAAGTAACCAGCATCAGCATAACAAACAAGGCCGAGGATCAAAGGGGTCAGATCCGCTTGGGATACGTTGGGATTAGCCCAAATTAGTAGTACCTTTCAGGATAGCGGAAAAACATCTTTAATACCAATTCAGTGGCTGCGTGTAGGCGCAGTGCTACATCTTTACCAATAAATCAACAACGAATGAGATGTCCTATCTAATGCAATGAGCTAGGTACAACAAAGCGCAAAGTTGAGCTCAGATATGGAACTTCATATTCCATAACCTCTTCAAGGGTCTCATTTGCATATAGCTTATGGAAGATCATAGGTATGCTCAAAGGTAACATATTTGGGGTGTAGTTCGGCTGGTAGAACAAAGTACCGTTTATTCAACGCTTGAACTTCAGGTTAAGGTATAAATGAGTTTTCCTAAGATTCGTCATCTCAAATTTTATCTTCAGGTGCAACGCAGTTTTCTCAAGCTCTTCTAGAGTCTTAGTGAGATTCATGTCATGAACATAAATTGTAACTCTAACAATTTGGAATAAGACTTCATAGTTTAACACGCAAGGGCGTAATTCATATCTCTGACAGATCAAATAATCACTTAGACTGGTATACCACATCCACCAGATTGCTTTAATCCCTAAGTGAATGCCTTCAAACGAGTTGAGAGTGTGTTCTGTGGTTTGGAACTATTTGAACCAGTCCATGTCTTAAAGAACTTACATGTAAATCTTCATATCAATATCCCCATGGAGAAACATTAACCACATTTCATAATGTTGCTGTCAATCATAGGGCGTTTGAGAGAAACCTTGCGCCGTAAAACGTGCATCATATCTCACTATTTCATTCATCTTAGTACGCTTCCTTTTCCACATGTAACACATCAGGGTTACCTTGGGCAGTGTAGGAACGATAGGTCTAAACACTGTTAAGGAATTTAACCTGGATTGTAATTTCGGTTGTCCAATCAGTTCTACGTTGTCACTAATCAATGGAACACGGTTCGATATCGTCGCTTTTCATTTATGTCAGTAGCTACCATATAAGTGAAAACATCATTGATGATAATCTCATTCCAATTCCATTATCTCATCCAAACTAGTATACTGGACCAAGAACTTCAAGTCTAGAGAGTAATCCGGATTAATCTCATGAGATGGAAATGATTTAAGATAGCGATCGAGTATGGATTCATTCTGTGTCGTGGCCTTGCTCTTCTGGGGAAGTGAATCCCATGAACCGAGTGATCTGACGTGCTTCAAGCCGAGACAGATTGATTGGCTATTTACTGGTGTACTGGACAGTTCAACAAGGGCGGCCAAACCGTCCAATAGGAGCGGCACAGCTTTCTGGGATGTTGACTTGACGTCCGTTAAGTACATCTATCATTGCAGGCATGTTTGCAGCTAGTATATGATCTCGTCAGTTTAGCTAGATCAGATGAAAGGTTCTGGAGCAACATTCTAAAAGATAGAATTCATCGCATTTGCCTATCACACTTGTCTGGTGCGGGGATTGAGAAGAGACATAGTGGGCAACGTCCACGAAAATTCGCGTCGTTCTACAAGAACATTGACGTTCTTATCTCCCCCTAACAACGGGAAAATTGTCTCATTGAAGTGACAATTCGCAAATGAACGGTAAAGATATTGTACGCAACGGCTCTAAAGAGCTAGTATGAAGGAGAATCATGATCGACAAAGATTCACATCCTTACGTGAGGATCCATAATGGTACGTTGCGGCGACGCAACTTGGCACATGGAATGCACACCTAAAACGCGTAAATACGATGTGTCAGGTTCATACCCAATAACAAACTGTAGCGTTGAAAATGGTTGGGTGGCAATGGGCCTCAGGGCGAACCAACATAGCTGCATACAAGATTGCATAACACTAGGCAGAAATCGAAAGCTTAGTGCGTTTACCAAGGTTCAGGCATTTAATGAAATTGCACTTTACGATTGCTCTGTGATGCTATTTTAGGGTGAACATGGGAATTCGATGTCCAATTACAAACCCAAAAGAAATGCAATATTTATTGAAGCATCTTCGATATAAACTCTCCGACATTATCCAATCTTCCAGACTTTATAGGATAAGTAGGGTGGCAAACCCTTAAAATTGACCAGGAGGTTTAGAAGCAACGTGTGTGGATAAACATGTGACTAGTTTGTCGATTCATCAACCAAAACCATAAGTATTTATATGGTCTGCATTTTGGTTGGATTAGTTCACATATATTCTCTTGAATCCACTGTGAAAAGAGGGTCGTTTCGTATCTTTGCTAGGGATGATTTAGAAAATCAATTTCCCAACGAGCAGGCTTGGCAAAGTGTACTTATAGGCACAAGATCCTGACTTCGGGTAAGGAGATGCGTTGTGGCATCATTGTTCGACCTAAGTGTCCCAAAAGGTCGTGCCAAGGCAAGTAAATTGCTCAATCACCAGGCTCTAGGCCGGCCACATGTGGCATGTTCCCAGCTGGGAGGCAGCCCATTGGCCCCAAAACAAAGCTTCATGCTCATTTTTGGAGGTGGTGCAAAGATATTCAACTCTATTTTCCATCATTAGTTTCATTCATGATCATTGTCATCTCGAATATCCTTAAAACTCAACGACGTTTTTTTTTTCCAGAATGGGAAGAATATAAGTCTCTTAAATGGTAATTTAGTACTATTCATACAACGAGGAGCGTGCCAATGCTCTTAATCAGGTTGGATAGACTTGAAGTCATTGCTAGAGATGTGATTTTAGGTATAAAGTTAGTGTGCGTAGTATCGCATTCATCCAGACTACTAACTTTCCCACATTCGTACCTAATCACGTGTTTAATTGAATTTGGTCACATGTATACAAGAAACATGATTCAATTAACTCATATTCGACGACAATATCGATAAGATTATCCATAACTAAAACAAACACCAAACGTGAATCCAAGAATATAGAAAAATGTTCTTCACAAAGTAAACCAAGGCTACTAAAGTGGATTGTCAAAATTCTGCTTTTCCAACAGTGTTTGGTGGAGCAAAATTAGTCTCACATATTGACTACTAGAATGGTACTCCTCAACAACATTGGTAGGGGCATAAATATGTGCATAACCAATGATCTATTCCATCAAGACGGAAGTAGATTCTGCAGGGCTTAGGTTCGGGAACAATATCTTGTATTCTTGAAGTTTTAGGTCTTAGGTGCCAAGGATCACGCTTCGGGTATGATGCCACACCATGACAAGCCCTGATTCTACCATATGTTGTAAAAACAAACTGGAAATTGGATTGTGAGAGAGACAGACCCAAGCTTGGGTTCAGTATGCTCCAGCCGAAGCTGGAAGGGTCTATTCAGTAGGCCTCTGCTGAAGCAGAGCACTACCGTTCGATGCACCTTTGTCGAAGTAGAGCATGCCTTCGGTGCATCCTTGCTGAAACAGGGCACCACCATTTAGTAGACTCTAGCCGAAGCTGAGTCTATATCGTTTTCTCACATTTATGGTGGTAATCAGATTCAAGAATGTGGTAAACTTCTGCTCTTTACACTACTACTTTAGGAACAAGTTAGAAACATGGAAGGATGATAAAAAAAATATTCTCCAGTCAAATTCGATCGGATTTATAAACTTCAAAGTTGTACTCATTCATGGACGTAATCATGGTGTGCTTCAGGCAATATCTTTCATAATTAAACGGTCCGTAAAGGCAAGCCAAAAAGCCATGGAATCCTCGTTTGGGAGGTATTTTTGTTTGTAATGCTTCTGGCATAAGTCTTCGTATGAAGATTATGGCGGAGGCTTATTCAGCTTTTCCATTTTTTGCCTACAATGGTTCTCAGCTTTTTGATAGTCAAGTGGAGATTCACGTCTTGTACCCATATAAAGTGGTTTGTGTCAAGAAACGTCCAAATCAGTGAAATCAAACTTGTTACGGTTCGACAATTCACTTAATGGAGGGAACAAGATTGTGATTGATGCTATGGAAATAAGATCTCCATAAACATCAAAGTTAGAATATTCGGGTTCTAAGACATGGTTTACATGAAAAACGTTAGGTTTCCATGAGTGTATTATTTTATGAAAACTTCGGGTTTCAAAAGCACTAAATTCAAAACTACAGGTTTGAGTTTAGTTATGAACTTCCCGTTCATAAAATGAGGTACCTGTAAGAACACATTTTACAATATATAACTAAGTGTAGTGGATTTGGGTTGCTTCAGGAACTCAAGTGTGAGTGTTTCGGGACTACGAAAGGGAGCCAGCGGTTCAAAGAAAAGAAATAAAATATTGAATCGTTAATGTCCAAAAGTGGGCTTTAGGCCAATAATTTTGGATGTCATGTCAGATTAATGGACTGCTAGTCACTTTAATTAATTCGATACATCGGGACCATTCGAGGTCGACCGTAAAAGCAAAATAATATAAAGATTCATGCCTATGCACAAAAGTCATGTTGGTTGCAGGCCAATTAGGAGGCAGCCCCAATTGGAATTGGTTCGTGAAAAAAAAACTAATTTTTTTTCGAAAATTTCTAGGGTACTAAATACCCTAATTGCTTCTAATTTCTTTTGATTCTTTAACTTACAAATTCCACAGTGATTTTATAAATGCGTAATGCATGAATGTGTGTGTGTGTGTATATATATTATGGGGAATGTTTTCATGCTTCACGGTCGATTCAAATATCTTAATTTATTTTAAAAGAACCTGATTGGCAGAAAACAATTGAGCCTTTGAATTTGTAGAATATCCTTCTTTGAAAGTCGGAATTGCATCTCCAATGCGTTGTATCACATTCAACAAAGAAAAATTAAATTGAATCAATAGCATGTAGATCAATTTAATAAATTAATAAATTAATCATAAAAAGAATGATTAAAATGTAATACTCCCCTGATTGAGGAACAAACTATCTTTAGTGTAGCATCAAGAGCGTGCTGATAACTTGTTGTAGGCCTAATTAACTGAACTATAATAAGAACAAAGAGAGGGGGTGCGGCAACAGTAGAGAGAAAGAGAGAGATGTGTAATTGTGAGGTATATGTTAAATCCTTACCCAATAGGATTACAACTCTAATAGGATAATATCTAACCCTAGAGAATATTCCAAGATAACACTAGATACACTAGGATTTACACAATCACATGCTTAATCTAATAGGACTGCAACATTTTCTACAATTTTGAAGAATTATTGTAATAAGAGTATCTTGAATCTTTTCCAGATTAAAGCTTAAAAAATTTAAATAATTCCATGTAGAGTGTAACTAATCCAATAACAAAAGTTTGGTAAGGGAACCATGGAAGGCTACCGCGAGACAGATTTTGTTTTAAAGAGATTATATTTAGAACCATTGCATGCCGTCCAAGGTTTAGTATTGACAAGTTTCAGAAGTTTTTCTTGACTTTGCCTGTGTCAACAAACAATTCGTTATAAAAAAAAAAGCTTAAGGTAATCAAACATTGAGAATTTATTGCTAATCGGTCGGTAGTCCTCCTTACTAGTCCGATCGGCAATCAAATTATATGGTTTTTTATTCTTTTTCCACTGACAATTATATTTTTCCAGAATCAGTTTAACATGAACAAACTCAACATTTATAACTAAAAAAATGAGGCTGCACTGCGCAACTGTGTAAATTTACACACAAATTTATGTTAAAAAATAAATAATGCCCTACAGATTTTACAAGAGGATACGTACGGTGAACTAGAGATCGATCACTCTGGAGCTTCTGTAGGCATGTAAATGTCTTCTTCGTCCAACAATGCTGCAATATCTATGAGGTCGTGATCCATATCAACTCTCCCTTCTGAACTAGTCGTACCACTATCATATGCCACCTGCATAACATCAGTTCAAGTTCAACAAAAAACCAGTAAGGCTTATAAAGTAGATACAAAATTCAAACCAACCACCAACGCGGACATATATGCTTTACCTTGGTTTCCTGTATCTCAGTGACAACATTCAGCAGCCGACGGTATTGATCTCTTGCTTCAGGATATTGAACCATGGACTTCACCCTGTCAAGCGCCTTTTGCAACCTTTGCTCTGTTTGCTTCCTTCCTTCTTTCAGTACATCAGAATCATCATCCTTCGATGATGAAGCTTGCATGCTGGGGGCTTCAGTAAGCAGTTCTGGCTTGAACCCACGCAAACCACTTCCTTTTCTTCTCCAACGCAAAATTATCTTCTCTACAATGCCTACGGACCAGACTATCTTTCTGTAGTTTTTCCTCACCTGGTGGCCTCTTACATGAGCCTGTTATCAAGAATGTAGAAGTTCAACTTCAAGAATGGGTTTGAGCACAGAACAATGTTTATGGGAGAAATATGGAGACCATTAAATGCCTCAAAAATCGAATCAACCACAAATCATATTAACAAAGAGAATCACGGTAACATACCTGAATTTTGACAATACGTTGTCGGATTATCAAATAATCTTTTCTACCCTTCCAACTACGGAACTTATTTTGTATTTGAATTGCAGCTGCATCCACATGCTGATCACGTTTCCCTGGCTTGTGTGACTTGACTGCAATCATTGATAGAGCATCTTCATCTGAAATTCCAAAGTTATCACTACCATATTCTTTCAACTGCTTCAGCTGGAAAGATTTTACCCTGAACACTTGATGAATACGAGCAGCAGCTTGGGTAGCATTACAGACAGCAGTTAAAGAATCCCTCAGGGAAAGCCCATCCGTTAAATCCCCATTCCCGATAGGAGTTGCAATTTGTTCTGAAACTGTTCGTACTGCATTGGCCCCTGAAATCTCAGCATTATTGTCTTCCTTGATATCCAAGTTAAGAAATGAAAGGTGGTCACTCAAAGCAGATTCTGCAAGATAACCAGCAATTCCCTTGTGGCCCTGTGCAGAAGCTAGGTCTGCAGGTGTTCTTCCATTAGGATATTTGGTTCTTGGATCTGTTAATAATCCGGGAGCTGCACCAAGAGAGATGAGGGAAGCAACTGTGCGCTCTCTGATATTAATTACATGAACAGAAGAAAATGAAAACAGAAAACAAGTTAAAATTAGATAAAACTAAATTAACAAGTCAAGAATGGAGATAATATCTAATGCAAGATTCTGAGAGCTGTCCTATTTGAGAAAATCCTGGCACAATGATCTGAACCAGATACATAGAAGTAAATGCATTCTCTTGATCTACGGTCTAGCTTTTCATACAAAAGGATAGTGTTTTTCTCTTCTGATTTCTTCATATTTAGAGAATAACCTTCTCCTTTTGTCTCTCTGGTGTATAAACTGCAAGTTTACGTAACTTTTAATATCCATCTCGGGCCTCTTCTTCCTCCAATAGCTCTGCAAGTTCCCCTTTCTTTCTTTTATGCTTTCTTTTCATCCATCAGTTTGTTTTTTAAGCAAGTAAATTGTTGATGGTTATAGTGAAATAGTAGATCGTAGCTGGTGGCTCGCATGCTGAAAGAAGAATACTACAGAAGAATAGAAAGGAATGCATACCAGCACGGAAGTTCAAAAAAGGAAAGATACTTTGTCTATGGTGCTCACCTGCCACAAAAAGCTGCCCAGTGAAGAGCTGTCCATCCATTAATGTCACGAAAATTGACAGTGACTCCGGCAGTTATTGTGGGCAGTAAGACCCAATCATAGCCAAGAGCAGCTCCAAAATGTAATACACCTTGGCCACCCTCGTCTAGTACACTAGGGCCCTTTCCACCAGCAGCCAGCTTTTGCAAGAGCCATGCATGCAACTTCTCTTTAAGTAGCTGTTGAAGCAACTGGTCCTCTACTCTCTCCAAGGAAAAGTCCTCATCTGACGTAAGTTGTAGCATCTTGTCCCACTCACCATTGTCATTTTTCAGCAACAAATCAATTGTACTGATTATCTCAGAATTCTCTGCTACGCCGGTGGGATCAAAAGCTGGAGAGCTAGAGCTTAAAGACAATAATTTACCAAAGCGCATATTTAATATTTCATTTGTGCAGCCACTATACTCATCTTTAACATCATAATCTGATATTTGCAGGACTCGGTATTCAAAGTCCCTGATTTCACTACAAGCCAGCCTATTGGAACATGTCATGTAGAAAGGAATTCTCCCAGCCTTATGGATGGGAGTATAACAACGAAGAACACCATCTGCTATAACCTCAGCAGGAACTTCAATTTCCCCGAACATGCATGACCACTTACAACTTTCTGCTTGTTGACTCTTCAAAAATCTTCCTGTGATCAGAACCTGCATAAATGGAGTTCACAATGAGACAATTTTTGATACATGAGAAACCTGAAGATAACTCTTACGCAAAAGTATAGCAAGGAATATGGAAGACTAAGTTACACTTTACCTTGATTTCAGAGTTTTCATATGCCCAGTTTGGTGAGAAATCAATAATGCTAAAGAGCTGGTCCTGGGAAAGAGAAGGCCCCAGCATACAGCTATCCAAGCGTACTTGAAGAGGAATACTGGACTCATCGACCCCATTGTCACTTTCAACAGTATCCCAGTACGTCTCTGAATTGGACTGTGTTTGTGTCTCGTCCACGTCTCCAAGTTCTTTGCTCATCCATCGGTTGAAACTGTCAAGCTTCTTCAAGCCTTCATCTAACAAAGGCTTTGTAGCAAAAGTGTGATTGTATTTTCCCTCTATGGTTTCATTTCTCTTTGAAATAGACTTTAGATGATATTCTTGCTCAGTGTTTGAAGGCTGTATTTGAAGGTCATTTGGCATAGAATAATTATTTGTCTTCTCAGAATCCACATGGCACACTGGAGAATTGAGTAAATTAGAATCATCAACTCCTCCATGGAACCTTGTGGTGACATCATATGCTGTGTCTGAATGCAAGTTCCGATCCACAGGCCAGATGGATGAACCAGAAGAGTTGGCTTCCAAAGTCTGTTGGAAAGTCAAACCGAAGGGTGAACAAACATAAGAATTTGAAAAAGCAGAAAACAATCCATTAATAAGAGCCGTACTCATGCTCCCCACTAAACCTGCCGCAGGGGTGCCAAAGTAATGGAAGGGGAACCCAAATAGCTCCCCTACGTAAACTTGTATTCTGAGTATGCTTAAATAACCAATAATTGCATACATTTATTTTATTTATTTGATTTACCATTAACAAACTACAAATTTATAAATAATTAAGCAGGATTTTAGGACTTTGCAAGCATATGGCAATGATAAACATCACTAGAAAGTTTTCAAGTGCAGAAAACAGGATATTGAAAACTTCAAACACACTAGTCCATCGCATTAGCCAACTACATGATTAAATGACTCACAATGGAAAGGATGATGACTGGAAAGCCCATATATGCAGATAACTTATGCAGAAGTACCACATAACCTAATTACATTGATAATTTTCATTAAAAATTAAAATCTCATCATAATAAGTTCTAGAAACTTGGAAATATCAGAAATAATTTAAGAACTGACATCTCAAAATTTGTAGTCAGAAACAATTAGACTAATTTCTTGTCAAACTCCATGCTTAATTAGGTTTGACCATGTGTGTAGTTTTCTCACACATAAACAGAATCAGTATATGCTTCCATGATCTTTGATATTGTCAGTGTATATGAATTCTAAAAATCCAAACAAAAAACCTGACGGAAAAAAATATCTTCTATGGTGAATACAAGTATATTAAACTGATGAAAAAAAAAATCTTTTATGCATGCTTCACCAGTTTTCACTTGTTGTGAATGTCCATCGTCAGATTCCAAAACAGATATATCATCCTTCATAGTTATTACACGAGCTTGTAACCATAGCCCTAGAATAAAAACTTTGTCGTGAGCAGCATTAAATGTGCAAGTAAACTTCACCTTACCTGCCAGCTTTGTTGGACCCTCGATTTATCCTCGTACATCTGCTTTTTACCAAAGTTGTCTGTGAAAAGGTGCCCAAGCGTCTCGTTCTCTTGCTGAGAGATAATTCCCATTGAATCAGAATGTGTTGCTGAAATTGATGGCTGAAAAGGCAAAGATTGAAAGCCGGTAGTAATATTCCCCAAGGCACCATCCCATATTGTGGAGTTAAGATTTTTCCTGGGATCATAGGTAACGCCAGCATCATTATCATCTTCGTTCCTATATGCTTGAGTATGTGAGCTAAAATGCAACCCAGGAACGGCTGACAATTTTTCTTGATATTCATCTGTTTTCAATGATTTCACCATGAACTTGGTATTCCATTTAATTCAACAAATAGTCTAGCTATTTAAAAGCACCAATGCATTTACAAAGACAATTTATAGAAAATACGAGGAAAAAGTTTACTTGAAAATGACATTGGATAGAATGCATTAGAGAATCCAGCATTGATCTTCTCAGCCTTAGGCTGTAGTAATTCGAGAAAAGGTTGTAACTGGGAACTTGCTTGGTGATTATATGCTGCATCATGTACCATGTTAAGTTAAATTAAAGATAAATGCATGAAAGATATATATAATATATATATATATGTATGTATGTATGTATGTATGTATAAAGGTAAAACTGGAAAATGAACAAACAAGTTTAGTTCTTCCAAAATATTTATAAGAGAGAGGAAATTATTGACAAATATGGTAACAGAAATGGACAACACACCTGATTCAGCATCTTCGAACTCTGATGCTTGAGCGCTACTCAAGCTTGTTGTATCAGCAGCTTGGGAACGCATTTGGAAATTATTTGGATTGAAACTAGAAGAAACAGAATTGTCCATCTCAGAATTGAGTGCAATTTCTTCAGTTTCATGGGAATAAGGATCAGCTTCTTCAGTGCCTTTAAAATGGTTATAGGTTGTCCTATTTCCCTGAATAAGCAATAAAAATAAATGAGGAAACCCAGAATATAAATATCCATAAGATAAATAAAAAGTTGGATCACACAAATGACAACAAGATGCACAAATATCCTATGGTAAAACACTAGGTAGCATGAGAATAAGAACTAATCGATGAACAGTTATTTCACATTAATTGGGAAGTGGACCAAATTTTACTAAAGCCGAGCACGAACTTCTCTTCTTTCTCTGGTACTCCTTTTACACTAAGTGACTAATTTATTAACAAGTTTTCGACATTGATTCAAACATTAAATGAATCACAGGTTCAATTCAAGTATTCAAAAAAACACAAGTGAAAGTATATATAACATGAGCAGTTGCTTTTAAATGACTTGCACTTTTACCTTGAAATGGAATAACAATAACTCTTATGATATTTTGGGTCCAAAAATATTTTAAAATGATGATAATGAAAGGCTGGAAGAATCACATAAACAAATACGGCAAACAACAAGAATGAAATGAATAGAATAAAGCATAACATTAACTTCCCGGTAGTGGACAAGAACTATGTGTTGCAGATCCCTGCAGCAATGACCAAGTAGGTCAGACGTGAAATGAAAATTTCACAATTATATGAATCATTAGCATGTGAGACTAAATGCTAACTGCATTTGGGTTTTCTTTAATTTTATAAGCCAGGTATTCAAATGAGCAGGCAGCCATGGGTGCCAGCTTGTACTTGCAAACACCTCCACAAACACTGCTAAGGCTGAGAACAAAATCTTTGATAGATTTGTTGCACATAAGCAATTATAAAATACAAACTCACTCCTCAAGCATCCAATAACTGCGTCTTTGTAAATTTTCATTTTCTTCTCCATGTGCATAATAGCAATGCAATACATCAACACTTCCAGCCTGAAAGGATGTTCAATTATTATTCAACCAATTTGATTAAAAAAAAACAAAGGATTTATTAACGAATTAACTCTTGACACAAGCCACAAAAACTTGAGAAATCTTTAGTATCTAATTGTTACCGCCTACTTAATGAAATCTTAAACCAATTTTCCTTCCCCCTCTGTTAAGCTGCAATTTTATTCAATGAACTTTTTTCCTCGACATTGGTACTTCCTAACATTTAATTTTGGGATAAAATAAGGGTGCAGACTAGCCGCAACAAGTTGAGCTTTGGACTACACAGACTTGGCTGGCTAGAACTTTTTTGAGCTCAAGTGAAATACCAGCCTTGAAATTTCCACCAAGCTATATCACAGCCCGGATTCAGACCAAACTAAATTCGTGAGTGTGAGCTATAAAATAGATTGAAAATAAATCTATAAAGGAGTGACCTAAATCGTAAGTTCACCAAAGACCATCATGAATACCCACAAGTGGATCGTTCATTTGCATCCCTAACATGAAAGTTTTTCAATTTAAAAAGAATTTGTAATGAATGCAATTGCATAACCATTATATAATTTAAAGCCACAACTGTGATTTCCTCAGCCTTAGCTGCCCACAACACCAAATTGGAGCTATTGACATTCGACATGTCAGAATCTCCCACATCAATCTTATACCAGAGTTCTTCCCCCCTATTTAATTAAGTATGGTATTTAGGTTACTTATTTTTGTCAAAATCCTTGGGTCAAAAAATAATTTTCAGGATAAAGTTAGAACATAACATAGCTCCTAAGAATTATTCAATCAAATTTGATGCGAAAAATTGTCATAATATATTTTTATGTGCTTTGTAAAATCTATTACAGCATTCTTCCATGATTACCTTAAGTCTCTCATGGGCTTCCCTCACTGTCTTTCCATCTTTTTTCTTCCTCCAGTTATGGCCATTTTTCCTGAAATATCTAAGCACCTTCCGATCAAATAGAAAAAGTGATCCACCTAAAACAAATGACGTGTGTCAACCCAAAGTAGGTATCCAAAGGTAAATGCAACAATACAACAAAGCAAGCTGCAAATCAAATTTCCGCAAACATCTCAAAATTTAAAATTTGTGTAAATGCATTTACAACTTCATGTGATGCTATTATATACGACTTTAAAAAGGAAAATCGTGAGCCTTTACATTCAAAAGTAAATGTATTAATGCCTACGAAAAACAAACCAAAGACAATACAAGACTCAACTCTCATGTCAGACAGCAATGAAAAACAAATATGGTTAAACTGATTTGACTGCTTCTTAACACAAACACCAATTGACAGATAATCCCTAGTCACAACGTTATGAGAAGAAGTTTCGATACATATCCCAAAAGGAAGATTTAGAGAATGATGCACAAGGAAAAACCAAACATGAAAAAGGTGTCCTGATGTGCCTTAAAATGTTTCAGAGTTAAGATTTTTAAAAAAGAAAACTACCAGGCCTACCCTCATATTAAATCATTGTGCAAGCAGAGGGAGTACCATGTTCTACAAAATAATGCGCCATGTTTGTTGACAACTGTACAGATTACTATCACACATACCCATTGAAAGACAAGCTTCATTACAATTACTTTTGGGGGTGAGACCAAGAACGCACCTTCCATGTAACTTTTGAGTAGATGGAAATAATAAGAGAAATACTCAAAAGCTGGGAAAGCGCTTTCTTAGGCTCCAAGAGAATTGAGAAATTTACTTAGAAAACCAAAGTTAAGAAATCTTACAAATGAATGATTTATTATGTGATAGAAAGTAGAGACTTCAATAACAATATTTATTGCCAAATCCAATGCAGCTGAAAAATCATACCGGGTGGCATATTTGCAGGCTCTGAAGAAATGTCAAATTTTTGAAAATTTCGAAGAATTTCACATATTTCAGCCGGGCGTAGCCAGCGATGTTTAGCTTCTAAGAGTATCTGCGCAATATCTGCATTCAATTATTATATCACATTAGTAAATATCTATATTCCATATATAAAATAGATAATAGTGCATTATAATGCTTGACCCATTGTCAATATAGACAGATTTAAAGCTAAAAGAGAAAAGATAATTTACAGGATGGACTCCTCTTGACCTAGTGGTAGACTTGTTGACAACAACTTCAAAGATAATCATCTGATTCAGAAAGAGTTCCTCCTAAATTTACTTCATGTATCGAGGAATAGAACTGACTAATCCTAAGGCAAAGGGTCAAGAAACTCAAGGCCACTATTCTTGAACAACTTGGAGTTGGGCCTTCTTTTCCCTTCGCACTATTACGAATACGAAAATAAAGGGAAAAATAGGATTGTCTATGGATTCGAGCCATAGCACATGGTTTCAGAAAACCGTACATTTTCCCAATCTAAATAGATTCATATAACTTCGTATTCATAATCAAAACTGTTTATATTATAAATCACTTTGTAAAAATCATCTCTATAAAAAATGAATTAAAACTAAGGTCGTTTAGTCAATCAACAATAGCAAACACATTGACAGTTCATAATGCTTTTACCGAGTTTGTCCATCTGTTTTTCTATAATTTGATGACCAAATGATCTCATATTTTATTGATTTTTTTTTTTGCAGAGTTGATCTTTATAAAGTGATTTATAATATCAAAGGTTCTAATAATAAGCTTGAAGTTCCATGAATCGGCCACGAAGTGAATTGAGGAGGTCCTCCTCAACAATTGAGGAGCCAAGTTAATCCCTTATTTAATTTTTAGCTTCCTTGGAGACCTTAAGAGAGAAATAAGGAACATGGACGAGACGATTTACCATGTCATACTATCTCAAGCGATCAAATTGGCCAAAATGAAAGAAACCACATCAAGCCACAATCTTAATAATGGAGCACATTTATCATAGCTAGACATCCCAGCCTCATCTTGCCAGCTAATTTGAGGTTTAACAATTCAAGGAACCAAAAGAAAACCCACTAAGAAGGCCTTCAACCAGTTTAAAGAAAGTCTTATGCAAGAATCAACATCTACATCTTTTTGTAGCAGACCATGAGGAAGATGAACCGCCTGCATACAGGAGGAATCAGACAACTTCTTGGAAACGTAGAGAGTGGCTTTAGAGATTTTTGTCCATCCCTTATGTGGACATGTAGCCCACAAAAGATAACCAGGATCGTCAAGAAATGTCATTGATCATCATGGTGAACAGTGGGAGCACCCACAGATTCCTGGATCTTTAAGGCGCAGAACAAGGAGGCTAAACCTAAGAGCCCACAGCAAGTGTGGCAGATTGAAGTTTAGTAATTAACACTAAAGATCCAGATTTCTAACGGGCAGTGTGGGTCAAAGCAATATGAGGCAGAAATGAGAATTCTGCCATTGGTAGCTTGTGACAAGGTACTAAGGATGGATAGACAATAAGGGATCCATCTAGGCTTTCATGTCTCCAGCTTAAGAAGAAAACTGGGAAACCTATCCCTACAGGGACTCAACTACCATTAGCGGGAAAGGAAGGTCGGCTATTAGCAGATTCTATAGCCATTAGAGGGAGAAACTGCCAGGCACTTAAGTGCTATTCCAAGGGTCAGAATTAATACTAGAAAATGCTACTTGAGAACATAGATCATGCATTGCAACCTAATTTCCTCGTTTTTGTTCTCGAGGACACAGTATGGAGGGATGAGGTCCATTGTCATTTTCTAAACAAGTAAAGAGGAGTGAACAATAGTTGGCTGCTATTGTTGATGCTGATGTCATGCTAAAGCTAGCTGCACAACTAAGCCTACGCTTTGACTAGTAAGTGCCAAAGTGGTAAGTGGCTACTTCTGCTGCTTCACAAGACGAACGCTGAAAAAGGATCTACGGACCTACGCCTTGACTAGGAAGCTCTTGTCTTAATTCTTTAATTGATGCTATTCTGCGTTCGTGGACATAAGTTTGAATGTTTGATTCGAAGTTGTATTATTCCAACTCAACACCATATAATCAGAGTAGGCTAGAGTTTTTGATATGGTCAGTTAGGAGAAGTTAGTTTAGTACTTGATTGATTACTTTGCTGGCAGCCTATGATTTCCAATGAAGATTGAGAAGTTATTCTCCTTCCATAAGAAAATAATACCCAGCCAGTAGCAGTCCAGACCGGACTAGACTCAAGTGTGACGCTGATTGGATAATCAAAAAGGGTAGGCTGGCTGGAATTGAAGGCTGTTTCAGTTCTCAATAGCATTTCCATCGTTTGGCAAAAGATAAAATGTTATTCACAAAATAAATCACAAGATTACCAATAAATCTCAAATTTTATCAGCAACAGCAGAGAAAACAACAGAAAACCCAAAATTCAACTTGGATAAACAAGTAGCACAAGAAAATGATAAATGAATTACACAAAGTTATATATAAAAGCAAAGAAAAACATTAAACAAACTTACCCAATTGATTACCAAGACCGTAGCGCTTGATGTCCGCCATGAACTCAATATGGGTTGCAATCACTGTAACCAGAAGCAGTAGAACCAAGTTAACTTGTATAAAATTCACTCAAACAGACACCAAAAAGTTGAGCCTCCATTGAAATGTAAAAGCGTGTGATGAAGACTGCAAATAAAGGGAGAAACTTTTAGAGTGAGGAGGAAAATAAAGCAAGGTTCTGAGGAAGGTGAGAAAAATGCAGCAGAAATGGAATGGAACTACGGAGGACGGTAACTATTTTTTTTGACTCGTCCTCACTCGTGTGTTTGTGTGTTGTGTATGAATGAGAAGACTGTTCATACTTTTCGTATATAAAACTTTGAGTAAATTGTAACTATGGTCCTTAACTTTAACTCAATTAGAGCAATGGTCCCTCAACTAAAAATCCATTACTATTGGTTCCTCAATTTTAATTCAACTGGAGAAATGGTCCATTAACTTTAATCCAATTGAAGCAATAGTCCTTCCAATATAACTCGTTTTGACAAAATTTTTGACATAGTTGACGAAAAGAACCATAATTATACACTTTGATGAGTTGAGGGATCCTAATTGTATAAATGGTCATTCCAACATAGCTTATTTTGACAAAATTTTGACAAAATTGATGAGAAGGACTATAGCTACACATTTTGATAAGTTGAGGGACCAATGGTAATGGATTTTTAATTGAGGGACCATTGCTCCAATTTGATTAAAATTGAAGGACCATTCGTACAATTTACTCTCAAACTTGGGCCGCTTTTTTTGACGTAAAAATTTGGGATCGTTTTCGTCTGTCCGCGACTTTTCTTCCTTTCTTCCTCTGTCTTGTCCCTTTTAGTATTTTCAAAATTAATTTCAAATTTAGGGAGTTTTAGTTTTAAACTCGATTAAGCCCACCACACACTTTGTGTGTGAAGCAGTTTTTATTTGTTTTTTAATTTGTATTTTATTAAGAAAGTAATGAGAGAGAAGTTTGAGAGAAACGTGGAGTGGAGAGAGGTGTCCTACTAAATCCTATTCGGATTCTACAATATCTTTTAGATAATTTCTTGATTGTAATGTATAACTTGAAAGTCAAGTACTTTTCCTTCCTTATTACAATAAGTAAAAGCACAATGAGGTGAGATAATATATACCACATAATTCACTAAATTTTCTCATTTCTCTCTGCTTGCGCCCTCTCCCTCTCTATTATAATTATTTAGTTAAATATGCCTACAATACATTATCAACATGTTTTTTACGTTGCGTTAAAGAGAGTATGTCCATCTTTAATGAGGGAAGTGTTACGTTTCAACCATTCTTATTATGGTTCACTTATTATAACAGAGGTTCTGGATTTCTTCATAAACTCACCTTCACAAGTTGGGGTTTCTTCAGAGGTTATAGATGAACCAGCCTTGTCAACTCCAATTAGGGGTGGGTTGGAAAAACCGAATCGAATACCGAACTGAAATAAAAAAAACCCAAACCGAAAAAAAATCGAACCGAAGTAAGAAAATCGAACCGAATCGAAAGTTATTGGTTCGGTTTCGGTTTCGGTTTCAGTGATTCAAAAACCAAACCGAACCGAACTGAATTAAATATAATTAAGTTTATTTATTTATTTAATATTTGAGTGTTTATATTCCAAGTCCAATTTAAGTTTAGACCCAAGTTTTAAGCTTTTGTTTTAGGCCAACCATTAACCCATAATCCAAGTCCTTTTTCTTCTCCCCACCCAACCCTCTTCTTTCTTCCATTTTTTTTCTCCCCATCCGACCCTCTGCTTTCTTCCTTTTTTTTTTCTCCCCACCCAACCCTCCCTGCATCTTCTTTCTTTTTGTTTCTTCTTGCATCTTCTTTCTCTTTCTCTTTTTTTCTTCCTTTACTTTCTTTGAACTGGAAAAATTGTAAGCAAAGTTGTGGAGCATAGACCAATTTTCAAATTAAAAAAAAAAAAGGTTTCATAAAAAAATCGAACCGAATAAAAATCGAAAAAAATTGAACCGAACTGAACCAAACCGAAATTTCAGTTTGGTTTCGATTTTGGCAAAAACTCGAACCGATTGAAACCGAACCCACCCCTAACTCCAATCCAAGCACATCTTTAATCCACATGAAATCGAGCGCTCACTGTTAAACCCCACCCCCAAAATTATTGTAATTTCACATTTTCCCCTAAAGATTTATTGAAGTTACAAATTGGTCCCCTATCCTCTACCCAATCAGAATCCTCTTTCTAGATTCTCTCCCTCTCTTTAGCTGCCACGTGGCAGCCCACTAACTCATCCATATCTCTCTCTCTCTCCTTCCCTTGGGTCAACACTCTCACACTCTCTCTCAGCCCACAATTCTTTCTCTCACAGATTTATTTCTCTCTTGCACTCTCCTTCTCCCCGATCTACACACACAATTACCCCTATACCCAAAACACCACGACACCACCACCAACTTGAGAGGACCACCCCTCTCTCTCCCTCTTCTCTGTCCAGCACTAAAGGAACTGGTGTAAAGGCTTAGAGACTCCGACGAACCCTCGTGGGTTTCGAGCAAAACTTGGCCATCTCCAGCAATTTCACGGCAAATCAAAGGTAAGGAACTCTCCATCTCATCTCTATCGTCTTTTTTATAGTTAAATTGGAGGATTTAATGACCAAATGATGGCGACCGGAGCTCGGGAGGCTTCGACCTCCTTCCCCATCGAGAAACCAACCCAGGCCTTCGGGCCTAGAACCTTTGGGCTGGGCTTCCAAGCCCAAGGCCCATGAAACCCTGAGCCCAAACCTTTTCGTAACCCAAACCAAAACCCTTGTTAGTTTTGGCCCTTAGGCCGTATAGGACTCGGGCCTTAGGGCCGTTAACCCCAAGCCTAAATCCATTTAGTTTTTATTTATTTTATTTATTTTCATTTTAAAACCCAAAGGCACTTGGGCCGGGCTTTCAAGCCCAGGCCCTTTGACCTAAGATCCTTGGACCTCAGGCCTTTGGGCCTTAGAACCCAGCCCAGTGGCGAAGCCTAGGCCCACCGAACTCAAGCCCAAGAACCCAGGCCCAAACCGGATCCAACCTTGCAGCCCAACCGCACATGGTCGGTGCGTGGGAGCCTGCCGGTACTAGCGCGTGTAGTACATGCGCCACATTCCACGGCAGTGCCAGCGAATTTTCTAATGACCCACGGCGGCGCGTGTGGTAGCGCATGGGGGTACCCGAGGTCCCCCTTTATGTTTTCCGACGTCCTGAACCCGTTTATGATGTCCATTTTCTGAAATTCAATCATTTGAGTATAGTTTTGTTAATTGTACCCTTTATGTGCTTAGGTGCGAATATTAGCGGCGATTCCGTCATTCTTATTTCGTATAGCACTTCAACGACAGAGTATCTGTGAGTGGACCCATTCTAAAATGCATGATTTAATAGTAGAAATGCATATATGAAAATCATGATTTAATGGTTACGTTTTATGAAATGTTTTATGAGTAAATTAGATTTACACTTATGATATATCATGCTTTACTGCGAATATTTTGGAATACCATATTTTATTGAACTTTTTACTGCGAATATTTTGGAATACCATATTTTATCAAACTTATGTTCTTTGTAGTATATATGATGGATGACTATTTACTATTTATGAACATGTTTTCTTTACACTTCTTTATAGTATATATGATGGATATGTTATAAAGATGATTTTGAGATATATGTACTTATGTTTGGAAATAGTATATTCAATGTTTTGTGCCTATCTAGTGGTCACTGTTCTACCTGCGGGCGATGATACTTATATTGACCTACGGGTTTGGTGCTGTAGGAGCCTACATCCAATTGATACTTGTGAATGAAGTGTTCTGAAGGAAGAGTTCTATAGGCCTTCGGGTGATACTGATACCACTAGTTAGCACACTATATACAGCATATGTTTTATGAAAGTTTTTATGGGATGCTAGGGTTTTGGAAAACCTATTACATATTATGCTATTAGGTTTCAGAAAACTTTAGGGGTTAGTATGTTGATAGCTGTTTTAGTATTATATATATCAACTTGGTCCACTCATGTTTGTTTTGCACCCCCTTAGGACATAAGAACGAGGCTTACGATCCGCGCTACGAGGCTTTCCCCTACCAGTGATATCATGCCATCATCTTTGCTTTGACATCATTGTAATAACACATTCCATTGCATTCTGAATTAGGTGTATGCTCTGAACATGTCATACACTATCACTATTTTCACGCAGAAATGAATAGTCACCTCTTATTATTTTGCTACAATTCATAAACATCATATCGTACCCTAGTAGTTCTTTTCCAACGATATGTGTTGAATATTAGTATATTATTTTATGTAGTTCAAACGAAATCTATACGCATGATTTACATGTTCTCAGTATATGCATTCATTAAATGGCTTGCGTAACCTTCAGGTGTCGGCTAGTACGTGGCCATCCTGATGTCCCTCCGACATCGGGATCGGGGCGTGTTAGATTGGTATCAGAGCATACTTAGGACTTTATTCTTCCGTCGGTAATCATAATCTTTGTTGCATCCATAATCTTTCGTCTTTCTAAATCTCATTTGCTTCTTATCAGAATTATGGACCATCCTGGTGGGAATGTACCTCGACTACCTCGTTCTGGTATAATGGGAGAAATTCAGCAGTTAACCTCCGCTCTACGGAATGTTTTTCTTGGTAGTAACAGGCCGAGTCGTACATACATGGAGATTTCTCGTAGCCACGGTGTTACGGATCTTAGGGTAGTTGGAGCCTGTCAGGAGGCTAAGGATTGGTTGGAGAAAATTGAGGATACTTTAGAGAGCATGAAATGCCCAGCATCTGAATGGGCGAATACCACTGGTTACTTCCTTCAAGGGGACTCGAGGTTTTGGTGGAAGTCAGCAAGGGGCTCTCGTCCACCTGGTTCCTTGATGACTTGGGCCACATTCAAGACACTCTTCAGTGCACACTTTTTTAGCCCCAATTATCAGCTGAGAAAGCAACATGAGTTCCTGGAGTTTAGCCAAGGCGATCTGAGCATTACAGAGTTTGATAGCACTTTCCAGCGCTTATCGAGACACCATAAGGAAACCTATGAGAACCAGCGGGAGATGATGATTCAGTTGTTGATTGTTATAAACCCAGACTATCGCGAGTTCCTGGCATCACAGAGGCATAGATCCTACGAGGATATGATTGAGACGGCATTGAGGATCGAACAGACGAGATGAGACAGTCTTAACCAAGATCAGCCTTAGAGTCAAAGCCAGCCTCAGAGTCAAAGCCAGCCTCAGAGCCAGAACCTACCTCGGAGTCAGACCCAACCTCGGAATCAGAATCAAAGGGGTCGAGGATTTTGATCCTGGAGTATGAGGGAGCCTTCTACCTCTTCTAACCCCTTCGGCCCTAGATACTCTCATTCTTTCAAGCGACAGGGTCTAGGTTCAAGATCATCTAGTAAAAACTCAGGCAGTGAGTCGGTAAGGCAATCCTTCAGCCACTTTGATTCAGGCGCAGCTAGACCGAATGTGTGTTACAGGTGCGGCAGTATTGGACACATTGCCCGAGATTACGATACTCCACATTTATCTGATAATTTTGCTGCTGGTTCAAGTTACGGTTAGAGTAATAACCCGAATACTAGTTATGGTGGACGCAGTAATACTCAGGGTTATGGCAGTACTCAAAACTATAGCGGCAGTGGTAGCCAGAGTACCCAGTTTTCTACCTAGTGACGGCCACAGCATTTCGGAGCAGCGTTAGGCAGCCGTGCTCAGGGGAACAGAGCAGGCCGTAATAACCAAGGTCCTAGGACTTTAGACGGCCGTAATAGTAGGGCGAGACGTCAGGTTCATGGGCGTATCAATGCCATGACTCAGCAGGAGGCGGAGTAGAACCCTAGAGTCATTACTGGTACGTTACTTGTGTATGATAATTGGGCTAGAGTTCTGATTGATCTGGGTGCCACTTATTTATTTGTATCTCCATCATTTGCACGGGTTGTAAACTCGCAACCTACACCACTCGGTTTTGATATGCTCATACAAATGCCACCTGGAGATCTTTTATGTGCACAGTGAGAGTATAGGGATTGCCCGGTCATAGTTGAAGAGGAATTCTTGGAGACTAATTTAATTCCCTTCAAACTTAAGAGAGTTCGATGTCATCTTGGGAATGGATTAGCTCTCCAGGCACTATGCTTATGTAGGATGTAGGGAGAAATTTGTGACTTTCAATCGGCCTAAACTATCGTCGATCACGTTTCAGGGTGAGCGACGAATCCTTCCAAATAGTATCATTTCTGCCATCCAGACAACTATGTTACTGCAGAAAGGATGTGTAGGATTCTTAGCCGATGTAGTCACGAGGGATGAACCTTCTTTGTGTGCCGAAGATGTGCCAGTGGTGAATAAATTCATCGATGTGTTTCCTGAGGATTTTCCAGGGTTACCACCAGCGAGGGAAATAAAATTCACCATTGATTTACTTCCAAGTACTAACCCTATATCCTTCGCACTGTACCGAATGGCACCTGCGGAGTTAAGAGAACTGAAGACTTAACTTCAGAAGCTTGTGGATAAGGGCTACATCCAGCCCATTATGTCTCCCTGGGGCGCTCTTGTCTTGTTTGTCAAAAAGAATGATGGGTCGATGAGACTTTGCATCGACTATCGGCAACTGAATCGGGTGACGGTGAAGAACCGTTAACCTTTGCCTCAGATTGATGATCTATTTGACCAGCTAAATGGTGCTCAAGTGTTTTCTGAGATCGATCTTCGTTCGGGTTGTCACCAGCTATTGATCCGGGATGAAGATATGCTGAAAGCTGCATTCCGCACTAAGTATGGACACTATAAGTTCTATGTCATGCCTTTTGGGTTAACAAATGCACCTGCAGCATTCATAGATTTGATGAACAAAGTCTTCATACCGTATCTGGATCGGTTTATGATTGTGTTCATTGATGACATCATGATCTATTCCAAAAGTTATGCCGAGCACATGAAGCATTTGAGGTTGGTGTTTGAGAGGTTGAGAAATCATCAGCTGTATGCCAAGTTCAGTAAATGTCAGTTATGGCTAAATCAAATCAGTTTCCTCGGACATGTGGTCTCTACTGAGGGAATTAGTGTGGACGCTCAGAAGGTTTCAGCAGTGTCTACATGGGAGCAACCGATGAATGTTACAAAAGTGAGGAGTTTTCTAGGTCTGGCTGGCTATTACAGACGTTTTGTGCAGGATTTCTCAGCAATCACCCTGCCTCTTACTAAGTTGACTCTGAAGGGGGTCAAATTCGAATGGAATGATGATTGTGAATGGAGTTTCCAGGAGCTTAAGCAGCGTCTTATTCAGGCTCCCGTCCTTGCTCTTCCGGATAATGGCGGTGAGTTTGAGATTTACACTGATGCATCCTTGTCAAAACTGGGTTGTGTTCTGATGCAGCATGGGAAAGTCATCGCCTATGTTTCCAGCCAGCTCAAGAATCACAAGAGAAACTACCACACTCATGATCTGGAACTCGGAGCAGTGGTCTTTGCTCTAAAGATCTGGCGGCATTACTTGTACAGTGAGAAGTACCGTATATTCACTGATCACAAGAGCCTGAAACATGTCTTCACTTAGAAGGAATTGAATTTGAGGCAAAGAATGTGGATGAAGCTTATTAGTGATTATGACT
The DNA here is from genome assembly GCA_024362995.1 of Heteromeles arbutifolia. NCBI lineage: Eukaryota > Viridiplantae > Streptophyta > Magnoliopsida > Rosales > Rosaceae > Heteromeles > Heteromeles arbutifolia. The sequence goes on from JANCRC010000015.1 coordinate 7,332,418, forward strand.
GCACTATCGACTATCATCCTGGACACGCTAATGTAGTAGCAGATTCATTTAGTCGAAGATCCCATAGACAGCTTGCCTCCCTTTAAGCTATCCATGTTCCGCTACTGTTTTCTCTGCAAAAAATCGGTGTTTCAGTAACACCAGATACACAGGGAGATTTGTTGGCACATTTCCAGGTTAGGCCTGTCCTGGTGGATATGGTTAGGGAAGCTTAGGAGCTTGATCCGTAATGTGCAGACCTAAAGAAGCAGGTACTAGATGGGTCGATACGAGATTTGAAAATCCGGATAGATGAAGCCTTAGTGATGGGAAATAAGTTGTTTGTGCCTAAGAACAATGAAGCAGTGAATAAGGAAATTCTTAATGAAGCTCACATCTCGGCGTATGCCATGCATCCAGGGATTACCAAACTGTATCACACCATTCGTCCGTTCTACTACTGGTATGGGATGAAATAGGATGTGGCATAGTATGTGAGAATATGCATTATTTGCCAGCAGGTGAAGGTAGAGAGACAAAAGCCTGAAGGCCTAATGCAGAACCTCCCGATACCAACGTGGAAATGGGAAGACATCACCATGGATTTTGTGTATAGTTTACCGATGACGCAGTCGAGGTTTGATGGCATCTGGGTGATTGTAGATCGTCTCACTAAGACTGCTTATTTCTTGCCTGTTCGACAAACTTACACACTGGAGAAGTTGGCAAAGTTGTTCATTGATAATATTGTCAAACTTCATGGTGTACCCATGACCATTGTATCGAACAAAGATCCAAAGTTCACCTTTAGGTTTTGGAGAGCTTTTAATGTCGCCATGGATACTCAATTGTTGTATAGCACTACCTACCATCCACAGACCGATGGTCAATCAGAGATGACGATTCAAACCTTGAAGGACATGTTGAGAGTGTCTGTTCTCCAGTGGAAGGGTAGCTGAGATAATTACTTGTCGTTGGTTGAGTTTGCCTACAACAACAGCTATCATTTCAGTATTGCCATGGTACCATTTAAGGCACTATACAAGAAGGCGTGCCGGACATCGTTGTGTTGGACAGAGGTTGGTGAATGGGTGTTAGTGGGGCCAGAAATTGTTGACACTACTAATACTAACATCTAGCTGATTAAGAGAAATCTGAAGGCGGCTCATGATCAACATAAAAGCATTACGAACCGACATTCCAGAGACCGTGAGTATAAGATCGGTGACCTTGACTTCTTGAAGTTGTCTCCTTGGAAGGGTGTGGTTCGTTTTGGTAAGCGAGGGAAGTTGAGCCCTCGATATGTCAGTCCTTACTAGATTACGGAGAGGATTGGTGCAATTGCTTATAGATTGGAGCTACCACCAGAGTTAGCGCAGATTCACAACGTTTTTCATGTTTCCATGCTTCAGAAGTATGTGTCGGATCCCTTTCATGTTATTCAGCTGGAACCGCTGGAAATGAATCAGGATGCAAGCTATGTCGAGGAACCGGTGGCTATCATCGACCTACAAAATAAGACTCTGACGAACAAAGTCATTCCGTTGGTGAAAGTGCTGTGGAGAAACCATGTCGTCGAGGAAACGATGTGGGAAATGGAGGAACTGATAAAGAGTCAGTACCCGTATCTTTTTAGTTAAGTTTGTAATTTCGAGGAGGAAATTTCTTTTAAGGGGGGTAGATTGTTTTCCCCTAAAGATTTATTGAAGTTACAAATTGATCCCTAATCCTCTACCCAATCAGAATCCACTAACTCATCTCTATCTCTCTCTCCTTCCCTCGGGTTAACACTCTCACACTCTCTCTTAGCTCACTCTTCTCTCTCTCACACTATCTATTTCCCCCATCTACACACACACCTACCCCCACACCCAAAACACCACGACACCACCACCAACTCGAGAGGACCACATCTCTCTCTCTCTCCCTCATCTCTGTGCAGCACCAAATGAACTAGTGCAAAGGCTTAGAGACTCAAACGAAACCCCGTGGGTTTCGAGCAAGACCCAGCCACCTCCAGCCATTTCACGGCAAATCAAAGGTAAGGAACCCTCCCTCTCATCTCTATCGTCTTTTTTTTATACTTAGATCGGAGGATTTAATGACCAAATGATGGCGACTGGAGCTCTAGAGGCTTTGGCCTCCTTCCCCAGCGAGAAACCAAACCAAGCCTTTGGGCTGGGCTTCCAAGCCCAAGGCCCGTGAAACCCCGAGCCCACACCCTTTTGTAACTCAAACCAAAACCCTTGTTAGTTTAGACCCTTGGGCCGTATAGAACTCGGGCCTTAGGCCCCTTAACCCCAAACCCAAATCCATTTAGTTTTTATTTATTTTCTTTTTAAAACCCAAAGGCACTTGGGCTGGGCTTTCAAGCCCAGGCCCTTTGACCCAATACCCTTAGACCCTCGGCCTTTGGGCCTTAGAACCCAACCCAGTGGCAAAGCCCAGGCCCACCGAACCCAAGCCCAAGAACCCAGGCCCAAACCTGGTCCAACCCTACAGCCTAGCTGTACGTGAGCCTGCGCGTGGCCGGCGCGTGGGAGCCTACCGGTGGCGCGGGCAAATTTTTCGGCGACCTATGGTGACGCGTGAGGGCGCGTGGGGGTACCCGAGGTCCCCCTTTATGTTTTCTGACGTCCTGAACCCGTTTATGACGTCTATTTTCTAAAATTCAATCGTTTGAGTATAGTTTTGTTAATTATACCATTTATGTGCTTAAGTGCAAATATTAGCACGATTCCGTCATTCCTATTTTGTACGGCTCTTCGATGACGGAGTATCTGTGATTGGACCCCTTGTAAAATGCATGATTTAACAGTAGAAATGTATACATGAAAATCATGATTCAATGGTTACGTTTTATGAAACGTTTTATGAGTAAATTAGATTTATACTTATGATATATCATGCTTTACTGTGAATATTTTGGAACACCATTTTTATCGAACTTATGTTCTTTGTAGTATATATGATGGATGACTATATACTATTTATGAACATGTTTTCTTTACACTTATTTATAGTATGTATGATGGATGACTATATGCTATGAAGATGATTTTGAGATATATGTACTTATGTTTGGAAATAGTATATTCAATGTTTTGTGTGTATCTAATGGTCACTGTTCTACATGCGGGCGATGATACTTATATTAACCTACGGGTTGGGGTGCTGTAGGAGCCTATGGGCGATTGATACTTGTGAAGGAAGTGTTCTGAAGGCATAGTTCTATAGGCCTTTGAGCGATACTGATACCACTAGTTAGCACACTATATACGACATATGTTTTATGAAAGTTTTTATGGCATGCTAGGGTTTTGGAAAACCTATCACATATTATGCTATTAGTTTTCATAAAACTTTGGGGATTAGTAAATTGATAATTGTTTCAGTATTATATATATATATATCAACTTGGTCCACTCTTGTTTGTTTTGCGCCTCTTCAGGACATAGGAACAAGGCTTACGATCCGCGCTACGAGGTTTTCCCCTACCAATGATATAATGCCATCATCTCCACTTTGATATCATTGTAATAACACCTTCCATTGTATTCTGAATTAGGTGTATTCTCTGAAATGTCATGCACTATCACTATTTTCACGCAGAAATGAATAGTCACCTCTTATTATTTTGCTACAATTCATAAACATCATATCGTACCCTAGTAGTTCTTTTCCAATGATATGTGTTGAATATTAGTATACTATTTTATGTAGTTCGAACGAAATCTATACGCATGATTTACATGTTCTCAGCATATGCATTCATTAAATGGTTTGCGTCACCTTCGGGTGTCGACCAGCACGTGACCATCCCGATGTCCCTCGAACATCGGGATCGGGGCTTGTCACTCACACCCTTCACCACCTCCCCCTCTCTGTCTCTCTTTCCCCGCCCATACAACCCTTAATCTCTAACCAAAACACACCCACTGAATCGAAAAAAAATTAAAGGTACGCGATTTACCAACTCCCAATTAATCCACACTGAAATCGAACCTTCCCGCCCTTGACCAGCTCTCTCTCTCTTTCTCTCTATCTTTCTTTCCCAGCGAAGACAACCCTAATCTCTCCCTTCCTCGCCAACAAAAACACTTACTGAACAAAAATAAAATAAAGGTATAAGATTACCAGGTCACAGTTGCAACGCAACTTCAATCCACCTCAAGTCCATTCCTCACCCCAGCTCCCCATCTCTGCCTCTCTTTCCCCGTCTCCGACAAAAGATACCACCGAGTAAAAAAAATTTAAACTTTTTTAATTACACCGAGTCACAACAACCCGGTTCTACTTATGAGCCCGTCACTTTTTAGCCGTTAGATCGTCGTCCGTATGAATGGTCCAGACGCTTCGTCCGCACATTAGACACGCCCTTATAGAGATTGTGATCTCTAATTGGGTACCATCTATAGTTTTATTACAGTCAAGCCCACCTTTCATTAATTGGAAAAACCTTCCTCAGAGCCTCAGATCCTTGTATGTTGACAATCATCCACCACACTATGTATGCCCATCATTATTCAGGATTTTAATGATTAATTAGATAAAAACAAAATCCTTGATAAAAAAAAAGGATAAAAACAAATTCCATGCATCTGTAAGTTCACTACTTTATCTCAAAAAATACTAGTCAAATACAAAATAATTACAACAACAAAGTCTTTTTTTACTAAGTGGGGTCGGCTAAGTCAAATACAAACAATTAATCTCAAAATAATAATACTCCCGGTCAAGTACAATCATACAATTGTGATATTATATGTCAAAGTTAAAGAGATAACCTTTATAGTGAGTGGAACGAAGCAGAGGTAAAATATCGCACTGTAATTAAAAACACAAGGAGATGGCAAATTAAAGAGGGAGGAATGGATGATATTATTGATCTTTCTTTCTGTCTGTCTTTCCGTTGTACCTTTTAATTGCATTTGAGTGCTTTATTTATATAGCAACTCGTATTATTACAATTTGACATTTACAACACTCAATGTTGAAAAACGATCTTCCTGCATCCAAAGTCAATTTCCATTTTCATGGGTATTGAAAACTTATGCCAAAGTTGAAAACCCATTCTGTGTGAGAATTGGAAAGTCTTCCAAGGTACTGTGGGCATTCACTACCCACCAGTATTTTCAACACTCCCCCTTGAATGCCCACATATCAACATCAGTTGCCTCGTTAAAACCTTGCTTGGAAAAACCCAGTAGGAAAAAACCATAGCGAAGGAAAAAGAGTACAACTTTACCAGAATTGTTGATGTAGTGTTAAGTATGCTTATGTTGCCTCGTTAAAACCTTGATAGGAAAAACCCAGTGGGAAAAATCCTAATCGAAGGAAAAAGAGTACAACAGGCATGTATCATGGATGTTCCCCCTGATATATATCTCCCCCTGATTCCGCATTCTCCAAACTTAGTTGTTTGGTAAGTTGACGTACTTTGCACCAACTTCTGAAACGTGCACTTTGGTAGAGACTTGGTGAACAAGTCTGCCAGATTTTCATTAGAACGGATTTGTCTGACTTCAATAACTTTAGCCTTCTGAAGCTCATGTGCACTGAAAATTTTTGGAGATATGTGTTTAGTTTTATCGCCCTTGATGAATCCTTCCTTCATTTGGGCAACACAAGCTGCATTATCTTCATGAATGACAGTTGGATTGTCTGTCTTCGAATTTAGACCACATGAATTCCGGATATGATGGATCATTGATCTTAACCAAGAACATTCACGACTTGCTTCATGTAAAGCAAGTATTTCTGAATGATTTGAAGATGTAGCAACTAATGTTTGTTTGTTGAGCGCCATGAGATCACCGTATCTCCATTCTTGAACATATATCGAGTTTGTGAGCGAGCTTTATGTGGATCAAAGAGAAAACCAGCATCTGCATATCCAACAAGGACCTGGTCATTTGTGGAGTTCTTTGAGTAGGAGAGACCCATGTCTGTTGTCCCACGAAGGTATCGCAATACATCTTTGACACCCTTCCAATGACGAATTGTTGGAGTAGAGTTATACCTTGCTAACAAGTTAACTGAAAAAGCTATATCTGGTTTAGTACATTGTGCTAAATACAACAAAGCACCTATTGCACTCAGATATGGTACTTCTGGACCAAGGACCATTTCATCATCTTCTTTTGGACATAATGGATCTTTCTTAATGTCCAGAGAACGAACGACCATTGGTGTGCTGAGTGGATAAGCCTTATCCATGCCAAATCGCTTCAGAATTTTTTCAATGTAAGCTGATTGGTGGACCAAAATTCCACTAGCACAATGCTCGATCTGCAGGCCGAGACAATATTTTGTTTTCCCAAGGTCTTTCATTTCAAATTCGCTTTTTAGATATTCAGCAGTTTTATGGAGCTCTTCATGAGTTCCAATTAGGTTAATATCATCAACATATACTGCCACTATAGCAAATCCAGAATTGGATTTCTTAATAAACACACAAGGGCAAATGACATTGTTGATGTATCCTTCTTTGATCAAATATTCACTGAGACAATTATACCACATTCGTCCAGATTGTTTCAGCTCATACAATGATCGCCTTAATTTGATCGAAAGCATACCTCGTGGTTTCTTACTTGTTTCAGGCAACTTAAGTCCTTCTGGGACTTTCATGTATATGTCAGCATCTAATTCTCCATATAAATACGCAGTGATGACATCCATAAGTCGCATGTCAAGTTTTTCTGAAACCACTAAACTTATTAAGTAACGAAACGTAATTGCGTCCATTACAGGAGAGTATGTCTCCTCATAATCAATTCCAAGTCTTTGCGAAAAACCTTGTGCAACGAGTCGTGCTTTATATCTAACAAGCTCGTTTTTCTCATTGTGTTTCCTTGTAAATACCCATTTGTAACCCACGAGGTTTACATCAAGCGGGGTTTGGACTACTGGTCCAAAAACACTTTGCCTTTCCAAGGAATTAATTCTGCCTGGATTACATCTTTCCACTTAGGCCAATCATGTCTCTGTTTGCATTCAGCAATAGAGCGGGGCTCAATATCATCACTTAAGATGATTTCAGTGGCTACTGCGAATGCGAACATATCATCAATGATTATATCATTCTGATCCCACAATTCATTAGTACAAGCATAATTTATGGAGATTTCTTTGCTTTCATGTACTTCTGTCTCTTCAGGGACAAACGTCTCATCAAGGACATTTTCTTTTTCTGGAAGTCCAGAATCATGAATTGTGGATTTGTCATTCATTTTCTCTTCATGAATGATTTCATTTGGATTCAGTTATGCCCTCGTCTTTCTCTTTCGAGGGGCTGAATCTTTTGAACCTGGTGGTCTACCACGCTTCAGGCATGCACTAGATGAATCATTCGCTGCCACTTTATTTTGTCCAATAGGGACATCAATTCTTGCAGTGCATTTGCAGCTGGTATATGTAATTTTGTCACTTTCACAGCATCATTAAATGCATCTGGCATTTGATTAGCAATGCTTTGAAGATGAACGATCATTTTCACTTCATTTTCACATTAAATGCTTCGAGGATCAAATTGAGACACTGTGGGAACAACCCATGTCAGCTCTTTCCATTCTTCTGGAACGGTCTTTTCTCCCCCTAACGACAGAAAGACTGTCTCATTAAAGTGACAATCAGCAAAACGTGCTGTAAACATATCACCTGTCAGGGGTTCCAAATATCTGATGATATATGGTGAATCAAAACCCACATAAATTCCCAGTCTACGCTGAAGTCCCATTTTAGTGCGTTGTTACGGTGCAATAGGCACATAAACAGCACAACCAAAAACTAGTAAATGTGAAATGTTTGGATGATGTCCAAACACGAGTTGTACTGAGGAGTGTTGGTGATTGGCTATTGGCCTTAATCGAACCAATGATGCAGCATGTAAGATGGCATGTCCCCATGTAGAGACTGGCAATTTTGTTTTCATAAGCTGAGTGCGAGCTATTAACTGAAATCGCTTGATCAATGCTTCTGCTAAGCCATTTTGAGTATAGACATGAGAAATAGGGTGTTCAACATCAATGCCCAATGTCATGCAGTAATCATCAAAAGTTTGGGACATAAATTCACTAGCGTTATCAAGTCGGATTGACTTAATGGGATAATCTGGGAACTGTGCTCGTAATTTAGTTATCTGAGCAAGAAGTCTCGTAAAAGCCACATTCCGAGTAGACAAGAGACAAACATGTGACCATCGGGTAGATGCATAAACCAAAACCATAAAATATCGAAATGGTCCACAAGATGGTGGAATAGGTCCACAAATATCCCCTTGAATTCTTTGCAGAAATGATGGGGATTCAACATCAACCTTTAGTTGTGATGGTCTAATTACCAACTTCCCTTGAGAATAAGCCTTGCAAGGGTTATCATTTGAGATAGCAATATCTCTGCTCAATAATGGATATCCATTAGAATTGGTAATGATCCTACGCATCATGGTGGATCCTGGATGACCCAGACGGTCATGCCAAAGCATGTAAACCTTTGAATCAATGAACTTCTGGTTCATGACAGTATGTGATTCAATTGTCCTTATGTATGTATAATACAATCCACTCGACAAACCACGCAACTTTTCCAATATACGCTTCTGGGTATCATTGGAGGTAATGCATAGATACTCCACATTTTCTGCACTTTTCGTTTCAATGTGGTATCCATTTAGATGTATGTCTTTGAAACTCAACAAATTTCGAGTAGATCGAGTAGCGTACAACGCACTCTGTATGGACAATATTGTTCCATTTGGTAACATAATCTGGGCTTTCCATGAGCCTTCAATTACATCTGAAGGTCCTGATATTGTTGTTACCCCTACTCTTGTAAGCATTAAGCTTGAGAAATATTTTCGATCACGAAGTATTGTATGTGTGGTTGCGCTGTCTGCAAGACAAATATCTCTGCCATTTCTCATGTTCTGAGAATAACCACAGTTTTTATCCATGCTTTCTGAGTAAATGGAATCACAGTTAACAAACAATTTATAACAAGAAATTTACATGCCACTTTTATTGAATCTGAAAAACTAGTTTTAGACAACAAGTTCAGCATAATAAAAGTACATTAAACATAAATGATTTAATCGGACCGATAGGCTTCATTTCCCCTTTCCACAATAAAGTCTGAAACATCTAGGTGGGTTGTGTTCAACTATCCTGATAAGTCACACACAGGATTAGGTATATCCATTAGTCTAGCCTGGTCGAGAAAATTAGTCTCGACACCCTTCTCCTTGAAGGAGGGTTGATACAAATCCACCAGATGTTTTGAGGTACGACAGGTACGCGCCCAATGCCCATTGCCACCACATCTATGGCAGGCTCCTTCAGAGTTTCTGGGAGCATTGTTCATATGAGCTTTGCCTTTATGGCGATTCACATTTTTGAAGCTCGGGCCTGAATTATGCCTCGGAACCTGGTTGTGAAATTGACCACCATGGTTCTTGCCTTTCCTGTTCCATCGACCTCGCTTGTGGCCACATCCTCGTTTATGATTATCGCCATCAGAGGATGTGGCGTTCACTTCGAGGGAAGCAGCATTCACTTCTGGGAATGGTGCAGATCCAGTAGGTCTGGAATGATGGTTTCTCATCAGGAGCTCATTGTTCTGTTCAGCTACCAAGAGCACAGATATCAGCTGGTTGTACTCAGTGTAGCCTCGCGCTCTATAGTGCTGTTGCAGGAGCACGTTAGAGGCATGAAATGTACTGAAAGTCTTTTCCAGCAACATTTCCTTAGTAATGGTATCCCCACAGAGCATCATCTAAGAGGTAATTCTGAACAATGCAGAATTGTACTCAGCCACGGACTTGAAATCCTGGATCCTTAGGTGAGTCCACTCATAGCGAGCTCTTGGAAGAATCACCGTTGTCTGGTGATTGTATCTGTTTCTCAAGGCATTCCAAAGAGTTAACGGATCTTCAACCGTTAAGTACTCGCTTTTTAATGCCTCATCAAGATGGCGGCGAATAAAGATCATTGCCTTCGCCCGATCTTGAGAGGATGAGTTACTCTCTTCCCTGATGGTATCTCCAAGATTCCCTGCTTCCAAATGGATCTTGGTATCCAGTACCCAGGTAAGGTAATTCTTCCCGGTAATGTCTAGGGCAGCATATTCAAGCTTCGCCAAGTTCGCCAAGTTCGCCATTTTCTTTTCTGAAAGAAAATGAGATGTGTAAGAACTTGCAATAATATGTATTCCTGGAGGAATATAGTGTTAGAACTTCTGGTTCTTACAAATTTTTCATTTTGATCTTCAGGCCAAAATGACAAGCACTCGAAACTTCTGGCTCGAGATTTTCAAGGTGAATGAGAAGGGCGATTGTACCGCACCACTCTCATTGAAATAATGTAACATAGAATGGGCGATTATTCCGCACCACTCAAGTAGCAAGAAAATTAAAATACGCAGAGCAGGGTGGGCGATTATACCGCTCCACCTAGAATTGCAATGAAATTAAACAGCAGGTAAATTTAAATTTGCAGGGCAAGATGGGCGATTATACCGCTCCACCTAAAATTTGCAGTAAAATTAGATCTGCAGTCCAAGATAGGCGATGATACCGCACCATCTTGGATTGCAGTAAGATTAAATTTGTAGTTCAAGATGGGCGATTATACCACACCATCTTGGATCGCAGTAAAATTAACATAAATAAATATTGGGTTAGTAATCAATATCCAAACCAAACAAGAAATCAAAGATGTATGTAACCGTTAGTTGGAGAACTAGAAGCAGGCATGGAGCAAACAGTTCGTCGCGAGGGTATACCGCGCAGTTGAGGCAGAGGAAAAAGATTAACAGTAAAAACCTTAGAGGAAACATTTTTTTTTTTTTCGATCGGCTGAGAGAAATGAGGGAATGATTTCTTTTGGCTTATGTAAATGAGATATGGTTATATTTAGAGACTCGTGCTGATAACGTGTTATATTATATGTCAAAGTTAGAGAGAACCTTTATAGTGAGTGGAACGAAGCAGAGGTAAAATATCACACTGTAATTAAAAACACAAGGAGATGGCAAATTAAAGAGGGAGGAGTGGATGATATTATTGATCTTTCTTTTTGTCTGTCTTTCCGTTGTACCTTTTGATTACATTCGAATGCTCTATTTATAGAACAACTCGTATTATTACAATTTGACATTTACAACACTCAATGTTGAAAAACGATCTTCCTGCATCCAAAGTCAATTTCCATTTTCATGGGTATTGAAAACTTATGCCAAAGTTGAAAACTCATTCTGTGTGAGAATTGGAAAGTCTTCCAAGATAAAGTGGGCATTCACTACCCACCAGTATTTTCAACAACAATCAGCTTGCTCTTAATTATTCTCTCACTATATTTGACTGTTGTAGTCCTCTTTTAGCTACTCAAATGACACAATAAAAATCCCAAGAAAAATTACAGCAAACTTTCTGTTAGTCAACCGAAAACATCGGAAACACTGTGCCTTGTTTCTTCTCTTTTTCCCAAGTATATATTGAAAAAAAAAAAAAAAAAAAACAAGAAAAGAAACACAAGCAAACTATTCATTCTCGACAAGAACCTTTGAACTTGATCTGGATTGAAAACTATTACGTCGACTCTACTCTCAGAAAAATCTTCATGAACTCGTATACAAGATAACTTATAGCAGCTGACGGTAAAACCTGATGAGCACATGAGAAAAACGTCAAGAAACTTCACCGTAAACCTGATCGAATGACAAAAGTGTTCTCATCTAAAGAATCGTCAGAGTATCATACCTGCAATAGGCTTGGTGTTAATCCTGCATAAAGAGCAGGTACACCTCCTTGCTCAACAATTTTCACACAAGTTGCGAAAGCACTTAACTTAGTAGCCCGAACTTGCATTTGAAGGTGTCTCCTCACAACTTCAAATGGATATGTAGCAGCTTCAGAACAAGCACCGGCAATTGCCCCATATAGTAATGTTCGAACGGGACCCAACTCCAGTTGTTCCATAGCATTCAGTTTATCACCTTCTTGTTTCATGTGTTGGATCCTTTTCCTCCCTTCAGGTGAATGCAGATAAGCTGATTTCAGTATATCATAAACACCGTACAAAACTGCTCCTGAAGGTGCCATGCTCACAATCGAGGGTAGTAAACCCTTGTAAAGCGAAAAGAACCCTTCAGTTTGGATCATGTGGCGGAAAGCACCAATTACACCACCCAAGGCTTCTCCACCAGGTGCTACCATCTTTGTCCTGATCTGAAAGAATTGGCATTTTAGAATACAACTTGGGCCAATTCTTACTTGCAAGCAATAGAATTCAGCCTATGCACACTCTTACGGCGTGACCTATAAAAGTGTGGGTCATGGACGATCAATCCTATTCTGCACATTGAACTACAAAGTTGAAGAAGAACTAATTTGAACACAAATTAAGAGAGAAACCAGGAAAAAAGTGCTTATGAGATGAAATCAGCTGAACCAAATAACAGTAGAAGGTTGCAACATACCGTGTCCATAGGTAAGCAGAACAAAGTGGCTGTAATTCCAGCCGCAGCACCAGCAAGAAACCTCTCGTAATTTGTGGACTCCTCATTCCGAGACAATTTCATCAGATGATTTCTGTAAGTATCGTAAGCATAGAAATTGATAGCCTTAAAGGGTGCTGTGCGAAGAATATTGACAAAATTTCCTTTCCAAAATCCCTTCAGCCCTTGAGAAGCTGCAATCGTCCTGATGAGCTCAAAAAGGTTCTTCTGTTCACCTCGAACTATATATTCCAGCTTTAGCCTCTCAAGAGGAGCAACAAACGTCCTAAGAAAACAGAAAACAAGAAGAAGTTTCTTTTGAGTCCTGGAGAAGCATAAGATGTACCATAAACCAAATTAAAGCATAATAAATGCACATCGAAAAGAGAAACTGACAATTGGGTTTTTGTATTCCATTTATAGACCAACTCCAATGGAGTCATATAAATTTAGTTTTTAGTCCAAAGTTTGCCCCCAATGCATGTTTCTCTAACGGTCGAGAATATCCAACAAAGGAGTCATACAAATTTTGTTTTTAGTGCAAAGTTTTTGTTCAAATATCCACACAAAATCAAAACCACATAACAAAAATTTATTTGATCAGAATTGGAAATCAAATAAAAAAATTTCATAAATCGATTCATACTTTATTTGGAGGATCAAAAACTTCAAAATCACCACTATAAAAAAAAAAGACAAAACTTGTTTTCATATGACAATGTCTTGGAGTTTTAGTCAAAATAGAACGTAAAAGAAAAAATGCGTGATGGCAAAGAGTTTGAGTATTTGACATGGATTTATTGATAAATTTTGGTTTTTATGTTAATTTCATTTTTATTTAATGATAATTATATAAAAGGGCTAAAAAGATAATTCATATTTAAAATTTCAGTTGAATGTAAATTGAAGTTATCCTGATTCAAATAAATTTTTTCTAAGGGATGTGATATCCATCCATCCCATTTTACTTTTCACATCCTTTTTAATTTTCAGCTGTCGGATCGGATGAATTAAAGAAGATCAACGGACATAAATTATCAAAGAGTGTATGAGAAGTAAAATGGGATGCGTGGATAGCACATCCTTTCCTAAAAGTTTTTTGAGTCCATCTGAGTCAGCTTAAACATACAAAAATAACGATCTAACGGCTAAAACACCGGAATAGGAAAAGCATAATGTAATTCTATTTTCAATCTAAAGGCGCCTGGTAATTCACAAACAAATACAACTCATTCGGGTTTAGAGTGATCGAACCTTGAAACCATAGCAGCAACAGCTCCAGACCAAAGATGCTTGGTCGTATTCATCGCAGCCGATCCCTTCCGTGCAGTCTCACCCTCACCCTCGAACACCGCCACAATGGTGGCCTCCTCCTCCGAGGACGAAAAGCTTTTATCCCCATTTTGCCCCAGGACTTGTCCTGATTCCCGAACATACCTCTCCTCACCACCATCCCTTTCACTCCCCTTTATCGACAAGCTCACAGACAAAAACAACCCCCCGCCGCCACCTCCTCTTAAACCTTCAAAATGCAGCGTCTTGTGGCAGTGGCGCCTTAAACGACAGGCCGAACCCGAACAGGAACGCGAACGGGTACTGTGAGAAATCACAGAAAGGAAGGAAGGAGGGATGGTGTTGCTGGGGTGCAGGAACAGTCCTCCGAGGGAGATCGGATCGGGATCGGGATCGGACGGGTAGGAATTGATGAAATGGGTGAGGAGGTTGAAGCTGGAGTGGTCGGGTGGGAGCATTTCCGGGGACGTGAAAACGGCGCCGTAGAAGGGTGGAGGAGCGTGGGAACTAACGACATTTAGGGGTTAATAAGAGAGTGGGGAAGAGAAGAGGGGGAAGAAGGAAGCTTGAAGAGGACGAGAGAGAGAGAGAATGTTTGGAATAATTTAGTGTGGGAAATGAAAGCGACAGGTGGGAATTTTGAATTGGTGAAGGGTGATGGTGGATTTGGTGCTTGGTTTCCATCGCCTTCACTTCATTTCAGTATCTCTGGTTTGGATGATTGCTTGATTGAACCCTTTCCGTTTGGATCCCACCAACCTCCAAACCTCCACTACTTACTCCCTTTCCTAACAAACGGTAAAATAATTGGCCAGGGATCTGCTGTCCCGAATTTGATGTCTCCTTTGTGTGTCTTTCTTAATTTTTTGACACTTGTCTATTAATTTAACAACCAAAGTTAACGCTCTTAATTTTTTATAAACTAATTAAAAAAATCAAAAATTAAAGAAAATAAAAACCCACTTGATAACCATCCACTGCAACTACAAAATCCCATTGCCGATGACCACTGCAACCACACAGCCTATCGCCGCCGACCACTGCAACCACACCAGTGACACCACCCCATCGTCGTCGACGCTGCTCCTCACAGCGATGAAGCTTTCTTTCCTTTTCCTTCTCTCTTTTCAAATTCCCGTACTCTCGTCAATACGTGTGAAGTTTGAAGTTTGAAATTTGAAATTTGGGATATCTAATCGATCAGTATGTAATCGATCCATCTCGTCACAGCCGGCAAACAATGTGTGAAGTTTGAAATATGAGAATATCATATCGATCGAGTGGGGGAGGATGCTGAAGGGTTGGGGTTGGTGTCTGCGGTGATAGATTGAGAATATCTAATCTAATCGATCCATCTTGTGGCCGAAATGCATGGTGGAGAGGTTGGGTTTGGTGGCTGTGATGATAGATTGGGGGACGATGCTGAAGGGTTTCATCAGCTATGGTGCCTTTAATTTTTCAGTTTTTTTTAAATCAAATTCTATGTAAAGTAACAGTGTCACTGGTGTGGTTGCAGTAGTCATAGGCGATGGGATTTTGTAGTTGCACTGGATAGTTATCGAGTGAGTTTTTATTTTCTTTAATTTTTAATTTTTCAATTAGTTTATAAAAAATTAACAGTGTTAAGTTTGGTGTTAAATTAATAGACAAGTGTCAAAAAATTAAGAACGAGACACAAGGGAGGCATCAAATTCGGGATAGCAGATCCCTGGCCAAAATAATTGGCCTTATGTGGTGGAGTGTGGACCTTGCGTGCGGACCACAATCTGACGGCTGAGATTGGGCGAGCTCACGCGTAGAACCGGGTAATCTGCTACATCGAACGGGTAAAATCAGTCTCCTCTACTTTGTCCTTCCTTTCCTTTTTCTGCAGACCACTCCATCAAATTCCCCCCCCAGCGAGTCGGGAGTGCTGAGCGTGAAGAGCAGCGGCACTTCTTCAAAGAGAAAGATAGGATATTTTGTCACCAGAAGATGATTGAGAGCTCTTCAAGCAAGCAGGCAGCTGATTTCAAGCACAAATCTGTGCACACTGTTACAAAAACTGAGGTTGAACCCATCACCCATGTCAAATATTTGATTAATTTTTTGAATTTTTTAACTTTTTGACCTTAGAGTTGTGTTCTTTGGATTGGTTTTTCAATTGGGTGAATTGGGTTTGAGGGTTTGTGAATTGATTTAGCTGTTTTTGATGGACTATGAGATGTTTTAATGACTGTAGCCTTACATTCTGTTTGGTTGCTAAGAAAGTTTTTCTATAGGATTGGATCGGATTCAATTTCTGTCATCAGACTACCAGGCAATATAATATATGATTAGGATTCACGTATAATTATTTACTACAGTATGCTTATTGCTGGGAGATACACCAGAGTGGACAAAATCTTGCTAGTGTGGCCAAGGCATCCATACCCCATGACCAACCGGTGATATCTCTCTCTCTCTCTCTCTCTCTCTCTCTCTCTCTCTCTCTCTCATGAAACTAGTTTGGTAGTCAAATTATTTTGTTTCGCAAGTTTGAATTCCAACATATTGTGGAATTAAGGATACATCCATACGCAACACTGTGTCAACTATAGTTTTTAATTATAACTAGGGTATGAAATAGAATTATCCGTTGAGTTTATAAATGCTAGATGGCCTGCCTTTGCTTATAGAATTCGAACTTGGAACTTTTTACCACTCTACTGGGCCCTGGCAGAGCTAGGGGAGCTTACATCCGGCCATGGCCCTCTGATATGATTCATAACTTCTGCTCTGCATAGAGTGGCCTTTGGCTGGTAACCAACCAGTGACTGTTACATACATGATGCACCCATAAAAGAGGTTGCTTGGGATCCCGGAGAAATGAACTACTTAGTCACAGGAAACTGGGACAAGACTACGAAGTAAGTAAAACGTACATGTTTTTATCTAGTTTGAGCTATCTGAATTTGTACACCAGAAATTTTAGTGGGAGTCCTGTTGTGTAAATTTCAGCAAGCTATGGTTGTGTAAATTTCCATACGCACTTGCTTAACTTGCTTATATGATTGGACTTTCTATTTGGCAGATTAGAGACACTCAGTAATTGATCTTGGATATTGGATGTTTGCTTTGAACAGAGCTAAGAAACTACCATAGTTTTGTCCAGTGTTACTGGACTTGTGTAAAGTTGTACGTGGGCGAATGAGACATGTGAAATGTTTGTTACTTTGGTGTAAAACAAGTGACACATTTTTTTGATAGTTTATGCAAGCCTTCAACGACATCTGAGGAAGAAGGATGGAAGAGAGAGGAGGCACCACACAGGTGTAAGCTATTACAATTACAGGGTATACTCCAGCGCGAGCTTCCCAGGTAGTTGGATTCCAAGCCTCATCTACATTAATTTTGATGAGTGGACTTTGAGGGGCTTTGCAAGTGACGGTTCTGTGTACTGCAGGCCTATGGAGATATTCATCTACATTAATTTTGATGAGTGGACTTTGAGGGGCTTTGCAAGTGACGGTTCTGTGTACTGCAGGCCTATGGAGATATAGGAAGATTGATTGTACTGATGCAATGTCCGATACAAGCTTGGTGCCCTATCGTCGAAAATAGCGGAGCATCGCTCTTTCCACATTAATTCTGGAAGGTTAGATGCTACCGGTTAATTAGCCATAGAAGAAGCCAGCAGTCTAGAGACACCATAGTTGGAGTTGGCCAATAGAAGGAGACTACGTACCATGTAATTATTCTCGATATTCCTACGTCAAGACACAACTCACAAGTCGGACGAGTCACTGAAATAGTTAGAAAAACCCGTTATCCTCTCTTCTCTCATGTATCAACCACTTTTTTGTCTCATTGTCCGTGCCATGCCTCTTTTCTTTCTACTTTAAGCTTCGCGAGCACCAAAATGCTACTTGAAGACAAATATCTAGCAGATAGTGAAGTGCTTTTTCAGGATCTACTTGCATTTGTACCGAGGATTGATTCCAAAAATATTTTCACCAAAAACACCTTCAATCATTTTAAAAGCATATCCAAACGATATTCACCTTTTGCCCAAGGTTTAAATATTAAAATGCCCTCCATCTTTTTCGATTTGTCCTTATATGTATGCCGACATGTTTTTGCCGTTGTGGTTGCATCTCCGAATTAAAATTTAAACGACGTGAATTAGTTCAATTGCTCACACCAGCAAAGTGGTTACTCAATAAGCTAGACAAATCGTTGATTAATTAGCGACCGAAAGCGACAAATTGATTGGCCATTTGTCAAAAAAGGGGGGAACTTGCACTTAGTTTAGGTATATGTTGAACAAGATGGTAGTGATATGAGTGATTGGTGAAGAGAAGATTGTTTGTTCTTAAACTAATGGTATGGTTTGCACAAGGTGTAAAAAAACAAAAACTATCTTGGATGTGCAGCAATATATTCTCAAGTTCTTTCTACGTAATTAAAAATTTACAAATGGTGAATTCTTTTGATATATACATTTCACTTTGAATTTGGCCATTTAATAAATGTAATCAATGTAATCACTATCTTTAGGCCTAGTCCAACCCCCTTGACCTAAAATTCAAATTTTAGGTCCTAAACTTATTCCAACTCGCTCTAATTCTTTGGGTCAAATATGAGTTTTAACCGAAAACTCATTTCTAGGGCAAATTTAGGCCAAAATTCCCCAGGGTTAATAGGCTGGCTCTAACACACCCCGACCCAAATCGAGGCATGCTAGCCGTCACGTGAGGGTGACGTAGCCATGTGCGCAGTGCGGAAGTGATAGTGATCTAAAATGTGGATAAATAAATAAAAAAACCAAACTAGCTAATTTACACTATATAAGTATGTGAGTGAAGATGTTTAAAGTATAGATACACATAATCAGAGCATAGGTAACCTAAGTGTAGTCTAGCAGGCTAAGTATTAATTATACACGATACGAAAGAAATTCCTACATTATTTGAAGTCTGTTAGAACCGCCGTAGAGTCCTCGTAAGCCACCAACACGAACGTCTAACTAGAACCTGGAGGGGCGCAAAACATAAAACGTGAGTGAGCAAAAACAAAGCTTTTGAAAACGCATTTCTCTTTCTAAACATAATAACCCATCACCGTAAAACCTGTATAATTTTCCCAGAAATAGTAATGCATACGTACATAAGAATCTTGCTCAAAAGCAGTATAAATCGAAGTATATGCCATGTCAAGTATCTCAGCAGTAAATATGTAGGTTAGGTGATATAAATTAATGTAAAATGTGATATGCCAGCTAGAGTCACCTAATGTGACCTGTACGGCTGAACCTATAGCTCATCAAGTATGCCTGCACATGAGTCGGAACCACCTATTATGGTCTGTATGACAGGCTGGGTGTAAATAAGTACGCTCAAGTGCTACGATCACGTGAAGGCTGTGCGAATAATCGCGGGTCACCTACAAGCCGGAACCACCTATTGTGGTCTGTACGACAGGAATGTGCACCAAACTTGGATCCAAGGTGAGCGTGCGGTGCGGGAGGTGAACATCACGTGAAGGACTGTACCCTGGCCACGGGCGGGAGCACTAACATTAGGTTGCAGGATAATGAGCTCTACGTGCATCAACTCTTAACCAACTACCATGCAACCATACCATCAATATGTACTCACCTAAACTTACCTGGCCTCCGCAACATCATGCAATATTATGCAATGCTATACTAATGCATATGCTAATGTGTAAAGCAAATGTGACATGGCATTTTAAACGAAATTCCATTTGAAACAGTTTCTGGGAAACGTTTATATATATATATATATATATATATATATATATATATATATATATATATATATATATATATAACCAAAAGCCCACTCACTGGTATGTAGCAGGATCGTAACCCCCAAGTCTCGCTTGGCTACGCTCGTCCTCCGGAAACGTCTCTCCTATATGTGAAACAACTAATTTAACGTTAATTCGAAAGTACACAACCAGAACCGTGCAATAACTTCTCATACGTTGTTCAATTGGGGTGTTTGAATATACTATTGCGACCTACTCAACACCACGAGCATCCCCATATTTTTAGAATAATTTTTCGACGTCTCGCGCACCCTCACGTGCCGGCCAAGGCACGGCCACACACGCTGACCACGCGCAGGCACGTGCCTGGCACGTTGGATAGAATTCTTAACGGCATTAGGGAATATTCCATTAAATAGCAGCATATACCGTTAACTTTACCTGATGCCGTCAGTATATTCCGTCAAAGTTGACAGAATATTCTTCTTTCTTCTTCGGTGGCTCGCTGGATTCCTACGCGATGGTCGCTGCGTCGCCGGTTTCTGGAAAAGTTTAAATTCGATTTTCTCACTCAAATCTCAATCAAATTTCACAAACTTTACATGGATTTGAAGCTCTCAGAAAGGAGAACAAATCCTTACCTATTTGGAGCCCCAAAACCAACGGAAAGTGGTCGGAATAAAGCTTGGTATAATCCGGCCAAACTGGAACTTCGTGAATCCCCTTATCCCGACGTCAACTCCACCCTAAATCTACTCTAGGGTCCCTATGTAGTTGATTAAAGACTTCCTTGAGCTTTAGAACTCCGTGAAACGTTCACGATCACGATGGAGTAATAAAGCACCTTACTGGAGCTCGTGAGTTCCCTTGTAAAACTTATCCTTTCCTCGAACTATTGGTATGGCTGAGATCATAGGCTTGAGATGAACACGATGGTGATCTTGAAAAGCTTGATCCGTGTAGTTTTTTGGTGAGTTTGAGAGTTGGTAGGCTCGGGTGTACGGACGGGAAGGAAATTTCGAGAAGAGAAGGGAGAGAAAATTCGAGAAGAAGGGAGAGGGTGAGGTTGCACGTGTGTATCTGTGTGTGAATGGTCATGGGTTGGCCATAAATAAAAGGGTCTCAAGCCCTTATTGGGCCATATAGTTTAGGGTAATACAAATGGGTCCAAACAAACATAAAACCAATCAATTTTTGATTGGGTCATAAATTGTAGGAACTGAGGTGATTGGTGAGCATGAAATAAGCAACCCAAATTATTTTTCTACCCAATTTCACTTATTCGTTCGTAACATTTTCGTTACGAATCCGATTCGGCCCAAACTTGCGTCGACGCGCTCGTGACGACGAGTACGATTTAATTACGTCAGCGAGAAGAATAATTTAAAACTATATACGTACATCCACATCACTAAGCCTCGAGGGCATCATCGTCACTTTACATACTCGGGGATAAATATATACAATAATTTGGGGACGGATCGTCAAAGGCTCATCATATATGTGTACTTTTTTTTAGTTTTATATTTAAAAATTCATTGAATTGAACGACTAACTTCTAATATGATTAAATCCAACGATAAAAAAAATTAAATGGTTCAAATTTAAATTCAACAGCTAAAATAATTTTAAAAAATTCTTTCATTTGTAGTGTTCCACGAGTTTCATGGTGTCGGTTTAGTGATTTTTTAATATTTATCGGAATCAAAATGTTTTTTTTGGTTATAGTGTTCATAAAATTAAATTAGGATAGTTTACATAATTTATTATTTTTTTTAAATTTACTTAAAGAAATAATCATAAATTTATTTTTTAATAATCTTAGACTAAAAATTTAACCCAAAAAGGTTGGGACAAAAAAATTGCTTCTTGGCTAAAATTTTTAGATTTGAATGTAAAAAAAAAAAAATATATATATATATATATATAAAATTTAATTTCAAATATACAGTAGTTGCAGAAAAAAGAGGCAGGGGCAAAATGGTCAGTAGGTAGATACAATTGGATTATATGGAACTTGTCGAATGAGTGGGGGATGACGTCACAGCCAGTAGCCTTTCCTGCGAATCGCGCCATTTACAAAAGAAAAAAGCTAAAAGGCAAAGCCCTCCTTCTCCTCCATCCCATTTAACGTTAACTCCCCTCTCTCTCTAAGACTATGGATTCTTGAAATTGCTGAAACTTGAAAAGCAAGCAGTAGTGGGTGACTCATAGTGGTGGGACGGAGACCTAATCTCTTTGCAATTACAAACTTGCTGCAATGGCGGCTGTTAATACCTCCGATTCCGATAAGGTATAATTTCCAATCACATTTTCTCTCTCTCTCTCTCTCTCTCTCTCTCTCTCTCTCTCTCTCTCTACTTTTTAGTTTTAGGTAGAATTTCTCTACTCTCTCACCTTGTCAGAAATTTAAATTTCCAACTTGAAACAACAAATCATCTTTCACCTAACAATCTGCCTAGAATTTTGGAGACACCCAACAACTTTAAAAAGCTGGTTTTCTTATGGCTGCAATGGTGGCTAATCTGGACATTTTAATGTTTAGTATTTTCTGGGTTAGTTTCTTGGCTCCGACTTCCATACTCCATCATTAAATGATACGGAGTATGGAAGATAAATCCGAGTTTTTCATAGATAGCGCATATCCAAAGACGATGTTAAATTAGGGCTGGGCAAACGAACCCTGGGCCCACGGGTAGGGGCGGGTATTGGCGGTTCGGGGCGGGTCCATAATATTTTATGTACAAAACGGGACGGGGCGGGGCGGGTCCAAGTAAACAAAGGGGCGAGCCGGTTCCAATTTTCCAAAGTGACGGGCCCCCGGCCCGAACTGTATGACACATACACTCAAATCTCACACACACACTCAAATCTCACACCCGTCACATTTTTCTCGAAGATTCCCGAGCCCTCCCCGAGTCCTCCATCTCGATCTCTCTCTCCCAGATTCGTCCCTCTCGATCTCTCTCTCCCAAAGTCCTCCCTCTCGATTCTCAGTCCCCTCTCCTTCGTCCTTCCCTCTCAATCTCTCTTTCCCAAAGTCCTCCCTCTCGATTCTCAGTCCCATCTCCCACTCGAGTCGAGTCCTCTTGTGAACACCACCATCGCCATCGTATCCTGACTCTTCTCCCAAACGTGACCACCCATCACCGCCGTCGAAAACAGCACCATCATCATGCGATTCGAAATATCATGTCATCTTCTCTCGAATTAAGGTAATTTCTAGATTAGGGTTTTTGAATTATTTGGGTTTTTTAGTTCAGGGATTTAGGACTTTTGAATTAGGATTTTTGAAATTTCTAGGTTATGGGGAGTATTCGAATTTTTTATTTTCTGGGTTGGTGGGGAAATTGGATGAAGTTGCATAAATTTTGAATCTTTCAGTAATCTGCATATGAAGATGAAGTTGGCAAGCTTGAGCTTTCAGTAATCTGCTAATCCTTCAGTAATTTAGAGTTGTATATAACTTCTGAAATTTATATGACCGACAATTTGATTTTGGTTGAGATTTGTTTATTTGTTCAAGCTTTGTCATTTTTTGTTTGTATTGTAAATTTGATTGCTCAAGCTTTGTCTTCTGAATTTAGTTTTCGATTGTAGAACAAGACTCAGTCTTACAAGGTGGAGTGCCGATTGGAAAAGCGCTACTCTTTTGTATGCAGCAGCGGTGGAGGATGCAATCTGTTAGGGTTTTTTCTGTTGGGCTTGGTTTTGTTATCAGGTCCATACTTTTGTTGTTGTGATTGTATGGGCCTCTCTTGTAAATGTAAATATATGAGTTGTTGGTAATAAAAAATGAGCCCAATGTCAGACAAAAAAAAAAAAAAAAAAAAATTAATTGGACCCGTGGACCCGTCCCGAACCGGCCCGTTTCAAACGGGCCGAGTTAGGTCCGGTTCTCAAACTTAAAATCTCTCTACCCGACTCGGCCCGGCCCGTTACATTTTAAAACGGGTAGGTCCGGTTCCTCCGAATTTGGGCCCGGCCTGGCCCGTGCCCAGCCTTATGTTAAATCCTAGGTGGAATGTCTGCATATTTGAAATCAAAAGTCTATTCAACCGAAGTGTTATTTGCTAATTGGATTTGAAGGCTTTGTGATTAGGAGTCAAATTTGACATAAAACTTCATATTGCCACATTGGTCATCAATTGTAATTTTTTTTTTAACGAACGATATTATCTACCCTGGAGGAGGGGGTGGGCTTAGCCTTACTATGGGCTAGCAATAATGTGATTCAAATTTACTTTTGGCGAAAATCGAACCTAAAACCTCTCACTTGCAAGTGAAGAGGAATACCATTAGACCGTAGTACTAAGTGGCGCCATCAATTGTAATTTGACTCTTATAATTTGACATTTTCTTTGGAGATGGTTTAGAGCCTAGCTATTTTGTTTTTGTGGGTCAAAACATTAACATACAGCTAGCTGGTTGATAGAGATTTTCATTTTACCGTTGGTGAGTGGGTGGACTAGGACAATCATGTTGGAATGAAGGGAATATCAAAGGGAAGGTTAGTAGAATTAGAGCACTCTTTTACAATTCTTGGTGTTGATAGTGATTGCATTCATGGAATCTTACCGACATCAAAGATTTCTACGCTAGTCAGTGAGAATCAGAGAACAAGAAAGGGTTTTTGTGAATAGAGCTCTCGAGATAACACGGAAATCCCAATGAATTTTATTCAACTGAACTTGATTAATTACCACTGAATCAGTGTTAAGGTTTAGACTTAAATGACTAAACCTAACTAAATTGCAACTAACAGTACACATCCGCACATGGTCACGCTGATGTGGCACATCAAGGTTGCCCAGTGCTTGCCAACCGAATTTTATTTTGCTGGTGATTGTAATATGCTTGTTCAACATTCGAATGGCAAGTCTACGTCACCTTTACTATTATTAAGCTTGTTTCAGATTATTCTTCAGTAACTATCCATATATTCCCACTTAGTGGGAAAAGGCTTTGTTGTTGTTGTTGTTGTTGTTGTAACTATCCATATATTAGATATATTGTTGGTGGTATATGTGATGCTTTGACGTTGCCGAAATGATTTAAGACAAAAGATGGATTCAGGTGCTGAATGTTGCATCTTGCTTGTTCAGTGCAAGAATGAAACTTTGAGTGTTATGGGATGAATAGCCCCAATCCTCAAAAACGTTGTCAAATACCAAATATCTTACCCTTTAGTGACCAAAAGGGGAGAAGGCAACCAGGAAAAAACAGAACTAACTTATCTCCCTTTTTTTTTAGTTCTGGGAATTCTCTTAGGCCTGTAAATCATTTGTATGACACTGGTGTTGTTCCAGTCATGACATCTATTCCAACCAAATATCATACGTTGGATGCTAAATTTTATTTGAGGTACAGTTTTATGCAGGCATTGATCCAAGGAACTGTGGATGGAGGTTGCAGCTTACCTGCTACCTATTCAAGTTTTAAGTTGCTAAAGCAAACTACTGATGAGGTCGACCAGCATTGCTCTCTAGGTCTCTCTCTCTGTCTCTCCGAACTAAGGAAAAAGGACAGCTGTAGCAATTAGTTCGATTCGATGGCTATGTACGCTCTGTTAAATTCTTCAACATTTCTGGCATTTTGTTTCAGATATTCTTCCTATTCTGTTAGAGAAGGCTCCACTTCAAGCGAGGCTAAGATGTCCCTTTCACAGCTCACATGTAAGTCCTCCTAATAATTAAAATTTTGCTGAATAGTATTATGCTATTTGTGGGTTTGTGTTGGTTTCATTGCTAATTTAATAAAGCATAGTCCCCTTCTTAAGAGGGGTCCTGTTTTCTAAGAAGTATAAGGGATAGCATTATTGGGTCCATCCTGCAATGTGATCCAATGATCCAAACCATCTAAATTTTGTGAAGTTATATAAGATTCATTCTTGCAAAAAATCAAATGAAATGGAAATCGTTGGACCATTTGATTATCATGTTCAGTGTTTTTGGGAACACTGTGTGGTTGTTTATTTGATCATATTTAGTGACTAAATGTCATCTGATTTAGTTCTAGTTATTTTTTCCTTGGATAATGTTAACAGATGGACGGTCTGGATCATTAAATCACATTGAAGGCCACTTGATAAACCAAAAACATGAATACACATACTGATGTGTGGTTTTGTATTACATTAGGAACTAAAAATATGTGTAGAATTTGATATCTAAGTGTACCTTACTTGCATTTATTCATCAGATGACATAGACATGTATGAATAATTGATGTTTTCATCATATACCTAGACAGAGCCATTTGACTTAACAAACTATATGTTGTTTCACAATGTTATGCTATAAAATACATCAATACATTTTTTTCTTTTTTTTGGATTCTCTCATTGACCCTTGTTGGTGGCATGGGGTTTCTGAAGACTCATCTACTTCAGCTTCCTGATTCCGTTATCAGTATTGGCTCCTAGTGGAGACCCCTTTTTGTTATTCTTGAATCACTTAGTTTTTTTGCTGTTATTTTTTATGTCACGTAGTTTGCTTACACAAAACTAAAAAATCTCATTGATGTTCTCATTGTTGTTGTTTCAAGTAAGGCTTTCCTGTTTCAGTTTCACAACATTTTGAAGTTTTCTGTTTGTGAAGGCCACAGATGTCTATAGCATTTCAATGTTAGCCGCAGAAAGCAACCGTCTACCATGCGCTTCAGTGTTTGGATTTTTGAACTTTTCAGAAGTTTCTAGTTCATCTAAAGGTCAAATGTGCATGGATGCTCAGCTGAGTTGCCAGAATTGCAATGATTTACAAGCAAATAGGGCAGATTCTCATCCCCCATGCATCATTGAGATAGATCTGGAGAAGGGATATATTCAAGCACCAGAGTCGAAAGAGGAAGCTGTTGAAAGTTTAAAACGCGAGGGGTTACTAGCTGTAAGTTACAATAGCTTATGCTATATCCTTGATATTATCTAGAATAAACTTGAAACTCGGGGTGGTCGAAAAATATCATACTACTATACATTGATTGCTATTGATTTTGACATTTTCTGTTTACCCTTGTAAATTTAATGTCATTGGCAATGGCATAACACTGTCAGAGAGTGTTTCGGAGACAGGCAAGCCTAAAAGTTGGTGGGAAACTTTTGCAGCTTCTATTCAACCCTGGCACTTCAAGAGGTATGTAAACATTTCTATATCTTCAAATTTGTACTGTTTATTTTCTAAATTATTATTCGGTGAGTCATTATTTTTCCATACATCGTTGCAAGTAAAGAGGCTAGGATATCCTGCTGGTGAGCAAGCCCTTATAGAGTCTTAACGATGTTTTCTAATTGGATGTAGTGGGTTGAATATTGCACATCTATTTTAATGGAAGGGACACATATATTGGACATATCTTCTAGGGTCGCCTGTACAGGATGCATATTGCATCGATACAATCAATTTCTCTAGCAGCACTAGGTTGAGTCATCTGTCACTTAATGGAAGGGATACATATGTTTGACTTGTCCATAAAACTTCTCTTTTATCGGAGAATTAAAGCCTTGCATAATAGTTTAAACAACCTTGGGTCTCTCTATCCACTGCCGATTGGTATTGGGTTGGATGATCACGTTCTAATAAAATGGGAAGTTGATTTTTACTCTGATATTTCAACAGATAACCCAGTGACTGAGAAAATTCATGAAGCGCCAAATAACCAGTGGAAAAGATGCAAACGCACTGCCTTATTTGATTCCAGAAAAGTCGTCATCTTGTTCTCAATCTTGTAAGTAGTAAAACAAAGAAGCTGCTTAAATATTTGGTTTTAAGTTTTTTAAATGTTTCTTCCAGAATACTATTAGTTTTACTACATGTCATGAGTAATTTAAACCAGTAATTGACTTGATCAGACAAGTGTAGTTTATCATGACAACAATGAGATGAGGAATATTGACATTTTAATGTTTTTCTTGTTTTGCCGTCAAGAGCAAAGCTCAATATTCTAGTTTTTACATTTTACTATCACTAGTTTTAAATTAGTACTTGACTCGATTGGACAAAATATAATTCTCAGAACAATAGTAGGATGGAGAGGCATTTTATCTTAGGGTTTGATAAATCTGAATATTCAAGCTTTCAATTATTTTGCATTAACACAGTTCATTGAGTGCTCAGATTCCATTTCATGCTCAATGTTATAAGAGGCCAAAGTAGGACCTCAGTTCTTCGTTCTTACCTTTCTTCTTTAGATGTGTACCATTATATATATTTGAGTGTAATATTATTGAATGACAAGTAAAATCATAAAGTTATTATTGATTCAATGATTTAGAGTTCCTTTGGAATTAACCCTTTTTAAACTCCATCAATCCAAGATATGATTTACATAAAAAAAAAAAAAAAAATCCAAGGTATGATTCAATCATTTTGTTAGTGCATGAATTTTTTTCGCAGCAAATTAGATTGGACTTCTTGGTGCACCTCTTTTTTAGATTAAATTCTGGTAGGTGTGATGGGTAAGCTACAGTTCAATTTGTGCTTTTTTGCATGACTAGATTGCCCCTTTCATATCTAGACGTCCATCTAACAACCACAACTTTTTTTGTTCTTTTAATTCTCCTTTGATTTTTGGAAATAACATCCGATAGAATGTTTGCACTATCTAACCTTCCGATAGAAATGGATGCAACAGAAAGATATCACTATCTACATATGCAATCAAAACCTCATATCCTTCAGTTGGGGAATATGCATAGTGTCTCCCTAGTTCTTCTACCAAGGTTGGTCCCTGGAAAGAAGAAAGAGGCTGCATGGTCTCGCCTACTATGGAAAAGATTAGCTCCAGAAATAGGATGCTGACTACAAAAAATGTAATGCCGAACCTTCACCATTTATAATTCAGCAAGCAGGGGAAAATTGTTTCAAATAGAGGAAGATAATGTTTTCTGAGTGAAAGAGTTAAAGGGATAATGAAGATACTGGGATGAAGGAGACACACTGTTGTCCTTCTTGGTCTAGTGTGTCTGCTTTTGATATTGAGCTTCAGAGTTCAAACAATTATGAAATAGATGAGATGTAATGCGTTGCTGGATTTGTAGACAAATTTGAAAACACCATTCTAGTTTTTAAGATGAACATGAGACATATGGGTGGTGAGTAACAGTCACAGTGTGTAAAGTGCTAGGAAAATACATGGTTTCTAGTCCGCGCACAGCCAGTTCAATCAGGGAGACCATATTTTGTAGTGGATATAAAAAATTATAGATATAAAAAATCTGTGGTGTCTTGCTAATTAGTGCTTTCTAAGTAAGGCACCAGCAGAAACTGTGGCCCTTCTCTTGCCTACTGTTCTATAGCCAGGAGTTATGCACCTTCATATTCTGAATGGCCTGCTGCCTGCTGTTTGCGTGAAGAGGTGGATCTAAAAGCTAGTGGAAGGTTATCCCTCTTTGCATCTTTTGGTGCTTACGGTTTGGGTGGAATAGCAGAGCTATTGATGACGCAGAGAATTCTTTAATGGACTTAAAGTTCAACTTGCAACCTGGTTGAATGGACTAGGAAAACACCTGCAACTTAATTCTTTCATCTGTTAGGTTCTATTTTTCTTTTGGTTCCTAATCTTTTGTATACAGCTTTGTTCTGGGCTGGCATCCTTTGTCAGAGAAGAAAAACGGAGGAAAAATCAGGACATTGGATCTGTGAAATAGAATGGGGAACTGCGGATGGTAATGGGGTAGGCCTTAAAGGACCACATGCAAAATTGCAAATCTAAGTATATTACACTATTGATACTATTTTGTATAATCATATTAGACTTTCGATCCATGTATTATGAAGTTTGTTTTGAATCATGTCGGCGTGACTTGTAGTGTTTAATCTTTTTTATCTTTGTGGTTATTCTACTGCTCTACACCAATGTGTGCTCTGTTGGTTGGAACTTAGGTAGCAAGTTTCTTTTATCGGTATGCTTTGCATCTCTTTAGTGAAATGAGTTTTATTTTGATTGAAAATTTGCAAAAAGTTGTGTATTTTTCCCTAAAAAAAAGGTGTGCTCAATCTTTACCGGTGCTGATGCGCTGTTTAAAACATTTCAATTTCATACATTTACGTATCATTTTATTTCAATTTCATAATAATAACGTGGCAAATATAGAATTCGTATTTGTGCTGACGTGGCTGCTAAATTTGTGCCGCGTGGCAAATTTTTTTTTTTTTTCTATGCATTTAGAAAATAATAATTTAGTCAAAATATTAAATACTAAAATAATTAATTAAAGAAAAGTTCAAAAAAAAAAAAAAAAAAAACCTAAAACCCATGTCTTCCCCTTCCCCGTTCCCCATCCCCAGCCGCATTCTCCCTCCCCTTAATCCCCTAATCCAATTTCCGAATCAGCCTATGCCCACCACCGAAAGAATGAAAAGAAAAAAAATGAAAATTGCATTTATGGACCTTCTCTCTTCCATCTTCTTTCAATCTCTTGAATCACTCTGGAAAACAAGAATTCTTCCTTCAATTTAGATTCAAATCAATTGAGAAATTGGGGCTGGGTTTTGGGTGTCTGCGATGGAGTTTCCGATCGGACCTTCAAGAATAAGAAATGGCTGGTTCTGGAAATGGTGGTAGCCATCATTTGGTGCAGGTGGTGGCGCGAAGAAGTCTTTTCGGCAAAGGTGGGGTGGCTGACGGAAATATGGTTACTGCGTTTTGGATTCTGGGTTCTGAATTTATTCGTTAACTCAAGCTTCTTGTCCCACTTCGGGTTCAGATCTCGCTGCTTCATCTTCGTCCTCTGCCGTTGCCTGTCGAAGTCGACGATCGCGTTGGCCCTCGCCAGGTTCAGATCTGACATAGGAGGCTAGGGTAAAGGGCACCACTTGGAAGAAGAGATCGAGGCAAAGGTTTGAGGTGGTGATGAAGGTGGGGGGAAAATTGGGGGTCTCTGGGTTGCTCGGGGAAGTGATGGGGAAGGGGATGGTGATGGGGGATGGTGGTGGTGCTGGAGGGAGAAGCTTCGTGCGGAAGTGATGGGGGAAGGGGGTGGTGATGGGGGACGGGGTTGGTGACGGGAGAAGGGGTGGCTCGGGTGGGCAAGGGGGTGGTGGTGGGAGAAGGGGGTAGGGAAGATGAAGAATTTGTATTTGTATTTTTTTTGTTTTTTTTAATTAATTATTTTAATATGTTAATATTCAAATTAGATTGCCTTCTCTAAAAAAAAAAAGAAAAGATTTTAATTTTTTATTAATTGTTTATGCTATGTGGCACATGTTTGGCAGCCACGTTAGCATAAATGAGGATCTTATATTTGTCATGTCATCATTTAACTGTTAACTTAATAGATTTTCTAACGGATGTATGAAATTGAAATAAAATGATAAGAAAATGTATGAAATTGAAATGTTTTAAAGATGTTGTATGAGGTTGCAATTGATCCTAAACCTGAGGGAATGAAATGTAATTTACCCTTCTTTTAATATTATTATTATTTAAAATCATAAATTAGCGTTTGTCTTTGACTTTTTAGTAATCCAGACTACTAGTTCAATATTAATCCATTATATTAGCAAGAAGAAAAATAGTATTTTCTTAATTCAATCATAATATTCATTTCTCGTACTACTGAGTAGTTCGGACTACTGAAAAAAAAGTGCATAATTTACTAGAACAATAAGTTTCAGTTTCAATATATAGTTTCAGAAAGCGTAATTTGACATAGTTTTGGTATCTAACTATCGATGATTTCCTTTTCTCAATCTCCCGATATACTAATTTAGTGGGATAACGTTTTATTGTTATTGTTGCTGTAATCTCTGGATATTCTGCTCCAAAACACACGAGGAGCATTTCGCAATTCACATATATACTGCAGGAAAAAAAAATGTTGTAGGAAATATAACAAACAATCCAAGCTCTCATTTACTAGTAGGTTAGAACACAAGAAATGCTACCATTAGTTTCCTATGAACACTTAGAAAACCGCCTGATACATGATGGAACAGAAAGCATTAAGATCTAGGCCACTTCACACTGCTGTAAATCACTATGTTGGCTGGATTTTGATTATGCTAATTGCTTTCTCTTTTTTCCTTCGAATAAGTGAATAGCCGCCGCCTAGCATGCGCAACCTCCTCCTTGCTGCTCTGTATGGGACGAGTTAACAGTCGGTCTCAGGTTTACATCGACCATGTCTTCCTGTTTTGTGGAAGAAAGGGTTTCCATCCCTGGCAAAGCAGCAGCAATTTTACGGAATAGAGGCTGCAATTTTGCAATCAGAAGATATCATGCTAAATAAGGTAGTAGAAAAATCCTACTGGGAAATATACCTCAAATAAATATGATCAGTAAATTTATTTGTTTATGTTTACCTTGATGTTAAATCCTGCTTTTGCACTAGTTTCAATGAACATGACTCAAAACTCGCGAGATTTTGAATCTCCTTCCTCTATCGAGACTTGCCTGTTTGATCAACAAAACCATATGGTCGGAACAATTTTGAAAATTTATTAAAATAAATTAACTACTTGAGTATTGTTTAAGTGACTGGATAAACACAACAAATGGTGGCCAGGATTTATTGTCGTCTTAAAAGTTTGAAGGGTAATGGTTCACTTGCAGAAGAAAAACCTATCTTCACCATGTAGGTTTTGGTTATATGCATATGTCCGGGTGCTTAAGATGGACTGGAACTAGAATTATTAATCAGAAAAAGTACAACATTACTGTTTGCAATATCAAGGAGAAGGCACCTTTTATCGACGAGATCAGTCTTGTTCCCTACAAGCACGATGATGACATCAGTTCCCCGTTCTGTCCGTACTTCCTCAATCCACTTATTAGTGTTCAGAAATGACTGTCTATCTGCATGTGACGGTTCAGCCAGGAATTTAGAAAACAAAATGTCTGTATGAGCAGCAGAAAGTAAGGGTAAATGATGCAATAATCAACAAGTTTAATGTTGCATGTGGTAAGGGCTGTGCAACGAGGCGAGAGTGCCCACGTACATGGATGTGCAACCACACAAACAGAAGCACAAGGAAAGAAAGTTGCTTTTCTGTGTATCTGATTTCCAACCATCCGAACAAAATTGTTTAGTGTTTACCAATGAAGAGGCTGAGTCATAGTTTTCCGGGTGAAATTAAATTCAGGCTGAAAGAGGAAACCTATGAATTTACAATATGATTCTAAAAAGCCCAACTTGTCTTGATCAGTACTCACTGGCTACATCATAGACGATTACTGCAACAGAAGAATCCCTGATGTAGCTTGGAATCAGACTCCTAAATCTTTCTTGCCCTGCAGTATCCCTGTAAAGTTACAATACCATGGTTCAGAAAAATAAAGATATTATGTACGTCATATAAACAAACACGAACTTACGAAGTAGCAATTGAGTTACAGTAACAAGCCCTAACATTTGCTTCACCAAATACTCATAGAAACAAACATGAAAGAGGATAATTGAAAAGAAAAGAAAAAAAAAAGTATCTAACTTTGAAAAATAGCACTAATTCGTTACAAATTGGGACTTTTTTAGGATACATGCCACATCACTCGGGTGGATGTGGCATGTATCCTTATAAACAAATTAAAACACTACAAAGAGACAATTATTCGTATGGTATGTGTATGTATGGATGGCACGCAATCACATTGCAATCCACAGACAATCGCAGCAGCCTCATTGCCTAAAACAAATTGGCATGTATATTATTTTGAAGCTTACAATCAACATTCATTTTATCAACCCATAAATCACAATCTTAATCACAAAGTCAACCCAATATCACAAGGGAATCTGTACCAGAGCTGCAAACGAACTGTCCGATCTTCAAGGTACATCGTTTTTGACAGAAAATCGATTCCAATCGTAGCCTGCAAGCAAATAAAAAAAAACATTACACCAAAATAAAATTAAAAAAATGGATCGACTGTTTGATTGATTGATCCAATGAGACGAAGACGGACAAATTGGAAAATTGGGAAATTGGGAAATTGGGAAATTGGGAATTGACCTGATAAGTGGTGTCGAATTTGTCGTACATGAAGCGGGTGATGATGCTGGTTTTGCCGACGGACTGATCGCCGAGGAAGACGAGCTTGTATTTGGCCAGAGGGGACACCGTCGCCATTTTCAAAATTGATTTGATTGATTTTGTTTCAGCTCCCTCGATTCGTTTTCGTTTTCGTTTTCGTTTTCGTTTTCTACCGACTGCTATTTTGGATCTGAAGCGAAATAAATGACTCTACGCTTTCTTTCTTTCTTTCTTTTTTCCAAATTTTTTTTCTTTTGGTTTCCATTTTTTGAGTTGAACGTGGTTATATACAGCGGGGCGAGGACAAACCGCCAACCACGACGAAGCCGGCAAAAGTCGGAAATCTTTGATATTTGGTTTAGTGCCCGAATTTGCCCCTCCTCTTTCTTAAAATTACGTTCCTACCCATAGTAACTGGATGTTCTTAGTGCTCTCGTAAACACGCACGCGACAT
Organism: Heteromeles arbutifolia; assembly: GCA_024362995.1. Taxonomy (NCBI): domain Eukaryota; kingdom Viridiplantae; phylum Streptophyta; class Magnoliopsida; order Rosales; family Rosaceae; genus Heteromeles; species Heteromeles arbutifolia. Next base: position 7,366,360 of record JANCRC010000015.1, read on the forward strand.
CATATTAGTCACTCTGGCCGCCATGCCTCTTGTTTTTGTTATGTAAGAATTTTGTGACGGTCAAACTACGGCCAAGCAAGCAAGGAGAGTGGGACCAAAAAAGAAGTGCGGGGTGCTTGAAACTTAAGTGTATAGGGCAAGTGTGAGTTTTTATATCTCTTGTCGTATTGTTGAACTGGTTCGAGATTCGAACCCAAAATTTTTTCCAACGTGAGGTCTCATAATCACGTCCCACTTTCCCCCCTTCACTTGTATTTTTTTTTAATTATAAAAAATGCCTAATTGGATTATCAGTCCTTGTGGTGATAGGCTAGTTGAAAGATAGCTCATATGGTAAAAAAAAAAAAAAAACTAGGTTTTAAGCTCCTGTGGTGGAGTCTGTTAGGATTTATACCAAAAATTAAAAATTTCGTCAACTCTCCGTTAATTATTAGCATGTGAGTCATACATATTAAGCTAAAACGGATCTTTCCGTTAACTGTTAGCACATGAGGCTTAAATGTGAGGCTAACTTTATCTTTTTAGTCTCACATGTGAGCCTCATGTGCTAACAATTAACAGAGAGTTGACGAAATTTTCAATTTTGGCCTAAATCCTAAAAGACTTCACCACAAGGCTTAAATCTTTTTTTCTTTTTTTTTTTTTTTTTTTTTACTATTGGGGTTATTTTCCAACTAACCTATTACAACGGGACTATTAATCTAATTAAGCCATTAAAAAAAAAAGGATTCACCAAGTCAAACGGGGTGGCGCCGGACTTTTCACAAGTCGGCACTAGAGTGTAAAGAAATGCCATTTCGCGCATATACCTTCGATTTGTTTTGCTCGAAGAGAAAAAGGTGATGTGTATTTTACACAAAACTGCATGTGTGCATGTGCATGAACGAATCGCAAAGACTCACAACATGCAAGCACGACGTCGTCCATGAAAGTGGGATCCTAAATTAAGGTCCAACATCGAAAAAAGGAGCTATAAGAAGCTTGGATGCTGCTTTATAAATTAAGCAAAGCTTTTGAAAACCTACGAGACCCAACAACATCTAACAATATATATGTGCCAAAACTAACATTCTTTACAGGGTAATTCTCACTATACTGCCCTCAATTATTGTGAATGTCAAACTTTAGTACAGAAAGTTTTTTTCATCCTAGCTATTACAAACTATACCTTAAAATAGTGTATTTTATTCTCAAATCACATGAAATGACCAAAATACCCTTAGTTGGGTGTCTTGAGTAATTATCGAGCCTCTACTCGAATTTTAATTTCTTGTGCTTTCTTAGTCTACTTAAATTGTTTTTGGACTCACGAATGTATGGACGACAACGAAATCGATTTGAAAGTTATGGAAGTTACGTTATGTTCCGAAGTATAAGAGAGGGCAAAATTGTAATTTTACTTAAAACAATTTTAAGTGGGATTATACTCCACTCCGGTTCCTCCTTCTTCATTCATGCACCCTCACTCTCTCTCTCTCTCTCTCTCTCTCTAACTCTCGAAGCTCTCTCTCTAGCTCCATCAAAACCAGCCACCACCACCACTCGTTCCTTCACAAATTTAACCCCAAATCTTGATATTCAAAACCTATGGGACTTGGGAAAACTAGTTATGTTCTTGCATGCATCATCGGAACACCATGAGGTGCAGCTATATTGAAGCCGTGAGCCTCAAGCTCCATTCTCGAACTCGGGTGAGGTTCATGTAAGTTCTATATGAGAGCAAACATTTGGTGATTTGATTAAAGACATTTGGAATGATAAGGAGATTAGGATTGACACTTGTGGTAGACTTATCAGGAGTTGTATTACTTAAAGTTTCAAGTCAGATACATTCTCGATAAAACTAGAACTCTTCTAGCTGATATAATGCATAAGTGTTTCACGATGATAAGGCTACTCTTTGATAGGGATCACTTAATGGGAGGGATCCTTATTGAATTCTATCATATGAAGTATAAAACTGAGGTCTCTCTCACTAAACACGCAAGTTTACATTAAACTTAAGCCCCATTGAGCGAGCCTTGCTTTTAGTTGTGTAGAGTTGCAAAAGAACTTCAGTTTTTAATCCTAGTTCTCTGAGACAATGTCTTCCACAAGTAAGTGGTTAAGTTGATAACTGTGAATAAGTTTTTCCGTTGCACAATTAACTTACATTTGGTATCAGAGCCCTTCACATATTAACCCTATGTTGAAGGCATCAAGAAAATTTTCCTTGTCTCGCAAGTTACAGATATGGTAGTGTATCATTAGGGAAATATATATGAACACGATCAAGTGATAGCTAAAGCTATCCTTGACCATAAAGACATATAGTTTCATTCAGATATACATATCAGTGATGGTGCTTAATTTCAAGTCATGATCACTGGTCATCTAAAGAAGATCATTCTTTCATGCTTAGAATTTAAGTAGTATATCATTTTATATACGAATGTTTGAATCGAATTACTATTGACAAACCACAAAGGTTTATAATTTTGATTACAGAAATTCGAATGTTGGTTATAAAGGTGATATGATTAAAGAAAGTCTTCACATGTTCATCAATCCAAAGATGTTGAAAAGGTGATTTATAGTCTGGGGATTTAAAGATTAATACTTGAACTATGTGCTTTGACAGTTATGAATCCTAGCTCCATGCACCTTAATACAGTTGAACCACTCACTGGTGTCAACTACAAGAAATGGAAGCAAGATCTTGAGATCATGCTAGGTGTTATGGATTGGGACTTAGCACTTAGAACTGAAGAGCCCCGTACACCAACAGATGGAAGCACCTTAAGTCAAAAGTCTAAGTATGAAAAGTGGCACAAATCAAACAGAACTTCCTGGTTGATTATCAAAAGAAGTATGACTGATCTGGTTCGAGGAGCCTTCACAGATGCTACCAATGCAAAGGATTTTCTCAAGTCCATTGAGCAGAAGTACCAAGAGTCACAAAAAACTGAGACAGATGCTACCAGTGCAAACAATTTTCTTAAGTCCATTGAAGAAACGTATCGGGAGTCACCAAAAATTGAAACAGGTAATCTCATGAATTAATTGACAACCATGAGACATGATGGCATAGAGAGGGTGAGTGAGTACATTTTAAAAATGGTGGACATCGCTGGAAAACTCTATTCTCTCGAGGTACTAATCTCTGAAACTTTCTTGGTACATGTGATATTGAATTCTCTGCGTGATAGTTATACACATCTCAAATTGTCCTACAATGCATTGCGTGAAAAGTGGGATGTGAATGAGTTAATTTCATTATGTGTGAGTGAAGAGGAAAGGATGAAGGAGAAGATTGAGTCTTTGAACTATGTATGAAGTATCACCAAGGCACATATACCCTTAACCACCGATGCTACTAGAAAGAATTCTACCAAAAGAGTTCCCTCTCCTAAAAGAAACACCAAACCTAACAAGCCATCGATTCTCAAACATTATTTTTGTATAAGGATTGGCTTGCCACATGAAGAAAGGAAAAAACTTTTTTGCTTGTTTTGAGTCCAATTTAATTGATATACCTAGCACTGAATGGTGGCTTGACTCTAGCTTTTCTATTCATGTTACAAATTCATTGCAAAACTTCATAACAAGGAGAACACCAAATAAGGATGAAGTCAAAGTTTCAGTTGGCAATGCAAGAAGAGTTGAAGTCAAAGCTTTAGGAAGTGTTAGGCTAAAGTTAGGTTTTGGATTTTTGTTTAGAATTAGAAAACATTGTATATGTGCCTTCCATGAGAAGGAAGCTAATTCCGTTTCAAAGTTAGTTTTGTTAAGTTTTTATTTTACTATAAATAATATTGGCTTCAACATATTTTACAAATCTTCTCAAGTTGGTACTATTTTTTATTTTATTTTTATGATGGCATGTTTCAAATAAAAACTCAACAAAGTCGAATTTATTTTTAACAGTCAAAATGAACATACTAAGACTCAACAATCATCAAACTTAAAGCAAAAGAGGCTGTCATGTTTCAAAACAAAGGATAGAGTTACTTGTCAAAAATAATATTTTGCCTCCATTAAATTTTTAATGGTTTTGAGTTTTGTGTGGATTATGCTAAAGGAAAAATGACAAGTAGTAGAAAGAAAGTCTCAACAAGAAGCAAAGAAACTTCATAATTCATCCACACGGACTTCTGTGGCCTTTTTCCCACGCAAACTATAGAGGAACATAAATATTTCGTAACCTAATTTCAGAAAAATCAAATGCACTTGAAACTTTTAAGATTTACAAAAGTGAGGTTGAAAAACAATTGGAAAAGAAAATTAAAGTGGTTAGGTTTGATAAGGGAGGTGAATACCATGGTAGATACACACAAACTGGCAGACACCTTAGTCCATTTGCCCTTTTTTCTACAAGAAAATGGAATGGTAGCTCAATACCCTACACTTCGAAACCCCAAGCCAAACGAAGTGGCTAAGAGAAGAAATAGACCTCTAAGGAACATGGTAAGGAGTGTGATTTGTAGGACTAATCTACCAAGTTGTTGATGGAGTTAGAGATGGACGATTATGCAAGCACAAGAACTGACAATTTTATATTTGAGGAAGATAGTGAAATTGGGTAATGTAGAAAACAATCAGAATGTGTTAAGGAAATAAAATAGTCAACTATCTGATATGATTTGGAGTGACTGTAAGATACAATAATCCATCTTGGAGTGATTGTAGGAGAGGATTGTAATAGCATAGAATTAGTTCCAGTTTACCTAGAATAGCATCACAATTCTTGTATAAATCTGTACAGCTTCAGTTATGCAATACAAAATACATTCACATAACAATTTGATATGGCATCAGAGCACCGATCTTGGTGACTCTAGAAGCCCATTCCACTTCCGCTACAAACGCAACCTAAATTCTTTCCATTAAACACAACCAACATGAGCAACGAAAAACCAACAGAGACGATGCCACATGCATCCGATCCTCTCATCTTACACCACTCAGATTCACCAAGTCTTGTTTTAGTCTCACAGCTTCTTGACTGACACAACTATGGACAGTGGAGCCGCTCTATGCGCATCGCTCTCAATGCCAAGAACAAACTTGGGTTTATTGATGGATCAATCAAGAGCCTTGCAATCACTGATGCCAAGTATTCTATTTGGCAGAGATGCAATGATATGGTTTTGTCATGGATTTGGCAGTCTGTGCAAGGCAACATCGCTTGTAGTATACTCTATTGCAAATTCGCATCAGCAGCATGGAAGGATTTTGAGGATCGATTCTCACAAGGAAACGATTCAAGAATCTATCAAATTCGACAAGAAATTGTCGAACACCGACAAAGACAACTATCCATTTCAGATTATTACACAAAGTTGAGGCTCTTTAGGATGAATTGGCATCATACCATGAGCCAATTGCTTGTGAATGCGAGGGATCTAAGATACGTGCAGAAATGGAGGAAAAAGAGAAGGTCATGCACTTTTTTAATGGGGTTGAACGAGAATTGCTTAACCATACAAGGCTCCATCTTGATGATGAGTCCACTCCTAAATACACGACGAGTCCATGGGTTGGTTCTACAACGCGAACGCCAAATAAATGTGGCAAATCGTCGTGAACCTGCTGCCCACGCAATACAAACAAGTCGTTTGACAATGCCAAAATGAGGCTCTGGTGCTAGCAGCTTCAATTCAAGCAAGACATTCAAATGCAGCTACTGTGAATGAGAACATCCAATAGAACGTTGCTTTTTCCTTATTGGATTTCTCGAATGTCACAAATGGCATGGGAAGAATGTGCAGCCCAGGAATAAACATACAAATCCAGCATCCCACAATGTTGAAGCGCCTCAGTCTCAAGCCACCAACATTGACATAACCAAGGCATCAACCTCCAACAACTTAATGTTCACAACCGAGGAGTACAATCAACTCATGGCTCTACTTCTCAATAAGAACGGTAAAGATCAGCCATTCGCACATGCAACAGGTATATATACACCCACCTACAATATTGCACAACATGATCCCCATTCAACATTATATTGGATTGTGGATAGCGAGGCAACGAATCACATTTCTCATCTATCACCCAGTCATAATAAAACTAAAACACAACATGATTTTGTTGGTTTACCAAATGGAGGACAACTGCAATTGAAAGCATTGGGTCTATTAAGTTGTCACCAGAGATATCTCTTGATGGAGTTTTACATGTGCCAAAATTTTGTGTGAACTTGTTGTCTATGAGTAAATTAACTCAGGCGTGGAGATGTATCGTGATATTTTATTCTGATTTTTGTGTTGTGCAGGACATGGATACGAAGATGAAGATTGGCTTGGGCAAGCATTTTAATGGGCTCTACTAGCTTACACCAAGCCAATACCCTCATCTAGCTAATCATGTTAACCGCACCTCGAGACTTTGGCACCAATGTCTTGGACACCCATCATCAGCCCCTCTTCACTCTTTATCCTAGGCCATCCCGGAAATCATATTTGATTCTAAGCATGCTTATGATGTTTGTCCTTTAGCAAAGCAAACTCGCTTATCTTTTGTTTCAAGTTCAATAAAATCGGTTGCATCTTTTGATTTGATTCATTGTGATATTTGGGGACCACACAAAATTCATACACTCTGGAACATGTTATTTCCTAACTATTGTAGATGATTTTACTCACTTCACATGGGTTCATCTCATGCGTTTTAAATCCGATAGACAAGCCTTGTTGAAATCATTTTTTTCTTAGGTCAAAACACAATTTAATTGTGAAATTAAAGCTTTACGTGCCGATAATGGGGGTGAATTTGTATCGATGTGTGCGTTTTTAGACGCTTATGGCACCATTTTCCAACAAACTTGTGCTCACAGTCTTCAACAAAACAAGGTGGTTGAGCACAAACATCGGCATCTTTTGAATGTTAGTCGTGCATTACGTTTTCAAGCTAATTTACCTTTAAAGTTTTGGAGGGAAAGCATCCAAACCGCTTGTTATCTAATAAATCGCCTTCCTACACCCTTAATTTCACATAAATCTCTCTACGAACTCTTACACGGCACATCACCCGAATATTCTCATCTCCGGGTTTTTGGGTGTTTATGTTATGCCACCAATCTTACTCCCTCGCACAAGTTTGGCATACATGCACGTCGCTGTTTTTTTTCTTCTGGGATATCCCCTTGGCTAAAAGAGTTATCGAGTCTATGACCTTGATAGCAAGCAAATCTTCACATCTCATGACGTCGTTTTTCACGAGCACATTTTTCCTCTTACTACCTCGCCACCAGAAAATCAACTAAATTCCCCCATATTACCCATTCCTCATGATGACATAAATTCTCTTTTAGTCTCAGCCCAAACACCTACACTATCAAATCTAAGCCCAGCTACAGACCCATAAATTCAAACTCTAACACAGACACCTCGTTATTATCATCTTCTCATTCCCCATCTACATACCTCACAAGTTCAAACTCTCACACACACAACACAAAGAACCTCTCACTACCCGCACCAGACACCTTGTTGCCACCACCAGAACCCGTTCCTCCACCCCAGCCCGCTCTTCCTTTACTTCGTCGATCCGACCGAATTACAAATCCACCTGCTCGTTTCAGTGACTATCAGATTCATCATGCTGCTTTGCTTATGCCCAGCGCCGTCCATTCCTCCATGTCTGGTACATGATATCCGTTTCAACGGTACGTCTCTTACTCTCATTTATCTCATGCTCACCAATCATTTGTACACAACATATCTCACCTGGTCGAACCAGCTTCTTATGAGCAAGCCTGTCATGACTCCAAAAGGATTGCATCCATGAATTCTAAGATTCAAGCTCTTGAAGCCAACCACACCTGGACTATGGTTCATTTTGCCTCATAGCTAATGACCCATTGGATACAAATGGGTCTTCAAGATCAAGTACCATTTCGACGATACCATAGAACAGTACAAAGCCCGCCTTGTCGTAATGTGAGGGCATCGATTACAAAGAAACATTCGCTCCTGTTGCTAAACTAATTACTATCTGTTGTCTCTTGACTGTTGCCATTGTTCGGAATTGGCCTTTGCACCAGATGGATGTGTAAAATGCATTTCTTCATGGTGCACTACATAAGGAAATATATATGTTACCGCCTCTTGGTTATCGTCGACAGAGGCGACCATGGTTTGTCGACTCCAGAAGTCTTTACATGGACTCAAATAGGCCTCCCGCAGTTTGTTCCAACAATTCTCATCTGCCATTCAAGAAATTAGTTTCCAACAGCCACGTGCTAATTACTCATTGTTTACTTAGGTTCGTGAAAATTCTATTATTGTGGTGTTGCTTTACGTTGAAGACATGATCATTACAGGGAATGATGAGGAAGCAATTAGTAACCTCAAGAAGTTTCTCAGTGGTTGTTTCCGAATTAAAGATCTCGGACCATTAAAATACTTCCTTGGTGTAGAAGTTGCACGTTCCAAAGCTGGGATTTCCATTTGTCAACGTAAATATACCCTGGATATATTGGAGGAAGCTGGCTTACTTGGAGTAAAACCTGCCAAAGTACCTATGGAACCTGATTTGGTATTGACAACAACAGGAAGTGATGCTCTCAAGGACCTAACTCGATATCGACGTTTGATTAAGAAATTGATCTATCTTACAATCATAAGGCCAGAGATTACATACGCAGTGAACACTCTCAACCAGTTCATACAAGAACCCAAGCTTCATCATCTTAAGGCAGCATACTGTCTTCTCCAATACCTGAAGGAAGCACCAGTACAAGGTCTATTGTTTTCTTCAGGAAACCAACTCAATTTGATTGGCTATTGTGATGCGGATTGGGCTAGATGTCCGATCACACGCCGATCAGTGACAGGCTTTTGCATTTTTCTTGGTAAGTCACTTGTATCATGGAAAAGTAAAAAGCAAGTCATTGTCGCAAGATCTTCGGCAGAAGCTGTATATCGCTCCATGACTGCAACCACTTGTGAGCTTACTTGGCTAAGGTCCTTATTGAAAGATTTGTGTGTACATCACCCTGAGCTAGCGAGATTGTTTTGCGACAATCAAACTGCCTTACATATTGCAGAAAATCTCGTGTATCATAAGTGGACCAAACACATAGAATTGGATTGTCACACGGTCCGTGAAAGGATTCAAAGGGGAGAAGTCAAGACCACTCATGTGCAAACAGGGAATCAGATAGCTGACATATTTACGAAGCCGCTAAGAGCACCTGCCTTCAACTCACATCTTAGCAAGTTGGGTGTCATTAACATCCACACTCAAACTTGAGGGGGTGTTAAAGGAAATAAAATAGTCAACTGTCTGATATGATTTGGAGTGTTTGTAGGATACAATAATCCATCTTGGAATGATTGTAGGAAAGGATTGTAATAACATAGAATTAGTTCTAGTTTACCTAGAACAGCATCACAATTCTTGTATAAATTCATACCTCTGTACAGCTTCAGTTATGGAATACAAAATACATTCACATAACAATTTGATAGAATGCAGCATCAATAATTGAATTTCCAAACCAAGTGGAAGAAAGTGAGGGTAATTATAATGATGATTTTGTCGTTCAGCATGGCAATTGTAATATTGATGTGTTGTTGCATGGTAAGCATCAAAGTGATGATAGTGCAGGGTACATGGAGGTGACAACTCCAAATGGCAATGACCACCGACTAGAGCATGGCACTGAAATTGGGTATTATTAAATGGTGAACAACATGCAGGAAATCAGGAAGGTCACATGGAGGAAGCAGATGTGAAAGGTAGCAACAACCGACTGGACTCACCAGTTTTGGCAGTTGGTGATGTTCCACCGTTTTGAGGAAATCAAATAGGGTGAGAAAGTCAACATTCTCATCAGATTTTGTGTATTTGCAGAGTTTGATTTCAATTTATCAAAGTTCGATGATCCTGGGACTTTCAAACAAGCCATCTTGAGTCCAAAAGCAGACAAATGGATTAAAACAGGCATTAAGACAATAGTACCTACAATTTCATCGAGTTGTAAAAAGGAATGTTTTCACAGAGAACCCTCAGACAATTGTGTTTATTTGAGAGTCAGTGGAGCAATTTTATCATTCTAGTTTTTATATGGATGAAATATTACTTGCCACAAACAGTCATAGCTTATTGGATGAAACCAAAGTTTTGTGCAAAGACACTTCGAGATGAAAGACCTGGGAGAGATCACTTATGTCCTAGGGATTGAGATCAAAAGAGAGAGAAGAAGAGGCTTGCTAGGATTGTCACATAGGGCATACATTGAAAAGGTATTAGAAAGATTTAATGTCTTCATGTGGAAATACAGAATGCCTATATCAAAGGGAGATAAAATGAGTAAGCTGCAACGCCCAAATTCCGACTTGGAGAGAGATTATGGGAAACAAGCCAGATGCATTTTTGGTTGGGAGTTTGATGTATGCACAAGTGTGCACAAGGCCTGACTTAGCTTTCACCATTTCGATGCTTGGTAAGTTTCAATCCAATGCTGGAAATGCTTACTAGAACACAGCACAAAGAGTGTTGAGATATCTTTAGAGAACTAAAGATCATACGTTAGTCTACAAAAAGACATAGGACCAAAGATCATATGTTAGTCTACAGAAGGACATAAAACATAGTTTTAGAAGGTTACAATGACTTAGATTTCAGGGGTTGTCCAAATGATATGAAATAAACATGGGGCTATGTTTTCTTAATGTCATATGAAGCAGATCTCTTGGAAGAGTGTAAAACAATAGACTATGGCTGCTTCAACTCTAGTTGTAGAATACTTGTCTTATTGTAAAACATTGAATCTAGCCATTTGGTTGAAGAATTTCATAACACGACTACAAGTGGTGGATTCAATCTCGAGACCCATACAGATTTATTGTGATAACAACGCTGCTATATTTTTCACTTAGAATGATTAAAGGTCAAATGCAACAAGGAACTTAGATATCAAGTATCTCATTACTCGAGAAAAAGTGGTAGCTAGTTTAGTCAAGATTGATTACTTGGAGACTAATTCAATGATTGCTGATCCATTGAATAAGGATGTTCCCATGGTAGTTTTCAAGAAGCATGTCACGAGCATGGGGGTATTGGGTGATTTTGATGCAGTAAACTCATGCAAGAAACCAATGGGAGCAAACTGATGTAGGAAATTAGTGGGAGTTGCATATCAGGTTTATTTTATGGGGTGTGCTATCCACACATCCCATTTTACTTCTCACACACCCCTTGATAATTTTTGTCTGTTAATCTTCTTCAACTCATCCGACTTGACGACCAAAAATTAAAAAGATGTGTGAGAAGTAAAATGGGGTGTGTGGATATCACACCCCTATTTTAAATGTCAGTTTTCTTCAGTTGTAGTTCATGTTTTGGAAGTTGTATTTAAGTATTAGTAATAAAGGCTTCTTAGCTAATAAAGAAAATATTGTAAGGTTGTTAAAGTTCCCAAAAAGTATACATCATATAGTTATGATAATGCATGAATGTTTTTATGCATAATGATTAATGATCTTGAAATATTATGAAGGAAAAAACAACCTAAGGGCTTCGTTCAGAAGCATTGGGATTGTTTTCAATCTTTAAGGGGACCAAATGTTTGACATATTATAAATACATATCCAGTCATGTCTAACATTGTTTTTATATCTTGTTGGAGTCTCATGTGTTGGTTAGTTTCATTGTAAGTAATTATGGGGACGGTACTCTTTGAAAGGTTGAGTGTGTTGCCCGATAGTTCTTATGAATACTTGTTAATGACAGAGACTAGTAAATCGAGGAAATGTCAAATACTAATCTCATGGCCAATTCAGATTCATTCCATATTAAGTATAAACTATACAAGTTGACAAAGTATTTGCTCTAGTGGGAGAATGTAAGTTATATATGAGAGCAAACACTTGGTGATTTGATTAAGGACATTTGGAATGATAAGGAGATTAGGATTGATGTTTGTGGTAGACTTATCAGGAGTTGTATTACTTAAAGTTTCAAGTTAGATACATTCTCGATAAAACTAGAACTCTTCTAGCTGATATAATGCATAAGTGTTTCACGGTGATAAGGCTACTCTTTGATAAGGATCACTTAATGGGAGGGATCCATATTGAATTCCATCGTAAAAAGTATAAAACTGAGGTCCCTGCTCTCTCACTATACATGCAAGTTTACAGTAAACTCAAGCCCTATTGAGCGAGCCTTGCCTTTAGTTGTGTAGAGTTGCAGAAGAACTTCAGTTTTTAATCCTAGTTCTCTGAGACGATGTCTTCACAGGTAAATGGTTAAGTTGATAACTGTGAATAAGTTTTCCGTTGCACAATTAACTTACAGTTCATGGTTCAATCTTTGTGTTTATTGATCTTATGCTGGTTCTGGGTGAGATTATGGTAGGTTTTAAGCTCAAATCTGAGGGGCTTTAACCCTGTAAATTTAATTGCATGCATTCTCAACTCCAGCGATGAACTCCAATGAAAACCGTCGAGCTCGAAGCCATCGAGGTTGTTCTTCTTCTAGGTTTGTTTTCGTAGTGGTTTAAGGAAGAAATGGTGAAGTTTTGACCTTAAGGTCTCATGTTTTAACCATGCTTGCACCGTGTTTACTTTTCTAGAATCTAGCAAGCCTCTTCAGGGGAGATCTGGTGAATCCAATAGGGATTCGACCCTCATTCCACCTAAATCTGTTTTAGGTAAGTCCCTAAACTTATTAGGGTGTTTTACAACGAATTTGGGAGTTGTTTTCCTTAAATTTGGGATTGAAATCGAGCTCTGCAACTCTTGGAATTTTTTTGTAGATTCTAGTGAGTTCGGCGATGGTCAATGTGGTCCACGACGATCACCGTCAGGTTTGACATCAGAGACGACGGTTTCGTGTCTCCCTTTATATATTCATCGTTGACCAACGTGTGGCACGGGCAACGGCGAGAGTGATGCTTACTAGCCGAACTGCGGGGGTGAGTACATCAGCGATGAGGAGAAAGGTTTCTGAGAGTTTGGAGAAAAGAATAAAGGTTTATGGTTTTTTTAGAAACTTGAACCTTGAATTCAAAATGGCATAGATTCTGGGAGTTTTGAGAGCGTAAGGGAGGAATGAGAAAGCTTTGGGCTTTTTATAGACAAAAAGGAGGAAAACCTAGAGTTTAATTTTTCAAAAAAATCGAGAGAATATCAGGAAGAAATCCCCTAATCATCATGATTTTAGATTTCTTGGCGATTACTTCACCCTAATTTGCATGATGATGACGTGCTCCGATTTCCAAGGCACGCCCATCAATGATGGACGTCTTGACAACTTACGTGCCTGAAGCCTATGACGCGTGGAACAACAGAAAACAGATACATGCCACAAGAATTCAACACGTGGCTGTTTTGTGGTAATCGAGGGTAGTGACATGGATACAGGAATCAAGTGCATTAAATACTGGTAAAGTTGGTTTTCACTTCTTCAAAACCTTCTGGTCAGGTGTCTTTGGTCGAAGGTTTCAGAAACGAGGGGGCAATGTATGGACCCAAAATATTAGGTTTGGGCCAAAGATGGTCATAGGCTTAACTTAGAGTAGAGATCTTCGACCCATCTTTCTAAACTTGGAATAAGTCTAGCTTAAGGTAGGATGGCCGAATCCTAATAGGCGAAAGACTCTGGGGGAGTCATGTTGAAATGATTAAGTTGAATCCGAGTATGAGTGAAATTGTTTAAGGATTAAGATGAATGTTGATATAATTCGTAATATTCAGAATCAAGGTTCATGGCTGATCAAGTTTATGAGTGAATTGAATACGGAAAAGAGACTAGATTCAAAGTCCTAGTTACAGTAGGAGTGGCTGAGCTCTACACGGAGATCAAGTTTATCTGATATGAGTTTGGGTCTAGGAATATCGAGGAGTTACAGTCTAGGTAGGACTTTACTTCGGCATAAAGTGATCATCACGAAAGTCACTCCTATAAATAGAAGTGGCTCTGCAACATTCAAGTGACCTTGAACTCAACACACAAAACTGCCCTGCATAAATTCTCTCTCTACGCGAAACCCTCTAAAACCTTTGAGAAAATACTAACCTTCCTAACTTCGTCAACACACCTTTAGTTTGGAGTAACAACACTGTGTTGGCAACTAGCGACATCTTCAATTTGGATTAACAGCACTAGAGCCACAGAGTCAGGCGATCGAGGAGCACCTTCAGTTTGAAATAACAGCACTGCTTCGAGCTTGTTCGACTATCTATCCAAGTCTCTGTCAACAAGGAGTCTTTAAGTCCTTGTTTGAAGAGGTTATCTCATTAGCCTCTCGACGAGTTAAGGTGTTACCAGGTTACATAGTGTTTAGCACATTGAAAGTCGAGCCCTTTTTATGATTTGATATTCTCAAGTACACTTCAGAGTTCGTCAAACCACATTCGCGGTCAAGACACTGATATCTTTTGAGTATTTATGTCCTTATAGTTTAATTCTGATTCGGTGCACTTATATTTTCACGAATATAAAGCAGTCGAACCCAATGTAGACGATCCTGAACTTCGTAGTGACTAATAGCCTTGTCTTTAGGTTCTAGAACCGAGAGGCCGAGACGAGTTCCTTCCTCAGCCAAAATCGTTCAAATACATTAGTGGGCAATACATTTAACACCATCACCACATTCATTCTACTCATCGATCGAGCTCGATCGTCGAGTTGTCACGCCCATATTTCACCGAATGACGTATTTAGCTCATTAGCTTGCGGCATGCGCGCCACATAGGCTTAGTAATTTTAGGGTCAACATCAACATACTACTAACGTAGAGGTTAGAGTTTAAGAGTAAAACACCGTTGAGACATAAAATGAACTGCTAGTGTTTCTTCATTAGTAGAAAATGATTTCCACGTTTTCTCCTCCACTCATTCCATGATTTATCCCTTGATTCTCCTTTACGTAGGCTTAGGAGTTTTAGGGTCAGCAGTAACATAATAAAACAGGAGTACATTGAAGAGGGACAAAATAAGAGCGAAGATCATTTCTCTACCCAAGACAGTGATCCCCTAATAACGAAAAAACAAAAAACAAACTCGTCTCCATAACCCATACAACATGGTCCACATTCGGCTAAATCGGTCACAATACCATCTACAATGATGATAGTTGTAGAAACCAATAACAAAAAAAGAGGTCAGTACAAGTTGTTGGCATTGATCTAGACGTGTACAGGTTAAATATAATCCACAAAATAGAACTCGCATGCACAAGTAACTTTAGTAGATCTGTTGATTCACCGAACCATCTGTTGGTTGCTTCCATGTTTACATGGCAGATAAGATAATAGACCCTTCAGTCAGAGCTGGTAAACTCACATTCTCCCTCCATCTCTTTCAACAACATAACATTCAGAAATTTATTAGAGAGCATCACTCCACCAACCCCCTTAAGGGCTACATTGTTCACAACCACAGACTCACTTCTCATTCATTCATTCTTTTAGATCACATCCCCACTCTCTTATATCATGTTATTCCATCCAAATCTCTCATCTGTCACTCCCTACACATCCGGCCAAAAGCATCGCCATGAACAAGTCCCTGAATCCACCGCAAATTCCAGAGGCCGACTACGAGGGCACTGAGCGCATCCTAGTTCCTTCAAAACACATCACTTTAGCCGGTACCTTCGAAAAGAAACAACACTCCTGGTATAAACAGATAAAGTCTGGCCTAAACTACTCAGTAACACCACATTAGTTCGCCTCCATTCCCTCTTCGACTGTTTAGCTTCCCTCTCACTCTTTCCTTTCCTTTGGTGGATTCCTGCAGGTTTATCAATTCTCATGTACCAACGGACCTAACCATTCAAGTTGAGGGCATCGCCTTTAACGTCCACAAGGTAGCTACCGAGCAATACAAACATGCATGGCTCAAGATATAACTTGATACCTAACACACATCTACAGAGTAGTCAACAATTTCATGGTCCATGCTCTTTATTTTTGCAGTATCCCTTGGTATCAAAATGTGGCTACATAGGTCGACTGGAATTTCATCCTTCACATTCAAACTTCGTTTATGAACTCGAGCTTGAAAACTTCCCCGGCGGATCAGAAACCTTTGAACTCATTTTAAAATTCTGTTATGGTCTACCAGTGGGCTTGAACCCTAACAATATAGCTCTGCTAAGATGCCCCTCGGAATTTCTTGAAATGACTGAAGAAATTCAAGATGGAAATCTCATTTCTAAGACTGAATCTTTTCTCACACTTGTAGTCCTTTCTTCATGGAAAGACACCGTTTCTGTGCTCAAATCTTGTGAAACTCTATCTCCATGGGCTGAAAATCTTCAAATTGTCAGACGCTGCTGCGACACAATCGCTTGGAAGGCTTCCAGAGAGAACGTAATTGGGGATGCAGATGGTCAAGAAGGCTGGTGGTTTAACGAAGTGGCTACCTTTCGAATAGATCATTTCATGAGGACTATAACAGCAATAAAGGCAAAGAGTACGAGACCAGACTTTGTAGGTAAATGTATTATGCACTATGCAGAAAGATGGTTGACAGGCATGGATGTGGAGTTTGAAGGACTAAGAGGATATGGGCTTGGAAAGAATGACCTGCGGTTCAGTATATTGAATAGGAGGAAGGAAGACGGGGGTTACGAATACAGCAAGGAGCAAAAAGCAATTATTGAAAGCCTAGTAAGCATCCTACCTCCTCAAAACGAGGCTCTTCCATGTAAGTTCTTATTGCGGATGTTAAAGTTGGCCATGCTGTACTCTGCATCGCCAGCGTTGATTTCAGAGCTTGAAAAAAGAGCAGGGATGATATTGAAAGATGCCAATGTGAACGATCTACTGATTCCCAGTTACTATAATGCAGATCAAGGGAAACTGGCTAAGTGAGTATTCTACATTCTTTATTTATTATGAATTGGAGAGATACTTACAGTACAATCTTTCCGGCGTAACCAACCTTCATGTTCTTGTTAATTATAGTACAGTTCACCTGAAGAATGCATGATGCATGACATTGAAGTTGTGCAACAGATTGTGGAATATTTCTTGATGCATGAGCAGCAAGAACAGCAACAGAAGACTGGTAAAATCGCTGTTAGTAAGCTGTTAGACAACTACCTAGCAGAGATTGCAGGAGACCCGAACCTCTCCATAACAAAGTTTCATGTATTGGCAGAATTACTGCCAGAAAATGCTCGAACATGTGATGATGGTCTTTACAGAGCCATTGATACCTATCTAAAGGTTGCCTTCTCACCGGTTTCTCTAGTTTTTCCTTTTTCATAACCTAAAACCTAACCCTTTTTCTTTCAGACTCATCCTACGCTGCCTGAGCATGACCGGAGAAGGCTATGCAGAATAATGAACTTTGATAAACTATCGCTTGATGCATGCATGCACGCTGCACTAAATGATCGACTGCCTATGAGAACCATTGTCCAGGTAACATTTTTCAAGTTCGAGTTATGAGAATACTGAATTGGCCCATGCTGAAACTTAGTTTTAAAATGTTAAGATATCACTTATATCCTTAAGGAATCTAGACCTTTTACCATGACAGATTTACATGCTTGCATTCCAATTAAATCCAATATATATATATAATTTTATCATGTAATAACAGGAAACGAAATGCAACCCAATAACCTCCACCAACCACAGACTAAGGTATTTATGGTTTTATAAGCAGCACGATAATGAAACTAACTAGAGGCTGCATGACAAGAAGATACCAAAAAAAAAAAAATTAACCCGTGACTGAAATAAGTGCCCCAATTTATTTTGCTTCGCACTATTTTTATGCACATTGAATTCAAAGTACAAACATATAGGCGTCTGGCTAAGTGATGAAAACATGAGATGGAATTCCGGCAGTCTCAGGAATATATAATTTAGCAATTGGCAGGAAAGAACTTCGATCTCACACAAAACATGCTAGAACCACAGTATTGTATAACAAAGTAACTGAACAAATTTCAAATTCAAACTAAGAGTTCTCTAGTGAAAGTTGAATTACACCAGCATGATAAAAGAAAAATATTGCAGCAAAAACGATCCAAATATAAAACCAATCTGAATATCAAAATAAGAACCCTAAATGGACACTTATATCTTGTATGGACTAAATTGACTGATGTATGTCAAATTAAAATCATTCAATTGAAATGTACGAAAAAATTACTTTAACTGAATAGAAATCCTAAAACCCTCAAATAAACAGAAAATTTTCAGAAACCATAATTCTAAAAAATGGGTTTTAATAAAGCATTCCTATAAAAAAGGAAAGATTAGAATATAATACCCTTTTATAATCTAGGTGTAAAATCCTCACAAAGGCGTAGACAACTATCTGAGAATTCGATGACCATTGCATTTATGACACATGGAGCCCATAATCTCATAGCCAACTAGAATGTGGTCCATCAAAATTGGCACCTCTAACTGTAGAAAGCAATTATGAAACATGTGCAGGTGCTGTTCTCAGAGCAAGTAAAGATGAGGACAGTGATGCAAGAGAAGGAATCACCAAGCGGCAATAACTCTGAACAGCACGGGAACCACTCATCAACAGATGCAGAGATTAAAAATCTTAAAGCAGAACTTGAGAATGTAAAGATAAAGATGGCAGAGCTGCAGAGTGACTACTCTGAACTGCAACACGAGCATGAAAGGATAATAAGCAACAAGCAAAAGAATGTATCGGGTTGGAGTTTGGGATGGAGAAAAATCAAGAACTCTTTCCATACAAAAGTTGAGGAAAATGAAACTGGAGGCAACCAACAAAGAACCAACCCAGCTAGGCACAGAACCACCTCCATACGAAGGTCATCAATATCCTAAATTGCATCAGCCCATGAGGCAGAGACATCCCACAATATATGAGAGTTACGCCTTTCAAGAGCATCATCCATATCAACTGGTTTGTTCACAAACACTTGGAATAGTTGATAGTTTGTAATTGCACATCTATACGTAATGTATGAATTATACATTAAAAGAAATAAAGAGTAAACTGTGTTTGAAGTTTTGCTATTATTCCTTTGCTACCACTAGAAGCCTGCAAATTTTCAGAATTGGAACGCAAGAGATGATGAAACATATTTATGGACGAATATAAATAACCTTGCGGAGGGGGTAGTCGTCATGTTTTGACACCGATTATCAACGAAACAAAAGACATTTCTTTCATATCATATGTCATAATAAGCTCCGTCCTCGACAATTTCAAACTTTATAAGCAACTACTGGGTCAAGTAAAGCACATAACCGCGCAATGCAACATCAGGCAAGATTAAGCATAAACATTACACCCACATGCTCTACTAATCGAAAGCAAAACAGCCACCACACGGCCATATAATTTATCAAACCCTCAAATATCATAAAATTCAAAGTCTCCAAATAAAAACCTTAAAATCTCCTCAAACCTGCCTAGCGGAACCTCATGTTGCTCCAGGGGAACTTGGCGGAGCCGTCGCCGAAAACAGCCGAACCCTTATGGGTGTTCTTACCCCTGCGAGTGCTTGGCGGCTGCTGCTGCCGCTCCTTGTTCCCGTAAAGCCAATGCTTCTCGGTCTCGCCCTCTTCGACGACGGCTGACTTGGTCTGGTTGGCTGTCTGCTGCTTGCGGTCCCGCTGGACGATTCCGATGGGGTAGAGGTCCTGGGAGAGGGAGCGGGGAGCCTTGAGGGTGACGTAGGCCTTCTTGTAGTCGGGTTTTGCGATGAGAAGACCGCCACGCTTCTTCTTCTTGCCCTCCATGTTGAGGGTGCGGACCTTGTCGACCTGGAATCCGTAGAGGGACTCCATGACGCGCTTGATTTCGATCTTGGAGGCCGATGGGATGGGTTTGAGAGCGATTTCTGTGATGTTGGTGAAGCTGTTGGGCATCAGACGCTTGATGGGTAGGGGCGAAGTGGACTACCCTCCTTCCCAATCTGCTTCCCATGGTGAATGATTTTCTCTGCTTCTCTGTGAATTTGGTACGACTGGTACTGTAGCAGCTCTGCGTGCAGCTTTGGGTGCGGGAGAGACTCCTCCACTTCTCATTTCTCAGTGGGAGTGGGCCTATGTTGATGATGAACCCAAAAACTAAGGTTGAAACGGCACAATTACTGTTCTATAATTGCCTAGCAAACGGATCGTGTTTGTCGTGCTCGTGTTATATCCCAGACTTATTATCTTAATGGGTAACACGATAACGACCCAATCCGTTAACTAGATGACCCAAAATCTGTTATTTTTGTGTCCTTTCGTGTTATGTTAACGGGTTGTGTAATAAGTTGACAATCTAGATATTTTTCTTTCCAAATGTAGAAGGTTTGGAATAGATAATGAGACTTTTGATTACCAATAGCACCACCCTAAGAAATTAGTTACAGTACAATTGACACAAATTATATGTGCATCAATCTTGTCGGGACCGGTTAGGGTGCATCAAGGTTACCTATTGACAATCAGATATGGTCGTTAGATGGCATTATAGCATATCTGGCCATTGAATGGGCAATTGCCAAATGCATGGATGTATAGCCAAGTTACGATATTGTATTAATAGTAAAAAGCTAGGATGTTGCGTTGCTGCAGGGTAAGAAAGGATATAGATAAATATGGATAAAAAATTATAAAAAATAAATTGAGTATAATTAGTAAGTTTAAAACTTTGTAGTACCATAATATTGACTAACAGAAACAAAAGTATAAAGAAATAAAGAGTGAGTGGAATTTAGTACTCACTTGGGTTGAGAATCTGAACAATCTTTGTTCATTGTCCGAGTTTGATTAACACCAGAAAAGTTGAGTTTGTTGTAATTTAATATAGCGAAGATGAAAATTGGTGTGTTATTTAATAAATTGTGTTTAGCAACAATAGTTATATAAGAGTTAAAAAAAAGTTATGGAAACGATAATACCATTGAAGAACAGTTTTTTTCTTAATATTATAACTTTAAAAATGAAATGAAAATGCATTCTGAGACGGATCAGATTTATGAGAAGTGATAATCTCAGCCTTGAATATTTAGAGCAATGGTCATCATTTTCGTCTTTTCTCTTCAGAGGAATTAGCTATTACCAATTTACACACACACTCTCTTATTCTAATTTGGAATTGGATCCTCGCCAGATTCCCTTCCTGGGGATCCTAAGGATCAACGCACACGGACCGTTAATCAAAAATCGTGCGGCCACATTTTTTTTCTTTTTTATATTTTTTATGCAAAACAAGGCTGCTTTACTTTTAAAAATATAAAAAGCACTTAATTGAGACCGCACGATTTTTTATCAACGGTCCACGTGCGTTGATCCCTAGGATCCCCAGGGAGGGGATCTGGCAAGGATCCAAATCCTTCTAATATATTGTGAACACATAGTTAATTATTATTTTTTTCACCGATAGATTTAAGAGAAACATTAAAAAGCATAAATGGAGATACTTCTCCTAAAGATATACTCTGTCCATGTTCTTTAAGCTAATGAAAGAATATATTAGATTAAAATACATGGAGAGGGTATATTTCTAGCGGTAATGTCTAGGTTTATACTTTTGGATGTTTGACCTAATCTTTCAGTGCGCAAGAAAGCAATCAGTCATGTATTTAGAGTATATGAAAAGAAGATAGTCTATATATGTATCAGTAATAACTAATTCTCTGGAAGAAAAAGCTCAATAAAAATTGTAATTAAATATAATATTTGAAGAAAGGAAGTTAATAAAATGCTAATTTATTTTATATACCTTTAAATCTCTGCCCCTTGTGTTCTTGATACCTATTTGTTGAAATTGTAATTTGGTTGGTTACTCAGACATGCTTTTTTTGTTTTCCTAAAATTGGAAAACAAAGTGTTAGAGAAGAGTTTTAAAGGCATTAATAAAAAAATATTTAACAAATAATTCATATGGATGATAAAAAATAGTGAAAGTTAGAGAGAGAGTAAAAAGCAGATTTCGACACAACAAATATAAAATGATATGTAATGTTGTTTCACAACCAAATGACATGCATTGTACAAACACTAATTGTTTGTTCGTTATTAGGGAATAGGAAGTGACATGAATATTTAAAGGAGGGAAGGGAAAAGACCAATGTTGACTGGAATTAATTTAGAGATGTATGCACATGTTTAAAGCTAATGTATAGAATGGTATATTCTGACTATTGAAGTTTGTAAACACAGAAAATGGGACGAAAATAAATGGTTTGAAACTAATTTTCATGTAATAGATGTGCAATCACCGTCAATATTTATGTTTTCATATTATGAGAGCATTCCAAGATAATCTTCAGCTAAACTATATTTCAAAGAGATAATTGTAAAATTGGATAAAAAAATATAAACACAGGATGGATTAATTGGGATTACATAGAAAATTGATTAAATTATTCAGATTGGTTTTTTACACATGATGTGTTGAGTGATAAGCAAGGCAATCAATTTTGACTAATCTATGTTCTCGTGTTTCATAAACATATCCACTACTATCCATCATCATCTATTCTGACAAACACATCAGACAAAGTGTATTACAATTACTAAACCTCATCATATTGATATGGCTGGACTAAAGCTTAAACAATTGGAGAAAAAAAAAAACAGATTAACATCGATTTGGATAAAAGAATTGAGAATTAACAGAAGTTTAAGAATATTGTCTCTTGTGTTTTGGGTTTTAAACTGAGATAAAAAGGAGAATGATATTTTATAAAAAAATGTTTGGATAAATACACAATAATTATAGAACAATTACAGATGTAAGTACTTTCAAATGACACAATTATTAACAATTAGCATGCATAGTTGTTAATGAGCATAAAATTATGTTTTTTTGAGAAATGAAGGACGAAAGACAAAAGTTTGAGGCAAGGAATATAACTATGTTGGACTCAAACTTTTGGACATTAATTACACAAATCCAATTTGCATATAGATGATCAGACAGATTTTCTATCCTAGGTACTAAAGACAGGAAGATTAACAAATCATGTCGAAATGATTATATTATCTCCAAGGTTAGAGTGTTAATTCAGACCATGAATGGCAAGTGAGTTGTTTTCCACATTGCAAAAAATTTATGTCAAAACTTTTTCAAGCATTGAACCAACCATGGAAAGAATAAAAACGTTGACAAAGACGACAAAACATTTAACCACAAATGTTGTTCATATGTTCAGCAAGAGGAAAAAGATTTTACAAATGAAAAAAAAAAAAGTATTTATATACAACAAACATGTGGCTTTAGCTTAAGGTCCTGCACCAAACATGAAAGAGACTCTTGCATCAATTCCAATTATACTCATGTGCAACATATCACTGTACAATTGCTTACCACCAATGAATCATAACTGATTTCAATATTCTTAGCTGTTGCAGCAGAGAGTAAGACGATGTTAAACATGTGTTCCTAAAAAATATAATAAAGGAAACAAAAAGGAGATTTATTAAATTCTTGCAACTACATAGTAACTGAGTATTTGTTTATGCATATCAGGGCATGAAAAACTAAAGAAATCAATCATTTATGTGATTGATTAACATTTTGTCAAATTTGTTCTTATTGTTTACATAACCACAATAAAATTTAATTTAATAATTTTCTTGTAAATTTTGTAACACGTCTTTAAAAACAATATTTGCAGTACAATTTTTAACACCATTTTCTCCATTCTCTATTAAAAAATTTAAACCTTCTCTTGATGTCACTCTTGACAATGCAACACCATGTGTAAAAACAGGTTCTAGAAGATACAAACCAACTTGTTTAAAAGATTGTCCTTGACTTTTATTAATTGTCATTGCATAATATGGTCTAACTAGAAATTGACATCTTTTAAAGATGGAATGCCACTTATTCTCTGTAGCTGTGAGAGTGATTCTTGGTATGAAAACTTTGTGACCAATATTGCTCCCATCAAGAATTTTAGCTTCAATAATTCTATTAAATAATTGAGTAACAATTAATCTTGTTCCATTACACAAACCTGATAACTGGTTTAAATTTCGTAGCAACATAATAGGCATCCTTATTTTTAAAACCAAATTATGTGCAGGTAAACCATTGAAATCAAGTTTGTTTAAAAATTCTGTAGGATACATTATTTCAAGATTTTCAACATTTGCAGTTGAAGAACACAAAGAATCATAACTCAAAAATGTGTGTTGTTCTCCAAGTAATAAATTTATGATATAATTATTTACATCTGTAACAGTTGTATTTCGAGGTGTTATAATAACTCTTTCTCTTAAATATGCAAAATTGTCAATAAAAAAAAATATGTTAAAAATTTGGGTAAGTTGTAGAAAAAATTGAATGTATAGGATTTTGTAGAAAAATTAATTATCAAATCTTGAGGTATTTAAATTAAAGATATATCTCTATCATTTGAATTATTCACATTATATGCATCATCAATTTTTCCATCACCAATTTGTAAAATCCAATTTGCAAATGAACTTATTTCATTTTTTTCTTCAATACTTAATTTATTTTTTGACAATCTCATATTTTCTTTCAAATGAAAACTTTTGAAATGTGGCCACAAATAGAAACTATGTAATGAAGCAATTATTATATCTTCTTTAGTTCTTCTAGGAATTACATGTAATATTTGTCGAAAATTACCACCTAATAAAAGAGTTTTTCTACCAAATGGAACATTTTTATCTAAAGTATGTGAATTTGATAAAACATCTGAAAGTGATTTATCTAGTGCTTCAAAACAATATTTATGATTCATATGTGCTTTATCTCCTATAATCAAATCTGTTTTTTCGATTAATCCAACAAGATGGGTTTTTTTTTCTTTATTGGACAAATTGAAGAGTCAGTAATGATCGAAGGAATTTTAAACTTAGAATGAGATGTTCTACCACTTAGTAATAATAATGATATTATTCCTGATGATGCCACCATAGCTAAAACAATTTTACCTTCGGATCTAAGTTTACTTGTGATAGTATCCCATAAAAAAGTTTTTCCAGTACCTCCATGACCATAAATAAAGAGTAGACCTCCTTTTTTTTTTTTTTTTTTGCATTTATAGCACTTATAATGAATCGTAAACAAGGTGTTGACCCTGATTAAGTTGTGATTTCAAAAGTGCATATTTTTTTTAAAGTTCTTCACAATCATAATTTAATTCTTCTCTCAAATGCCTATTTTGAATTTCCAACATTTTTTCTGCATCAGGCATGGGTTTTCAAAGATGTGGATGCATTATTAAAAAGTACTCTAATTCAAACAATACATAATTTTTTAATTCATCTTATGGCACAATCATATCAGGAATTGCAAAAATTTTCCGTAATTTGTAAAAAATGTCATCATACATGTTTTGCCAATGAGTATAAAAAAGATTTTGGGGATTCGCTACATCACATAATAAAATTATTGTGACAAACAATTGTCTCAATTGAGCAGATGATGCAATATTTACAACACTCGATAAAGCTTCAATCCATTCTTTATCATTACCAAATAATCCTAATGATTTATATGTAGAATGGTATGAAGGATGCATAACACCGTTAACAGTTTTTATATCATCAAAACTAACAACACCTTTTTTTAAGTTTAAAAACATTCTCAAATAATATAATTCGCCGAATGCAGGATGTACATATGCTATTCTACCAATTGATCCTTTATATTCTTGGTTTCCAAGTTTTTTTTTTTTCGCATCGTACAAAAATTTTGTAGGAATTTATGCATAAGTCAGTGCACGCACTTCCAAAAAAATTTTGTTCACTTCAAACCAACTTGTTAACATTATGCTTTCAAAAGTTTTTTATTAATGATTAATTGCAATGGTTGGTCACCACTGAAAACAACATTTTGTTCTAATGGTAAATGAACAGCTAATCGCTCAACAGAAGGTTCTCTATGATGTATGGAATACTGAAACAGCCTCCAAACAGTTTCATAAGGTATCTACAATTGAGATATGCTAAAATTTCGTCATCTAGATTTTCTTGGAGAGCTAAGCGTGCTCTATCTGAACCCTTATTTACATACTTGAACAAATATTTTATAAGCATTGATTGACAACATGATTTGACATTTATATGCGTATTGTATTTTAATAATAGCTCGGCATTGTAAGGAACAACAAAACTACGATCAACTTTTACTTCATTTTTAATCACAAATTTTTCTTCATCTTCACGACGTCTATAGATGGGAAAACCATTTAGGTCAAAAGTTGTTTCACTCTTGTATGGCTTAGGAAAATTTTTAGAACATTTATTTTCTAGCATGCAAGGTGATTTTGGGTTAATGCAACCACATGGACTATGAATCATAAATTGATTAACAATTTCATAAAGCTATGGATGAAGAATTTTTGTCAGGTAATTCATCTGAAATAATTGAATCTATATCTAATGGAGAAAAACATTTCATGTTTGATTTCAGCCATATTAACATGTGAGAATGAGGTAAATCTTTTTTTTTTTTTTTTGAAATTCAACTGTGCAAACATCTGTATGTGACAAAAAATGAAAACAAACAAAAAGAAGATACTAAATTTTACAACAATTCGAAGCAAAAAAAACTTGAAATAAGTGGAACAATAAGTTTCAGGAACTTGCTTCAACTTCTCCAAAAGGCTTTCCAGATTTGATGAAATTGATCGTGTGATCAAGT
This sequence comes from Heteromeles arbutifolia, assembly GCA_024362995.1. Classification (NCBI taxonomy): domain Eukaryota; kingdom Viridiplantae; phylum Streptophyta; class Magnoliopsida; order Rosales; family Rosaceae; genus Heteromeles; species Heteromeles arbutifolia. Next base: position 7,392,930 of record JANCRC010000015.1, read on the forward strand.
TTCATTTTGAAGATTCTAGAAATTATATCAGGTCTATCTTCAGGTTTGAATCCTGGTTTGTTCTCCAATTCTCTTGCAAGTTCTGGCCATTTGACATTACACATGAATGTTATAAACAAATTAGGATGTCCATATTCTCTACAAATAGTCATAGCATTTTGATAATTATTGATCATATATCTAGGATTTCCAGTATATGAAGCGAGCAACACAATTTTTTGTCCTAAATTATTTGTATCATTATCACCTTTTGAGAATGCATCATAAATTCCTTTATATACTTCATTTCTCAAATTTTTTTGATTTTGCCTGATATAATCTAATCTATCTTCCTTAAGTGATGCAAAAGAATCCACCGAATATTGTTGGAAAAGTCTTCCTCCTCTTAACAATGCAGTCAATGGCTATTCTCGTTCTTGAATTTGATAAGCAATAAAGCTCTCATTGGCACTCTTTGTCTCTTACTTTTTTCACTTCTACAATTTTCATTCCATTTTAAATCTGGCATATACCCGTCTTCACCATATGGAAAAACAATAGGATATTGTAGAGACATAAATTTAGGATTCAACTTTGTGACACGTTTTGATTATCGACTTTTAGACTCAATAATAATATCTTTGTTAGAATCAAAGAATCATATATCTGCAACTACCAAACCACCTATTTCATCGCTTGTTGGTTGTTCGTATTGTTTGCCATCATTTACTTGCCTTCCTAACAAAGTCATCTTTAAAGAAGAAAGACCATCATTTTCAAATTTATCTCTTGCTGTTTGAAAAAGTTTAACTAATTCATTTGATGTATCAAACATTTTAATTAAACTTTGTACAATAGTTGGATCAAGTCTTTGATTATTTCCATCAGAACTAAAAAGTTTAAGACGATTTTCTACCTCATTATACGTATCATACACATACAATTGAGCAAATTTTAGAGACTCATTATCAACACGTAAAGGAGATCCCATTAAATGACAAACTTGACCACTAATTTTAACAATATAAGGGCTTGATCCATTTTTAATTGAGTGATCAACTTTGGCTCTCATTGAAGTAAATGAAAATATGGAGTTGTAAGCTCTAATATTTTCTCGAAACGATAAACTTTTATGACCTTTAGTTGGATCAAGCAAGTAATCTAAAAATGACGGCACTGGTTTTGGATTTGGAAAGTGAATTTTTCCTTGTTGGCAGTAAAGAGTAAAAATAGGTAGATCTTTTTTACACTTTTGTTTGAGAGACTCTTTTAACAAAAAATAAGCACTGCAATAAATGCACTTGTAACTTTTATCTCCTAAATATACATATTCTTTAACAACTTCTACATAAAAGGATACACACAAAAAGAAAACAGAAAAAAAAAATGAGGATAATATTATTTGGGTAATCACAAAGCTGAAATTCATGATAAATTAAACTAACAAATACATAAATAAAAAACTGACCTTTTCTATTTCTCTGAAAAAATGCTTGACCCTTATTCATAAGATTGTTATTCTGATCATCAAAGGTCTTTTTAGTTCTATTTATACAATGATCGAATGCATTAACAAATTTTTTTCCTTTTTTATCACTTGAGCAAGTATTTTTTTTCCACGGAAGTTATGTAGTGTAATTCATTGTAATTTGTAAAATTGATATTTTCAACATCTTGCTGACCAGAAGATGTGCTAGTACTACCTTGGTGTTGAATGTGTGAGTTTTCATGAATATATTCACTACTTTTAGATGAAACAACACCCACACGATTTTGTATACAACTTATTCTGCACACTTTCTTAAACTGGCAATTATATTCAGATAAAAGATTGGATTGATCACTAACAAACTCTTTTTCCTGATCTATACCTGTGGATGTAAATTTCCGCCTTCTTCTTTTTGGACGAAAATGCACCTGCAAAACAATAATCGTCTTAGGTCAAGGCCAAGAGCCTCACGCGCCCATGATAAATGGGGGGCTTTGGGCGAAGAACCTCCGATGCCAAAGTTAGAATTTGAGAGAGAAAATGTTTAGAGAAATTTGGAGAATTTTAGAAGAGAATTAGACTTCGGTTTTGGAGAAAATGAGGGGCTATATATAGGGGTGTGGTTGGCCCTATTAGGAGAATTGAGACCTGCCACATTTGGTTGATTTGTGGAATTGATTGCAAGATATTATGGAAATAATATCTTGCAATTACTTTAGGCAATTAATCAATTAATTAGATAATTAACTAATTAATTTAGGTAATTAATCCCAATTTGAAAAGAATAATTGGGAGTTACCTTGTGGTGAAGATTTGATGAGGAGTGATGTGAAGGTTTAAAAGAATACCAGTTTGATCACCCTTGACCTCGATTGAGCCGTTTTTGTCTGTTGCATGCACGTGGGAGTCCCGGTATGGCTCAAGGGTAATTTTGTCTTTTTCACCCAAAAGTCCACGTGTCGTCTCCATAATTTTCTTGATTATTTTTTGCTCCACAAATGCCCTACACCTGTTGGGCTGCTTGCAGGAAAGGGTAGCAGGTATAGAGATCTTCTCGTTCTAGGAAACATAGGATTGTTTCCTATTTTGATGTAGATTCCCTTTTTAATTGGAAATTAGATCCTTCTAGGAAAGAGAAATAAATTACTTCTAAAGTCTATTTAAGTCTACCTTAAGTAGATTATTAAATCAACTTTAGAGAACATTTTATTTTACCCTACAAGAGAGAGAAAGCTAGAGGATATTTGTTCCCTCTCCCTTAGCAATTTTCTACACTAGGACCGTCTTTCGTTGCTTTCTTTGTCTTCTCCACGCCGCACCAAGGTAAGAAAAAATTAATTTTCCTTGTCTTCTTCCTGGATAGTACTGTCGCGGGGCATCCGTCGGGGTGGTGCGGCACGTCGGTTGGTAGAGGCCAAGAGTCGGCTCGGCATGGGCTGATGAGGTGTTGTGGCAAGGGCCACTGCTTGGGTTGCTCAGCTTGGCTAAAGCCAAGGGCAGCTATGTGGCTGGGCCGCGGATTGAAGCTCTGGGCGCAGTGCTAAGCGAGCCGCATGACTCATGTCCTTTGGGCTCTTGGACCTATCGCGGGCTAGGTCGGCAATTGAGAGAAATGAAGAGGTCGCGGGCCTAATGGGCTACTGGAATGTTGGGCATGTAGGCCTCCTGACTGTTGGTCCGAAAGAAAAAAATGAGGGAAAAACCATCATGGGTTGAGCTTCGCTGCTAAGTACTGTGAATGGCGTTGGCTGCTTAGTCTTCTTAGTCAGGAGAAATGTGGGCTGCTTCTAAGAGATAAGATAAAGAGGTCTAAAGCAGATGCATTGGCTAGTTTAATCGCTATCGTGGAGACTACTATAAATGAAGACAGAAAGAATAGATCTTCCCCGCCTTCTCAAGAGATACTGGTTGAGAAAAAAACTAAAGACTTCATCCGCTGTTCGTAAGGGTCCGCCTGCTGCCGATAAGCTTGTGATTGACTTGACCTCTTTCAATGGGAAGAAATATGAGGCTGCTAGATCTGAGCCTGTGCGCCTGCCATGCCAAAAATGGATAGTACGATTGCTGATATGATGCTTAGCGTAGAGGCTCTGTCATGCCCCTAGTGCCGAAGTCTGTACCAAAACATCTGTTGGGAGCTCAGTTTGGTTCACCTTTGGAGATACTTGCTACTATGAAGAGAGATGAGGTGGACTATGCTGCTAAAGTGGCGTCAAGGCCCACTCCATTTGCTGCTGAGAAAGAGAAGACTGCTCGTGTGGGCAGTTGTGAGAAATCCACTAAGCTTGCTGAGATCTGTGCGCTTTTGAAGCCTAATCTGCTTGAAGATATGGACACATGTGCCAAACTTGTTAATGACGTCAGAAGGGTTGTTTGCCCAAGTTCATTTGCGAAGCATACAACCCAATATAGAATGACTGTTCTGCTTGCTATGATGTAGAAAACGACGATTCTTGCAGCCGAGTCTATGCTCCTTGACCAAGAAGAACCAAGGCTGCTAAGGAGATGGCAAAAACTATGGCAGCTGAAGCTTATTCTTTTGCTGAAAAGATCAGAAAGTTGAAGTCTGAGCTCGTCGCTATGATGGTCCAATATCTCTGCCCCACTTCTCTATAGCTTGAGACCGCTTGTCAAGAGATGGTTCTCTTACAGACTAGGTTTGGGGCGATCCAAGTTAAGTATGAAAGTGCAGAGAATGAGATTAGCTGTTACATACCTCAGATTCAAGATTTTGAGTGTATAGTTTCTGAGCATCGTTCTGCTGCTTACGCAAAGGATGAAGAGTTGATTGCTGCTTATAATCAAGTGAACCACTTCAAGAAGATCGTCGATATACTTAAACCCCAAGTGTTGGAACTCCAAGGTGCACTGAAGATCAACGAAAGTCTAAAGAAGAAAGTGGATGAGCTGCAACGCGTCCGTGTTGGTTTGCTCAAGGAAAACGAGCAGCTGAAAAGTGAGAAGGTTGGGCTCGATGTTTCGCTTGTTTAGAGTCAGGTCGATTTCTACAAGCTGGTTTATGTAGATCATCTCTTTGGTAGGCCGTCTGACTTTGAGTTTGCTGGGAAAGACTTCGAGACCTTCTTTATTTCTCTGGAAGACTTGATTGCCTTTACTTTTAAATCTTCCATTGGTGAAGTAGTCGGAGAAGGTGATGCCTAGGTTGGGGTAGCCGATGAAGCGCTAGATGATGTCGTTGCTCAGAGCGTCGCGGTTGTTGAGGGTATGGCAACCTAGTAGTCGTGGGATGTCCAAGCTGCTGAAGAGTAGTCTTTTAGGTAGCCTTTAGGATTTTTTTTTTGTTTTCCTTGTTGCTTTTTACTTTGCTTGAACTCATTCGGTCTTTTTTGTTTACGCCCAACCTTTGACTCTTAGGCCAGCAGTAGGCGTGCTACTTTTCTATAAGCAGACAGGCCAACATACCTTATGCAACCGTAGGTGTTGGTGTAGAACTTTTACAAAGTTGTTAGCCATAGGGTCGGCAGCCGGATGCCTTACTTACTGAAACAGATGAGTCCGCATGACCACTTGGTTGTTAACCTAGGGTTTCTTCAATCCTTTGAGCTGTGTGGCCTGCATCACAACATACTAAAGATTTTTGGGTTATGAAATCAGCTAACCTTTCGTAAGCAAAGGTCCGAGAGAACTCCTTGCTTTTTATGTAACCAATTTTGTGGGTTGCGTAGCAAGTATCACAACACTTTAGGAATTGGTGTAGATCTAAATGATCATTCTGTGCTTGGCAGAGGTCAAGCTTATCAATTGCGTAGCATGTCGGCGGTGGATAAAGCTTCATATATGCATGTTAACTTGTTTAACCTTTCATAAAAATGTGTGATTGTATAAGTTTAGCACAGCTTACTACTCGAAAGGCAAACCGTAGGCAGTTTTCTGGAAACCGTAGGCTACCTTAGTGCACTTGGTAACAGCTTTAGGGTTCCAGGGTAGCCGTCTATAGGGTGTATTGCGTAATGTACCTCATTCGTCTCTGAGGCCCGATTCCCCACGGATTAGGCCAAGAGACCCAAAATGCTTCAGTTAGCTAAGCCTTGGAAAAGAACGTTGTGGCTACTTATAAGAATCTCGGTGCAAGCCATCGTGCACCTAGTTACAATAGGGCAGCCTCAACTTATCCACGTTTAGATATTTGGAGCGTAAAGTTTATCCTCTCGCATTGGAGAGCAAACCTATAGGTGTCGGGGAATTGGTTTACCTTCTCACACTAGAGAGCATGGTTGGTCCCTAGGGAGGTGCAATTCCTACGATAAGTCCCTAAGAATGGCGTAGTCTTCTTTTGAAGTGTATGAGTGATTAGTTGTTGTAAGCATGCAGCCGAGCTAAGTTGTAGATTATTTCTGAATTCCTCATTGAAAAACGAGTGAAATGAACGAAAACTTAATTGTAAGGTAGAAACTGCATAATAACTGGATAGTTCTCGGCTTACGAGGTGGTGCTTGTTGAGCTACTTCGGTCTTCGGGCTTTGATGTAGTGGGAGGTCACGCATGGTACTTCCTCAGATTATAGGCGTTCCATCTTTTTGGAACCTTCTGTGCAGGCAGTGATGAAGGTTTTTCTTAGGACTAGATCTTCAGGCTGGAACTGCTGGATCTTAGCCCTTTTGTTGTAGCTGGAGAGGAGTTGCTGCTCGTAGGCTACGATGCGGTGATGACCTTCTCACGTTTCTCCTCTGCCAGATCTAAGTTCATGGCCATCTTATTTTTGTTCTGCTCGATGTTTGGCGGTAGAGTGTTGATACTTAGCACGATGAAATTGGAAGGAATGATTGCTTCTACACCAAATGCCAAAGAGTACAGAGTTTCACCGGTTGCTCGTCGTTTAGTTGTGCGATACGCTCATAGACATTCGAGAAGTTCGTCCAGCCATTTTCCCTTCTTGTCGGAAAAGGATTTTTTATGGCAGTCGAGAATCGTCTTGTTGGATACTTTGACCTACCCATTGCCTTGGGGATACCTCGGCATGGACATGCACTGCCTGATGCCATATTTCTGTAAAAACTTCGCCAAATCTTTGCCTACGAATTACGGGCCATTGTCTATGATAATGGATTGAAGGAAGCCAAATCAGCAAATGAAATTCTTCCATATGAAGTGATATATGTCCGTCTGAGTTGTGGTTATCATAGGCTCTGCTTTCACCCACTTGGTGAAGTAGTCAGTTACCACGTTCATCATGCATCTGCCCCCGGTAGCGGGCGGCATTGGCCCTACTAAGTCGATTACCCACTGTATGAACAGCCAAGAACTCGTCTGCGGCTGTAGTTCGCTGGTAGGCAGTGCTAGTACCGGCTCGTAGTGTTGGCAGTAGTTGCACTTTTGTACTAACTCCTTAGCGTCTTGATGCATAGTAGGCCAGTAGTAGCCTACGTTTAGAGCCTTTTGTGCTAAGAATCGGCCTCTGGAGTGATTTCCATAAACGCCTTCATGGATTAAGCTTAGAACCTTTAGGTCATCGGGAGGCGCTAGACAGCGGAGATGTGGTCTAGTGTAGGATCTTCGAACGAGAATTCTGTTCCACATGTAGTAGCATGCCGCCTTCGTTTGGAGTTTTCTAGACTCCAACCTTTCAGTGGGGAGTGTGCCATTGACCAGGTAGTCTATAATGGAATTTTGCCAGTTTGGATTTGTACTAACATGTGACACCTCGGCCGCTGGCTCTGCCTCTATGCTTGGCTTATCTAGATACTTCACCACAATAGAGCGTTTGAGTTGGTGGTCAAGGGTGAAGCCTAGGCCGGCTAGCACGTCCGCGTGGGCGTTGTCTGCCCGCGAAACTTGAGTGAGGGTGTAAGTCTGAAATGCCTCAAGTTACTTTTGTACCTTCTCTAGGTATTACGCCATCTTCGGATGTTTTACCGTGCACTCGCCAGTAGTCTGGCTAGTGATTCTGGGAATCGGAATGAATTACGAGCTTCTTCACCGCTAAGTCTTTTGCCATTCGGAGGCCTGCCAGTAAGGCCTCGTACTCTGCTTTGTTATTGGATGTTTTGAAGCCTAGAATGATCGCATGCTTGAGCATTGAATCGTCTGGGGTGACAAGGACCATGCCTGCTCTCGAGCCTTTGTAGTTGGATGCGTCGTCGACATGCAAATGTCAGAAGTCTCCATTTGGTGGAGCAGGCGTGGCTAGGGCATGCTCAGCTGCCTCCGAGGCGTCATTGGGTGCACGTTTGGATTGGGTAGAATAGTGCGTCATGAGGATGATTACGTGCGTCTGAAGGTATAATTTGAGCTTTCAGGTTGCAATAACTATCACCAAAGTTAGCTTTTCAATTTCTGGTAGCTGGTTTGAACTGTGGAATACAGGTAATCGGGCCCCTAGCTCTTCTCGTATGAGGGTAGAGCTTATTGCTGATTCAGATACAGTCAAGCATGTAAATAAGTCATCCGCTACTTCCTGTTTGGATAGTATGGAGGTGATGTCAGGTACTTCTTCAAGTCTTTGAATGCTTTCTCGCACTCGTCGTTCTATTCGTCTTGTTGCACTTTTTCGATTGAGCCCAAAAAAGGGCTTACGTTGATCGGTGGACTGCAAGGGTAAACGATTGAGTGCGGCTGCTCGTCTGGTCAGACTTTGGATCTCCTTCAAAGTAGTGGGGGACTTCATATTCAATATCGCTTAGATTTTCCTTGAATGTGCATCGGCGAACCTCGTCCCAAAGTGCATGTTTTTATGCCAGAGCGAAAAGAGTCTGCCAGAGTTAGTTCTTCTTTCATGATCAATTTTCTGAACAGCAGGTGGTCTACTGGGAGTTCTTTTTGGAAAGCTGCACTAGCTATTGAGTGGTTGCTTCCGACTATGTTTACCTTCTTTACTTTGAACCTCTTCACATAGTTGCAAAGCGACTCCTTTGGGTTCTTCTTGACGTTGAACAAGTGATCAGACTTCTTCTTGATCGAGCGATAGGATGAATATTCTTTGGTGAAAACCAAAGAAAGTTCGTCGAAACTCCAGATGGATTGTGGCAGCAGGGTGTAGAACCAATCTTGCGCCTCGCCTTGTAGAGTGGTGGTGAATATTTTGCCCTTTGGAGGATGTGAAATATGGCATGTTGAACTTGCGTGGAAGCTCTGCCTGCTCGATCTCGTCCGTGAAAGATAACCTGCTTATGTTGGTCATGTCCCGCGTAGTGCCTCGTCAGTGACCTCGTTGCGTTGGAAATCGCACAATCGCTTAGTAAGGAGCCTCTCTACTTCTTCCTACATTTGTCTTTGTTGGGGTAGCAGAGCTCTCAGTTGTACTTAGTCGTGACCTACTGGTCTAGGCTACTCCTCCATGTGTTCGGCTCATCTATGCCGCGGTTATGGTGTACGTGGTACGTTTCTAGCAGACGAGCGAGTTCTTCGCAAGCTACCGGTTGAACTTGAGCCGGATTGAGTGACTGCTTCTCTCCGTCTGTCGTGCTGCCTACTCAGATGTGGGGTGGATGATGCTCATTGTGGGCCTAGCCGCGAATGAACACTTCGCTTGGATGGTTGCTCATGTTGATTATCGAAGTGTGGCCCCAACCGTGAATGTATGCTCGTCAGTGGGCCTAACCGAGAGTGCACACTCATTCACACGCTAAGACAAGAGTATACGCTATCTCAAGGGCCCAGTTGGGAGTGTACACTACCAGAAAGCTCGATTTGTGACTAGTCGAGCTGCTGTTTGCCGGGACGCTGCTAGAAAGGTTCGTCATCTGCCCTTGTCCTACTTCGGGACACCTCGTCTGGGGCATGTTGCATCTCGGTGCGCTGCAAGAGTTGATTCTCCAAGGTCGTCTACTGTGCGAGGGCGCTTGTCAACTCTATGACTTGTCGAGACAAGTGTTGTTCACCATTTGGGTTGGAAGAACTTGGAAGGAATGCGTCTCCTTGAGTAGTGGAAGTGTGGTAGACTCCGACGAGATTTGAGTTGGGAAATGTCAAATCTACAAGGAAATATGGTAAAAATGTCCCCGGTAATCGTCGGCCCAGAAATTTAGAGCGAGGATGATTGAACCGATTTTAGATCGGTTTGGGCTACTTGGGACACCACGGGAGTGGGATGGGCCACGAGAATGGGCTGCGGTGCACGTGGGTGCTGGGCCTGGGCTCAGCTCGGGAGCGCGCTGGGCTCGCGCCTGGTCACAGCTCAGGCCAGCTCTCCTTGGGCTTGGGCCCATGTAGGTTGGAATGGCACGGCTTGGGCTTACGGGCCTTGGGCTGTTGTCTTGGCACTGTGGGTTTGGGCTTTGCCGATGGTGGCCATGGCAGCTGCTACCGTGGTGGCTGCTACGGTGGCACCTCGTGGTAGTGGTGCCGCTCCAATTGTCGTTGCGTTGAGCCTTGTGGATCGTTGTGGTCCCAATTCTTGAACGTTGAAATTTTCGTTCGTCGTGGTTTTCGAGTTTCTAGTCATTATACTTGTCACGCCCCGACCCGAGAATAAAGACTATTCACGAGCTAGGGTGTGAGCCATATCTTAGCTATAGAAATAAATTCTACAACCAAGATATGGTGGAAAATAAAATAAAATTATTTGGAGCTGGTTACACCATACATCATATAACAAATCTTACATAATAAAAGCTTGAGTTTACCACATATAATTTATTGAATACGCAGCGGAAATAAAATATTAGTATACAAAATTAATTCATAACAAAAGTACCAACTAAAATAATAATTGAAATGAGTAGCTCTTGAAAATACATAAAATGTATGCAATGAGATGCATGAATGTACTCACTCCCTTCTAATCCCATCAACACATACCTAAGGCACCCAAACCTGCATGTCCCATACCATGCTTATACCACTTCGCTCCGAGTACGTTAGAATATGAGTTAACTCCCGTTCATCCCTTAACCCAATTTTTGTAATTAAACTCTCAGTTTCCACTTCATTAAGCCCTGCACCCTACGCCTGACATATACAAGATTTCATTATTTTAATAATCAACCAATTGTATACTCAAGCCTTGCACCCTACGCCTGACATATACACGGTTCATTATTTTTATATTCAAGGCAAACTTTAGCCCTTGAATATCCTCACAACTTAAACACTTTACAAACTCAACACAACTGAACTCTCTTTCTTACTTTGCAATGCATATGTATATGTCATGGTCACATAGATATCAATACTCACATTTTATCTAACAAGCTTGCAAACCTCAACATCAATCAAAATGATTAGTGACAAGAGTAGTATAATCATAATATTAACATCAAAGTAATAATTTATAATCCATCATATAAAGTGTTGCTCGTTGACCACTCTATATATTTTTCCATCGTCTCATCCATCTTGGTCGGGCAACCTGTTTTTATTAGAAAGGAATAGACATCCATGTTAGAGAATAAAATCGTTAGAGTGAAATATAGGTCTCAAATGCCACAAGGCATGTAATCATGTCTCTAGCTTTTCCCTTTCCAAACATCATCTTTTATTTTTATTTTAGCCCACCACTTCTACTTCTTCTCATCTCCCTTCCCTTATATTCTCACTCACAAACTTGATCACTTTTTTTCACCCGACTCTCCTTTTCCTTCCACACAACACTTTACCCTTTTAATGTATTTTCATCATCTTCTTGCTCCTTCTTTTCATTTCCCTCAATAACCACTGCTAGCTTAACCAAACATCAACGTTTTGAACTGGGGTACAAGTCAGCACATAGATTTAATTGTCGTGGTTTGTGGATATGTTATAGAGGAGATGATAAGGAACAACTTTTGTGAAGGAGTTGTTTCGATCAGAGCTACGAAAAATGGGGTTTTGGTACTCATAACATGGCTGTCCAGTTTTCTGCGGGATTAGAGACATGAGTTGGTGTTTCAAACATATTGGATGATCACACCGTTGGATTTTTCTGAAATTTGGATATATCATGGTAGAGAGACAGACGAACAACTCTTATGAAGAAAGTATTATGGTATAATCTATGGATGATGGTGTTTTGATCTGTTAAATAGGCTGGCCGAATTTCTAGTTTTTGGATATCTTTCTTTTGATAGATGAAAATGATGGTAGTTTGATGGAGATTTGTTGGGTAATGTCTCATGTATTTTTCTGGGATTTGTCTCCCTTATTTTACAACATTCTCAAGGGAAGTAAATGGATATTTTTGATGGTTTGGTGGGAGTGCTTCTCATGTCAATGGTCTCCAAAAGTAAATGCATAAACAATACAAGATTTAAGTGGTTCGCCAATTTGGCTACGTCCACTAGGGTTGTGTTTGTATTTGTATTTCACTAGGTAACGAGGATTTACAAATACATGACAATGGCTAAAAAGCCTTGACAAAAATATGTAAAAACAATGATACGAGAAGGACAATTGTTGCTCCTTTTTTTTTCCCCCCTCCGTGCTCTCTCCTCCTCCTTTATATAATGAGTGATTGTGTTCCTTCCCTTGAATTCCCTTTCCTTGAAGCTCTATACGTATAGATTGACCTTGTTTTGCTTCTTTTCTTCATGATTCATGGCACATGTGTTCCAATAGCAAGTCACCAAATGTAGTTCTCATCATTAACCATGATATGTGTTCCAATACCAAGTCACCAAGTGTTATTCTCATCATTAACCATGATATGTGTTCCAATACCAAGTCACCAAGTGTTATTCTCATCATTAACAATGAAATGTGGTCTAATAGACAAACAACAAATGTTAAGCAAAACCTTGGCTCTAATATGTGTTCAAATGGCAAAGAGACGTGTGGAGTTAATCAATATCATGCAAAGTGGATACAAGCATCCAAGGCCATGTTCATCTCTAAGGGATATGAATCTCACCCGTTCTCACCTCATTGAAAGATTTGGAATGATGGATTTGAAGCATTGAAGAGAGAACATAGACAATTAATTGAAATTCCCCTAGGCTAGTGAGTAAGCACTCTAAAACATCAACAACATATTGCCATATGCATGCCAATACATACACATACATAGTCTATGACCCTATATAGACTCACACCTCTCCAATATTTAGGGGTGAGTAATCTCACTACATTAACTCAACTTGCCAACTCACTCCTAATTGGTAAAAATATCAAACCAAACTCAACACTTAGCCACACATATAAGCCAAAGGCTTCCCACCTCCACACCCTAATTATTAGCTTCTATTAATTACCAACTTCCACCTCAACCTATCTAGAGTGGTGACTAACCCCTCCTCTTTATTCTTTAATGGTTGGCAAAACTCTACTTAGGCTTTGTGAGAAAAAATCAAGCCAAACTCATCATAATCCCCTTCTCAAATTCAAACTAAAAATATCTTTAATTACACATGAACAAGAAATACTACTAGCTAGTTTTTGAAATAATCTTGTAGCAAAAAGGATTTTACATTGAAACTATTTTACATATCGAAAGTAGGTTCTTGCATAAAATAAATATAATAAAATCATTACATAAAAATAATTACCCAACATACAACCCATATATATAACCTTTTTGTTTTATACGGGGTATTACAGTACTTTTCCTTTACGTTTTATCAAAGAATTTTTATAAATAAAAATTCCAAGAATAAGAACGTACAAAAATCCTACAAATGAACAAGAAAACAAAAACCTTGAATGCGAGAGTCTTTTACGAGCGTATGAATCAAGACTCTCAATGAAATCACCGATTTGTGAATGCAATGTTCCCCCTTCTTCTTCTTGGACGAAAATGCACCTGCAAAATAATAATCACCTTAGGTCAAGGCGAAGAGCCTCACGCACTCACGATGAATGAGGGGCTTTGGCCGAAGAACTTCTGATGCCAAAGTTAGAATTTGAGAGAGAAAGTGTTTAGAGAATTTTGGAGACCAGCCACATTTGGTTGATTTGTGAGATTTATTGCAAGATATTATGGAAATAATATCTTGCAATTACTTTAGGCAATTAATCAATTAATTAGATAATTAACCAATTAATTTAGGTAATTAATCCCAATTTGAAAGAATAATTGGGAGTTACCTTGTGGGTGAAGATTTGATGAGAAGTGATGAGAGGGTTTAAAAAAATACCATTTTGATCACCTTTGACCTCGTTGAGCCATTATTGTTTGTTGCATGCGGGTGGGAGTCTCGGTATGCTTCAAGAGTAATTTTATCTTTTTACCCAAAAGTCTACGTGTCGTCTCTATATTCAGATAAAAGATTGAATTGATCACTAACAAACCCTTTTTTCTGATCCATACCTTCGCTTGTCAAAGCATTTGCAGACCTTTTTGACATAATGAAAACAAATTGAAATACCAATTCTAAAAGAAATCAGTGGAAACTACGTTGGACAAAAACCGAAGAATGAGAAAAAAAAGCGTCAACGAACGTAGAATACAAATGCAAAAACAAATATACATATAACGATTAAAAGCAATGAATCACATATATTCTTAAGATATGACAAAAAAAGGGAAAAAAAAACAAAAGAAAACAAAAAAATAGCCAAAAACTTAAAACCAAAGAATTCAAAAGTTTAAATCGCTTACCTTAAGCAACTGGAACTTTGAAAAACAGGACTATCTGCGCAAAAAGGCAAACAATCACTGATTATTACATTGGAAAATCTGACTCAATTTATTAAGTACAATCTGAACAAAAGTAGATCATGGACACAATTTTTTTAAATAACTAATCTGAATTGAAAACTATATATCATAAATTTAAACAAAAGCAGATCACGGACACACTTTTTTTATTTCGACAAATAGAATACAAAACAGACAATTATTAAGACAATAGCAAAAGAACCAATATTATCTAGAAATGAACGAATACTGAACACTAAGTAGGAAAAAACTATAGTCATAACCACAGTCTTAAAAATCGATATTATTGGCGATATTTCGCTGATAATATAGTTTTTTTGACCAGCCGATATTTTTTTGAGTAAAATTAAAATATCTTTAAAATATCGCGATATTATCGCTAATATTCATCGTCGTTGCCGCCGCCGGGAGGTGAGAAAGGGAGGAGGAAACCACAGGTGGTGGGTGCAAGCTGAACAACAGCAAAATCACGTCCCCCAGGGTGTAGAGAGACCGTAAAAAGGCCCCAAGCAACTCGGCGGAGTTGCAGAGAAGAGATGGGGGGGAGGTGGTGATGGTGCTCGGCGAAGTTGCAGAGAAGAGATGGGGGGAGAACTGGAGAAAGATCGAGTTCGAGAGACTGAGGGAGAAGAAGAAGGATGGAGAGACTGAGGGAAGGATCCAGATCGAGATCGAGATTCGAGATTTGAGAGAGACTGAGGTGAGGTGACCCAGCATAATGGACGGACTACGGAGAGACCGGACCGAGGGAGAGAATGAGACAGAGAGACCGAGGGAGAGACGGAGACGGAGAGACCGAGGCAGAGAAGGATCCAAAAAGGCTCTGTGTTCTGCTTGTTGCGTGTGCGTGTGAAGGAGACGGAGAGACCGAGGGCGAGAAGGAGACGGAGAGACCGAGGGAGAGAGAGAATGATCCAGAAAGGCTCTGGGTATGCGTGTGTGCGTGTGCGTGTGTGCTTGTTGCGTGTGCGTGTGCGTGTGTGTGTGTGCGTGTTGCGTGTGCGTGTGTGCGTGTTGCATCGTGTGTGTGTGTGTATGTGTGTGTGTGTTGCAGAGTGTTGCAGAGGTGAAAAGAGGTGAAAATAATTTTGCACCCAGAGGTGAAAAGATGTGAAAATAATGTGGCTGTGACTGTGAGATGTTAGGTTTGTGTGAGTGTGTGACAATAATTTTGCAAATAAATCCAAAGAAAACCCACTGAAACTGAACCAAACCGTCATATGCCCATACTGCCATACAGGCATGTAGCCTTACACCTTCAAATCACATGTGAAATGTGAATATACATGCATGATTCTCCAGCTACCCATGCCACGTGTCAGCATGCATGAGTGAGAATTGGTAACCCTAGTTCTGATGTTTGGACATAGGGTGTGTGAAAAAAATCTTGACAAGACAAAAAGATATATCTGTGTGTGAAAAAAACAGTGACAAGACAAAAATGTATGGTGGAGTGGTTTCTCACTGTCAAACCCATGTGTGTGTGTAAAAAAAATATTGCCAAAAGTTCAAAACCGTGTGCGTCCCAAAGGTGGAGTATCAGATCATCACACATTTTTTGACCCTTCAAAAATTGAAAAACCTCTATTACACATTTTCGTTTCTTCTTCTTCCCTTAGCCCTTTCAGAGCCTTTCCAGAACCTTTTCTCTCTCATTTATTCACAGACGGCAAGCTGCAGAGGATCGTCGAGGTTTTACTGCTGCTACGTACGACATCGAAAGTTCCAGATTTGTTACATTTAAGGTAAGTTTACAAACTTACATTTATATTATTGTAATTTATACAACAACAAAAAAATTTGTGTGGACCCATGTATGAGATTCTTTAATTTTCACATCCTCACACTATCGTAAATGAACTTTCCAACACCAAAAGAGGGGCAAAACATTTACTAACTTTGCTTTATGGCTTTGTTCGAGCTCGTTTGCTCCTGATTATCCATTTTGATTAAACAATTTCTACATACCTCCCACGAAAAGGGTCCATAATCAATCCTTTTAGTCACCATTTTCAAAGAATATAAAAGAAACGGCAAGGAAAAGAAAAGGAAAGAAGAAACAATTTTAAAAAGTTTTAAAGCACTTTTCTCAAAAAACAAAAAAAAAAAAAAGAAAAAGGTTTTAAAACACTAAAAAAGAAAGAAGTTTGTCTAGAACACTTTATTAATTCTTAACAATTTGTAATAATATATAATACAAACACTAGTTAAGTTGGATATATAGATAATGTACATATATAAGGAGGTTAATTATACAAAAAAATTTGTGTGGACCCGTGCATGTGATCTAAGAACCAAATAATATGTTAATTTTTTGAAGTAATTAAGTAATGTTGTATAATTATTCCCTGGGATAATTTTAATATGTTTAATGTTATTTATTATTTTATTATCAAACTGGTTATTATTCATTAATATTAGGTTTTATTATTCCATATTATTTTTATAATTACTTAAATTCTTGCAATCATTTTCTTTACTTCCTATTTAATTCTTTTGTAGAATAACTTTATTATTTAGGTTCTCTTATATAACCGTCATTACTATATTTTTTGGCCAAAAAATAATTGCCTAATTTCCATGCAAAATAAATACAGGTACGTTTAAGATGTCTAAACGTGATCCAGCTTGGGAACATGGAGACCCAATAGACGGAAACAAACATGGCACAATTTGCAAATATTGTGGTCATGTAATGAAGAGTGGCGGAGTGACACGACTTAAGCACCATCTTAGTGGATTAGATCCAGGACATAATGTCCAACGATGCGATAGTGTCCCCCCAGAAGTGAAGGCATTCATCACCACATTATTAAAAAATAAAAAACACCCGAAGGAAAAGAAAACATATGGAATGGAAAATATTCGAGCTGGGCTACGAGGAGAAGGCATTGGCCAAGCAGTTGACAGTGATGATGATGACGATGAGGACGAATGTGATGATGACATGGGACTTGAAGAACGGCGCAGTTTCAAACAAGCATTACGTGCCTCCAAACAGTCAACATGGGAAAGAGAACACCTTCATAAAATTCCTAATAGAGGACAAGGTTCCGGGACAAGTGGTGGTGCACAAATGAGACGGGGAGCAAGTGTTAGAGAATCACAACCAACACCACCAATAGCCCCAAGTTTATATAACTCATCCAAAGCACGTCAAAAGAGTGTTTGGAGTTATTTCAAGGGAGGTAATGTGAAGGAAGGAATGGGACGTCTAATTAGCAAGTTCTTTATCTATGAAAATGTCCCTGCTGAGAAGGCATCATCACATCATTTCAAAAATATGGTATTGGGATGTCAACAAGCCGGTGTTGGAGTACAACCTCCCACTCCCTATGAGGTAAGAAAAAAATATTTGGAAATGGAGCATAAAGACATTGGCGAGTATGTTAACAAGTTGAGGTCAAAGTGGGAAACTAATGGTTGCACAATCATGTGTGACGGATGGACTGGCCCAACCAGATTGTCTATCATAAACTTCATGGTATACTCCAAGGGAAAGACAATTTTTTTGAAGTCCGTTGATGCTTCAGACCATATAAAGAACTACAAGTATATTTACAAGTTATTGAGGGATGTAATCATGGAGGTGGGAGAGCATAATGTTGTCCAAGTCGTGATCGACAACGGTTCTGCATTTGTCAAAGCTGGAAAAAAGTTAATGAAGCATCATAATGTGTTTTGGACATCATGTGCAGCACATTGTATTGATCTCATGTTTGAGGCAATGGGGAAGAGAAAGAATATTGCTAATGTTGTAAAAAGAGCTAGAACGATCACAAATTATATTTACAACCACGGTTGGTTGTTGGCAAAGATGCGTGAATTTTGCAAAGGAGAAATTATTCGTCCAGCTACCACTCGATTCGCCACCAACTATATTGCATTAGACAGCCTACTTAAGAAGAAAGCAGGGTTGAAGCAATTATTCACTAGTGAAGATTTGGCCAACCACAATTTGAGCCGCTCAAATGCAGGTCGTATGGTGGAAATATAGTGCTTGATCATGTTTTTTGGACTCAATCAGAATATGTGTGCCAAGTGTTTGAACATCTTTACAAAGTTTTACGGATTGTTGACACAGAAGTGTATCCTACTATGGGGGCAATATATGAGTTGATGCGTGTAGTGAAGGAGGAATTGGAAAGAAAACCTGGTGCAAGGTGGGTCATAAAGATAATTGATGACCGATGGTATAAAACATTATACCACGATTTGCATGCAACAGGTATAAATTATGTCATAACTTGCAATTCATTTCTTTAGTTGCATAAGTATTATTTCTCTTATTAGCGTATGTGTTTCTTTGAACAGCATATTATTTGAATCCTTGATACCAATACAGACCCGGTGTTGGAGATGATGGTGCCCTTATACGTGCTGTACATAATGTATACTCTAATTGGACCCTGCATCACCAGAAGTTGGCCAATTTGGAAATGAGGTACACAATTACTTAAATTATAATAATTACATTGTTGGATTAAACTAACACGATTTATTGAATTCAGCTAACATGGTTTAAAGATGCAAGAAGAACTTTTGGAGAACCAACATCGGTTGCTGCTCGAACAAAAATGTCTCCTAGTGAGTGTAAACATATTTCACTATAAGTTTATAATAGAATTTGTTGGAGTTATTAGGCTTATCAACATTGTTTTTCATTGTAGCTGAATGGTGGATTATGTATGGGACCGATGCACCAACTGTGAGAAAGTTAGCAATCAAAGTATTATCACAAACAGCTTCCTCATCTGCTTGTGAAAGAAATTGGAGCACATTTGCACTCATACACACAAAGGAAAGAAATAGGTTGGCTCATAGTAGGTTGGAAAAATTAGTTTATTGCTACTACAACATGAAGCTTCAAGTTCGAGATAAGGAAGCAGAAATAGATCATGTCGACCGTGGTGACCTACTAGATGTGTTTGATATTGTTGCTGAAGATGATGATACAGAGGGTAACCAACTTTATCAGTGGATTAGACCTCTTCATTTAGATGACGATGAAGGCAACCCAGCTCCCAGAGTTGCTGAAGAAGCACGTAATGAAGGGATAAATGTAGAAAGAGTATTAGAGGAGGAGGTGAGATCTAGCAGCGCTGACTCTTTGGAAGAACTTTTGCGCCCAAGACCAAGAAACACTGGAATTCCACCTTCTTCCAATACTACACAACCACAACATCGTGCTGATACTAATGATAGCTCTAGTACAAGATCAGGAGACTCACCTACCACCGGAGGTGGGAATGATGAAGGATATAGTGGAGCTGGAGGTAGTGGTGGTGGATATGGAAACTATTATGGACCACCTCCCGGATTTATGAGCCCCTTCACTGGTAAGGCAAACTTCACGCATGCAACACAGGATGATGACCATGGCAGTAGGCGGGCAGGACCAGGAATTGGTGCCATAGGGAAGGACTATACTCGTAGAGAAAGAGGCAAGGGGATTTTGTCAAGTCAAGAAGATGATTCGTTATCTAGAACTTCGGACTCTGTTGGAGTGGGAAGTAGTAACTATGATTATACTCATAACCAACCACTTCCCTACCCTTCATATCCCATTCCTGTTGGGATGTAATCGAGGGACTCATGGAAAGAATCCGAGACTCAATCTTCAAATGATTTTGCTTATGGACAACGTCAACCAATCTCGAATCCATATGGGTGGCATGTTAACAATTACATGCAAAACTATTTTGGGGATTTATCATTTGATAACTACTCTTCACAATACACTCACTCTACACATAGAGATGATGAAGATAGTGAAAAATTTGAACCTCATAGGAACTCTATGTGGTACTAAGTCACTCATGTATCTTACCATGCAATGTATAAAGTGTAAAATATTGTACTAATTCATTATATATAAATGATTATGGTGTGTTTAAACTTCTTTCATTAATTACTACATATTTTCTACACTCACAATGTTTGTCAGCTCGCTATATAATCAACTTGAAAATGTTAAATTCATCATGCAATGCATTTCCTTCCAATTTTTTGTGATAAACTAATAGATAATTGACTAAATAAACATCCTGCAAAGTTTCAATAAAAATTTCCAAGTTTTTCTTACAATTTACGTGGTTTCCAAATAATTTTTATCGATATCGATATTATCCCGATATTTCCATCGATATTTCCGTGTTTTTGAACTACCGATATTTCCGATATTACCGATATTTAATACCTTGATCATAACTGATAAGCAATTCACGAACACAAGAAAATACAGGATGAAAAATTGCTCGGTCATCACCGTTTTTAAAAATATAATTCAAGTTGAACCAACAACGGTATAAAATTAACTGAATTATGAAAGCAGGGTATTAAGAACAATTAGAAAAAACGTATTAAACAGAAATTTAAAAGTAATAACATAATTATATTCTTACCTTTTACAATGGAGTTGTGAAATTATGGGGATTTGGATCCTCTCCTGAGCCCAAGGAGAGGATCCTCCTAACCAAGCACTTTAGGCCATTGGATGAAAATTTTCATCCAACAGTTATAATTATTATAATTTTAAAGGAGCCTTCCTGTTCCTAGCCGTTAAATAAAAATCCAACAGTCCAAAATGTTTGGTCAGGAGGATCCTCTTCTTGGGCTCAGGAGAGAATCCAAATCCAAATTATGGTGCAATGGACCATGCAACCAGAGAAGCAAAATTTGTTTTATATATAATTTTTCAACAGGACTGTTACTGTTTCCTTGTCCCCTGTGCACTGAGTGCAAACTGCAAATATCAACATTTAGAGCAACATTTACTTTCGATGCAGCAAAAAAAAAAAGGAGGGTAACAAATTAATTTTCACCAACAGTACATCTGATAGATAAGATAACATCTATAAATCAACTGTCAGATTATGAAATAAAATGTAAGAAAACAGGAGGGAAATTTTTTTTTTTAAAACAACTGGTGAATTAAAAATAATAGATGAATATGACTAAACAAACGCGTCTATGAATTGAAACAAAAGTAAATATACTTACAGACACACTCTATCGGCGGTAAATTTGATAGGCGAAAGCTAACTTGCCACAGAGAATTCCAACGGGAACTCAAACACAATAGAGATTTTTTTTTATACCGAAATTAATCTGCGGAAATTTCCAAACATAAAATAAATAAAATAAATAAATAAATTAAATTTTCAAACAAAGACAAAACAAAGTTATAACATTACCTATCCACTTTTCATAAAGGAGAAAGAAAATTAAGCTTTTCTAACGTTTGAAATAAAACTGTATGGGAAATTTTATTTGAACCCATTTAAACTCTCTCTACACCCAACTTAAACTTTAAATATGAAATGTCTTTATTATCCTATTGCATATTTAGCATCATGTACAAGATGAAATTAATAATAAAAGTAAAATTTATCAATAAACCTACATACAGTAATAAAAAACTAATCATCACGTAATCTTTCTTTGACGTTCTATTGTGGCAAAAATCCTAGGACGCATTCATAGAAATTAAAAAAAAGCTCTTATTGACATATGAATGTCGATTTTGAATTTTTGGGTCCTCTAACTTTTATTATCTTCATCATGATTTCCACCACAACCATATCTCCAACCCTACTCATCACCCGTAGGAAACCTACTACTTCTGCTAATACTGCTACCAAAACAACAAGCAACAACTTATCAAGATCAACGGCAAGAAAAGGTGGAGGAGGAGGAGAGAGACAGTTGGCATATGCTTTCACTAGTACTGCTACCTCTTATATATGAGATCAAAACCCTACTTATTGTAAGAGTAGGGTTTCTCTGACAAAAGGGTTATCGAACTCTTGGCTCAAGGGGAATCAAACATGTTGGTCTGATAATTCGCAACATCAACCCTAGTAAATCCACACATACCTAGCTTGTTCTGAATTTTTGGCTACCAGTAGTTCTGAATCAAGTGTTTTTCTTTACTTTTAATTAAGTAGTTAAAGTTCTTTTCTTTAATTAACATGTTCAATATCTAATTAGTAGTCTTGTTGTGTAGATGCACTACAAACATGAGAGAGCATGATAATTATTGCACTTCGTTTCATTTTGTTTGTTAGATTTTGTTTGCATACTGTTGTGTGTTTATAATTAAGGATGTAATCTTATTATTAATTTATTTTTATATATTCTGAAAGAGTTTCCATTTCTCAGTTTCTAACTCCCTGCATGCCTTGCTACCTATTATTCCCAGTACTACAAGCCGGCCTGCAAAATATGCGTGCATTTGTTAAACTAGCTAGGGTTTAGTTAATTTAGTTTGACTCTCCTAGTCTCATAGCACTGTGTTTAATTAGATTAATAGATTTAATTAACATGGATCTTCATGAGATTGATCCGGGTAAGTTCTAATGTAAAAACAATGGGTGTAAAGATAAATTTGCGTATCGAATTGGGTTTGCGAGGATAGTTTAGATAGTAAAATTGGGTTTAAAGAGATATTGATAGTTTAATTAAAAATGATATTGTGTAGAGAGTAAGCTAGGTGTACAGAGAAGTTATATGGGTTCAAATAAAATTTCCCAAACTGTATACTCTCACTGAAATTAAATTGAAAGCAGAGCTTTATTAAAGTTTGAGAGGTTTTACAATATTTTCTCATCCATTTAAAGGCATTTAACAATATGAAATTATATCCCAACTTCAATCGAGTTGGATAATTAATCCATATCATAAATACCGGTTCCGCAGGAAGGCAAGTGATAAACATCAATTCACACTATATCTATCAGATATATCAAAAAGCAAATACAATGCAGAAAAATAACATTGAATTAAGCTGTATTTAGATTATACAAAAGTCAACTTAAAAAACCACAAAGAAAGAAAGCAAAATTGAACAACAAACCTTTTTCAAAAACCAGCAGTCACACCGTTCTAACCTCTGATTGATCCGTAATAACAAAATTAGTCTGAAATGAAAAGAAATCGTATTAATCAAATGAACTCAGAACATAAAACCAACAAAAAACAACAGAGAAAACGAAGACACCCATCTTTATTAAAAATGTGGACCAAACAAAGACCAGCGAACTGAGCAGCAACTGTCCCAGCCATTAACCAAAGATAGCCATTCGAAACATTATATTATGCAATTGTGAGTGAGAGTCAGATTAAGAGTAAGACCAAAAGAAATATTATATTGTGAGATTGTGAGCAAGAGTGAAAATAAGAGTGAGAGAAACACACATAAATTCTACAAAGAAAACAAAAAACAACGAAATCACACACACACACTAAGTGAGAAAAAAATTATATTGTGAGAGTGAGAGTAAGAGTGAGAGAAATATTATATTGTCACATTGTTAGTGAGAGTGATAGTGAGAGTAACAGCGAGAGAAAGCTGAGAACAAAATCTCTACTATGAAAGAGCAGGCAGACTACGCCCATTCCTTTATTAGTGCCTTTAGGAGATTAGGGTCTCCCCTTATATTCTCCCTCCAGAAGGTTGTTGACAATTGGTAAAATTGATAGCCTACAAAACTCAAAAATAACTATTTTTTAAGAAACAGGATTAATGAAAACTCAAAAATAAACAACAGAAAACGTTAAGTCATCCAATATTAAAATAGCTTCTTTCTATATTGTATGTACGTTGTAGTATTGGATGACTTAATGTTTCCTATGTGAGATCCTCGAACGGCCAAGAAATAAAATTAATACAAACGCAAGTACAATTAGATGCTTTAAATGAATTACTTGTCAAGTCTGAATGCTGAAAATCTCAAAGAACATCAAATATTCAACATCACAGTCACATGCACCACAAAAGTAGATGTACACTATCTCTAAAGTATAGACCAGTAAACGGTTAGAAATGCAGGTCACGGTACGTAAAGTAATTTGCAAAACCCGGGATTTATAAATGCAGTTCAAGGCAGAGTCAATTGGACTTCAATTGTAAAAGGCAAATTCAAAAAACACAGGTTTCACAAGGATAAGTTAGCCTAAACCCTAAACCATAACCATATCCATATCCATTCCTCAGCAAAACAACGAAATCACACACACTAAAAAGCCAAACAAAGAAAGGAAACCCCCAAAATTAACCTATCGCCATTTCTCTTTTTTCCAATTTTAACATAGAAATTGAACCGCACACAAAAGAAGACCTAAATCTAAAAATCCACCAAATACCCAAAGGAAACTCCAAAAATTAACCATCACCATTTCTCCTGCTTTGAATTTTCACGCAAAAAACTGAACTACAAACGAAAGACTAGCCAAATCTAAAAATTTGCCCAAAAAAAAAGAAATCTAACAGCAAAAACATAAATTATATACTTCACCCAGAAAAGGCTTGCAAGATCGCGCAATAATACCCTAAAATTGGAATATGAATATTTCATGCAACAAAATAACGAAATTAGACGAATCAACCAGACACAAAACACACAAAAATAAAGAAAATGCGAAGACCAGAATCTTACAACAATTAATTGAAAAAAATTTCTTCCTAACCAAACAGAAAATAGAGAACAAATGAACCAACGCACCTAAAACAGTGCGATTCGTTTCTGGAAAACAACGGGAAGCACAGTTAAACCACCTTCACAAACAATCGGATTAGAATCGAAACGAAAGAGATAGAGAGATAGAAACAAAGGCAAACACAGACGGAGAGAGAGGGGAGAAAAGAAGAGGAAGGGAGCATCTTTCCCACAAAACACGAAAGCCACATGGGCAGTAGGCATGCGCAGCACATATGATGAAGGGCAAAATGGCCAATTTACTGCACAATCACGCTAAAGCCGAAAAACCATGAAGAAAATGAGGGACGAAACCGAAACGGGACTGTTAATGAACAGTACTTTTCCACTGGGATTTAGAGGAGAGTAATGTATCCCTACTTTTTGTTGACAACTATGATATCCATGCATTATTGATAGTGTATCG
The DNA here is from genome assembly GCA_024362995.1 of Heteromeles arbutifolia. Taxonomy (NCBI): domain Eukaryota; kingdom Viridiplantae; phylum Streptophyta; class Magnoliopsida; order Rosales; family Rosaceae; genus Heteromeles; species Heteromeles arbutifolia. The sequence goes on from JANCRC010000015.1 coordinate 7,417,832, forward strand.
ACAATGCGTTTCTCTTGACAAGTAAACGGTTTTGGCGACGCGCTCTCCCACTACACCACAGAAGACGCCGTTCTTATATTCATATAGAGAGGTAATTTCACATCTTAACCGAACACGGCTGGGGAGAGGAAACGTTCCTTGCTTGTCGAACCAGGATCCTCGCTTGATCCATTCCCTAGGGATCACACAATCGTGTCCGTTCATCGTATATCGTGCGGCCAGTTTTCGTTAGGTACTATTTATATTTGAATTTTAAATTTTAAATTTTAAATGATTTCTGACCGCACGATATACGGTGAACGAACACGATTGCGTGATTCCTAAGATCCGTAGTGTCGCATCCCGTCCCGGGGCAGATCATTTCCCGGGGCCGCTCTACTACCGTAGCACGATATTGCCCGATTTGGGCCCCGACCACGCCCTCACGGTTTTGTTTCTGGGAACGCACGAGCAACTTCCCAGTGGGTCACCCATCCTGGGAGTGCTCTAGCCCCCTTCTCGCTTAACTTCGGAGTTCCTACGGAACCCGAAGCCAGTGAGCTCCCAAAAAGCCTCGTGCTAGGTAATGATGAAAATATACATTTAAGGATCACTCCCATGGGCGATGTGGGATGTCACAATCCACCCCCCTTAGGGGCTCGACGTCCTCGTCGGCACACTTCCGGTCAAAGATTGGCTCTGATACCAATTTGTCACATCCCGACTCGGGGGGATCACTTTCCGGGCCCGCTCCACCACCGTAGCACAATATTGTCCGCTTTGGGCCCCGACCACGCCCTCACGATTTTGTTTCTGAGAACTCACGAGCAACTTCCCAGTGGGTCACCCATCCTGGGATTGCTCCCTTTTCTCGCTTAACTTCGGAGTTCTTACGGAACCCGAAGCCAATGAGCTCCCAAAATACCTCGTGCTAGGTAAGGATGGGAATATACATTTAAGGATCACTCCCCTGGGCGATGTGGGATGTCACAATCCACCCTTCTTAGGGGCCCGACGTCCTCGTCGGCACACTTCCGGCCAGGGATTGGCTCTGATACCAATTTGTCACATCCCAGCCCGGGGCGGATCACTTCCCGGGCCCGTTCCACCACTGTAGCACGATATTGTCCGCTTTGGGCCCCGACCACGCCCTCACGGTTTTGTTTCTGGGAACTCACGAGCAACTTCCCAGTGGTTCACCCATCCTGGGAGTGCTCTGGCCCCATTCTCGCTTAACTTCGGAGTTCCTACGGAACCTGAAGCCAGTGAGCTCCTAAAAGGCCTCATGCTAGGTAGAGATGTGAATATACATTTAAGGATCACTCCCCTGGCCGATGTGGGATGTCACAATCCACCCCCCTTAGGGGCCCGACGTTCTCGTCGGCACACTTCCGCCCAGGGATTGGCTCTGATACCAATTTGTCACATCCCGGCCCGAGGCGGATCACTTCCCGGGCCCGCTCCACCACTGTAGCACAATATTGTCCGCTTTGGGCCCCGACCACACCCTCACAATTTTGTTTCTGGGAACTCACGAGCAACTTCCCAGTGGGTCACCCATCCTGGGAGTGCTCTGGCCCCCTTTTCGCTTAAATTCGGAGTTCCTACGGAACCCGAAGCTAGTGAGCTCCCAAAAGGCCTCGTGCTAGGTAGGGATGAGAATATACATTTAAGGACCACCCTCCTGGGCGATGTGGAATGTCACACCTAGGGAATGGATCCGGCGAGGATCCTGGTACTTGCTTGTCTTAGGGTACGCACGGAGACATATCTAGAAGAGACGGGGTGGGGCCGTAACTAAGAAGATTAGAGCACGTGGCCAATTGTAAATTTAGGTCAGATATTTAGGCAAAGCTAAATCTAATTTGGCAAACCAGAGATGGAACCAGATGACCACAAGTTTTCCTTTGTTGCACTAGGATTCAAGGCCGTAAGCTCAAATTTTCTTTCGCTTCTGGTGTCTAGCCAAATACTGAGCATTTCCTTGTCTGTAACCAGCAATCTTCTATATTCCACAGTAGCAGAAATTTTATCATCTAAAAGATCTTCATTTATCTGTTGCACTATTACAACAAGAAAATATTACAATTACTTTCGTATCAGTTCCGACACAGGCCAAAGAGGTAATGCTTAAGCCAAATACAATGCGTGATTGAATTCCCTTAACTGGAAGGTAAAATCGAATAAATTCCAATAGCTCTCTACCGTTCTGGCATCTATAAATTACAGTATGTCCAACCATTTAAAGCCGTTTGTGATCAGGGTTAAAACAACTCCCCTGATGTTGCAATAGGGTTTAAGCTTCTTTCTTTTTAACTCGGTATGGATACTTCTGGTATATTGAAATGCTGCTAGCCACGAGAGGAAGAGCCAGGAGACAATATAGTGAAGGTGGTTTCCCTTCAAAAATGTACTGCAGCATAGCAGTAACAAGAAGAGCAGAAACAATAACAAACCCCTGCAATCATGTTAGAGCTTCCACGGTAAGGACTTTTAAAACTTAATAGGCCTTGCAAGAATATAACTGTATAAGAAGTTTGTGTAAATCTAGAGGGAGTTATCTTCCCAGCCGTTCTCACCAAAATGATCACTCATAAACTATAAGTGTATCCCAAAGGATTAGATTAACTTACCAAACAATGCTGTATATTTTGTCAGATTTTCAAAGATATGTGAATGAAGATCAGTATGAAACTTAAGAACTAGAGAGATATGATTGAGATGTTCCTCGAATAAAGCAGATCAAGGTAACCTAGCTATTATTTTCTTAAAGTAGGTAGCATGTTGATTCTAGTGATCAAGCATAACAGTGAATTCATAAACAATGTCAGGGTTTTATTTCTCTTCGCTTTCAGCCTAAGTTTGCAACGAAATTTCAAATAAAGCTAATAGTAAGTGAGGTTGAGAGCATCGAATAACTGCTATTGTTATCCTTGTTTTGTTAAACTTGCCTTTTTCACGCCACCAGCATAACTTGTGACTAGGCCAACAAGAATTCCACCAAGGGCATTGGACATGACTGGGATCTGGAAAAAAAAAAACACAGAAATATTATTTGGAAAGGTACACCATAGCACATGCAACGCATAGTTAACAGAGAAAACATTACATTTGTTTTCTTTGCCAAGTACTATTTATTAAAAAAGTATATTTTCTCAATAATATTTGGGATGGGCAGTACTTCCTTAATTTATTTATTTTCCTTGGTGATGCAAGATGTTTCAAATACAACAAAAAAGAAGACCCCACTATGCACCGTTTTGCTTAACGTAAGATAATAACTTCCCACAGATATAGTCCAATAATTAAAATAAGACAAAGTTTTGCACAGAAATAGAACTAGAGCCCACTAAGAGAGCAACTTAAACTTGGAAACAAATGGGAAAAAATAGACCGACTGTTTAATTGTGTTTACAAAAGGGACTATAGTTTCTATGGTTAAAAATCAGACTCGAGAACACCAGGAAAGAAAAAAAGAAAAAAAGAGGAAAATAGACAATGTGCGGATGGATATCTACAGGAACAGCAAACCATAGAGAAGCAGCATGACCATCCAAAATGTTTCCCTTTGAATTGAATCCATGAGCTGACGACAAACAATAATTTCTTGAGTAAATTGTACGAATGGTCCCTCAACTTTAATCAAATTGGAGCAATGGTCCCTCAACTAAAAATCCATTACCATTGGTCCCTCAACTTATCAAAATGTGTAGCTATAGTCCTTTTCATAAATTTTGTCAAAATAAGTTATATTGGAATGACCATTTATACAATTAGGGTCCCTCAACTCATCAAAGTGTATAATTATGGTTCTTTTTGTCAACTATGTCAAAAATTTTGTCAAAACGAGTTACATTGGAAGGACCATTGCTACAATTGGGTTAAAGTTAAGGGACCATTTCTCCAGTTGAATTAAAGTTGAGGGACCAATGGTAAGGGATTTTTAGTTGAGGGACCATAGCTGCACGTTTTGATAAGTTGAGGGACCAGTGGTAATGGATTTTTAGTTGAGGGACCATTGCTCCAATTGAGTTAAAGTTAAGGGACCATTGCTCCAATTGAGTTAAAGTTAAGGGACCATAGCTACAATTTACTCTAATTTCTTTCATATGACTATATTTTTTCAGTCTGCCTTCCAAACAAAACCAGTGGTTTGTCGTGGTTTTGATTATTGCATGGGTGTTACTAAGCAATTAAAGAAACTCCAAGTATGCTTCGACAAGGGAATTGCAAGTACCAAGGGATTTAGGCTAAATTAGTTAGAGACACAGTACAAAAGATTTCGTGGAGGGTTTGAAATGACTTAGATACAACGACTTTTATGGGGCACTCTAAATGACTACTTGAAAGCAGTCACTTGTGAATCCTTTCTATAGTATTTGTAATGATTATAGTGCAAGTAAAATCCCTCAATCTATTGTTTTTTGGTTCATTTGTAACTAACTTATCCTAATTTTCTTTGGTACTTTCAAATCCCTCATCCGAATATAGCCCCAAAGGAGTCAAACAAAGATCCAAAAACTGAAGGAAAATGTTAAATACAGTGATGATCATTACCCAAGTCATCAAAGTCCATCCATAAAAAAATCCATGCATTCTGATGGCTGCTCCATCTGGAGATTTAGAGGTACTGGCCAACAGGCATAAACTTCCCACAACAGACATCTCTACAGTCATCAAATACGATGAGTGTTTCTTAACCTGGAATATAAGAGCAACAAAGTTAAATTGACGAGACTGGGAAACAGCGCCGTCAAACTACAGGATCCGAAACTTTTTGCTCACCTGGGAAGCCCATTGACACAAAGAGGATGCCAAACCTGAGAGTACAGAGGCCACCAGGACAGGAATTATCCCACTAAACAATATTTGGTCAGAACTGCCACTACTAGTCCCTTTTTTGGAGCCTTCCCCGAAACTTAAAAGAACAGCAGCCATAATCAATAAAACAAGCGCACCAATTTGTTGAATCGATTGCTTCTGCCTACACATAACAGATTGCACTCAAATATCAATCTAATGGGTGATCTCATACGCTCGGAACTCTCTGAATCAACTCACATTCAGCTAATTCATAAACTAGAAACCGAATAGCGACATATCTTAGGCTCAAACCACGACAAATTCAGTCTAATGAGTACTATATCATCAATATTCAAATGCCTTAGAGCTCTTTAAAAACTACCATAACTACTTAACCCGGCACGAATATTTGGAGTTTACAATGTATCCATTCCACATACCTCAAAATCAAATACGTAAAGAGAGCAGTGAAAATGATTTTAGTCTGGTTGAGCATTGAGAAGGTGAGCGAATCGAGGTTCTTGTAAGAAATCTGCAGCAAACTATTCTGCAATGCGTAAATGGCGGCGGGAAGCCCCGAGGCGGTCAGTGCACCAACCAACGTCCACTCTCTGTACACCTTCTTCAAGCTGCCGTCTCTAGCCATGAAAATTAGGGCACAGATAATCTTGGCTATCTCGCACGTCAGGACCGATGACGTCACGATCACTTCTCTACTGCGAGAAGAAATTACAGACGACATGTACAAGTTTTAGAGAATCAATTGGTGATTGGGGGATGTTAGGGATCAAGGAAGGGGGTGGGAGTACCTGGTGAAGCGTTTGGAGATGAGGGGCTGAGCTCCGTACTGGAGTGTGAGTAGAAGGGAGTAGAACCAGACCCTCGAGTTTATTTTCTCTGCGCTCGGTGGCGCCCGAGCTTTTTGCTTTCCGGCCGCCATTTTTGGCGGCGACCTTGGGAAGGTGAGAGAGAGACCGTCGGAGATTTTTCCTGTGATTTGGAATCGTCTTTTGCTTCTACTTTGGGGAAGACACGGGGGGCCCGGCAGTCCCGACTCACAGTCAAATGACGTCGTTTTGAGTACAGGTTATTCGAAATAGAGATATTCGCTGATTTACCCCCTAAAATTGTAAGAAATTGTCAATTTTCCCCTGAACTTTAATTTTAGCCAATTACCCTCCTGAACTTATGTAATTCACCAAGTTACCCCTTTCCGTTATATTTTAGAATTTTCCATCCAATTTACCATCCAATTTGGTCACGTGCTCGACACATGCTAATGGTGTGAGGGAAAAAAGGTAATCATACACCACAACCAGACCTAATCGTTGTTGGGTATATGGGGAAGCAGGGGAAAGCGAGCCACAAAGAATTGGGCATCCTAGGGTTATAATCTTAGATAAGATATGGAGAATAGACGGTGAAATCAACAAATTGCTACAAAATTGGCATGTGTCGTGCATGTGACCGAGTTAGATGGAAAATTGGATGGAAAATTCTCAAATCCAACATTAGGGGGTAAATTGGCCAATTACAAAAGTTCATGGGGATAATTGGCTAAAATTAAAGTTTAAGAGGGAAATTGGCAGCTCTTTACAAGTTTAGGGGAAAAAACGACAAATACCCCTTTTGAAATATGAATCCTAATTATGTTTTTTTACTTTTTTTTTAAGGGACCAATTTTTGTTAAGGAAAAAAAAAGACTATTTGGTGCTTCGTTACTACAGTTCACATTTCCAGTACTAAAATCCTGAAAAACATTTATAACCCTTCTTTGCAAAACCCTGGAAAAATGTTTTTAACCCTTCTTCGCCTACCAGGCACGAAGCCAGAAGCCAAAGATGACCATCCTCAAACAACAAAATTATAAATTAAAAAGCTAAATAATTTACTAAAACAATACTAATATATTAATCCATATTGCATACAACATATTACAACATTTCTCCATGCTTTTCCATGTTTTAAAAGCATTGCATGACAACTTCATTACCAACACAATCAAATATCTCTATCTATAAAAATAACTATATTATCATCCATCCATTAATCTTCCAACCGATTTCGCAACCGATTGTTCAAAAATTTCATGGCCTAAAATGTTTTTTCAACGTTGACAATAGCAATTGGAAGCGTTAATGCTAATATCACAAGCATGAGTACTTTTTTTTTTTCTACCAAAAAACTATGTGGGGTCATCTGCCCCTGCTGGGCCCAAGGTGGCTCCGTCCATGCCACGAGCAAACATTTATTTGCCAACAAAATTTCTTTTTTATACAACAATATATTTACACTAAAATAGTGGAGAAATAAATTGGTATCGAACACGTCATACACGATATTAGAACCTAAGACCTCTTATTTACAAATGAACAAGAATATCAATAAACTATAATACTAAGTGACACATGTGCGCCAACCGTTTCTTCTAAAAAAACAGTGACACATGCATTTTAATATTAGTTTTAGTCATTAATTGGAGCGAAACAGTATATGGAGTGCCCCAATAATATAATCATTTGTTTTTATTAAACCGATATTTTACCGTAATTTACAATAAAAACAGAGAATGGACAAAAAAGAGTCTAACCATCAAATACAATACGTTACTTGCACCGTACTTAAATTTGTGCAAATTTTTTATAAGAAGGCGAAGCTAGGCTGTATTACTCAAAAGAAAAGAAATGCTAATGAGACTTGCTCAAAAGTATGACTCTCTGCACCTCATGTTCTTGTGTAAAAAATATGAGGTGACGGAAAAATCATAAAAAATCTCACTTTTAAGAAAATCTCCTTTAATTTTTTTTTTCTAGGAAAGGAATTCATTAAATAGAAGAACCTCTAGTACAACCAATTCCAGAAGCATCAAACAATAGAGCATTCGAAGCTTCAACCGGGATACAGGCATCCCAAATATGAAGATTTACATACTTGATACCAATAGAAGTTAAAGCATCAGTCACAAAGTTAGCTTCCTTAAAGATATGACACCACCTAACTTCCTAAAACACAGTGGCGCACCACCTGACATCGTTAAGGATGGACCTCAAGTTCCAAGGCATCTTGCACTTCCCTTGAACAACATTGATGATAAGCTTGGAGTTGCCCTCAACGATAATATGGGAAAAATTCTTTCTTTTCGTCCAACAGATAGCTTCCCGGAGCGCTAAGGCCTCAGCCACATTTATGGAATTAGACCTCAAGTTTAAAGCTCCCGCAATCAGAGGGTTCCCCATCTCATTCCTAATAACAAATCCTTCAGCTGCAACTGAGTTGATGACAGACCTCTCAAAATTGATTTTAACAAAAGGAAGGGTCGGCTTACAACATTTAATGATATCAGTCGAGCTCAAGGTTCTAGCTCGATCACTACACCGCACATTTTCGTTAAAGAACTCATTAGCAACCGAAATTGTCCTAATGTAAGTTCGGTTACAAATAGGATTTCCGCTTCTGAAAATGATACCATTCCTATTGTCAATGCAAATTTCCCCCGTCTCTTACTTTGACGAAAATGCACCTGTAAAATAATCAACACCTTTGATAAAAAAACCTAAGCCTCATGCTCCCACAAGGTGTGGGGAGGGGGAGTTAGGCCAATGGATCTCCGACGCTAAAATTAGTTTCTCTAAAAATAGTAAGTGTTGAGGGTTTTTTAGGGTAGCAAAAGCTTACCGAAATTTGGTAGAGATGAAGATATTTATAGGAGGAGTGGCCGGCCATGGTGTTAGGGTTTTACCTTACATATGACAACATCTTATTGGCCAAGGTTTATGGAGAGAATATTCTCAAGATATTAAATAGGAAATAATATATTGAGATAATGGTGTAAATATCCCTAATTGATTTAAATAGGGATTACTTACTTGAATGGAGTCAATATTCAATTGGGAATGTATTAAAGATAGGATTTGGGTAATTAATCCTTATCTAATCCTATCTTTTATGCTTTGACTTTTCCTTGTCATAAGCATGTGAGTTGTGGGCAATCGTATTCAACCGCATGGACCTTCATGGGTGCTGAGCTGCTCAATCTGAGAAGCCTGCCCATTTAATGATGGCAATCATGTCTTTCTTGAGCAAAAGTCCACGCGTAACCTCTAGAATTTTTGGGATTATTTTAGGCTCCACACCTGTCGTTCCAGATTTGCCAGCAAACCATTAACGCTTTTGATAAAAATACTCAACTCCTTCTCATCCTTATGAGGAAGATTGTTCAACCAATCCACCACATTGTTACTTGCTGGAGCATATCTAAGTGAGTCAACATTAGCAAGTTCCACACTTGCCCAACAAAATTGCAATGTAAAAAGATATGATCCTGATCCTCCCCATTAATTTTACAGACCGGACAAATCGTATCAATGTTATTAATAATAAATCTACTCAGTCTAGCTCTAGTTCAAAGCTTACCTTTAATAAGAAACCAATGGAAGATTTTAACTTAGGGGAGAGAGTTTGCTTCCTGAGAATATTGAGAAGACTCTGCACAGTAGACAAGGCATGGATATCCATTTGCAACCAAGTTGCAGTCTTAACTGAAAGCTTGCCATTCGCAGAGGGCCCCAAATCAACTTGTCTTCAGTTTGCTGCAAAGGAATAGGGATACAGCAAATCTTAATAAGAATACAGTTATCGACAAGTTGCGCTAATTTCTCGTTATCCCACCTACGGTTATCAATAACCTCGTCCACTTTAAGATCCCACTGAATTTGATTACGATGGTTTTCCGGAATAAGATGGTAAATAAGGTAAGAAAAACCTAATTAGGGGTCCAGAGACCATCTCAAACTACTCTTTAACACATCTATGGCACTCAGAATGCCGTTCCAAGCCATTGAATGATTTAAATACTTTAATATCTCTCTCGAAAGAAAACAAAATTGGAACGCGGCCGTCAAAAAAGTTGTAACCACGTGTTTAAAAGAAAAGGGCTTAATCGGATAAATGGTCCTCGTGATCGTAAGATATTCGGAAGATCGCCCATGTGGTAAAAAAATTCGGATTTAAACTCCTGTGGTATAAGTCTGTTAGGATTTATACCCAAAATTGAAACTTCCGTCATTCCTCTGTTAGCATCATGCACATGAGTGTCACATGTGAGGATAAGATGGTCGTTTCATCCCACGTTTCATCCCTTCAGGCTTCCAGGCTTCCATAGTCACTCTCCAGTCGTCCCATTCCCCTCTCTCTTGCGTTTCGTCCCCCGTAGCTCTGCATGAGGATCATCGCCGGTTTGCTCAATTGGTGAAACGGTCTGGCACGGACCAGTGAGTAGCGGGGGGAAATTCGAACTCTGCTAGTGTGTTGGATTCGTCGTCCGCTTTCGATTTCTACAATTCCGGTGGCTAGTTCACGGAGGAGGTGAAAGAAGGTATGGAGTCTGACGGGAGTAGGATTTCGTCTGAGAATGATCTCGGCGGTTATAGCTGTGACAGTGAGGTACTTCCCATTTTTCACTTTTTTGAATTATGTTTGGTTGCTGAGAAAATTAGGTGGAAAATTTGAATAAATCAGTTTAACAAAACGAAAAGAAAAACACTGGAAGGAGAAAGAAACTGGCTATGACAACCAACTCCAGATAGAAGAAAATAAACTGAAGCATTTTTCTTTTGGTCAGATAGAGTAATTGAAACATACAGCATGAAGAATGGAAAATTAATTTGGTTGTAGAAGAATACGAAGGCAAAGTATGTATCTTCCGTGCTTTAATCTTGACTGAGGCAGCATTAGAGCCCAACTTAGCATTATTGCACAAAACTCCCCAACAATAAAGATTTTAATTTGACTATATATTTGCTTTCTTTTCCAACGGAGACCGACAAATATTGCAAATACCAACTCAGGAGATAATAAGATCAACAGACCAATAATTTTACAATTCCATTCCCTCTGGGACAAGAACAAAATGGTTACCTATCATGTTAAAGTTTAGCTCTGTCAAGGCAGTAAGACCGCAATCACCGATGATTGGAAGGAGGGACAGGTAGACCGATATAGGGAAAGACTCGCCCAGCAAGAACCTCGAAACCAATACATTGAAAGCTGGCTCTGCAACCTTAGACATACTAACCGTAGTTGCTACATGCCCAATTGTATGTGCCACAGCAACCTGTTCAGGGAAAATCAAACAATAAAATTTTTGTTGTGTTAATTCTGTTTGTATCAGTTTGTTCAACAATAATTGCGTCGAAATTTGAAATCTTTGGGGGGTTTTGGTGGAATTAGAAGGGTCTCGAGGAGGCAGCGGATGCGCAACTGAACTCAGCGCGGCCGCAGAGTTCATCGAAGAGGAGCAGAGCTGCTAAGGTCCATAATATGTCGGAAAAGCAAGAGAGAGGGGAAGGGGATGACTGGAGAGTGACTATGGAAGCCTGAAGGGATGAAACGGGGATGAAATGACCATCTTATCCTCACATGTGACACTCATGTGCATGTTACTAACAGAGGAATGACGGAAGTTTCAATTTTGGGTATAAATCCTAACAGGCTTAGACCACAGGGGTTTAAATTCGAATTTTTTTACCACAGAGGCTATTTTCCGAATACCTTATGACCACGGAGACAATTTATCGGATTAGTCCGAAGAAAAAAGATTCGCCTAGCCCAAACCAGAATCTAGAATCTCAGACAGCACAGTAGTATGACGTGTCACTTAAAACCCTAAATTTAAATGTGTCAAAATCTACGGCCGCGATCAAAGCCCCAACAGATTATAAAAGCACCCCATTCCTCTGACTCCGCAGCCACAACTTTCACACCCTCCTCCGTTCCGCTCCGCTCTCCTCCTTTCCGCTCCGCTCCGCTTCCCCTCGCCGCCGCCACCATGTGTGGGATTCTGGCAGTGTTCGGCTGCATCGACAACTCCCAGGCCAAGCGCTCCCGCATCATCGAACTCTCGCGCAGGTACCGCATTTCCATTTCTTGGTTTTTTTTTCCTGAATTTTGTTTGATTTCGCCTGGATGGATGAGAGATGGAGAAATGTTTGAGTGCGGATGAATGTATTGTAGGTTGAAGCATCGAGGTCCTGATTGGAGTGGCTTGCACTGCCATGGAAATTGTTATCTTGCTCATCAACGTTTGGCGATTGTCGACCCTGCTTCTGGAGATCAGCCTCTTTACAACGAAGACAAGACCGTTGTTGTCACTGTACTCTCTCTCTCCCTCTCTCTCTCTCTCTCTCTCTCTCTCTCTTCTCTCTCTCTAGCGTTGTGGTGTTGGTAATTGGTAAGCATTGCATGTTCTAGTCACAACCCTGTGATTTCGAACGTCGATTGATCTTGAATTGGCTGCAACATTATCCAGTTCAGATTTTTTGTGGTTTTATTTTATTTTATGTTGGATTGATTGTTGGAGCTGTGCGTTTAGGTCAATGGGGAGATATATAACCATAAGCAATTGAGAGAAAATCTGAAGTCGCATCAGTTCCGAACCGGCAGTGACTGTGAAGTGATTGCACATCTTGTAAGTAAATGAGCATTGCTATGAATCTTGCAATTAAATTACTTTATTTAAATTGGAATAGCAAAAATGGTTCCCTCTTGCATTAATTTATGTAAATTGTTTTCATATATAACTACTAACGTTTATCTTTGGCAGTATGAAGAACACGGAGAAGAGTTTGTAGACATGTTGGACGGCATGTTTTCCTTTGTCCTCCTTGACACGAGAGACCAAAGTTTTATCGCAGCTCGAGATGCAATTGGTATCACCCCACTTTACATGGGCTGGGGTCTTGATGGTATGTACTGTGTCAGTTTCTTAAAGGCTTATTTTTAGTTACGCGCCTGGAACTCCATTTTGATCTCACTTTGCCCCTTGTAACTAAAAAATCACCACTTTACTCGCTCCACTTTGACTTGTGGACTCTCTCTTCTCCCTGAAACTTATAGGTCGCCTCCTAAACATATGTGGGACCCAATGCCCAATAAGACTATGCCACATGTGCAATAAATTTGATTATAAATCTCATTATGCATTAACATTCAACAATCAGAGAATATAAGTCTAAAAGAAATTGAAGAGATGAAAAAAATTAAAAAAAAAAAAAAATCATTAGCCTAGCGCACCCAAATTAACGCCGTATAAGATATTAAAATTGAGTTCCAAGGGGCAAAGCGGAGTGAACTTTGAGTTTTAGGGAGTAAAGTGGACACTTTTGAGTTACATGGAGCAAAGTGAGATTAAAATCAACTCTCAGGGGGTGTAACTAAAAATAAGCCTTTCTTAAACTCTTCTGACCAAAACAAGAAAATTACATATTATTTGCTAGACTGTTGCTTTATTATCATTATCTTTTGTAAGCTTTGATTACCTCTCAGACGCACATTTAAGGAGTATATATCTTTTCGCAGGATCAATTTGGTTTGCGTCAGAAATGAAAGCTTTAAGTGATGATTGCGAAAGATTCATATCTTTTCCTCCTGGGCATATTTACTCTAGCAAGCAAGGTATGTATATGCCGAGCTCTTGTTAGTAGCAATGACTTGTATTGGTGAATTATATGAGATCTGCAAACAGCCCTTTTATAATGTCCTTGTCCTATGTAAGAAAAAGGTATAAGAAATGATTCTATTTACTTAAGGAAACTAAGACATTTTGCACATACTTGGAGGGGTAGGACATGTTTTTTATCTTATTACCTTAAAAAAGTTAAATACTTGTGTACCGAGTGTTGTCTTTTTAGATTCGTATAACATGCATGTAAAATGTTGACCAAAACAAAATATGCATGTATAATTCTCAAGTTGTGGGCCTTTTAGATTTTGTATGCACTACTAATTTTATTTATCCATTTTATGTTTGCAGGAGAACTTAGAAGGTGGTACAATCCACCCTGGTTTTTGGAACAGACACCATCGGCTTCTTATGATCCCATAGTTTTACGTAAGGCTTTTGAGAAGGTATGCAATGAACAACTTTACAATTCTGTTTTCTTTATTATAGTTTATGAGTTAGTGGCAATATTTGTAAAGAATCAAATTCCATTTTTGCCTTTTTTGTTTTGTTTTGAGAAGTGTGTTACTTGGACAAATATACCTATCATATAAATTATTTCTTTCATTTACTCATAACCTTGTTTGTGCATTTGGTTATGCTATGCTGGGTGTGTTAAGATGGATAAAAAAAAAGTGTATCATTTTTGTGTTATCCTTTCTCCCTAGTAGGGCCTCATGTCATAATATTAGTGTATTAGTTTATTTTAACTCAAGGCTAGGAATGGTCTTCAGATAAGTGGTTTGTACAGATGAATTTAAATCTATTTAAAACCAGGTAGGAGGTCAAATTGTCCTGCGCATCTCACTCTTATACCATGTTTATTGTATATAATTTCTAATTTATCTTCTACTTCGGTATTGAAATCTTGTAGGCTGTGGTGAAGAGACTTATGACAGATGTACCATTCGGTGTTCTTTTGTCTGGAGGACTGGACTCATCACTTGTTGCTGCTGTGGCTTGTTGCTATTTGGCTGATTCAGAAGCTGCATGTCAGTGGGGATCACAGTTACACACTTTTTGCATTGGCTTGGAGGTAATCTTTTTAGATTGCCAAAATTGGTGCTTACTCAGTGTAGTGCTATCTTGTTTAGATAGCCAAATGTGATGCCCTCTCAAGGTCCCCACCCCTTCCCCTTTTTTTCCCAGTTCTCTTTACAACGTGGCTTGGTCAATTGGAGTACCACATCTGTTCACTTTGCGTACAAAAGATGTCCGTTTAGATAATGTTATATCTTCACGCTGCCAATCTGTTTTTTATCCTTTTAAAAACTTGTACAGAACCTGACTTCCAGTTTGAAATAAGTACGTATTACACTTTGTAGTAAAAAAATCAGAAAAGGGTGGGCTTAGTCCGTTTCTTATGCCTAATGACGTCAAAATCTCACTGATAAAAAGTTGTACTCTTGACACATTTATGTCTATAATGAGCAATTGAGCTGTTAATACGTTTATGATATCCGTATACTTGTATGGTTCATTAAAGTGGCAAGTTCAAAGAAATAAAAGTCCTTGTTGTAGATGCTCAATCGTCTTTCCCATGTAAATTCTGGCACCTAAGAGATTTAGACACTTTATTGCAATCAATCTTTTACAAGGATTTATCTAGTGATGGTTTTTCTCTACATTTAAATGCTACATTTTCAATCTTCAGAAATCACCAGATTTGAAAGCAGCGAGAGAAGTTGCAGAGTATCTTGGGACTCGTCATCATGAGTTTCACTTTACTGTCCAGGTAATTGATGAAGGATGCAAGAGGAACATTTATACTCAGGCTTAAGTTTATGTCTGAAATTTAGGAATCAGTTGATCTGTTTAGGGATTGAATTTTAAGGTTAATTTGCAATTCCAAAAATTTGTTATCCTTGGTATTTAATGATTTTGAATTGCTTATGATAGGCCTTCATAGCACTTTTCTAAAAATCCCCACCTAGTGCCGCCTAGGCCCCGCCTAGGCGCTACGCGGCTGGCACCGCCCCGATTAAATACGAATTGATTAAATAGCATTCTATTTTGTAGTTTATGATGAAATTATATATATTTCAAGTATAAACAAACACTTATTTACACGAAATATAATAGATTTACTTAAATCTGCCTAGCCGCCTAGGCGCTAGGCCCCAGCCCTCCGCCCGACTAGCGCCTAGCATCTTTTAGAACCTTGCTTCACAGTAGTGGTATATTGATTAAAAATACAATATTGTGTTTATACCGATTTTGTTTCTCCATAAAATTTTCTGTCTTTGTCTTCCTTTTCTTGTATTCATTTCTATACATTCTTCTATTTTCTACATTAATTGGTTCTTGAGGAAACTTTGTCCTGCATTCGTAATCTGAGGACAAAAACATGGATCTACATTCCTAAGATTCATACAAATAATTCATCTTTTTACTTTGATGTTTCAGGAAGGCATAGATGCACTTGAGGAAGTTATTTACCATACTGAAACATATGATGTAACGACTATCAGAGCTAGCACTCCCATGTTTCTTATGTCTCGAAAAATTAAATCTTTGGGAGTAAAGATGGTTCTTTCTGGGGAAGGTTCAGATGAAATTTTTGGAGGTTACTTGTATTTCCATAAGGCACCAAACAAGGAGGAGTTTCACCAAGAAACATGTCAGAAGGTACCCCACGAAACCATCTCTTTCCCTAGTTGTTTCTTTTCTTTTTCATTTGCGGTGAATGGTTATGTACTTTCAACATTTGTGAAAAAAAATTTCCTACTTATTTGATGGTCATTTTGACATTTTTCCCCCCTTTTTGAACTGTTGTAACTACTGGACAGATTAAAGCTCTTCATCTGTATGACTGTCTGAGGGCCAATAAATCAACTTCAGCTTGGGGTGTTGAGGCTCGTGTGCCCTTTTTAGATAAAGAGTTCATCAATATTGCCATGAACATTGATCCAGAATGGAAAATGGTATAGCACATATATCGCTGGTGTTTCCCTGTATTTTCCAAGTTTTTATGTAGCAGCTCGTGTATCATATACCAAGTCTACTACTATTATTTGGCATAGCGGCTTCCATCCATAAAACAAAGTTAAAGAATGCCTCGGTCTCATTGTATTCTTTAATTTTACACCCATTTTATTCATTCCTAGGCGTGAGACCTGTCACATATTGGTTTGTTTCATTGTATGTAACGGAGAGTTTTGGTGGTCTCTGGTCACTCTTTTAGATTTATGTTCCTATAGTTGCACTTTCGAAATTTTTGGGATTATATTGATTATTATTTTTTCTTTCCCCTTATAAAATCAAACGAAAAGTTATCATTGGCTTCCTACATCTAAATATTTGCACACTTAACTGCAGATCAGGCCTGGGAGAATTGAGAAGTGGGTCTTACGCAATGCATTTGACGATGATCAGAAGCCATATTTGCCAAAGGTCTGTAACTTTTGGCTTTTGTGTTAGTAATCGTGTTCTGCATGATACAAAATGTTCAATATGTAATATATATACACACAATTTTCAAGTATGGATGGTGAGAGGTGGGGCTCTCAGCAATGCACGGTTGGTTGACCAGCCACTCACACTCTGCAGTGTGGTGGTGCCCTATTTGTGCAATATATAGCTAACTTGTTTGTACCTTGTGTTTTTTGTTATAGCACATATTGTACCGGCAGAAGGAACAGTTCAGTGATGGCGTTGGCTACAGTTGGATTGACGGCTTGAAAGATCATGCAAACAGTCAAGTAAGCATCACCTTAAGTTAGAGTTATCTTTTTGAACGGAAATCCATTGTCGTCCATGTTTTCTGCCACTTGCCAGGTTATTAATTTGGACTGTTGATTAGACATGTCCTTTCTGAATTTGCGCTCCAAATCGAGAGTTTAACGACAGAACATGTCATTGCAGTTCAATTTAGAGTTCTGTCTGTACTTTGTTCCAAACCAGAGTCAGAAAACATTAGAGATGCTTCTTCTTTATCTGCATATAATTAATTAATCGTCTTTTGTTTCTTGTAACTGGACAGGTAACAGATTCAATGCTGAGCAATGCTAGCTTTGTTTACCCTGAAAACACTCCTACGACAAAAGAAGCATACTATTACCGGACAATATTTGAGAAATTCTTCCCAAAGGTGAGATACAAATTCTACGAATAGCCAAGGAGGCTTGGGTACATGAAAGAGATTTATTCACTTGCTTTATCATTATATCTTGCTTCATTTTTTGTTTTGTTTATCATGATGGAGTTGGTGAAAGATTTCTCTGCACGCTATATTGTAGTACTAAGCATGCCAATAGTATCTGATGAGAGTACGACAGGCCTGCCATTTGTTTGCTCACATCCTTAATCGTGCACCTTGATGAAAAATGGATAATGGGTGATGGAATTGACTATTTGCCATTTCTGAACAGAATGCTGCCAGATCAACAGTTCCGGGTGGTCCAAGTGTGGCGTGCAGTACAGCAAAAGCTGTTGAATGGGATGCAGAATGGTCAAAAAATCCTGATCCATCTGGCCGTGCTGCACTTGGTATTCATACAGCTGCATACGAGGAAGCAGGGGATGCAGAAAATGGAAATGTTCTTAGTGGCTTTAAAAAAGTTCGAGAAGGGATTGTAGAGAAAGCTGCCGCGGTTGTTTGAATTCAACTCAATTTCAAAACTTACGGGTTCAGGTCTTAGCTGTAGTTTATATGTCCAGGTCTTGGTGTTGGTTTCTATTCTTACACGTCTAAAAGACCGTCTTAGTTGGTATTTGTTTTGCGTATAGAAATGCATTGTGAAACAGTATAGTATTTACAATGATTACTATCTAATCAAAATCGTCGTACAATGCTGAGGTGTTGTTTATGTACATGGAGTGACTTTTATGTAGAATGGTAATATACTCGCTGCTCCAGATAGCGTAATTAACCTTTTGGTTAGGTGGTGATACAACCACCATCACCACCAGAGAAGAATGCCATTGAACCCATGGTAATGCCATTCAAGATAGCCACCTGCATGGACGTCATTAATAATGAAGTAATAAATTAATACGAAATTAACCTCCAAAATTCCATATCTCAAGGAATAATTACCGAGGCAAGATGAATCTCACAATATTAAGAATCTAAAAATGCATGTATGTTCACCCAATACCAATAAAGATTCAAGATGAATCCACTTCCACCGATTCCAGCCACCCCATCTCTATTCTCTAAGCCATCCATCGACTCCACTGATTCCAGCCACCACACGGCTCCGGCACTGTACTTACTCCACGGTTTATATTAGATTAGAAAATTACTAGAGAAGAAGTGGACGGGGCGGGGGCGGGGGCGGGTTTAAAACTTAGAAAGCATGGCCCCCCGAACCTTGTCCGTTTATAATATAAGTTATAACTAGTCTCGAATCCCTCCCGTTTATAATATATAAGTTATAACTAGTCTTTTGTTATACGCGTGTGGTAATTGATTCTTTTGATTTTTTTATTTGAAAAAAAAAGGAAAATAATAATATATCCTAAAAGTAATAAAGTTAATTACTAACTACTAAGTGGGGGTTTTTTTTTTTAAGTTTTAACGAAACACTGCCTGTACTGTTCATTTTTAACAAAAATAACATTTTTACTCTAAAAAGTCACTCATAGTATTATTCACTTACAACACCTTTTTGTCATTTTGATTAAAACTCAAAGTTTTCAAGTCATTTTCATTATTTTATTTTTGTGATTTTTTTTTTATTTGAAAATTTGGAGAATGCAATTTTAAAATTAGGCCTAATCAGATAAATGGTTCCCGTGGTCATCAGGTATTCGGAAGATAGGCCATGTGGTAAAAAAATCGGATTTAAACCCCTGTGATCAAAGTCTGTTAGGATTTATACCCGAAATTAGAACTTCTATCATTCCTCCGTTAGTAGCTTGCAGGTGGGTCTCACGGGTAAGGCTAAGATAGTTATTTCTTTATTTCCATCTTAGCTCCCTTTACACCCACAGAGCTCAAGCTTCACTAACCTCCTACACCCCTGAGCTAAAATCGTCAACCCGATATCCGAAATCACAACCCTGTAAAACCCATCAACAGAACCAATCAATTTCACAATCTGCAAGTTCCTACACCCACTAATCCCCTTCAACGCCAAGTCCCCACAACAATGCAGCTCCAGTTCCTGCAATATCTGGTACTCCTCAGTAATCCTCACCAACCCATTTTCACTGGCGCCGATAACAGCAATTCGTCGCAAATTCGGGTACGATTGAGCGATCAATCTTAGCCCATGGTCCACAACACTGTTCTTCAACACATCGCTCTCGTCAATGAATCCATTGGGGCTAAAAAGCGAGTTGATATGAACAGTCAAAGCCTTCCTGGTTACCAGAATCCCCGAATTCCTTGGGGACCGAATGTAGGCATGGACAATATCGACATCGTCCATATTCAGGAATCGGGCGAAAACCCGACCCGAGTCCAAAAACCCCCAATTGAAAAGCTTCACGCAGCCGGCCGTGGAGGTACAACCACCGCTTGCAGACGAGGGAGTTGGGGAGGTAGTGGGAAAATGGGAGCTTGGAGAAGATGCGGAGGAGGAGCTCGTCGGAGAGAAGGGAGGTGGAATCGGGTGCAGGCGGGTCAAAGGTAAGGGAATTGAAGGCGGAGGAGAGGTTGGGCTCGGAGTGGGGAGACGGCGAGGCGGTGGAGGGAGAGAGGGAGTTCAAGTGGTTCTGGAGCTGCATCTTCATGATAACATGCTTGAGAGCTTGGTCCGGGAGGCTCAGTGGGCGCGGCCGCTTGGGCAGAACTGGCGGTGGTGATCTTTTTGGGCTTCCAGATTTTCTATCTGGTGAATTTAAAGACATTAATTAAAGCTTTTTGGAAGATAGAGAGAGACATACACAGAGACAATTGAAAATTTGAGAGACTTTATTGAATTTATTTATGGGTGTTGTAAAATAGGAGGTGTGTGCAGTGGAATGAATAAAACAAGACATAAAATTTACGAGGTTCATCTACAGTCAGTGTGACTGGAGTACGTCCTCGGGGCATCAGTGGTGCTTTCATTTATAATCCAGAATCATAAAAATAAAAAGATGACTCTCCCTATTATCTCTCTATTCCTCATCTCTTCTCAGCCATTGGGCTTTTCTCCTCATTCGTATCTATCCTCCTTCTTCATCTCTCATTCATTTTATAAGCAAAGAGAACACTATTCACCTTACAAATTTTCCACAAATAAATAGTGAAAATACTGTGCATAAATAGTAACAAATTATTCATGTGGGCCATCCATATATTATTCACAACACTCCCCCTTGGATGGCCACAAGTTTTCGATTAACTCGTTAAAATCTTGATCTGTTGGATGCTCCCGCTGATGAGTATGTCCCCCTGATTTCAAATCATTTAGGCTGATCGTTGATCATTCTACTCTAGTCTCTTAGCGAGAAGAGTTGCCGAAAGAGGTGATTTACTTGTAGTTAACTTTCCACAGGCTTGTTCTTGAACTGGGTTGGAGGGCATTCTACTAGACTTCCTCCAAAGGTCTGAATTTACTCCTTTTATCTGGAGTTGAATTTGATTCAAGGGTGGTGGACACTTGATATTGAATCGGACTTGTGATTTCTTCAAGGGCCATCTAAGCTTGATCTTGAATGAAATTGGACCACGAAGAGCTTCACGTGGCAATTAATCTTAGGCTTTGTCGGGGATGAATCGGCATGTGTTTGTTGCGCTTGTTGATTCTCCACGAGCTTTGATGTATCATTTTCACTTGCCTTATCTGTTCCCCTTGCAGAAGTAGTATTTTCCCTAGCTTTCCCCATGCAGGTGTGACATATTCTCTTGCAGTATTTGTCCCCTGATGCAGGAGTGGAATGCAACCCTTGAATTTGAATGGTCCTTCTATTCATCACTTCTTAGCAACTTATCATGCTTGGCAGCTTTCGTGTAAATAGCCAACATCATATCAACAGTTGAAGATGAGTACTCGAGAGCAATGCAAGGTAAGCAACCAGGGAAAGGTTCCGGATAATCAGTTCCAGATCGGAAGCTTGATTCCATGTGGCGACTGATTGCTTTCTTTCTTCTTGTCTTGTAGATAAAAACAAGGATAAAGGAAATGACATGGAGATTGCATGATATGAGATACTCTTGCTTTCGTCCCTGATGATATGAGATACTTTTTCTTTGGTGTGACTTGTTTTGAAGAGGTATTCTCGGAGAGAAAAACTGAGTATTTCAAGATGCTTTGTTGAAGATGCATTTTCAGAGATGAGGAAGAGTTAGACAGTTTTCAGGTCTGCCTTGCCATGGAGAACGGAGGTCGACATATATAGGAATTTTTCAAAGTAGGTAGTGGCTTTGTTACCCACGCTTGTCGGCAACTTCATGCGGTTTCAACTCTGTCTTTGACAAAGTTGCACGTGATATCCGAAAAGCTGAGATTGCATCTGAAAAGTGCTGACGGACTTTATGCAGGAAAATCCGGCTTTTGAAATTCGGAGAGCGGTGTCTCTTCGATTTCTGAACAAGTGGCTTTGTTGCCTCTTCCTTTTATAGAGGCATCAATTGTGCTCAAAATGTATGCTCGGAAAACTGCTACATGTAGAATTTTCCCTTTCTTGCACTTTTGAGATTTTATCTGACCTCTTTTTTTCTTCATCATTTTTGAAAATGGCTTGCCCATCTAACCTTTGTTTAGATTTGAGTCTCGGGAGGGATACCGACGAGCCGTGTCAGGATAATATATGGCACCCGTCTTTCTCATCTTCTAATGGCTCTCTTACAGTTGGAAACTCTGTGATGAGGGATAATATAATTGCTACAGTGGTAGCTAGGAATCTTCTCACTCCAAAGGATAACAAAATCCTTTCAAAACGGTCTGATGAGTCGGCCGTTCAAGACTCATTGGCTCTTAATGTTCAGTGTGCTGGCTCCGTTTCTGATATGGGTTAACGCCTACTTGCTCGAACTCGCCAAGTTAAATCACTGATGGCTGAGGTGGCAAATCTTAAACAAGAGATCAGAGGGCTCAAGCACGAGAATAGAGTGTTACATATGCTTACAAATAATTACTCAACGAGCATGAAAAGAAAGCTTGACCAGTTGCTGGAATCCGAAAGTCGGACTCAAAGTGACAATCAGAGGTTCGAGGCTTTATTCCAAAGGCACCTATTGCCTTCGTCATCCGGAGTTTCACCAAGTATTGAGGCTTTATATAATCAACCTCTGGTGCCTCCCATTTCTGGGGTACTTCCGAGTACTGAGGCGTCACATGAGCAACCTTTGTGAAGGCTCCATCCTGTTTGATTGTTTTAACTCATGTATATGTACATGCCTGTAATTTCTTGGAGATATCAATAAATAAGTTTTATTTCATTCAATGTATTGTGCTAAATACAATAAAGCATATACTTCACTAAGATGTGGTACTTCTGGACCAAATATCAATTTATCTTTACCCTCACGAAGATAAATGATCATTCTTAGTGTCTACATCATTTGAGTATTCAACTCATAATCTTTAATCCATATGATTCTTTAATATCATAAACATCATGGATAAGATTCGTGTTGGTAGATTGTTCGATCTACAGTTCGAGACAATATTTATCTCAACACTTTATAATCTTTCTAAACTCTTCAGGAGTTCCATTATACTATTATTAACTCTTGCAAGAGATTTAGTATGTTGCAACAATGTCATAATGAAAGTACTCACTAAGGCAATTTATATCATCCATTGGTATTGAGTACATAATTTATGCTTTACCCTTTTGGGGCTTTCTTTAAGCAATTTGAATCCTTCAGGGATTTTCTACACTTCATGACACATTTTCTTTTGGAATTTACACAGATCAATTTTGCTCCCATGTATACTTGAGGGATTTACTTATGGAGATATGATGTGGGCGACTTACAACCCTTCATATATAATTCTCCATTCATATGAAATTGTTTCCAACCTTGTGTTGACACGCCCCGATCCCGATATTCCCCGAATACCAGGATAGACACGTGCTGGCTGACACTTGAAGGGTGACGAAAGCCATTTATTGAATGCAAATGCTGAGAATAAGGAATAAATAAGACTTATAAATATAAAATAAAGAGTATGCATTTAAGGAACGTGTTCAGAGCACACATCTAATCTAGAACACTAAAAGAATTAATATAAAATTGAATGAACAAAGGAATAAGTCCTACACCGAGAGGACTCGAAGATGCCGATGCGGAAATGCCTTGATGCCAGGATTGTATGCCTCGATTCTAAGTCCTGAAGGAGGCGCAAAACAAACATGAGTGGACCAATTTGATATACATATAGTAAAACAGTTATCAACGTACTAACCCCTAGGTTTTATGAAAACACATATATATCGTGATAAACATAGGTTTTCCGAAACCTAGCATGTCGTGCACTGTCTCAAATCATAAATTGTATATATTAATCTCTAGTGAATGTCCAATATAACTCTCCAAGCCCCATGTCGGCTCCCCATCTCTAAGCAGACAGCCAGAGGAAATAACCCCCAGGCCCCATGCCGGCTCCCCATCCCTGGTCTTAAATGCCAGAGGAAACACCCTACAGGCCCTATGCTAACACCAAACCTTCGCCCGGGACGGACCGAAATCTATCCCTACGTCCCGTAGCGGAAAGGACCACTAGGTAAGTACAAAACCATTGAACATACGTACATTTGAAAGACATCTTCATAGTATAAAGTCATCCATCATCTATACTATAAAGAGGTGTTCGAAACGCATTCTAAATATCATATCGTCATCCATCAGATATTCTATAAGAATACGGGTTATAGGAAAAATAGTAATAATTCAAAATAACCTCAATAGGCACGATATCTCATAAAGCATTTCATAGAACATACTCATCAAATCATGTTTTTCATGTATGCATTTCTACTATAAAACATGCATTTTAGAAGGGGTCCACTCACAGTACTTCACCACCGAAGAGCCACGCAAACTAGCGAAGAAGGTAACGCCACAATAATTGCCCCTAAGCACATAAAGAGTACATTTAGTCAAACTCTACTCAAACGACTTAATTTGGGAAAAAAGACTTCAGAAACGGGTCCAGAACATCGAAATTAGCCTAGGAGAGGTCTCGGACGAAAACCCAAAAAGTCAACGGTCAAAGTCAACGTTGACCGTTGACCAGTCAAAGTCAAAGTCAACGCTGACCGTTGACCGAGTCAACGGTCAGACCGGGTCAGTCAACAGGTCACGAGTCCGGGTCGGACCCAGTCAAACGGGTCTGGGCTTGGATCCGGGTTGGGCTTTAGGGATTTGGGTTCTTGGGCTTGGTTCTAAGGCCCAAGGGTTTAGGGTTTAGAGGGTAAAGGGTTTAGGTAAATAGGGAATTAGGTTAGAAGCTCTCTGGGCTCGGCCCAGACTCACACGGCCCAAGGGCCACATTTGAAAGGGTTTGGGGTTGGGCTCAACGGGAAAGGCCCAAAAGCCTTGGGTTTGGTGGGTCGCCGGATGCAAAGGGAGATGAAGGCCGGATTCTACCGGAAAACTACACAACCTTTAAACGGCCATAACTTTGTCAATACTCGACGAAATCAAGTGATTCAAAAAGGAGAGTTGTAGTACTCAGCGAGGAGAAGAGATTGATACCTTGCACGCTGGATAACTCACCGTGGTTTGGCCGGAAATTGCCTCGAAAGGGGTGGTGCTCGCCGAAAAATTTGGAAAAGCTACTCCAAGCCATTTTCTGCTATTCAAACGTATACACCACTTAAAACAAGCTTCGATCTAACCCTAAAACATAACCCAAGGGTTTCTAGAAGCTTACCAACATCGGAATAACACGAAACTCGTCGGGGAAGATGATGAACAGTACCGGCCGAAAGAGAGGGAAGGGTTTTGGGTGTTCTTTCTTCGTTTCTCAGAACACAGAGGTGATGGTGATGGTGTTTTGTTGTTGTTATGTGGTATGATGGTGAGGGAGATGAGGGTTTGTTGGGAGGAAGGACACGGGTGAGAGAGAGAGAGAGAGAGAGAGAGAGAGAGAGAGAGAGATGTGCCGAGAGTGAGGAAGAGAGTTGTGAGAAGTGAGGGAAAGAGAGAGAGAGAGCTCAGGTAGAAGGGGACAAAGAAATCAGGGGTGGGCCCCTTGGGCACACCATTTAACACCCAAAAAAAACCATTTTTAAAAGGAAAATATCCCCAAACTTAGTGAAAATACAAAAATATCCTTTTTATTCCGTAAATCCCAACGGGTTGTTACATGTGTCATATCATGTGAGTGTATTTCACTGTATTACAAATGCCCATATGTGACTTCCTTGGTTCAACATCTTTTGGCTATTTGTATTGTATTCAAGTATATAGGTCCATTTTTCCACGTTCTTCCACAATTGTAATGGAATTGCCTTTCTCCATTCTTGGTCAATAATTTTTGTTGACGGGAAAAGAACGGGACTCAATATCAACACAGCTCATTGATGAATTTAGTAGTTACTTGTAAACCAAAATTACAATTGGTTATCATCAATTCGAGATCCCATATTCTCATGTGCATGCACATGCATAAAAGCTTTTCATTTCTTTTTAGATATCCATTGCCTTTTCAAGGGCATTGCATTACACTATCTCATCCAGGATAGTCATAATTTAGAGAATGTGGATCATAATATCTTCTTGAGCATTATAGAGCTTCGATTTTAATCTCCACTTTTGGGATTTGAGTCATTGGAACCTATACGTCTATCATGCTTCATGCATGAGACATCAACATTCCCATGTCCGCGGATTGTCCTTCTGGGACATGTATCCATGCAGCGACTGTCATGCTTCTGGCATGTAATAGTTATGCTTCGGGAATGCAATAGTTCAGTAGTGTCAGATTCTTCTTCTTTCAAAAGACTGAACCTTTTGAGTCTGAGGGTCTACCATGCTTCAGACATGCAACAAATAAATTATAACAACCCGTCCCGGGATTTACGGAACAAAAAGGGTATTTTTGTATTTTCACTAAGTTTGGGGATATTTTCCTTTTAAAAATGGTTTTTTGGGTCTTTGCCTAAGGGGCCCACCTCCTGATTTGTCCCCCGGTTCCCTTTCTCTTTTACTTTCTCTGTTCTCATTTCTCTCTCCCGTCACCCTCTGCACTCATTCTCTCTCGCACTCTCACTCTCCGAGCCCACCTGCACTAGCTACGATCACCATAGGTGGCAACCCCGTACCCCCGCACTCGCAAGGATCTCCTTCACCCTCTTTTCTATCCCTGCAAGCTTCGAGGAACCCGAACCTAGATCTCGACGAGATTCTCTCGTCTTTCCAGCTAGGTAAGCCTCTGGTTCATTTTTCTCTATCTTGGTTTGCTCTTGAATGAGATCGTTGAATGTTCGATTTATGGTGACAAGGTTTAGCATAGGTTAGGGGTGGAAGGAGGCGCACCTAGTGCCGGAGAGCCGTGGGTGTCGAGAGAGAATCTGGCCATTTCCCGGTCGATCTAAGACGATCTAAGGGTATACATTCTTTCCTGTCACTTTCCTTCTCGTTTTTGCACTTAATTCGTAGGCTAGGACCTCCGTTTATATTCAGGATCTTCGGCCCGTTTTTTGCAACCCATAAACCCTTAGGCTTTAAGCCTTTGGGTCTTTCAAACTAGGGCCATTGGGCCGGTTTTTGTTGGGGGCTTCAAACCCAAACCCTAAAAACCCAAACCCATTTTCCCTTTAAACCCAAGCCCAACTCGGTCCGGCCCAAAGCCATTTGACCCAGGCTCGTGACCCGTTGACCGAACCGGTCTGACAGTTGACCCGGTCAACGTTGGCTGTTGACCGTTGACTTTGACTGGTCAACGTTGACCGTTGACTTTTAGGTTTTTGTCCGAGACCTCTCCTAGACTAATTTTGACGTCCTGGATCAGTTTCTGAAGTCCGTTTTCCCAAATTAAGTTGTTTGAGCAGAGTTTGACTAAGTGTACCCTTTATGTGCTTAGGTGCATATATTGTGGCGTTTGTGTCTTCGCTAGCAGCGCGACTTTTCGACGGCGAAGTACTGTGAGTGGACCCCTTCTAAAATGCATATTTTCATAGTAGAATTGCACACGTGAAAAGCATGATTTTATGATGACATTTTATGAAATGCTTTATGAGATATCGTGCATACTGCGGCTATTTTGAAGTATTACTATTTTCCTATAAACCGTGTTCTTATAGAATATCTGATGGATGACAATATGATATTAGAACACGTTTCGAACACTTCTTTATAGTATAGATTATGGATGACTTTATACTATGAAGATGCTTTTCAAATGTACGTATGTTCATTGGTTTTGTACTTACCTAGTGGTCCACATTTCTGCTATGGGGCGACGGAGGATTCCACCCTGGGCGATGGTTACGGTTCTGGCATAGGGCCTGAAGGGTTTTTCCTCTGGATGAGTATTCCCAGGGACGAGAAGATGGCATAGGGCCTGAAGATTTATTTCCTCTGACATTTAAGACTAGGGACGGGAAGATGGCATAGGGCCTGGAGGGTTATGGACATTCACTAGTGAGTATGCATATATGAGTTATATTTTTGAGACACCGCGCGACATGCTAGGTTTCGGAAAACCTATTTTGTCATGATATATGCGTTTTCATAAAACTTGGGGGTTAGTATGTTGATAACTGTTTTATTATATATGTATATCAAATTGGTCCACTCATGTTTTTTTTGCGCCCCCTTCAGGACTTAGAATCGAGGCATACAATCCCGGCGTTATGGCACTTCCGCATCGGCATCTTCGAGTCCTCTCGGTGTAGGACCCATTCTATTATTCATTCAATTTTATATTATTTCTTTTAGTATTCTAGTTAGTTGTATGCTCTGAAGACGTTCCTTAAATGAATATTCATTATTCTTTTATATTTATAAGTCTTATATATCCTTTGTTTTCAGCATTTGCACTTAATAAACGGCTTTCGTCACCCTCGGGTGTCGGCCAACACGTGCCTATCATGATATTCAGGGAATATCAGGATCGAGGCGTGTCAGATTTGTATCAGAGCGTGGTTTGTTCAGAGCATACCTAGGATCTTCTGTTACTATAGTAGTGTGTCAGTCATGACATCATTTGGATGTCACGACTTCCGGATTTGGTACCATTCGGCGTAGTTGTGCAAACTTTTCTTTGTTTGAATTGTCACATTTTGGTTGAAAAACAAGAATTCGTGTCGGGATTGTGCCTCAGCGGTGATGAAATGCATTGTTGGACGACTTTCAACATCAGATCGATACTCTATGGCGTGCATTCCCTGGGAATGATGGGCAGAATCAGTGTTACTTGGAAACGACGTGTTTTAGAAATCTCAGTTTGAGGAAGCATGGTCAAGACCATCTGTAGATCCTAAATGACGATGCCATTCTACAACATGCGTTCCCTAAGAATGGCGGGTAGAGTCATATCTCAGTGGCAACTACTCGAAATATTCGAAGTGCGTGTTAAAGAAAGCGAGTAAGTCGTAGTTGAGATGACGGTTAGTAAGTGGTAGTTGGTGGGAGCAAATCAATGTTCTCAGACTCATTACCACTGAAGAGATTCGTGTGGATCTTTAGAACAATTCTCACCGATTGTTCTATCGATAACCCTCTTGCTTACTCCAACAACGAAGTCAAGTTCTTTAACCTTTGACTGTCAGCTTCACACCAAATTCTTCAAGCGTTGACTTCGTTTAGTTTATATACTTTCTTGGGAAACTCCTCGGTAGCAAACGTTGTTCTCACCAATTTCCAAAAAGGAGTTGGGATTTTTGTTGTTGTTGTAGTTGAACTTAGATGATGAAGATCCAGACTTGTTTGGATAAACAGACTCCTTGAATTTCACTTGGGTCTGGCACTCGGCGGTAAATTCTAGCTCCTTATCCGTGTACTTTTCGGTAGATGTGAACTAATCCTATTTCTTGTAGCCCAACTGACTAGTGCTCTTGTCCACTAACTGTTCAGCCTTGTAATTTCCAGTGTAATGGCTTGAGACTCCACCATATTGATCATTGTACGAATATCGAGCTTTGCTTTGAACTTCTTTGGACTCATTAGGCTTTGGGTTGCTCAAGAGCATCACTTTAAGGTAGCCAATCATGTCACTGCATGCAAACGCAAGCTACTTTGTATCTTTCTTCTTCGTCATTCTGTTGATTCAGAGATTCTACGAAAATTTTTTGAACTTCGAGACAACATGTTCTTAACTATTCTTTGAGCTTAGACCTATTTCCTTTTGGCTAAGAAACCAGTCAGTTTTGGTTGCGATGCTGACAGTGAACGAAGTTTCTGACAACAAAGTGTTGTCTCATCTGATCGTAGTTCTTACACTTTTCAAATTCTTCGGTGGTGTATTATTTAAATGTTTGGCTGCACGCTGATGCAGCAGGATCAAGTCAAGCGTGTGCCTCTTGACGATTGGAATTGCACGATGTGAACCATCCTACCCTTGACCTAGAATTGGTAATGACTTTTCTTGCTGAAAAATATGGGGTGTTTTCTCTATAGCGAGAAATGTTGCATCCTTGTTGACCTGAGTACATAAATGTCTACGATTGCACCATCGTGTTCCACCCCGATTGTGCAAGCGTAGTTGCGGAACTTCTCAGTAGGAAGACACACATAAAGCTCATCTTGATCATCCGAACCTAAGCAGACAATTTCTAGTGAGATCGTATTGGGTGGGAAAAGCTGAAAAGCTGAATCTACTGAAATCTTATAAGTTTGTCAGGAGATTCAAAAAGTCAAATTATTTCACGAGTTGTCGGACGAAGTTGTGGGACATCAGATCTTGAATTGTTAATAATCGTTAACGGTTAAACTGGGTACTTGTATGAACTCAAGCAACAGAGTTGTTTATTCAAATCCTGATATCTTGTACCCTAGATTTAATGGACTTGTTTTGACCCTCAAATTCTTGAGTGTTCTTTCAACCTTCTCGACATGGTTTCTCGCTCAATCAGTGATGAATTCACGATCGATCGATTCGATGGAAGTGTGCGCCTAATTCTTATCGATTCGGACATGAACATTTGGAGCATAACCTTTTCAAAAGCTTACCAGGCTTACCAGAAAGAGTTCCACATAGGTGTGAGGTTTGAGTCGTCTGTTGGTAAGGGATTTGTGAAGATTGTAGTGCAAGTGATCAGCAGATTGCATCACTATCTTCATGCTAAATTGAATGGTCACCACTCATTATCCTGCTGCAATTCATCAACATCATATCGTACTCTAGTAGTTCTTTTTCAACGATATGTAAATAAGTTCAGTGGCTCAATTATTTTAAAGGTATCTTTTACTCAATCCTAACACAACTTGTTAGGCATCTACTGAAATTAAGTTCCACCTTAGGTTTTAAGTCGAATTTCTAAATGAACTATCTAGACCTTCGAGGGCACGTTGTGTTCACTCGTATTGTGGCTTTAGCACATTTAGAAGTTGCACTTCTCTGGAAATATGTGTGCTCTTTTGAGGTTTTTAGATTGATCACTTGAGAGTCATTCTTCTTTCCACCAACATCAACCTTGCTTGACTAGAAATCTGCAACTAAGCAAAAATGAAGAGGTGGATTGAGCATCGCAGCAGCTTCCATGAATACTGCTTGTTGAGAAAGGTGACTTCTCATTTTCTACTTGCTTGGCTCGAACTTTTGGGTCTACTAGTATGGTAGCCGCTTCTTTTGAATCCTAAGATATCATTTTCAAATGGGTTATTTGCTGGTGAAACTTTGGAGTAGTTGGTCGCATTTGGAAGAAATGAGGTAGATGGTGTGCTTGGTGCTGGATAAAGTCATTACGATGACAGTTTTTGGTTTTGTTTGATTTGGGTATGGCACTTTTACGACATGGTACAAGAGTTTTCCACAGGCAACACTGGTTGGCAGATGAGTATTGTGAACTAGTATTCGGAGGATCGAATTTACGATGTATGAAATTATGCATCCTCAGGAAATGACTGTTTGCCTATCAAGACAACGAATGTGTGATCGATATTGCGGGCGGCCGACTGTGGTATCGATAACTTATTCGTTGGGTTCGTTAACCAAGTGGGCAAGTAGAACCGTTTACGGCAGTTGTTACAGAATTCGCTATTGTTGGGGCTCGACCCAAAGAAACATTTGTTCTCGAAGTACGTGACGTTACGTATGCTTGGGCAAGACTCACTCTCATTTTCAGTTTTGGGTTTCAGTAAAAGTATTTTAACTTCCGTTACTAGTCATTTGTTTTGACGTTACAAATGTTTTGGGGGAAGTATTTCCGTTTTCAGTTTTAAGTTCGCACTAGTTTTCGACCTATATGCTATTACATACCTATTTTGGCGATTATCGTATTTTACGTACTTACTTTTGACCTTAAGCTATTTTATGTTTTTGACTCTATATTTTTATAAAGTATATTTTCTACTTTTACACTGATGGGGAAGAAAGTAAGAGCTGGGAGGCATGATAGAGGATTTTGCAACCTGCTTGCGACAGTGTGGCATATTCTCTTCGATGCACCCACTTTGACTTGATTTCTCTTTATACATATATCCTTCTTCCTATTTTCAAGTTTTTCAGTGTAGCAAATTATTTTTAATCTCGGGATGAAATTAGGGGGGTAGATTATAACAACCCGTCCCGGGATTTACGGAACAAAAAGTGTATTTTTATATTTTCACTAAGTTTGGGGATATTTTCCTTTTAAAAATGGTTTTTTGGGTCTTAAATGGTGTGCCCAAGGGGCCCACCTCCTGATTTGTCCCCCGGTTCATTTTCCCTTTTACTTTCTCTGTTCTCATCTCTCTCTTCTGTCACCATCTGCACTCTTTCTCCCTCGCACTCTCACTCTCCAAGCCCACTTGCACGAGCTACAATCACCACAGGTGGCAACCCCGTACCCCCGCACTCGCGATGATCTCCTTCACCCTCTCTTCTGTCCCTGCAAGCTCCGAGGAACCCGAACCCAAATCTTAGCGAGATTCTCTCGTCTTTCCAGCTGGGTAAGCCTCGGGTTCCTTTTTCTCTGTCTTGGTTTGCTCTTGAACGAGATCGTTGAATGTTCGATTTGTGGTGACAAGGTTTAGCACGGGTTAGGCGTGGAAGGAGGCGCACCCAGAGCCGGCAAGCCATGGGTGTTGAGGGAGAATCCGGCCATTTCCCGGCCGATCTAAGATGATTCAAGGGTATACATTTTTTCCTTTCACTTTCGTCTTCGTTTTTGCACTTAATTCGTAGGCTAGGACCTCCATTTACTGTCGGCCGGAGCTGGAAAAGCTCCGGCGTATTCTTCCGTCGAGACCAGGCCTTGCAGGCTGTGTGAGAACCAAACAGGCCATTTGGGGCTTTAAGAACTCGGGCTTAGGCCCGCTGCAGCCCAAAAACCTAACCTGTCTCATTTTTATTATTTATTTTAAGTTTTTTAAAAACCCAAAGGCCTTGGGCCTTTATATTAAAGGCATTCGGCCCATTTTCTCCAACTCAGAAACCCTTAGGCTTTAAGCCTTTGGGTCCTTCAAACCCAAGCCCTTGGGCCGCTTTTTGTTGGGGGCTTCAAGAACAAACCCTAAAATCCCAAACCCATTTTCCCTTTAAACGCAAGCCCAACTCGGTCTGGCCCAAAGCCATTTGACCCAGGCCTGTGACCCGTTGACCGAACCGGTCTGACCGTTGACCCGGTCAACAGTGACTGTTGATCGTTGATTTTGATTGGTCAACGTTGACAGTTGACTTTTAGGGTTGACTTTCAGGTTTTCGTTCGAGACCTCTTCTAGACTAATTCCGACGTCCTGGATCTGTTTTTGAAGTCCGTTTTCCCAAATTAAGTTGTTTGAGCAGAGTTTGACTAAGTGTACCCTTTGTGTGCTTAGGTGCATATATTGTGGCGTTTGTGTCTAGCGCGACTTTTCGACGGCGAAGTACTGTGAGTGGACCCCATCTAAAATGCATATTTTCATAGTAGAATTGCACATGTGAAAAGCATGATTTTATGATGACGTTTTATGAAATGCTTTATGAGATATCGTGCTTACTGCGGCTATTTTGAAGTATTACTATTTTTCCTATAAACCGTGTTCTTATAGAATATCTGATGGATGACAATATGATATTAGAACACGTTTCGAACACTTCTTTATAGTATAGATTATGGATGACTTTATACTATGAAGATGCTTTTCAAATGTACGTAAGTTCATTGGTTTTGTACTTACCTAGTGGTCCACATTTCCGCCATGAGGCGATGGAGGATTCCACCCCGGGCGATAGTTACCGTTCAGGCATAGGGCTTGAAGGGTTTTTCCTCTGGATGAGTATTGCCAGGGATGGGAAGATGGCATAGGGCCTGGAGATTTATTTCCTCTGGCATTTAAGACCAAGGACGGGAAGATGGCGTAGGGCCTGGAGGGTTATGGACATTCACTAGTGAGTATGCATATACGAGTTATGTTTTTGAGACACCGCGCGACATGCTAGGTTTCGGAAAACCTATTTTGTCATGATATATGCGTTTTCATAAAACTTGGGGGTTAATATGTTGATAACTGTTTTATTATATATGTATATCAAATTGGTCCACTCATGTTTGTTTTGCGCCCCCTTCAGGTGTTAGAATTGAGGCATACAATCCTGGCGTTAAGGCATTTCTGCATCGGCATCTTCGAGTCCTCTCGGTGTACGACCCATTCTATTATTCATTCAATTTTATATTATTTCTTTTAGTATTCTAGTTAGTTGTATGCTCTGAAGACGTTCCTTAAATGCATATTAATTATTCTTTTATATTTATAAGTCTTATATATCCTTTGTTTTCAGCATATGCACTTAATAAATGCCTTTCGTCACCCTCGAGTGTCGGCCAGCACGTGCCGATCCTGGTATT
Source organism: Heteromeles arbutifolia (assembly GCA_024362995.1). Lineage (NCBI taxonomy): Eukaryota > Viridiplantae > Streptophyta > Magnoliopsida > Rosales > Rosaceae > Heteromeles > Heteromeles arbutifolia. The sequence continues at coordinate 7,451,910 of JANCRC010000015.1, forward strand.
CGGGGAATATTGGGATCGGGGTGTGTCATAAATCATTTACTACCTCACTATATTTTGTCCAACAGGGACATTAATTCTTGTAGGCACATTTGCAATATGTATATGTGATTTTATGACTTTCGTTGCATTATTAAATGCATCTGGCATTTGATTGGCACATCATTGCATCATTCAATTATTCTTAATTCATTTTCATGTTGATTGCTTTGTGAATCAAAATAAGACAAATTCTCTTCGTTCTTCTGGAACGGTCTTTTCTCATCATTCTTCTGGAATGATATTTTTCTCATCGTTCTTTTGGAATGATGTTATTTTCTCCCCCTAACGGCTGGAAAATTGTCTTATCAAGATTACAGTTCGCAAAGCTTGCGATAACGATATCCCCAGTCAAGGGTTCCAAATATTGAATGATAGGTGGTGTTCAACATCAATGCCCAATTCGTGATGATGCCTTATTTCAGTACGTTGTGGCAGTGCCTATAGGCACATAGGTAACACAACCAAAAACTCGTAAATGTATAATGTTTGGCTAGTTCCCAAACATGAGTTGTACTGAGAAGTATTGATGGTTGGTAACAAATTTCAACCAAATTAATAATGCATCTTGCAAAATAGCATATACCCATGTAAAAACTGGCAATTTTGTTTTCATGAGCAGAGTGCGGGTAATTAATTTCATTCACTTAATAAATGCTTCTGCTAAACTATTTTGAGCATGGACATAAGGAACTTCTGGTCCTTATTTAATAGTCTGTAGACTGAGACTTTTCTGGCTTTATTACAATTAAGTTGAGGCACTGCGGCACTTCAAACTTACAGTGCTCATCAAGGAACTTCATGTTCTGATCTTGAGGATCAAGGGACTTCATGCCCAATATTTTTGCATGATGGAACTTCAGGTCCAATCAATTTTATATGATGAGGATCAAGAAACTGCAGGTTCTGATCTGATCAAGGAACTTCGGGTCCTATATATACTCATCGTAACAAAAGAGAAGTACAATAAATAAACTAAAGCAATAGGCGGTAATTCCAACCATAGTGAATAAATTGCATTTAAGTAAATAAAGGTTGTGACAAGGGCTTTAATTTAGCACCATTCACATAAATGAAAAAGTAGGCGGTAAAACCGTCCATGATAAATAAATTGCTTTAAAGTAAATAGAACTTGTGAAAGGGTTTTAAACCAACACCAATTCACATAAATAACATGAAGTATCAGACCTCCTTTTATTTATTATTTTTCTTTCTTTTGTCAGTACTTATTCAAACCTTGTTATTATTACTTTTCTTATTCCTGCAGCATGGTGCCATGCACCAACAGAAACCTTTATATATATATATATATATATATATATATATATATATTTTTTTTTTTTTGACCAAATGGTGCCCGTGCACCATTCAAATCCCTTTATATATATATATATATATATATATATATATATATATATATATTTTTTTTTTTTTTTTTTCTTTCTTAAGGTGGAACCAAAACCACACATTTCCAAACTTTTTTCACATGGTGCCTCACTATTCCATAATCCCTCTATTTTTTTTTATTATTTTTCTTCCTTCTCTGTCTCTGCTAGTCTTGATCCCAGGGCTAGCTGGGTTGTTGTGGAGGCCGCGTAAATTCAATTCAATCCAAAAGGCTATCAGAGACTGGCGTTGTTCTTGCATGACCCAGGGAACATGGCATCGCGAAGCAAGAACCTCCATACAGAGTTATAGATGACAGCGGGGTTGATGGAGGCACAAGAAAGGGAGGCCTGTGTGGAGTCAGTCCTGCCATCACCATCTCAGACAACTAAGGATTCATGGGAGTCCTCGAGATCCGTTGAAAACAACGCGATCTGGTTTTCTAAGTTTGATGAGATTCTTCTGGATCTCTGGAAACCAATTGTCAAGTATGAGTTTTCTCATCTCGTGACGACTACAGGTCGTAAATTTCAATTCTCACCGAAATTTGGTGGGGCACTTTTGGTGCTGTGGGAGAGACGGTAAATAGACGTACCTTTTATTCTGTGAGATTTTAGTTGACGGAGGTGAGAGGTACATAATGCTTCACCTGATTTATGTCGTTGTGCTTTCCACTAACATGAGAGCTTCTCATGCTGATAACGTGTTGTAAAATGGGCGGTGTGTGCAGTGGAATGAATAAAACAAGACATAAAATTTACGAGGTTCATCAGTCAGTGTGACTGGAGTACGTCCTCAGGGCAACAATGGTGCTTTCATTTATAATCTAGAATCATAAAAATACGAAGATGACTCTCCCCATTATCTCTCTATTCCTCCTCTATTCTCAGCCATTGGGCTTCTCTCCTCATTCGTATCTATCCTCCTTCTTCACCTCTCATTCATTTTATAAGTAAAGAGAACACTAGTCAGCACAAATGAATAGTGAAAATACTGTGCATAAATAGTAACAAATTATTCATGTGGACCATCCACATAGTATTCATAACAATGGATTTTTATGGAGTTTAATTTATTTGTAGAGATTCCATATAAATTTTGGTTCAATTCCCTTGAAATCTCATAGGAAGAGGTGAGATTTGTGGATGCTTAAAATACACTACGAAATCTCTCCAATTCCGTCTAATTTTTCAACTTTCTAAAATTCTTTAAAATCAATTTCTAATTGAATACACCTGGAATGTTATAAACTTCTTTAAAATCCTAATTGAATACACCCGAATTTCTAAGGATTTTAATAAACTATCTTAAAAGTCTAATTGAATACATCTTGAATTTTAGAGAATCAATTAAAATTCTGATTGAATACCCCTAGATTCATTAAAAGAATTAAAATCCCTCAAAATCCCAATTGAATACACCTCCTTAGTCTTACCCGTGAGACCCACCTGCAAGCTACTAACGGAGGAATGACGTAAGTTCTAATTTTGGGCATAAATCCTAACAGACTTTGACCACAGGAGTTTAAATCCAAATTTTTTTACCACAAAGACTATCTTCCGAATACCTTATGACCACGAAACCATTTATCCGATTAGGCCTTAAAATTACAAATGTTTCACCATTGTTGGTTTCTCCCTATGAATCAGTGTTCTAAAAATCGGCCTAGGTGGCCGCCTAGGTGCTGGGCGGCGGAGCCCCGACTCGATTTTGGCCAAAACATTCACTTAAGGTGGGGAGGATTTCGGCGGCCGCCTAGGCGCTCGTTAGGCGTTCTAGGCGGCAGTCAAGGCGGCTGCAAATCCCAAACTCAATGCAACTTTCGCAACAAATTGCAACTTCCGATGTCGTACGTAGAAGTAGAGCCTCGACGAGCTTCTAAAGCTTGCCGTCTATGAGCAGATGAGGGAAGATACAATATGAATAGAGAGAGCCTCGACGGTGCGAGTTGCAATCTTGCAGATTCAGTTTTGAGCTTTTGAAAGGCTAATGAAGAAGAAGAAATGAAAGGATTTAGTGGGAATGGTATTTTCACCTTCCAATGAGTCAAAATGTGGTTTTGATTGGGCTCCACCTTGGGGAATGTGAGAGAGGTGGAGTGGAACCCGGTTTTTAATTTTGAAACCACCCACTAGCACACTGCATGGTCTTGTTATTGGGGAATGTGAGAGAGGTGGAGTGGAACCAGTTTCTAAATTTTAAAACCACCCACGCACACTCCATGGTCTTGTTGTCTTTTAAAATGTTGGAGATATAAATAAATATATATCTATATATTATGTTATATATAAATGTTATATGAATGATTTAAATAATGGCTTTTTTCTTTAGACTATCATATTACATACATAAAATAAGTAATTATATAGTCATAAAATATATAATAAATCTAAATCCGCCTAGTCCGCCTAAGCGTTAGGCCCTAGCTCGCCGTTCGACTAGCGACTAGAGCATGAATGGATTGGATTGGGTTGGATTGAATAAGGCAGGGGACTTAGGGGAGATCATGGTATTTCAACTTACCGTTGAGAGGCTTCTCGTGCACACTCGCCTCTCCCTCTCCCTGACTCGTCCTCTCCTCTCTCAGACCCAGCTCCGTCCACCGTTCATCCTTCATCGTCCTGACTGGCTGACGCCTCTCGTCCATCTCTCAGACTCCCTGAACTCCGCTTCTCCGACCACCAGGAACAACCATCATCTCCTCTCAAGTTTCAACTCCCGACTCCGACCACCACCATCATCTCTTCTCTGTCCCGTTTCCGACCACCACTAACCATCATCAACTCTCAACTGAAGTCGATAGCTCGATCCCTCCACTACCGAGTAAGGTATTCAGTTTTAATTTATATATGGGATATGTTAGATAGGCAATGGGGTGTGAGTGATGGATGGGTGTATGTTAGGGATATTTCTCTTTCTTGTGATATCGGTACAGGTTTTGCAGAAGGGGTATGGAACTATGGATGGGTGGACGTGAGTGATGAGTTTTGGGAGGGTTAAGTAGTACTAGGCAATGGGGCATTGGGGTAAAGGGAGATTTGGATTACTATCTCCTACTAATAAGTAGTCAGGTTTAATTTCTTTACATGTATCAGGTTTAATTGGACACATTCTCTCGGGAACTACTACTTTGGTCTCAAAGAGGATTATAAGCAGAGACATTTTTCGTAACAAATTTATGTGATCTGGTCAGGGTCTACATTACCCAAGAGTTTATATAAAGGTAAGATTTGATCCTTACCTTGCAATATTCTGTGATCTTTTCTAATATTGTTCACTTCCTGATTTATGTGTTTATGTGGTTGTGATTTATGTGTTTGATAGAGATTGTGATTTATGTGGTTTCTGTGATCCTTTCTAATATTGTTCACAGTTGGAACTGCTAAAATTGAGTGGAAATGTTGGACTAGTTAAGCTAATATAGATTATTGTTTGATGCTTATAGGTAAGATGATTATTTAATGCCTGGCAATTAGAGTAGAAAACAAAGCTTGATCCTCTCTCCATTCATTTTCTCTGTGTTGCCCCTCCCTATTATTTATTTCTTGTTCTTTTCCTGCAACTTTTATGCTTTCAGAACAATGGTTCTGTCTAAGCAAGAAAATCTTGATGGACGATCTCTAAAAAACTTGGGAAGTTGATGAGATTCTTATATTTCTTTCTCCTTTGTTCGTTGTTTTTTTTATTATTTTCTTTGTGTATTATCACATTTGCTCGTCTGTGTTTGTTCTTGGGATGACTGGGCTTTAAAGCGGAGGCATAATTCTTTTTAGACTACTGTTCTGGTTTCTATTCCCTGACAGAGTTTTCATTTAGAGACTAAGCATAGCCATATAATTGCTATGTTTCAGAATACAATTAGGTGGATACTTACTGAGAAGTAAAGAATGGATGAGACCATGAAGCAATTCCAGAAAAGCTTAATTGAACTCGAGACTGAAGCTGAGCATCTCCTCCTAGCTCGAAACCAGGTAATTTATACCTCTAGCTTCTTCTTTACAGATTTGTATATTTTACCATTAACAAAGATAAATTTTGAGAAGTAGCTGTGAAGTTGGAAAGTTTGAATTCAAGCACGACGTCAACAGTACATTTCATAAGTTTCAATAACGAATGATTAGATTAAAGGATTGGAAAGTTTCAATAACAAATGGTTTGATTAAATGATTGGAACCAGAAGATTATTATTTTAGATATTGCAGCCCAAATGAAACATCTATTACAATTTAGTTACTTGTCGACATTATAAAAAAACCTTGTTAGCCGGCTTAAATTTTCAAAATTCCCTTGGCGGTTGGTCCCTTTCTAACTGATATATTTATGTTGGGTTTTGTTAAACCATCATTCCCAGTAGTGTTTTTTTTTTGGTCAACAATCCCAGTGCAGTTGAGTGGCTTTATTATGTGAACTAATTTAGTTTTATTAAAGTTAGTATTCTATTGTGTCTTGTTAGTAACACAATGGAGATTTGGTGTTTGTTACGATGGAAACGCAGATGGTTGAAAATGACAGGGTGAGGAATGGGAACAGAGAAGCACTTACATCCAATGCCGGCTTTGGAGGAGTCTGATAGGTTCCTTTGCACAGGGCCCCAAAATTTGAGGGGCCCCCAAAATAATTTTATATTAAATGTAGTTATATAAAAAAAATATTATATAAAAATCTAATCAACACAATAGATATAATATATATAAATAGGGATAGGCCCACAAGACTACAGCCTACATGCCTATAATCCCACACACCCATCAATTCCGTATGAAATTATATATTTTATAAAACTATATCTCACTTTTTTCCTTTTTTTTTCACACTAAAGTCTAATCAGAGACTTAGAGTCTTTATTTTTCTCTGACGCCTCATCCCTCCCGTTGCGCCGAGTCCTCTCTCCACTGCTTTTTTCCCCCACAAACCACTAAACCCTAGTTCATAATTTCATCCAATTGAATAGAAATTTTCAAATTACGAAGACAATTCAAGTGATCAAAGTGATGCAGACTTCGATTAAAGTAAGTAATTTATAAATTTAAGTATATGAAGTTGGAATTTAAAAATTTAGATATTTCTCATCTATAATGAATTTTTTTCTTCTATACTTTTGAAGGCAAAACTCATAGAAATTAATCAAGTAATCATCACAACAAGAGGGAACAATCGCAAAAAATACTAGACGCACCCGCATTGCGGACTATCAGGTTTTATTGTTCATACTTACTATAATTTAAGAGTAAATTGTACGAATGGTCCCTCAATTTTAATCAAATTGGAGCAATGGTCCCTCAACTAAAAATTCATTACCATTGGTCCCTCAACTTATTAAAATGTGTAGCTATAGTCCTTCTCATCAATTTTGTCAAAATTTTGTCAAAATAAGCTATGTTGGAATGACCATTTATACAATTAGGATCTCTCAACTCATCAAAGTGTATAATTATGGTTCTTTTCGTCAACTATGTCAAATTTTTTGTCAAAACGAGTTATATTGGAAGGACCATTGCTATAATTGGGTTAAAGTTGAGGGACCATTTCTCCAGTTGAATTAAAGTTGAGGGACCAATGGTAATGGATTTTTAGTTGAGGGACCATTACTCCAATTGAGTTAAAGTTAAGGGACCATAGCTACAATTTACTCATAATTTAATTGTGATCTTGTTTGAGATATAAAAGATGGCACCTACTAGAAAATATTCATCTGGCTACTTGAAGCGTCAAAGAAAAAGAAGGGTTAAACAATTGACTCAGTCTCAAAAAGGAGCTATAGATAGGTTTTTTGTTAAAGAAAAAGAACCACAAAGTTCAATGGATGATTTAGTTAATGAACAGCACATTGACAATGAGAAATTTAGTTGATGATTTGGGCCATGATGAAATTGATGACATTCTTGAAGAGACTGATAATTATGAGGATGCTCCTAATGCCTTCACTGGACAACAGAGTGAGTCCATTCCCTCGAACATTTATGATCCTCAAATTTGGGATAGTCTTGATCCTAAATGGATTGATTTGTTAGCAGAAAAAGGTCATGTAAGAGATCTATCAATTGAGAAAGGTCCTAAAGATTAGTTTAATAGGCGTTTTAATGCAACCTTTTATACTCAATACTTGTCCAATGGAGAGAAACATGATAGAGATTGGCTAGTGTATTCAAAAGATATTGATAAAGTGTTCTGTTGTTGTTGCAAATTGTTCAAGAAAGGGCATCTCAAAGGTCAATTAGCAAATGAGGGCTACAAAGATTGGACACATCTCAGTGTGAGGCTTAAAGAGCATGAAATCAGTTCTGATCACATCTCGAACATGACCACTTGGATTGATTTGCGTCTTAGATTGGAAAAAAATGAAACAATTGACAAAGCTGTGCAGGACCAGATCAAGACAGAAAAAGAGCATTGGAGGGAGTTACTACGAAGGTTGATTTCCATTGTGAAATATCTAGCTAAATACACTTTGGCATTTCGTGGAACGAACAACACGCTTTATGAAGAAAGTAATGGAAATTTTATGGGCCTTGTTCAAATGATGGCTGAATCGGATCCATTGATAAAGAAACATCTTCAACGTTTTCAAAAAAATGAGATTCGTTACCATTATCTTAGTCATACCATCCAGAATGAATTGATATTGTTGATATCTTGTGAAATCAAAGCTGCAATCATTCAGAAAATAAAAGAAGCTAAATATTTTACCGTGACACTTGATTGTACTCCTGATATTAGCCACTAAGAACAGATGACTTTGATCTTAAGATGTGTGGATGTGAATAGTGCTCCAATAAAAGTAGAAGAATATTTTTTGCAGTATCTGAATGTGAATAACACATCCGGACAATGATTGTTTAAAGAGTTACAGAATGTATTAAAAGCTCTTGATCTTGATATTGATGATGTGAGAGGGCAAGGATATGATAATGGATCAAATATGAGAGGGAGACATCAAGGTGTATAGAAGAGGCTTTTGGATATAAATCCTAGGGCAATGTACACTCCATGCGGTTGCCATAGTCTCAACTTAACACTTTGTGATATGGCAAACTCTTGTGGCAAAGCTAAAGACTTTTTTGGAACAGTACAACGTATTTATAGCTTGTTTGCTAATTCTACAAAACGATGGCAGATTCTGAAAGAAACTATAAAAGGATTGACTCTCAAATCATTGTCGGCCACACGATGGGAAAGCCGTGTTGCGAGTGTTAAAGCAATTCAATCCCAACCTGTACAAATAAAAAAAGCTTTACTTCAACTAGCAGAAAGTGACAATGACTTAGTAACAAGAAGTGCAGCTAAATCTTTGGCAACATATGAGATTGGGAATTTTGAGTTTTTATTGGGCATGATTATTTGGTACGAAGTATTGGCTACTGTTAATGAGGTTAGCAAAGACTTGCAATCTAAAGACATGCGTATTGATGTTGCTATAGAACAAGTGCAAGGATTGATTGCCTATTTTGAAAAGTACAGAGAAACTGGGTTTGCAGAGGCCATGATTAATGCTAAAAAATTTGCTATTGAAATGGAAATTGATTCCGTGTTTACGGAAAAGCGTCAAGTTCGTAGAAAAAGACACTTTGATGAGAGTGATGATGAATCATCTCAATCAACTGAACAATCAGCGGATGAATCTTTTAGGGTTCATTACTTCTTATATATAATAGATCAAGCTATTGGTTCATTGAAGAGAAGGTTCGAAGAATATCAAGCATATGATGATATATTTAGGTTTTTGTTCACTTCAGAAAGGTTGAATTTGATGGACAATGATAAATTGAAAGATTGGTGTGACCGTCTTCAAAACCTTCTCAAGAAATGTGAGTTCTTTGATGTTGATGGGGATGCATTATTTGTAGAGTTGAAGCTTTTACGAGAGCGTTTGCCGAAAGAAATGAAGACATCCATTGACATATTGAACTATTTGAAGAGGATGCATTGTTTCCCGACTGCAAGCATTGTGTATAGAATTTTGTTGACTGTACCTGTTACCGTTGCATCTGTGGAAAGAAGTTTCTCAAAGTTAAAATTATTAAAATCATACTTGCGATCAACCATGTTGCAGGAAAGGTTAAATGGACTTGCTTTGATATTGATTGAAAGTGGCTTTTTAGACAAAAATTGATTATGAAGGTTTAATTGATGATTTTGCATCAAAGAATGCACAAAGAAGCATCTTTAAGTGAAACTTCAATGCTAGACTTTTTTAAGTTTTGTTTATTTGGTTTCTTAAGTTTGAACTAATTGTTGATTATTTAGTAATATGGTTATTTTTGTACTTTTCTTTACATTTAATGATATTTAGAAACCGATGATTAGTTTGAGTTTTAAAGTTTGTTTCGATATTGCTTTTTAGCATCAATACTTTGTTCAATTTTTTTTTAAGATTGTCTTAAGAAGGGCCCCTCTTATAAATTGGGCACAGGGCCCTTGAAATCTCAGAGACGGCTGTGCTTACATCTCTGAGGAAGATAGCTCGGACAACCAAAACTAGTGTTCCATCTCCTTTTGAGTCAATAATGAAGGAGATTGGGGGGCCTCAATCAAGACCTCTGGTGAAGGAGGTATGCCCTACCTGTGGCAACCATGATTCAAGTGAGCGCACTTGGATGATGTTCCCGGGAACCGATGTCTTTGCAAGGGTTCCGTTTCATGCTGCCCATGCCATCTTGGAGACAGGTTTTCTCTCAAGCCGCTTTCTATTTTTCTTTTTATGCAACTAATTGGGACATATACCAACTGTATTATTAAGAAGTGGAACTCTTTCACATATCAATATATTCATATAACCATGTATCACGAAGGATTAATGAACAATCTCAAGTGCCACTGTAGTAGCCTTGTGAGCAAAACGGGTTAAATAAACTAGTTAGGATCTTTAAACAAATTGGTTGAGCTATTTATGAATTCTTAAACCTTTGAATCTCTATTGTTTTGTTTAAAAGGCGAATAGATGTTCGTGAAGATGCCATCTTCCCTGATGCAACTTTTATTTATCTTACAAAAGGAAGCTATGCTTCAGATTACATTGGCACATTTGAAATAAGATCAGAGGGATTTGTTCAGCATTAAGTTTTTGTTATTAACTTAGTTTCTCCTACTGAAAAGTTTCAAACTTTTAATGTGTTAAGACTTTATAGTGTTCTTGCTTGTCAATCATAATTTCTCAAACTTAACCATTGACGCTACTTAGAGGAATTCATTCGAGTTTCGAGACGCTTCTTAGATGTTCGTGTTTTGCTGCGTTGCTGTCCTGTCTCTTATTACTGCCAAAGTTGGGAAGTATGGCTCATGAACTCTCAGAATTCACGAGTTGTCATCTGTGCTTTCTCGTAAAAAATATATGTTTTTATAGATTTAAATAATTTTATAAGTCGAATGCTTTGTATTACTTTTCAGAAAAAAAGATTCTGAACATTTTGCTATTGCCTTTGGGATGCAGAACAAGAGCAACTTGATTTACTCTAGAAGGTTGCAAGGCATTGTGAAGGAGAAATCCCTTGTGATTTCAGACAAAGGTGCCCTTGCTGACAAGATCTGTCCAGGTGTGCTGAAGTCCTTGATAACCCTGACAGACAAACCAAAGTGAGTTGTGCTTGATGCATTAATATTCAATTCTGTTATAATCTCACATCCACCCCCAAGTAAGGAGAAAAGGAATGAACGTTAATCACTCTGGCTATCATCACAAACAGAGCTCTGTGTAGGCTAGTGTTTGTTAGGACCATATGGTTTGGGCCCTTAGCTCACTCTCCTAGCCCATGCTTGTCAGTCTTTAACTAAGCTTTTCTTGCTCAAGGCCCAGCCTGTTGTGTGCTAGGGTTCCCTTTCAGATTGAATATAAATAATGTGATGTAATCTGAAAATGGCTATGATGAATGAAATTGATTCTTCCTCCTTTTTCTGTCTCTATCTTTCACCTTTCTTCTTTATATTTCCTGCACTATTATGTAAATTCCCATCTTTCTCTATTTGTGGACCGATTGGGTGTACCAATTGGTATCAGAGCCCGTCGCTCGATGGGCAAGAACACATAATCCGCTGCCTCCTTAGATCCTGACGCGGTCACCGCCACCATGGATTCTCGTCATGAGCACCTCCGCTCTCAAATAGAAGGCGTTTGTGATTCCTTTGCAGCTCTAGAAAATCAACACACTACCCTCCAGAAATCGATCGATAGTATGACTGGCTCAACCTCGGCCTTCCAAAACGCCATGTCATCTCAGTTTGCAGCCTTTCAGTCCCTGATGCTTGAAGAACTCATGCAGCTGAAGTCGGGCCTCCCTTCCCAAACCACCTCTCCACCCATCTCAACCCCAATTCCGGTACACAGCCGTCCCACCACAACCCCTCCCACAACTTCCTTCCACTTCCTTTTCTCACCCCCTAACCCACCGTTCTTAGGCTCGGCTCTCTCTAACTAACCTTCCCCAAGCCTGGCCCCTTTACCCCCTTTTTTTACATCCACTCGCCCCACCCCATCCCCTATAACCATCACCAGCCGCCCATCCCACCCCTAACACCACACCTCAGCTTCCTCACTTTATTCCCCAAACCCTACCTCCCCCGTACCCACCCACCCCTAATCTTTCCATATACTTCCCTCAACAACCCCATTTTCAGCCACTCCCAACCTTTATCATCAGCCTTCCAATTTTAGGACCATTAAAATGGAATTACCTCGATTTAATGGTGATGATCCTTATGGGTGGCTAGCAATGGCAGAAAGGTACCTAGATTACTATGAGGTTCCACCACATCAGTGGTTTATGGTAGTAGCTTGTAATTTCCGGGCCGATTCCTCTATCTGGATGCGTGGGTTTCAGCAGCGCTATGGCCGGGATAACTGGGGCCTCTTCGTTGAATTATTACTTCAGCGTTTTGGTGGGGGTGATCGAGCAAATATCAAATCACAACTCACTCATATTCAACAGAGAGGCTCAGTCGATGATTATATAGCTGAGTTTACCAAACTTTCTTGCAGAGTCATTGATTGGACTGAAAACTAACTAAAACATGTCTTTCTTGGTGGCCTACGCGACGATATCCGTCATGATGTCCTCGCCCTCGAACCTGAGTCCCTTCACCAAGCCCATAAACTAGCCAAAATTTTTGAAACAAAAAATCAAGCCAAACACTCACTTCGTCCTAGCTTCTTTCGCCAACTCCAACCCTCACCTTCTTCCCAACCCTCATTTCCCACCTCTACCTTTCCAAGCAGCGTCCCTACCCCACAACCCCATAACTCCAATGCTCCCTCCAAACGACTAACCTCTGCTGAGGTCCAAGAAAAAATACGAAGAATGTTTCCATTGTACTGAATCCCATTTTCCTAGACATAAATGCAAAACCCCCATGATTGTGTTGCTGGATGTTGAGACCTCAGATGATCCCACTGAATTCCATGATTGCATTCCTGAGGAAGAAACCCTCATTGACCCCCATTGCCACATGTTAGAGTTATTCCCCATTTTGGGATATAATATGGGACACCCTATGCGCTTGACTGGATCAATTGACTCGACACCTATCAGGGTCTTAATTGATTCGGGCGCCTCTTGTAACTTGCTGCGAGTTGACACAGCGCAGCAGTTGAGCTTGCCAATTGAGCAGATCAATCCTTTGCTGTTTACAACTGCATCCTATAATCGGGTTTCCGCCACCATGAGAGCCCACAATGTGACTATCAAGATCCAAGACTACACCCTTACTGGATCTTTTCTCTTATTAAACATCCCTGGTTGTATAGGATGGCATTTTCAACACAAAACAATGCTATTCACTGTGCAAGGCACCACTTACACCCTCCAGGGCCTTACTACAGCCCAACCCACCATTCATCTTTGCCAATCAGCCCAATCTACCGACCCTTCTACCACTCCATCACTTAATCCCAATTCCCTCACCGACAATCATTCCTTCACCGCCCACCGACCCCACTGACACCCACATCTCCCCTCCACCTAATACACATCCTGCAATTGCATCATTATTGTCCAAATATTCCAACCTTTTCACTTTTCCTCTTGGTCTTCCCCTACCACGCCAAATTGATCACAAGATACCTTTAATCCCCAATACCAATCCCATAAACGTCCACCCATATCGTTATCCACATTCACATAAAGTTGAAATTGAAAGACAAATGCATGAGTTACTTGATTCTGGTGTCATTCGAAATAGCAACAGTCTTTTTTCTTCACCTGTTCTTTTGGTCAAAAAGAAGGACGAGTCATGGCGCCTTTGTATTGATTACAGGGCACTTAATGCTACCACCATCAAGGATCATTTTTTCGATACTGATGGTAGATGAATTGCTAGATGGGCTACATGGTGCAGCAATTTTTTCAAAGCTTGACCTCAGATCCGGCTATCACTAGATACGTATGTGCACAGATGACATCGCCAAGAAGGACTTTCATACACATGACGGACAGTTTGAATTCATGGTAATGCTGTTTGGCCTATCGAATGCCCCATCTACTTTTCAAGCTATAATGAATTCAATATTCCGTCCATACTTACAAAAGTTTGTCTTAGTTTTTTTTACGATATACTAGTGCATAGTCATTTGAACACTCACCTCTCCCATTTGGAGCTTGTTTTTCAAATCCTATCAACCCATAATTTGAAAGTAAAGCTCAGCAAGTGCTCATTTGGCCAAACAAAAATTAATTACTTGGGCCACTCCATCTCGGGTCATGGTGTTTCTGTGGACAATTCAAAGATTCAGGCCATCATCGATTAGCCCAGTCCAACTTGCATCAAAAGCCTTAGAGGATTTTTGGGGTTGACCGGGTATTACTGGAAGTTTGTCAAAACATTATGGGTTGATAGCAAAGCCCTTAACCACTATGTTGCAGCAGGGCAATTTCTCTTGGTCCCCTGAATCTGTTGCTGCTTTCCAGACACTTAAACAGGCATTTGCATCCATTCCAGTTCTTGCTCTTCCAGATTTCAAAAAAACATTTGTGGTGGAAACAGATGCATCAGGCAGCGGCATAGGAGCTGTGTTATGTCAAGAGGGCCACCCAATTGCTTACCTTACCAAAGCTTTATCCGGACGAAATCTCACTCTTTCCATTTATGACAAAGAGCTATTAGCTATTGTTTTTACCGTCCAACATTGGAGACCTTATCTGCTAGGCCAGCAATTTTGAATTGTTACAGATCACAAGTCCATTAAGTATTTCCTCGAGCAACGCATCACCACTCCAAACCAATAGAAATGGCTCATCAAACTTTTAGGGTTTAACTATTCCGTGGAATACAGACCGGGGTCTCAGAATGGCACTCAAGATGCTCTTTCCCGTCAAGCCTAGTCAATGCCACTTATGGGCCTCTCCTTTCCCATCTTCGACTGCATCCCTACTTTCCAAAAGTCATACGACACAGACCCCTCTATTAAAGATGTTTGGCCTGCCTTGTTGTCATCCCCTGGTACAACCGTTCGCGGTTTTTCACTCATTAATGGAGTTCTACACTACAAAAGAAGGATTTTCGTCCCCTCTACATCGCCATGGCGCTAAAAAATACTCGACGAATTTCATTTTTCTTTACAGGGTGGTCATTCGGGATTCCTCCGGACCTATCACCAAGTTAAACGCAGCTTCATTTGGCTTGGCATACGACGCGATGTCTAGACATTTGTTGCTCACTGCACTGAATGCCAGCGACAAAATCACGAGACCATACACCCACCAGGTCTCTTGCAGCCATTACCTATTCTAGTTGGCATTTGGCAGGATATTACTCTTGATTTCATAGATGGGTTGCCTTCATCCAGTGGTTACACAGTTATCTTGGTCGTGGTGGATCGCTTAACCAAATACGATCACTTCATTCCCATCAAACACCCCTACATTTCAGCTTCCATTGTGGACACCTTCATCAAGGAGATTTTTCGTTTACATGGCATACCCAAATCCATCATGTCTGACCGTGACCCAACGTTTCTCAGTAACTTTTGGAAAGAATTTTTCAAACTTCAAGGTAGCAAACTTTGCCATAGTTCGGCATACCACCCTCAGTTGGATGGCCAAACGGAAGTACTCCATCGCACCTTGGAACACTACCTCCGTTGTTTTTCTGCAGATAAACCAAGCAAATGGTCCACTCTCCTTCCCTGGGTTGAATGGTGGTATAACACCACTTTCCAATCCGCCATGAAGATGTCTCCATTTCAAGCATTTTATGGTGTCCCTCCTCCATCCATTCACACTTATCTTCCAAGATCAACTGCAATCCAATCGGTAGATGCCGCTCTATAGGACCGGGATCAGTTGCTTCGTCTTTTAAGGACCAACTTGCAGCTCGCTCAAAACCGAATGAAACAAATCCATGATAAAGGTAGAACATAGCGTGAATTTGTGGTGGGTGATTGGGTCTTCCTCAAGTTGCAACCATATCGCCAATAATTTGTCACCATGCGCCATTCAAACAAACTTGCACCTAAGTTTTATGGACCATTTCAGATTCAAGAACGCATTGGCTCTGTGCCTTATCGTTTCCACCTTCCACCTGACTCAAAGATCCGTCATGTCTTTCACGTGTCCTTGCTCAAAAAGAAGGTTGGTGCATCGGTTTCCCCAAATCCCACCCTCCCACCAATCGACTCCACTGGATTCTTCAACTGGCAACAGGAAACAATACTGGACCGAGGCCTCTTCAAGAAAAAGAACAGGGCAGTGACCAAATGGCTAATTAAATGGGCGGGGCTACTACCAAAAGATGCTACATGGGAAGAAGCCGACGGAATCATTGCCCGCTATTCTGATTTTCAAACCTGAGGACAGGTCTCTTCTCAAGCGGGGGGAGGGGGGAGTTGTTAGGACCATATGGTTTGGGCCTTTAGCTCACTCTCCTAGCCCATGCTTGTCAGTCTTTAACTAAGCTTTGCTTGCTCAAGGCCCAACCTGTTGTGTGCTAGGGTTCCCTTTTCAGATTGGATATAAATAATGTGATGTAATCTAAAAATGGCTATGATGAATGAAATTGACTCTTCTTCCTTTTTCTGTCTCTATCTTTCACCTTTCTTCTTTATAATTCCTGCACTATTCTGTAAATTCCTGTCTTTCTCTGTTTGTGGACCAATTGGGTGTACCAGTGTTCATAATTTTTCCAGTGTAGCTCCAGTGCTGTTAACATCAGAATTTTCTTCGAAACAGGGATTGATTGGAATGGAAAAGCTAGCAATTTTCACTACTTGCGGAACAGGAAAAGTGTGATGTAACTTATTTAGATTTCACCTCCCCCTTACTTGTGTTACAAAAAGTTGTGATATGATGTGTGGTGTAAGCAAACTGTGTTTCTTTCGCTGCGGCGGAGGACTAGCGTGCTTGTCTTGGGAAGGAGAGGAATTGAACCGTGGATCACTTTGCAGGCAGAGAGGCACAAGAAATGGTGGGTTTTTTTTTCCTACACATGTATTGTTGTTGAGTTGATTTCTCGTAGCTTTGTGGGCACTCAAGTATAACGCAATACAAGTGTGATAGGTTATTAGCCGTCAATCCAGATGGATCTAACTATGAATCAACATCTGTTGAAAGTCTAAATTTGGTTGACGTAGGATACCGTAGCAGTGGCATTTTGTTTACGGAAGTCGTCATTGACATATCTTTCCTTAGCCACTTGCTCTATTTGAGAGTTTGTCTAGTATGGACCGGCTCATACCATGAACATGATCGTTGGAATATTCATTGGATTCTTGGCGTATTAGTTGTTGAATTCTTGGTGTATTAGTCATTGAATTGTTAGCGAAGAATCCAACAACGATGAATCTTAGTCATAGTTTGAACCTGAGATCCATTATTGTTGAAATAGTTATTGGATTCTTGGCTTATTAGTCATTGATTTTTTTGCTAATAATCTAACGGCCATGATCCATTTATAAAACTTTGCACTAAGAAAGTGGAACATAGCTGACAAGGGATTTGTGGGAACACCCTACACACTCATTGAATATTTATTGCAAGCATTAAGTAAGCAAAAAGTATTAAAGGTTTATTTATTTATTTATTTTTCATTATTTTTTAAACTTGAGAAGGCATTCCACTAGAGCAGTTCATCGTGGGTTAATCCCCTAGGTGATTGGGCTCTTTAATCCCCAAAGGTAATAATTCAGTACTCATGCCATTTAATGTAAAGTATAATTGATCAGGAGTAAATTGTAGTTATGGTCCCTTAACTTTAACTCAATTGGAGCAATGGTCCCTCAACTAAAAATCCATTACCATTGGTCCCTCAACTTACCAAAACGTGCAACTATGGTCCCTCAACTACAAATTCATTACTATTGGTCCCTCAACTTTAATTCAACTGGAGAAATGGTCCCTTAACTTCTAACCCAATTGTAGCAATGGTCCTTCCAATATAACTCGTTTTGATAAAAAATTTGACATAGTTGACGAAAAGAACCATAATTATACTCTTTGATGAGTTGAGGGATCCTAATTGTATAAATGGTCATTCCAACATAGCTTATTTTGACAAAATTAATGAAAATGACTATAACTACACATTTTGATAAGTTGAGGGACCAATGGTAATGGATTTTTAGTTGGGGACCATTGCTCCAATTTGACTAAAGTTGAGGGACCATTCGTACAATTATGATTCAAGATGATAATCAAGAAGGATTATACTGTTGTTAACTGATTGAATTTCTTTTGTTACTTGATTTTATGGCTTTAGGTAGCCATTTATGTAGGAGAAGAAAATTGATATCATTCTTTCCTTATTTCTTTTGCCTTTTATTTAGGAAATTGTGTTTGTGTTTGTGTTGCTTTGTTATTGTCTTTTAGAGGAAGATATATATATATTTTTAAAGATAATTTAACTTTGTACTTTGTAGTTCGATACGGATGGATGTTTGAATCTGTACTAGCGACCATTTGGAAAGAATTGAAAACTTATTATAATTATATCAATGTATATTTTCAAGAAACCATACTCATGTTGTTGTCTTAGTTGACTTTGCAGATTATGGTCTTTTGTTTCAATTGATTTTATGTTTTTTTTTTTTCTTTTTGGGTTTGTATTGAGTGGACTTACTAGCATTTTGACCTTGTATATGTTATTGGAAATCCTAGGGTACTTGTGACTTCCGAAAGAACAAATGGCAGCAAGAAAGAAAGCATTTTCAACAGTCCAAGAGGTTTTTGAGACGCATGGTGCCATAACCCTTGAAACTCCACTTTTGGAATTGAGAGAAACCTTTATGGCAAAATATGGGAAAGATTGGGAATCAATTGATGATCTTCCCGAAGAGGTATTTCTCAGTTTCAACTGTTGTCAACTTGAGTGAAGTTTTGTTTTTATTTCTTGTAGTTAATTTGAAAGTTTTTCTTGTCGTGACTCATACAAATGTAGTGTGAAGAGAGACGTGGGTTAAAGGCTTAACTTAGTTTGATTTTTAGCACACACTCTATTTTAGCCAATGATCACTCTTTTTTGTACTTGGAGGTCTTTGATGATCTTTAGTATTTCCAAAGATGAGACATTATTCCAACCAAGGATAGCATTCCTGAGAATAATAAAGTAACAAACGAAATTCAATCAGTTAACAACAGTATAATCCTTCTTGATTATCATCTTGAATCACATCTGATCAATTATACTTTACAATCACACAAACACAGTTCCCCAAATAAAGAGGTAAAAAAAAAAAAAAAAAAAAAAAAAAAAGAACGCTAGAAATTTTCTCCTACATGTTGAATAAATGGTTACCTAAAACCACAAAATCAAGTAACAAACGAAATTCAATCAATTAACAACAATATAATTCTTCTTGATTATCATCTTGAATCATACGTGATCATTATACTTTACATTAAATGGCATGAGCACTGGATCTTACCATTGGAAGTCTTCCACTCTCATTGCTTTCTACTGTTATCTCCGCCATTGTTGAAGCTCAGAGGGAGAGAGAGAGAGAGAGAGAGAGAGAGAGAGATAGAGAGAGAGAGAGACTATGTGAGGGGTTATAGCTGGGTTCTGAGGTAAGGACTTTCTTTATGTGCGCTAGGGTTCCGCTTTCATAGCGTCGAGAAAATTGGGCTTAGGGCACAAGGTCATTGGCCTGGTATTATAAAACTGCAAGAGAGCTGGTAATGAGAGTGGAAGACTTCCAAAGGTAAGATTCCAGTACTCGTGCCATTTATGTAAAGTATAATTGATCAGATGTGATTCAAGATGATACTCAAGAAGGATTATACTGTTGTAATTGATTGGATTTCGTTTGTTACTTGAAATTTATTTATTATTCTCAGAAATGTTGTTCTTGGTTAAAATAATCTATCATCTTTCGAAATACTAAAAGATAACTGAAGACATCCAAGTACAAAAAGAGTGATCTTTGGCCAAAATAGAGTGTGTGCTAAAAATCAAACCGAGTTAGGCTTTTATCCCCACCCCCTCTTCACACTGCATTTGTATGAGTCACGACAAGAAAAACATAGAAATTATAAAAACAAAAATCCAGTTAAGTTGACAACAGTTGAAACTGAGAAATACCTCTTTAGGAAGATCATAAATCGATTCCCAATCTTCCACATATTTTGCCATGAGGGTTTCTCTCAATTCCAATAGTGGAGTTTCAAGGGTTGTGGCACCATGCATCTCAAAGACCTCTTGGAGTGTTGAAAATGTTTTCATTCTTGCTGCCATTTGTTTTCGGGAAGTCACAAGTACCCTAGGATTTCTAATAATATAAACAAGGTCAGAATGCTAGTAAGTCTAGACATCACAAACCCAGAAAGAAAAAAAAAAAATCATAAAATCGGTTGAAACAAAAGATCATATTCTGCAAAGGCAACAGAGACAGCAACCATAGAATGGTTTCTTGGAAATATACATTAACAATTATAGTAAGTTTTCAATTCTTTCCAAATGATTACTATTACAGATTCAAACATCTATCTGTATTGAACTACAAAGGACAAAGTTAAATTATCTTAAAAAAAAAAATTCCCTTCCTCTCAAAGACAATAACAAAGAAACACAAACACAGTTTCCCAAATAAAAAGGTTAAAAAAAATGATATTCATTTTCTTCTACATGTCGAATAAATGGTTACCTAAAGCCACAAAATCAAGTAACAAACGAAATTCAATCAATTAACAACAGTATAATCCTTCTTGATTATCATCTTGAATCATATCTGATCAATTATGCATTACAGTATGAGTACCAGAATCTTACCTTTGGAAGTCTTCTACTCTCATTGCTATCTCTGCTATTGTTGGAGCTTAGAGAGAGACTGTGTGAAGGGTTGTAGCCGGGTTCTGAGGTAAGGTTTTTCTATATGAGCGTAATGGTTCCGCTAGCGTCGAGAAAATTGGGCTTAGGGCACATGGTAATTGGCCTGATATAATGAAACTGCAAGAGAGCCATTTAATGTAGTGAGAGTGGAAGACTTCCAAAGCTAAGATTCCAGTATTCATGTCTTTTAATGTAAAGTCTAATTGATCGGATGTGATTCAAGATCATAATCGAGGAGGATTATACTGTTGTTAGCTGGTTGAATTTCGTTTGTTACTTGAAATTTATTATTCTCAGGAATGCTGTTCTTGGTTACAATAATCTATCATCTTTGGAAATACTAAAAGATTATCAAAGACATTTAGTACAAAAAGAGTGATCTTTGGCTAAAACAAAGCTTGTGCTAATAATCAAACTGAGTTAAGCTTTTAGCCCCACCACCATTTCACACTGCATTTGTAGGAATCACGACCTGAAAAACATTGAAATTAATTACAAAAAAATAAAAACAAAACTCCACTTGAGTTGACAACAGTTGAAACTGAGAAATACCTCTTCAGATCATAAATCTATTGCCAATCTTTCCCATATTTTGCCGTGAGGGTTTCTCTTAGTTTCAAAGGTGGAGTTTCAAGGGATGTGGCACCATGCATCTCAAAGAACTCTTGAACTGTTGAAAATGCTTTCCTTCTTGCTGCCATTTGTTCTTTCAGGAAGTGACAAGTACCCTAGGATGTCCAATAATATATACCAGGTCAGAATGCTGGTAAGTCCACTCACAACAAAAGCCAAAAATAAAAAATAAAAAAATCATAAAATCAGTTGAAAAAAAAAATACCATAATCTGCAAAGGCAACTGGGACAGCAACCTGAGTATGGTTTCTTGAAAATATACATTGACACAATTATAATAAGTTTCCAATTCTTTCAGATGATCAATAGTATAGATTCAAACATCTATCCGTATTGAACTACAAAGTACAAAGTTAAATTATCTTAAAAAAACTCCCTTCCTCTCAAAGACAATAACAAAGTAAAAAAAAAAAAAAAAAAAAACACATTTTCCCAAATAAAAAGGTAAAAAAAAAAAGAAAAAAAGAAAGACTTTAATTTTCTTCTCTTACATGTCGAATAAACAGTTACCTAAAGCAACAAAATCAAGTAACAAATGAAATTCAATCAATTAATGACAGTATAATCCTTCTTGATTATCATCTTGAATCATATATGATAAATTATACTTACATGAAATGGCATGAGTACCAGAATCTTACCTTTGGAAGTCTTCCACTCTCATTGATTTCTACTATTATCTCCACCATTGTCGTAGCTTAGAGGGAGGGAGAGAGACTGTGTGAGGAGTTGTAGCCGGATTCTGAGGTAGGTTGTTCTATACGAGCGCTAGGGTTCCGCTTTCATAGCGTTGAGAAAATTGGGCTTCGGGCATAAGGTAATTGGCTTGATATGACAAAATTGCAAGAGAGCCATTTAATGTAATGAGAGTGGAAGACTTCCAAAGGTAACATTCCAGTTTTATGCCATTTAATGTAAAGTATAATTAATCATATGTGATTCAAGATGATAATCAAGAAGGATTATCTATATATATATATAAAGGGAGAAGACCAAATAGGTGAAGCATTTCAAAATGTCAAGAAAACCCCTTTGTTTTCTTCACAATCAAACCTTAAAAAGTTCAAAAAACTAGGACAAATTGGTAAAAAAAAAAAAAACCATAACCGAACAAAAAAAACTGTATTGGAAAAGAATAAATTAAAAAAACAAAACAAAAGTATTATAGTTATTCTCTAAAATTTAGCAGTTTTGCGGTTTAAAAAGTAAAACAAAGAAAAAAGTGCATCCAGTTCCTCATTTTCTTTTAAGACCCTAAAATACAACATTTTAATAAAAACAAAAATCAGCACTTTAATAAAAACAAATCAATTAAAAAATAGAAAAAAAAAAGAAGAAATTAACACAACTAAGATCAGTTTAACATCAGTATGAGACCGCAGGGCAGTTACGCAGGGCAGTTATTCACGTACACTCCCACTCTCCCACTCTTAGAAATATGAAACACGTTTTCGATGGAGAACTGAAAAACTGCTACTCTTCCCATTCATGCTATTCTCAAACACAACATCATAAAAGAAACGAGCAATTCGTGAGGGAAGATGAAACTAAACGAATTGCAATCCCTCTGTGGATGGGTAATTCCTACAGGTATGTCTCAGACTTTCCTCCCAATAGTTCCTAAAGTTCTATAAGCTCTATAAATTCTGCTTTAACTATGTAAGTATTCTCTTCCCAAGTTCTATAAGTTCTGCTTTAATTTTGTTGACAGGAGTTAAAGAATTTTTTGTTTCTGACATTTGAAGTAGCAAAAGCAGTCCTCAAGAAGACAGTGGAGATGATGACAAAATAATAAAGCCACATTTAGTTGCGAATTTCTGCGGGGATTAATGGATCATGCATGTTGCGAATCTCTGTGGGGATTAATGAAGCATCTCGCCCTCGCAAAGCAAGTTCAGGTTGAAACCTCTTCAAGAGGGTTAAAACAACCCTTATTAGCCAATCAACCTTTAAAATGCCCCTTCTTCATAACATTGTTCATTGTCTTCATTTCAGTCTAATTATTTGTGTTATTTATTTTGACAACCTTAATCACTTAATTTCCAACCTTTTTGTATTGCATCAATACTATCACATTGAACGAAAAAGGTGTTTCCGATTTATGATTTAATCCATTTTTATTATCATTAGTTTAGTTCTTTTCCTTAATTTGGTAGGGCTGCGACATTTTCCTTTCTATTTTAATACCATCTATATATATAATCCCAACGGATTTGCTATTGTGATGATCCCTTCCATCACAATAAAAGGCACCATATAATTATAAGGTTTTGATTTCTCTCTCCTTTCTTGGTGCAGAACCTGCGTGATTCAATTTGTAAATACAGCAAAGAACACCATTTTAGCCCCACACAGTGCAATTAGTGTTCAGTAATATGGTTATGCGGCTTATTCTTTTTTTTCTTCTCATATTTACAAAGAAGAATTGAGGCGATGAAGGATCACATGAGGCTCTAGAAAAATTTGAGAAAGAACCATACTTCTTCAAATCATAGTCCCTTATCCGTAATAGTTGCACAAGGTGTGGAGTTCAGTCCCAACATCTCTTATTTTTTTCATTTCCGTTTGTCTTCTAATTTCAATTTTTATGGGAGAGTATTAGGTTTGCTTTCTATGGTTTATTTACTTGGTTTTGGGATGCGAGAGTACTGATGTATGCTTTCTGATCAACGAGTTAGATGATTGTGGCTTTTACGACATGTTCCAACTTAGCTTGGTTAATACATTCTTTTTCCCCTTTGAATCCCTTTACTTTGTGTTGATTTTTCTATTAAGAAATGCAATAACATGATTCTGATAGAATTGGTTCTTCATATATTGCAATTGCAGATCAATAAATTTCACAATAGATAAAAACAATGTTTCACTCCATTGGTTCGTGGAGAAGAGAAAGCCAGTGCAGGAAATTTTATTATCTTTTTTATGAAGAAAATAAAAGGCTTTGTAGTTTGTATGATGATGCAAAATCATGAGTCCATTGAAAGTATGTTTAAATTTATGCATCTCTTCAATGTATTCCTAGGAAAAGAGTGAATCTTATATTTCATTATCTTCTTTTGAAAATAAATTTATATTTCTAGACTGTTTAATGACTAAATTGTTCATTGTAGCTTGAATCTATTAGTAAAATCATGTTCATACAAGCTTGCATTACAAAGAGATAATATTGAACAATATACCCCAAGCAAATAAGGTGACAAATTCATAAGTTTTATCATCATTCACTTTCTTTTATTTAGAAGACATGTTACAAAAAGATTGATAATCACGAAGTTTAGTATCCATCATAAAAATAAAAATAAAGAAGTTTAGTATGTATCATAGTTTTCTTTGTACCCATCCAAAGTTTTTGACAAGTTCTTTGTTTACATCTACGTACTATTGTTCATGGACTTTAGGTAGGAACTTGCATCCAAAATCCCATGTTGTTTGACAATTGCATGAATAACATTTAAATCATTACTTTATGCAAAGTGAAAATGGAAAACATGACAACTTTTTAGGACGTGCATGGTAAAGAAAAAGCTCCTCTTTGCACAATACATTTAAAATATATCTTGACAATTACAATGGAAAAAAACTAACGCAATACACCTTTAGGGGCGCGTAGCGCCCGTGGTGCAAAAATGCCTCTCGCAATCACGTTAGTGCGTGCGGAGAGGCTAGTACTATTGTTAAGTGATTGAATTTCGTTTGTTACTTTAAATTTATTATTCTCAGGAGTGGTGTTCTTGGTTAGAATAATCTATCATCTTTGGAAATACTTAAAGATCACCAAAGACATCCAAGTACAAAAAGAGTGATCTTTGGCTAAAATAGAGTGTGTGCTAAGAATCAAACTTTTTTATCTTTTATCCCCACCCCCTCTTCACACTTCATTTGTATGAGTCACGACAAGAAAAACATTGAAATTAACTACGAAATATAAAAACAAAACTCCACTTAAGCTAACAGCTGAAATTGAGAAATCCCTCCCCTATAGGCCACTTGCTCACTTAGGATGTTTCTTTGTGCTCTTTGTTGTCTTCATCTAGTGCGCCTTACAAGACATATTGAGTAGCGCACAACACATAACACATTTGGATGAGTCACTCACTTGAGCTCCACATATACCTCAATTATATGGATATGGGTCTTTCTAAACATATTGATTACAATTATACACCAATAAGAGGTATTGCCTTGGGTCCATTTATCGCCTTGTAGATCAACTTGACTTTTTGGTTGCATGCTTGAAGTTGCGATTCATGCTTATGAAATTCCAGTGTCGACACACTCGCAAAGGACAAAATTATCCAAGAAAATGAATAAATTTGAATGGAACCAAGCCAATGTATTTGAGGTTTTTGAGTGCATCACATATTGATAGACGAGAGAAATAGAGGGAAGCAAGAAGATAGAAAATTAGAGAGATAACAGAAGACAAGGATGAACTTCGACACGTGAAGTTGTTATTTATAGTGAAGGGCTATAAAACTCGAGAAACTGAGATCCAAATTACCAAACATAAACATTAAAAGGCAACACTAAATGAAAATAAGATAAATCCCTCATAAATAAAAGCATATATGATAGTTCATGAAAATGGACCAAACGTGTTCCTGATCCGTAGCAAGTCATTAACGAAGTTGGAGTGCCTCCTTAAGCAATCTCTCAAAATTATTGTACGATGATCCTCCAACATCAGTAGCTTCAACAACTTTTTTCTTCCATTCCTTTGCCTTTTCCCTCATCTTCATCCCTCCTTCTCCTTCCAGCATTTCCTTAACAAGTGCTTCAATTTCGTGGCGCTTCACATCAGGGCTCACCTCCATTCCAATCTCCCACGTTGTGCATGAGTATCGACAATTTGTTTGTTGCTCCGCAAAGAAAGGCCACCAAATTACAGGCACACCATGAGATATAGTTTCAATGGTAGAATTCCAACCATTGTGTTAGGAAAACCCCAACAGATGGATGAGCCAACACTTGGTCCTGCGCACACCAACCTGTAATATAACCCCTATCTTTAATCTCCTCCAAAAATTCATTGGGCAAAATTGGTGAGTCGCCCTTTACCACGTCAGCTCTAACTATCCATAAAAATGGGTGCTTGCTATTTGCCAGCCCCCATGCAAACTCAATCAAATGCTGGTCTGACGCTGCCATAATTAATGTACACAATTGAATTGGGTTTCTTTTTATCAAGCCATTCCAAACATTTTGTGTCTTCTTTCCATAAGCTTGAGTTAAGTGACTTGCTTTCGGGGAAATGCCTGCCAAGCAAATTAAGGGGGCCGATGGTATATATGTTGGGGAACATTGTCGATATTACCTCTAACACTTCGTGTTCGAATTCGTCAAATGTGTTGAAGATGATTGCAGAAGAGTTCAAACAGTTAAGTGCTTCGGATCCCAAGTACTTAAACATTATGTCGTTGAGATCAGTAACTCTAATGAAACTCGGGATGTCCTTGAGCCGAACATTTTTCATACCTGGGATCCAATCAGTTGGTGTATCGAGTGTGCCATCATTCATGAAATTCTCATCTGAAATGCATGGAAGGTGAAGCATGTGTGATGATGGATAATTATGTTGACGGTTAGTTGATAAAAAAAAAATGAGATCTCATAGTTTTATAGGTGATTGGTGCAAAATCCCATAATTTAATCCAACAATTATTTCAACTCGGTCAGGACTGACTCTTACAAAGTTAAGATTGATTTTATTGAACCAAGTGATCACTACAAATTGATTAATCTTCCCCAGTAGCATAACAGAAAAGATTTCTGAATAAAATTAACGCATTGATGTACTATATTTGGCAACCTGTTTATTAGACTGGTCCGCTTCTATTAGTAGTGTGATGTGATGCTGGACTAGACCCAATCACACACTAGAAAACAGGACCAGAATCTATAAGCCCCATAGATTAATAATACATCAAAATGAACACAAGAATATAAAGGGGAACACAGGAAACACTAAAGCGTCAAGTCTGGGTTATCTTATCCTTTTGACATTC
This sequence comes from Heteromeles arbutifolia, assembly GCA_024362995.1. Taxonomy (NCBI): domain Eukaryota; kingdom Viridiplantae; phylum Streptophyta; class Magnoliopsida; order Rosales; family Rosaceae; genus Heteromeles; species Heteromeles arbutifolia. Next base: position 7,479,215 of record JANCRC010000015.1, read on the forward strand.
TGGGTTGCAGAGAAGATAAGAGTGCTGGAGTGCAGAGAAGATAAGAGGGAATACTGGAAAGACTAAAGAATCATCTTCCTGGGTAAACAAAGGAATATGTACTTGGAAGGGAAGGATGTGGATGATTTAACTCAAGTGTGTCATGATATACAAAAATGTTCATATACATAAATAAACTGATTAACGACGAAAGCGTAAAAAAAAAACAAATGGAAATTAAAGAAGTACCTTTGAACGGAATAATGCCACGTTTGACAAGTTCGCTGTATTGCAAGTACCCCATGAAGCCACAAGCAGAGGCCGTCCATAACTTAACCTCCGGAATGCCTATTTCTCTAGCAGCTTTGCTCCCAAAGGTCATGATACCATCTGCAACTATGCAAGTAACTTGTGGCACTTGAGATGAGGAATTGATCTTAGTCACCAGCTCTTTAAACGGACCAAGACAAGTTTTCTTAATGGAGTCACATAAAGCTGGAACATCTTGGGTTCCATCCTTATCCGAAGGAGGCAACCCGTCCGGTATGGTCTCGAACACAAAGTCCGGTAGACCCTTAACGGAGTCAGGACCTTTTGACCGGATTAAACGGTTGTGGTTGAACTCGGTGTTGACAAAGGTTATGTGGAAGTCCCTTGAGTGAATAAGCTTGGCCAATTGCATCATGGGGTTAACATGGCCTTGTGCTGGGTATGGGACAAAAACTGCATGCAGTTTTTCGGTTGCTTGTTCTAATGGTCTCATCTTCTCTCTTTCGTCTTTAGACTCTTTACCGAAAACTCGGAAAGTGCTAAGCTTCGAGGTCTTACTCTTGTGTAGTGAAAGCTAACTTTAATCCTGTGCTATTTATGGAAAATGTGTGTCAACGTTTTCTTTGGCACGTGAAACCGACTCTGGAAGTATTTTGTATAATGCTTTTCACTTTAGAGATACGATAATCAATTCAGTTTTTTTATTTTTTTATTTTTTATATATAGTTTTGAGATGAAAAATAATAAATAATACATTTTTCTCCACTTACACACCATTGGACATAAATAAAAAAAAAGTGTGTAAAAATAACTCCTCTTTCAAAGTTTATAACAAGAAACTTTTGCCAAACGTATAATTTTTGTAGAAAATTATTTTTGTCACACCTTCTAATTATCCTAAAAGGAGCCTACTAGTCTAATATCTTTTTTTTTAATCTTAGCAGACTCTATAGAACATAAATCACATTTAAGTGGGATTCGGCTCTCTCATCAGGTTTACAACTTGTCCAAGGTGACATTTTCATAATGAGATTTACACGTGTATTTACGGACCAATTGGACTAGAAAGTCAAAGTCAGTTGTATACATCGAGATTTTTTTTTTTTTTGTGTCCGTAATATAAATAAAACATCATGTGTTATTATGTAAGTAGTAAGAAATTTTATTTTTTATGTTATTAATTTTTTTAAAATAGGAATCCCACAATTTGTATAGAAACACGTGATGTATCACCTCGTGTTCCGAACACATTGAAATTTTCATCTATTCATCTATTCATCTCAACTTCTTTTCTTCCCTTTCGCAGAAGCTAAGATCTGGATCAGCTCATCAATATTCATACCACCACTCTCTAAGACGTATTACACTATTGGTGTGGCCCTTTCCTCTTTTGTTTTTTTATATCCAACAAATCATTGAATAAGGCCAATGAAAAAATCTAATCGATTGGCGTGTCCCTTTCCTTTTTGTATTTTTTTAGGGGCTTTTAGATCCAGATCCAAAAAAGTAAAGTGTTTTTAGGAAATAGTCCAGTTATCTAATTATATGTTTTTATTTTTTTTTATACTCATTTTATATTTTCTAAAGATAATAAAAATCAATAAAAATCTTCTATTATTATTCATTTTCCAACTCCAAAAAATATAATTAATATCTTATAACAAAAAAACTAATATACTAACATAAATTTATCTGCAAAACATTCTACCCTAACTCAAGTAACAAATATATGAATGTATATTATACTTTTACGTGAGATATGAAACCTAATTAAAAGGTAGAAAAAACATGACATACTTACAAGTAAGACACATTAATTTGTGACAGGTTGATTATAAAAAAAAAATGTCATATAGGTAGATAAATATAATTAACCTGTGATATAGGTTGATTAAAAAAATTAAAAATTAAAATCTATAAATAGGGTTTAAAGCAGAAGGAAGAACGAGAAATAACAAAACGAGAAATAAAAAGAAATAAGCAAAGAGATAATTAGGAGGAAATTTGATTTTTATAATAAATCTTATTATTGAACAGATAACTATTGATAATTAAATAATTAAATATAACAAATTGGACTTAATTTGATAAATTGGACTATTCCTACTATTGGCTAAAAAAATTGAACTTATATCAAGTTTCTTTTTTTTTTTATATCCAACAAATTATTGAATACAGCCAATGAAAAATTCAAATCGATTTACGTGGTCCTAATTGAAGGGTATGTATTCCTACCAAGACTTTACGTACCAAGCTACGAAAAGAATGAGAGGTTGTTAGATTATCCTTAATTGATCCGGAATCCTCTTCGTATATAATTGTAATTTTCAATTATAATTAGGGTAAGATTCCTATTTTAAGAGGGATTAATATTACTTCATATATATTGTAATATTTTATACACATCAATACAAGAAGTCATAATTCTACATGATACCATTCGTCTATGTTTTCTATTTAGTTCATCGGCTTCTCCTTCTCCTTCTTCTCTCACCCACCATATTAAGCTGAGGGGTAATTGGGCCTTGTCTTTTAGTGTTGGAAAAAAAGGTGTAATTGCTATATTAAATCACATAAAAAATCAAAAAATAATTCATGCAATTATATATCAAAGTAATGTATACACATAAGTAACCATTGTTAAATGAAAATGACATAATGAATTAGAAAAAACCTAAAAATACGATCTAGGCCAATGTTAGACGTTTTGTTCTTGAGACAAGTTTACGTCCACTACGGTGCTCATAGTTGATCAGCAGTTGTCTTCCAGAATACAACGACAACATTCTTGTAATAGTAGCACTCCAAACCACAAGACTCCAATGAATCACAATTGTATTGAAAACTCTCTCATATAAACTCAATGAGACTCTCTAATGTTTAATGCACTCTTTCTACTGTTATCTCTGCCATTGTCGGAGCACAACCGGAGAAAGAGAGACTGTGAGGGGTTGTAGTCAGGTTCTAAGGTACGGTTTTTCTATATGAGCGCTAGGGTTCCGTTTTGCTGATTCGAGAAAATTGGGCTTAGGGCACAGAGTAATTGGCCTGATACAATAAAACTGCAAAAGATCCATTTAATGTAATGAGAGTGGAAGACTTCCAAAGGTAAGATTCCAGTACCCATGCCATTTAATGTAAAGTATAATTGATCATATATTATTCAAGATGATAATGAAGAATTATTATATTGTTGCTAACTGATTAAATTTCGTTTGTTACTTGAAATCTATTATTCTATGGAATGCTATTCTTGGTTAGAATAATCTATCATCTTTGGAAATACTAAAAATCACCAAAGACATCCAAGTACGAAAAGAGTGAGCTAAAATAGAGTGTGTGCTAAGAATCAAACTGAGTTAAGCTTTTATCCACACCCCCTCTTCCCACTACATTTGTAAGAGTGACGACAATAAAAACATTGAAATTAACTACGAAAAATAAATACAAAACTCCACTAAAGTTGACAACAGTTGAAATTGAGAAATACCTCTTCAGGAAGGTCATAAATCGAGTCCCAGTGTTCCCCATATTTTGCCGTGAATGTTTATCTCAATTCCAAAAGTGGAGTTTCAAGGGTTGTGGCACCATCCATCTTGAAGACCTCTTGGACTCTGGAAAATGCTTTCTTTCTTGCTGTCATTTGTTCTTTCGGAAGGTCACAAGTACCCTAGGATTTCCAATAATATATACAAGGTCAAAAAGTAAGTCTACTCAGCACAAACCCAAAAAGATAAAAAAAATCATAAAATTAGTTGAAACAAAAGACCATAATCTGCAAAGGCAGATGAGACAGCAACCTGAGTACGATTTTTTGAAAATATACATTGACACAATTACAATAAGTTTCCAATTGTTTTCACTATTACATATTCAAACATCTATCCGTATCGAATAACAAAGTACAAAGTTAAATTATCTGAAGAAAAAAATTCTCCTTTCCTTTCAAAGACAATAACAAAGTAGCATAAACATAGTTTCTTAAATAAAATGGTAAGAAAAAAGATAAGAAAATAATCATATTAGTTTTCTTCTCCTACATGTCGAATAAATGGTTACATATAACCACAAAATCAAGTAACAAACGAAATTCAATCAGTTAACAGCAATATAATCCTTCTTGATTATCATCTTGAATCATATCTGATCAATTATACTTTACAGTAAATGGCATGAGTACTGGAATCTTAGATTTGGAAGTCTTCCACTCTCATTCCTTTCTATTATTATCTATGCCATTGTCGGAGTTGAGACGGAGAGAAACATTATGTGAAGGACTGTAGCTGGGTTCTGAGGTAGGGTTTTTTCTATATGAGCGCTAGGGTTCCGCTTTTACAGTGTCGAGAAAATTGCTTAGGGCACATGGTAGTTGTATTGATATAATAAAACTACAACAGTGCCATTTAATATAATGAGAGTGGAAGACTTCCAAAGGTAAGATTCCATTACTCATTCCATTTAATGTAAAGTATACATGATCACATATGATTTCAGATGATAACCAAGAAAGATTATAATGTTGTTAACCGATTCAATTTCATTTGTTACTTGAAATTTATTATTCTCAGGAATGCTCTTCTTCATTAGGATAATCTATCATCATTGAACATACACATACTAAAAGATCACCAAAGACATTTGAGTACAAAACGAGTGATCTTTGGGTAAAATAGAGTGTGTGCTAAGAATCAAACTGAGTTAAGCTTTATCCCCACGCTCTCTTCACACTGCAATTGCATGAGTCACGACAAGAAAAACATTGAAATTAGCTACGAAAAATAAAAACAAAACCTAACTTAAGTTGACAATAGTTGAAACTGAGAAATACCTCTTCAAGAAGAATACCTCTTCAAGAAGATCATAGATCGATTTCCAATCTTCCCCATATTTTTCCGCAAGGGTTTCTCTCAATTCCAAAAGTGGAATTTCAAGGGTGTAGCACCATACATCTTAAATACCTCTTTAACTATTGAAAATGCTTTCTTCCTTGTTGCCATTTGTTCTTTCGGGAGGTCACAAGTACCCTAAGATTTCCAATAATATATATAAGGTCAGAATGCTAGTAAGTCAACTCAGCACAAAACCAAAAAGATAAAAGAAAAAATCATAAAATCAGTTGAAACAAAAGACCATAATCTGCAAAGGTAACTAAGACAGCAAACTGGGTATGATTTCTTGAAATATACATTGACATAATCATAATGAGTTTTCAATTATTTCCAAATGATCATTATTAGAGATTTAAACATTTATCTGTATCGAATTACAAAGAACAAAGTTAAATTATCTTAAAAAAAAAAACTCACTTCCTCTCAAAGATAATAACAAAGTAACACAAACACAGTTTCCCAAATAAAAAGGTCAAAAAAAAAAAAACAAAAGATAAGAAAATAATGATATTAATTTTCTTCTCCTACATATCGAATAAATGGTAACATAAAGCCACAAAGCAAGTAACAAACGAAATTCAATTTGTTAACAGTAGTATAATCCTTCTTGATTATCATCTTGAATCACATCTGATTAATTATACTTTACATTAAATGACATGAGTACTGGAATCTTAGCTTTGGAACTCTTCCACTCTCATTGCTTTCTACTCTTATCTCCGCCATTGTTGGAGCTTAGAGGGGGAGAGAGACTGTGTGAGGTATTGTAGCCGGGTTCTAAGGTAGGGTTTTTCTATATAAGCGTTAGGGTTCCGCTTTTGCAGTGTCGAAAAAATTGGGCTTAGGGCACAGGTTAATTGGCATGATATAGTAAAACTGCAAAACTGTCATTTAATGTAGTGAAAGTGGAAGACTTCCAAAGTTACGATTCCAGTACTCATGCAATCTAATGTAAAGCATAATTGATCACATATGATTCAAGATGATAATCAAGAAGGATTATATTGTTGTTAACTGATTGAATTTCGTTTGTTACTCGAAATTTATTAATCTCAGGAATGCTGTTCTTGATTAGAATAATCTATCATCTTTGGAAATACTAAAGGATCACCAAAGACATCCAAGTACAAAAAGAGTGATCATTGGCTAAAATAGAGCGTGTGCTAAGAATCGAACTGAGTTAAGCTTTTATCCCTACTCCCTCTTCACATTGCATTTGTATGAGTCACAACAAGGAAAACATTGAAATTAACTATGAAAATAAAAACAAAACTCCACTTACTTATCAGTTGAAGTTGAGAAATATCTCTTCACGAAGATCATAAATCGACTCCCAATGTTGCCCATATTTTGCCGTAAGCGTTTCTCTCAATTCCAAAAGTGGAGTTTTAAGGGTTGTGGCACCATGCATCTCAAAGACCTATTGGACTGTTGAAAATACTTTCTTTCTTGATGCCATTTGTTCTTTCAGGAAGTCACAAGTACATTAGGATTTCTAGTAATATATACTAGGTCAGAATGCTAGTAAGTCCATTTAGCACTGTCACACCCTGAACCCGGGGTCGGTAATAAAAACTCGAACCGGAATCCGAAACATGAGTTAAAAGCTTAATGAATAAAAGGAAATTGAAATGGGTTGGAAAATAAATTTCTTCTTATAAAATAACTCATGATTCTTAAACAAATCAAGAACTCTTTAAAATTCTACAGTAAAAAGATGAACAAACATTCTATTCTCACAACTAATCCGATCTCATCCTACCTACCCTTTTGAATGTCTAGTTCGTAAACCTGCATAACAATAGAGGGATGAGCTTCAATAGCTCAGTAGAGACATAATCTTATCACAGTAAATTGACAATATTAAATTAAGTGTCATGAAACTGTAGATATCTATTCCACTAGGGTTTAATACATATACACACACATGTAAAATGCATGAAACTGTAGATATCTATACCACTAGGGTTTAATATATACACACACACACATATAAAGAGGCACAAATCAAATTGGCCATTCAAACTTGTAAATATATCCATACGTGTAAAAAGAGGCACAAATCAAATTGGCCATTCAAACTTTCAGCAAGATCAAAAAATCAACCTATCCAATCAAAAACCCCTTTTGGATTGGATGGGAATGAATGAAGAAATACTAAGTCGTCCTATATCAAATCTAGAACTTTGGTTCTTGCCAGAATTTGTGAGACTTTATAATACGTATACGTGTAAAGAAAGGCCACCTCCTACTTATATTTGTTTAGCAATTTGGCTACCTTATCTAATCACTTTCCACCTGGTATACTACTAACATGACGAATGTCTTTGGACAGGCATGTTGGCTAATCCCACATGGCAAACTTAGCCACTCAGTTGCTGCCATGTGTCATCAATTCATGAGTCCAGTTGTAAATTCTAAATTCATATGAACTCCCAAATGTATTTCAAAAATACCACGAGCTCATAATAATTCCTACTATCTTCATAAAAAGACCTTTTCGATAAATAGTTTCCAAATGGGGAATTGTTATTAGCACTCTAAAAATCTTATTCTACATTCCAAACTTTCTATATTAGGAAAGAAAAATACACTTATGAGGAGTGTAGAATGAGATTTTTAGAGTATCAATAACATTTCCCTCCAAATAATTCTCTTCTTTGGTAATAAATTCTCGGGGCCTCACAAGCACAAAGTACAAACCCAAAAAGAAAGAAAAAAAACCCATAAAATCAGTTGAAACAAAAGACGATAATTTGCAGAGGCAACTGAGATAGCAACTTGTCACAGCCCGTCCCGGAATTAATTAATCGAGGATGTGAAATGACGGGATTCACCTTCGGGTGTTGTAACTTAGTAATTGTCCTACTTGACTGCATTTGAACCTTATGCTCTGATTATGTGCATTTCATACTTTAACTCCCTCTCTTTAGCATATCATTAGGAGTGTACTGCTAGTATTCAGTTTCTAATTATTCATACTCTTATATTATTGCTTCCGCATTGCGTAATGGTTACGTCACGTTTGTGACGGCCAGCACGCCCTGATTCTCGGGTCGGGGTGTGTCAAACTTGAGTATGGTTTCTTGAAAATATATTTGGCACAATTATAATAAGTCAATTCTTTCCAAATTATATAATAAATTTAATTATTTTTATAAGATATATAATAAATTTACTTTAATCTACATAGACCCGTGCCTAGGCGTTAGACCTTAGTTCGGCTAGTACCGTCTTTTAGAACATTGCCATGATCCATTATAAAATTTTGCACTTAGAAAGTGGAACATAGCTGACAAAGTATTTGGTGTACAATAAAAGAGGCTAGAAGGCTATGGGCTAAACGGACAATATACATGACATCTAGCCGTCGAAATTTTTTTCTTGTTCAAATGGTGAGAGAGATTTGAGGCTAAAAATATAAATGGCTGGTTATTATTGGCTACCAGTTTTACCCTAAACTGGCTCCGTCAAGAGTTTTGGGCTTGTGCTGTGGCTAAACTGACCTCTGAGCCCTGATGCTAGTTTGCATGCATCCCATATGCTCTAACCACTAGGCTATGAAGCTCTTGTTCTCTTTACCCATTTGATAACATTAATAATTGAATTGGAATCAAAGACTTGAGCTATAAAACATGCTAATTTTATGAATGTCATTAAGGATTAGTAGGTTGTAGATGGAGGTTGTAGAAAGCGAAACAGAATACACACACACATTCCATTTCGTTTTCTCTCAAGTTCAAATTCTTATATCAGTAAAATAAGATAGCAACTTACATGACATGGTTACATCACTTTTACAGCACTTGTAAACTCTTACACTCCGTTTGGATACGGTAAAATAAAACAGAATTTCACTTAAATTAGGGAATTTAGGATGGGAAAGTAGTTTTCCCTCGTTTGGGAACCTTGCAGCGCGAGAAACGGCAAATTCTACGGGAAAAAAAGGTGGAAATTGGGGATGAAGAATTCCGAGTTTAATTTCCGCCTAAAGAGGTGTACATCGTGCAATTTGAAATCATTGTAAATTTTTTTATTTAAAACTGAATATAAACAGTACCTGACGAAAACTGGCCGCACGATCTATGATGAACGGATGTGATTGGAGGATCCCTGGGATCCTTACAAAGAGGATTCGGCGAGGATCCTCTCTCTTTTTAGAGATGGGAAGAAGAAAGAGTCACTACTAAATTAAACAGTTTGCGCGACGAGGGAGATTTTGTCGCGCAAATCATTATTAGGTTGCAGAAAAACTATGGCGACCAGAAAATCGTCGCGCAAAGGTCGTGAAAAAAGACATTATGCGACGAAAAATTTCAAACTCGTCGCGCTAAAGTTATACAAACAAATGTTTTCGTCATACGATGTACGCTTTGTGACTAGTTCGTCTCGAAAAGTTTGCGCGACGAAAAACGTAAGAGGCGCGTGGTAATGCGCGATGAAGCTATAAGACGCGCTTAATTTTGCGCGAAGACTGTTCGCCGTCGCGCAAGTGTAATTTTTATTAAAAATAAATAAATAGAATAAAAGGAAAATTAAAAAAAAAAAAAGATTTCATACTAATAACAAAAAAAAAAAGAAGCAAATTAATGAATAATATAAAGTTTTAAAAGAAAGCAGAAACAAAACTATGAAAAAAAAGCGGAAAAATCTATAGGAATGTCGTTCGAAGGATCTTGCTGCTGGTTGGGGATGAGGTCGGAGGTCGACGGGCCTGATTGCTGTGCTTGCTCGGTGTGGAAGGGTTGTGAGGGCAATGGTGCAGAAAAACCGGGGAGATGTATTCCGAAGGAACTGAGGGCTTGTACAAGCATCGACATTTGAGAGTTGTATGATGCCAGCTCACTCCTTAGGCCAGTGACTTCTTGCGTCAAAATCGTAACCTAGCCATTTGACTGCGAGGATGACGAGGCTCTACTCTCCCGCCGCCTGGCATTTCCCATCCCCCGACAATAAGTCCTTGGCCTCCGACCGAAAGTCTGATCCAACGTCTCTGTGACGATGTGAAACCCTGCATCTTCAGGGGGATCCACAGACTCAATCGGCGTGTCCGATGGAAGCTGTGCGACGGACTCTTGAAGCACCGACTGACTTTTCTCCACCATAGTTGCCTGTGAAAAAAACACATGGATTATTAATAGAAAACAATTTGAAATAATTAGCATAAATGTTGAATGCGTAAGAAACTACTTACATGAAGGGACTCGGTCAACTCATTCCCAGGCTGAACATAAACGTCAGCAAAGACGTCGATCTCCGGAAATTTTGAACCCTCCTGAAATCGAAAAAGATAAGGAAAATGTTACTAAGAAAAAAAAAATTATTAGCGACATTTTGAAATTGGAAATGAAAGATGTAATATATACCTTCCGTCGCGCCTCCATCCTATAGGAGAAAGGCCTCGAACCCGAATGGTGGAGAAGAGCCTTCTTCTCCCGATTGATCTTGTTCGCCTTCGCCTTCTTCTGTTATACAAAAAATAAACGTATTAGTTGTAATACTTAAAGAAAATTAAAAAAAATAATAATAAACATTAGTAAAAATTTAAAAAAGTAAAATGAAAGAAGTCGTAATTAAAAACGCACCACATAGCCGGGCTCTTGAAAATGACCACAAAGCCAAACCCAACCATCTTGTCTGTCCTCCAACTCCTTCGAGCAACCCTCCTTAAGAGCGACCTGCAGATCATCAAATTGCTGGAAACATTAGTGCAGGTCACTCTTCCACTGTTGTAGCGTTCGGAGAAGAGCCGATTGAGGTACGCGAACATGTCCTCATCCATGTCCTCTAAATTGTAGTTTGTCTGCAATGTAACAAATATTTTGAAAGTATTAGTAATAAAAGACAGTAATAAATATAAATATATAAATTTTACATGAAAAGCATTAAAAAGACAACGCTACTTACGGACAATTGGTTGCGCACTATGTTCTTCGTCTCCTCCGGCATCGCCTTCTAAGACTTCCACCGCATAGGGCAAAAGGTCCGCACAACATGCCCAATGTCATGGGCTAATGCACTATGCTGCTCCGCCGTTGGTGCTGCCCGATGTCGCTCATCGTATCTGATTGGGATACGGCCATTGGTCACCCGGGTGACCTTTGCCTTCTTCAATTGCCGACAAGGTCCCCGGGTGTTTTTCTTCACTGCAAAGAGATGAAAAAAAAAATCACTAACCCAAAACTAATAACAAATCCTACTAAAATTTCGGCATAACCTCCCCTATAATTAAAACATTTCCCAAAACCCTGAAAATAACATAAACAATATACATATCCAACATAATGATCACAACAGTTTAATAAAAGGTTTAGAACGATGACAACTTTTTAATCCTTACATGACATGACATAACAAATTGAACCTAAAATAATAATTCAATTAACTTGGGAATGAGGGAGTGAATTAGGATTGTATACCTGGCCGTGTACCCGGTGCATCGGTTGTGGATCTCGATGGCGACATCTGGTTCGTAGTGCATGGGCGCCGGTGAGTACGTCGGGCGCTAATAGGCAACGCCACCAAAGAAGTCGACGATGCCTGCGCCTGTGGGACTGGAGGACTAACTGGGTTAACCTGATTGACCAGCCTATGGTCCATCTCTGCCGGAGCAGTGGCGGTAGTAGTAGGTGTAGTTGTCGGACTAGGAGTAGAAGTCATCGCCCTCCGGGTTCTAATGAGGTGTGACATCTACAAAATTGGAAATCAATTTGTTTCGTACACAAAGATTTAACTTACCGTACACATGCTAATAATTTGAACTTAAATTTAAAAACCCAAATTTAAAAACCCAAATTCTAAACCCAATTCAAGTTTGGCAGAAACAAAACTGATATACTATACACAAACTAATCAATTCAGATAGGATATAGACCCATCAATTATAACTTATAAGTGTATGCGTCCATCTGAATGTACGTGCTCTATGTGTGTGGGTGTGTTTATGTACTGTCTGTGTGTGTGTCCATGTATATATGCTGAATTTGGGTGTGTGTGTGTGTTGATGTATGCTAATTTTCCATGTACTCTGTGTGTGTGTTCATGTATGCAAGTTGTGTGTATGTGTGTTGTGTGGGTATGTACTAAGCAACATATTTACTTAATAGTTTCACAGGTAGTAATGAGAAAAGGGACCGTATAAAGTGATTCTCAGTTTCTGTAGAGCACGTACAATGCATACATCAAAAGAGAAAAACAAGAAATGCCATCCGACTCTGTCTCCCCTTCTTTCTCAAATATATCCAAATTCAGCCAAGAAAGCATACATGGGAACTGAGATTGAAGCACAACCTAAACGAAGGGAGATGGTTGAACCTTCGAAAAAACAACTTGATGATTCAAAATATGCCACAAATCAATAAAGGTCAAGGATCCCATCTTGCATGGTAATAAGAAAAATTCAATCAAGAGCAAGCCAAGGCCCTAATTCGAACCTTGTACTTGAAATTAAAAAACCCCTAATTTAAGAACCCTAATCTAACCCCTAGTGAAGCACCCTAAATCTAACCCCCAATTTAAGAAAACCTAATCTAACCTTATTGCCCAAAATCGTTCCCCTAATTTAAGACGTAAATGTAACCCCAATTAAGAACCCTAAAAACTCTAATTTAAGAACCTAAATGTAACCCGCAATTTACGAACCCTAAATCTAACCTGACTGCCCTAATTCTAACCCCTAATTTGAAAAAGAAAAAAAAAACCAAAAAAACCCTAATTCTAACCCCCAATTTGTAAATAAAGAAAATTGAAAATAAAAACTGAAGAGGAAATTACCTCTTAGAGACGAAGTCGTGACGGCCGGAGAGAGGGACGGATAGACAGATGGATACCCATACAGAAGCCTTTGATCAGAGTTAGACGGAACCTACATCCCCCGTTCCTCGGAGAGGCATTGGCCTATATGCGAGAGTTCCACAAAAAGCATTCGGCTAATGATTTATACGGTTTGCCGAAAGCATGCCAAGATACGATTGATCGCGTTCTGGCCTGTCCTGATGCTGAGCGAATTATCCAAAAGAATTCGAACCTAGGGTTGAAAGCTAGGTTCCAGCACATACGTGAGGCTCGAGTCCTCGGCTTTGACGTCGACCCATATACTGATATCGAGCCGAACAAGCTTCCTTTCTCTCTTGAGGATCTCCAGCACTTACGATACCACTTTGAAGTTTTTTCAGCCGTTTCTCTCTTCGGCCTTACAGCCGATGAAACGAAGCACGTTGCACGCTTAGATGCCTACCTAGACGTCAGGGACGCCCATATCATATATCAAGAGCAGGCTTGTGGCACGACGCAAGTCCTGGACCTTGTTTTGGTTCCCGATAAACCTGAGGCCCTTGACCAACGGAGATGGGGTTAAAATATAGTCTTGTGCAACAGAGGCTTTGTCTCGCAAGGCAAAAAATCGTTGTGCAAGTTTTTTAAAATTTCCGCAAAAAAAAAAAAAACGCCTTTATTGAAATTTCAGACACTTGGGCAACGAATACAATCTTTCGTCGAGCAAATATACTTTGTGCGACGAAATATATGTATTCGTCGAGCAATATTCTTGTGTAAATTTAAAATAACCGTTAAATCGTGATTTTTCTTTTCTGACCGTCGAAAAGTTTTGTCCCGTTACTTGATCTCTGAATGTTTGATTTTTGCGATTTTTGGCGTGTGTGATCTCGAACCATATACAAGCAAGTTTGACAGTTGGATTGTTGAAATTAGTTTCGTAGAATGCGTATCTCATCAAAAAGATAGATTCACTAACACCTAGAGTTTATTTATATTTTCATTAAGTACAACCACTAGTGTAAATAGTTTAAATTGAAGATCGAATTCATTCATTCTATTCATATAGGGTCAAGGAGTGTAGCTGTAAAAAATCATCAAAATCGGGGTTAAAATAACCGTTAAATCGTAATTTTTCGTTTCTAACCGTCGAAAAGTTTTGTCCCGTTACTTGATCTCTGAATGTTTGATTTTTTTGATTTTTGGCGTATGCGATCTCGAACCATATACAAACAAGTTTGACAGTTGGATCGTTGAAATTAGTTTCGTAGAATGCGTATCCCATAAAAAAGATAGATTCACTAACACTTAGAGTTTATTTATATTTTCATTAAGTACAACGTAAGATTTTGTGGTATCCACTAGTGTAAATAGTTTAAATTGAAGATCGAATTCATTCATTCTATTCATATAGGGTCAAGGAATGTAGCTGTAACACATAATCAAAATCGGAGTTAAAATAACCGTTAAATCGTGATTTTTCGTTTCTAACCGTCAAAAAATTTTGTCCCGTTACTTGGTCTCTGAATGTTTGATTTTTGCGATTTTTGGCGTGTGCGATCTCGAACCATATACAAACAAGTTTGACGGTTGGATCGTTGAAATTAGTTTCGTAGAATGCGTATCCCATCAAAAAGATAGATTCACTAACACTTACAGTTTATTTATATTTTCATTAAGTACAACGTAAGATTTTGTGGTATCCACTAGTGTAAATAGTTTAAATTGAAGATCGAATTCATTCATTCTATTCATATAGGGTCAAGGAATGTAGCTGTAAAACATAATCAAAATCGGAGTTAAAATAACCGTTAAATCGTGATTTTTCGTTTCTAACCGTTGAAAAATTTTGTCTCGTTACTTGGTCTCTGAATGTTTGATTTTTACGATTTTTGGCGTGTGCGATCTCGAATCATATACAAACAAGTTTGACGGTTGGATCGTTGAAATTAGTTTCGTAGAATGCGTATCCCATCATGTGTATATATATATATATATATATATATATATATATATACAGGGCTATATATATATATACAGGGCCTTTAAGGGGAGGGATCCCCATTTTTTCAAAAAAATGGGGACACGCTCCCCACCGTTAGATTGGCTTTAATGAAATTGTGTGGTTGAGATTAAAACACAGGCTACACAATCTCAACCACACACACACAGTCACACTCTTTCTCTCTCTCTCAATCCCGCACTCTGTCTCTATCTCTCAGACTCTCTCTCTCTCCCTCTCGGCTTTTGTACGGACAAGCACCAAAACCCGTCGAAACCTTATAGGTCGTGGTCAAATAGGACACCATTGTGTTTGTGAAGCTCATATAAGTTGATTGGTACCCATTCCAGGTAAGGATACCTTTGAAATCTCGTGAAACGGAAACCCCGATTTTTCATGTACTGTTCATATGGACGTAAAACTACTTGTTTCAGGGAATTTCAAGCTCACAAGGAGCTTAAGGAGGTCCTCACGAGTCTTGGGGTACTTGGTTGGAAGGAAATGGACGTCGGAGGGCCGAGATCGACATGTTTCTAGGTAAGCTGAACTATCGAGCTTTCTCGGGGAAAATTTGGGGAATTTTAAGCCTTGAAACTTATATAACATGATTCTACATGTTATTAGCTTCATTTTGGTACCAATTTTTTTGAAAATGGTGAAGAAACGAAGGAGAATAGTGGTTTTCAAATTTTACCCAGAAATCGGCGAAGTCGCCGGCGATCGGCGTCTCGCCGGAGAAGATAGGAGCATATTCCGTTAAAGTTGACAGAATATGCTAACGTCGTTAGTTAAGTTTAACAGTTACCGTTAGGATCTGACGGAATATTCTTAACGGCGTTAACTGACGCCGTCAGTGTGACTGTCACGTGGCCGCGCGTGGGGGCGCGTAGGTCTGTGCACTCATCGGTGCGTGAGGGCACGTGGGAAGGTGAAATATTATTTTAAAAATATGGGGATGATCCTGAGATTGTGTAGATCACTGTGGTATATTTATATACCCAAATTGAGGAAAGTATGAGAAGTTATTAGCAAGAATAGTATATGTGCTTAAAATAACATTGTTATAGTTATTTCTCATATAGGCGAGACCTATCCGGAGGACGAGCGTAGCCAGGCTAGACATGGGGGTTACAACCCGACTACATACCAGTGAGTGGGCAGTTATTTTCAGTATATATATGTATATACTTGACGTTTTTCCCAGAAAACGTATTTAATGGAATGTGATTTAAATGCCATGTTATGCCTGCATTTTTTTAGCATATGCATTATCATAATTACGCATATTGTTGCATGGTGCTACGGAGGCCCAGGTAAGCCCAGGTAAGTATATTATGCTGGTAATGAGTATGAGATAGTTGGTGATGTTGTGGTGCATATTGAGCTCATTAATCTGAACCCCAGTGTTAGTGCTCCCGCCAGAGTCAGGGCATAGCTTCACATGATCATTCACCTCCCGCACCACACGCTCACCTTGGATCCAAGATAGGTGCATAGTCTGTCATATAGGCCACTTTCAGTGGGTTTGACTTGTAGGTAACCCGCGATTAGCGCATAGCCTTCATGTGATTGTAGCACTTGAGCGTAGTCCTTATACACCTAGCCTGTCGGTCAGACCACGTGGGGTGGTACCGACTTGTGTGCAGATATGTATAAATATGTTGAGATATGAGATTGAGATATGATTAGAATGAGCTCTAGTTTCTGCCGTATAGATCACGTCAGGTGACTTCGGCTATTAGATGATTTATATTGAATTGCATCACCTGGCTTATTATTTATTATATTGTGATATTGGGCATAGCATATACATGGCATACATTCAAATGAATCTTGATATACTGAGCATGATTTGACTTATATTTACGTATCCTATTTTCTAGGAAAGTTATACTTGTTTTACAGCGAGGGGTTAGTATATTCAAAGGAAAATAAAGTTTTTATGTAAGTGTTGTTTTACTTACCAACTCAGCTTTGTTTTGCGCCCCTCCAGGTATTAGGTAGCTTTTGTTGGTGGCTCACGAGGATTCTGGTGGAAATTCTGACAGTACATCATCCATGTAGGAATATTGGTTACTGTTTGATGTAGTAATTTCTATGCTTGACTGCACTTAGATTTAATTATGCTCTGAAGGTGTATTAACACTTATTTTCCTTCTAGCCATTCTGGATGTTTGGTTTTTATTCATTCGAAATTTCCATATCTTAACTCTTCCGCTTCGTGCAAATGGCTTACGTCACGCTTACGTGACAGCCAGCATGCCTTGATCTCGGTCTGGGTGTGTCAGTTTGGTATCAGAGCCTAGGTTGTAGTCCTGTATATTTTATGAACTTCCCTAAGTAATTATATGTCTTCTGTCAGAACTATGCCGCCTTGTAGAGAGATACGTCGTGCGGTTGAGCCTAATTTTCCTGATATTTCTCAGTTGGGGGAAGCTATTGCTAATGCCCTTCAGTCTGTAATTCGCCCTCCTCAGAGAACTCATATGGAGTCCGTGTATGATCTCAAGTTGCCTCAGTTTATATGTAACGAGGGACCTGAAGGGGCAGAAAAGTGGTTACAAATTCCTGGTTATGCAAAGTCAAGGAAACCTACCCGAAGATAGATGGGTCGAGACTACTACTTGGTTTTTAGGTCCAGAGTCTACATCTTGGTGGGGCCATGAGACTTTTGGCGCCTGCGGAGATTGCTGATTAGCAGAATTTTAAACAGGCATTTTATAAAAATTCATTCCTCCAGCATATCTAGATCGGAAGAAGCAGGAGTTTACTAATCTAAAGCAGGGAAAATTGTCTGGTAATGAGTAATATAAAAAGTTCACAGATGTATCCCGTTATGATCCGGAAGTTGCTGCGAATCCAATTGAGATGCTTCGTCGTTTTAAGCTTAGTACTAAGAAGAAGTGGTGATCTATGGCTACTATAGCAACCTGTGACACTTATCAGGAGTTCTATGAGATTTTGTTAAGAGTGGAAGACTCAGAAAATTTGCTTAGCGATAGTGAAGAGGAAGAAGGTAATTAGAGGAAAGATGATAAGCATAAAGGCCAGTATCTTCAAGGACCTCGCAAGACCCAGAGTTTTAAGAGAAGTGGTATGAGCTCAAGTTCTTCTAGTGGAGGTTTGAGTACCACGGGCCCGAGGCGAGGAGGTAGATTTTCTGGAGGCCCTAGATTTCAGAGGTCGAGAGATTCAGGTGGTGCTAGTACTCCTTTGTGCCGAGGATGTAATAATCGACATTTTGGAGAATGTCGTCAAGGTAATAGTGGATGTTATACATGTGGACAGATGGGGCATTTGGCTAAGTATTGTCCTCAAAATCAGCAGAGGCCTCAGCAGCCATAACAGCCTCTTATGCCACCGCCAGGACAAACTCAACGGTTTTTAGGACCAAGTGGTTATGCTTAAACAGGTCGTGGTGGTGTTTAACACTATCAGGGATATCCCGTTCCTTATGCCCCAGGACAGTATCAGTACCCTCAGGATCCGTATCAGCAAGGTGGTTATAGTCAGTTCTCAGGAGGATATGTACCTTATCAACAGGGTGATTATAACTAGTACTTGGCTAGCGGGTCACAGTGGCATTCTGGAGGACAGCCACACCAGATTGATGTTGCTACTAGCAGTGCAGGATCATCTAGACAGCACAGCCAGGCAAGTCAAGGACGCAGTGCCCAGGGCCGAGGTGTTCATGCTAGCAGAGGTAGAGGAAGAAGGCAGCCAGCTCAGGGACGTGTCAACAACATCTCATTTCAGGATGCTCAGAACAATCCTGATTTGAATATGGGTACGTTAAATGTTCTTGGTCATTATGCTAAAGTGTTGATTGATTATGGTGCTACGCATTTTGTAATTTCTTATACATTTGCTCAGTTGACTCAACCTCAGTCTACACCCCTTGGATATGAGTTAGAATTTGCAATGCCTAGAGGGGAGAAATGCTATGTAGATAATGTTTATCCTAGATATCCCATTGTGGTGGATGATGTGTTTATGCCAGCGAATCTTACTCCATTAGACATTGTAGATTTCGATGTGATTTTGGGCACAGATTGGTTGCATTATAATCATGCCAAAATTGATTGTTATGGGAAAACAGTGACTTTCCATCGTCCCGGATTTCCTGAAGTTAAGTTTGTAGGGGAAAGTAGTGGAGTAAGGCATGGTGTTATTTCAGCTGTGAGAGCTAAGAGAGTGTTAAATAAAGGTTGTCAAGGTTACTTGGCTCATGTGGTATTAAATGGTGATAATCCTTCGAGTGTGGAGAACGTTCGAGTAGTCAGACATTTCTCTGACATTTTCCCTGATAATTTACCTGGATTGCCGCCAGATTGTGATGCAGAGTTTACCATTGACTTACTTCCAGGTACAGATCTTATTTCTTTAGCTCCTTATCGAATGGCTCCTGCAGAGTTAAGAGAATTAAAGACTCAGTTACAAGAATTGGTGGATAAAGGTTTTATTCGACCTAGTACATCACCATGGGGAGCTTCAGTTTTGTTTGTTCGAAAAAAAGACGGAACTTTGAGGTTATGTATTGATTATCGGCAATTAAATAGGGTAACGATCAAAAACCGTTATCTATTGCCTTGTATAGACGTCCTATTTGATCAACTTAAATGTGCTTGTGTGTTCTCCAAGATTGATTTGAGGTCAGGCTACTATTAGCTAAAGATCAGGAGTGATGACATCCATAAGACGGCTTTTAGAACTCGTTATGGTCATTACGAGTTTTGTGTGGTGCCATTTGGATTAACGAATACACCAGCAGCTTTCATAGGCTTGATAAATAATGTATTTCAGCAATACTTGGACAGATTTGTCATTGTCTTTATTGATGACATTTTGGTGTATTCTAAGTCGAAAGCAGATCATACTCGACTCTAGTACTAAAGAGATTAAGGGAGCATCGGTTGTATGCTAAGTTTAGTAAATGCCAATTCTGGTTAGATCAAGTGGCATTCTTGGGTCATGTTATTTCAGCTTAGGGTATTCAGGTTGACCCTCAGAAGATAGCAGCTGTGGAGAATTGGGAACAGCCACGAACCGTTACCGAGGTACGGAGTTTCCTTAGTTTAGCGAGTTATTATCGACGATTTGTTAAGGATTTCTCAGCTATATCTTTACCACTTACGAGATTGACTAGGAAGGAAGTTAAATTTGGGTGGGATGATAATTGTGAACAGAGTTTCTAGTAGTTGAAGTATTATCTCACTCATGCTCATGTTTTAGCACTTCTTGATGATAGTGGGAACTTCGAAATTTATAGTAATGCATCTTTGAATGGCTTGGGATGTGTTTTGATGCAGCATGGTAGGGTGATTGCTTACGCTTCGCGTCAGTTAAAGCCTCACGAGATGAATTACCTTACATATGATTTGGAGTTGGCATCTATTGTTTTCGCTTTGAAGATTTGGAGACACTATCTCTATGGTGAGAAGTGTAGGATTTTCACAGATCACAAGAGTCTCCAGTACCTGTTCACTCATAAAGATTTGAATCTTCGTCAGTGGAGATGGATTGAGTTACTAAGTGACTACGATTGCACGATTGAGTATCACCCTGGACGTGCTAATGTAGTGGCTGATGCTTTGAGTAGGAAATCTCAAGGTCGGGTTAATGCTTTGTATGCTTCTTGTGTTCCTCTTCTTGTAGATTTGAGGTCCACTGGAGTGAAATTGGGGCTAGAAGAACGAGAAGAAGCTGTAGCAGAGCGAGATGAAGCCTTGCTTGCTAGTTTACAAATTAGGCCTATTCTGATTGACCGTATACTCGAGACTCAGATGAATAACGAAGAGATTCAAGAGTTAATTCATTTGAGAAATCAAGGGAAAAAGAAAGATCTCATAGTTAGAGAGACGGATGGCATGCTTATGTAAGAGAATCTGATGTACGTGCCAAATAATGAGGAATTGAAGAAGGCAATTCTTGATGAGACACATATTTCAGCTTATGCGATGCATCTGGGAGGAACTAAAATGTATCATACCATTAGGCCATTTTATTATTGGCTAGGTATGAAAAGGGAAATTGTAGAGTATGTAAATAGGTGTATCATGTGCCAGCATCTTAAAGCCGAAAGAAAGAAGCCGTTTGGTTTATCATAGCCACTTCCCGTTCCACAGTGGAAATGGGAAAATATTACTATGGATTTTGTGTACAAGCTACCCCGTACACAAAACAGCTATGATGGAATTTGGATGGTTGTCGATCGGCTTACTAAGTCAGCGCATTTCATTCATGTGAGGGAAAAGTATTCTTTGAACAAGTTAGCCGAGTTGTTCATCACGAAGATTGTGAAGTACCATGGAGTTCCTGTGAGTATTATTTCAGATCGAGATCCAAGATTTACTTCTAAGTTTTGGATAGCATTCCAGGAAGCTTTGGGTTCGAGATTACTGTACAGCACGGCATATCATCCTCAGATAGACGGACAATCAAAGAAGACGATTCAGACTTTGGAGGATATGCTAAGATCTTCGGTGTTGCAGTTTGGCGACACTTGGCATAAGCGGTTGGATTTGATGGAATTCGCTTATAACAACAGTTTTCA
Source organism: Heteromeles arbutifolia (assembly GCA_024362995.1). NCBI lineage: Eukaryota > Viridiplantae > Streptophyta > Magnoliopsida > Rosales > Rosaceae > Heteromeles > Heteromeles arbutifolia. The sequence goes on from JANCRC010000015.1 coordinate 7,500,681, forward strand.
CTCGAGTATTAATATGGCATCATTCGAGGCATTATATGGCAAGGCATGTTGGACTCCGTTATGTTGGTCAATGGTTGGTGAACGAGTTTTAGTGGGTCCTGAGTTAGTGGAGGAGACTACTCATAACATTCAGGTTATTAAGTCTAATATGAAAGCGGCCCAAGATCGCCAAAAGAGTTTAGCAGACAGACATGCCACTGATTGAGTGTACAAGGTTGGTGATTGGGTATTTTTGAAATTATCGCCGTGGTGAGGTGTAGTACGATTCGGGAAGAAAGGCAAGCTAAGTCCTAGATTCATTGGACCTTATCAGATCACCGAGTGAGTCGGTGAAGTTGCTTATAGACTTGAGTTGCCGTCAGAGCTGTCTAAGGTACATAACGTGTTTCATGTCTCGATGCTTCGACATTATGTTGCAGATCCTTCACATGTGATACCTTATCAACCTTTGGAGATCATTTTAGATTTGACTTATGATGATGAGCCAGTGACTATACTAGATTGGAAAGAAAAGGTTCTGAGGAATAAGCCAATGCAGTTAGTTAAAGTTTTGTGGAGGAATCATTCAGTAGAATAAGCGACTTGGGAGACAGAGGATCATATGAGAGAGATGTACCTGAGATTGTTTTATGAGTACTAGTGGATGATTTTGGTTATGTAAATTTCAAGGATGAAATTTTTATAAGGTGGGTAGATTGTAACAGCCCTTCTCGAAGATTTTGTACAACGAACGTGAAATGATGAAAATGCCACTAGGCATTAATTAAGGTATGTGTGTGTATCTACATTGGGAGTTTGGTTGGTGGTATTTGGACCACACACACACACACAGTCACACTCTTTCTCTCTCTCACTCCCACATTCTCTCTCTATCTCTCAGACTTTCACTTTCTCCCTCTCGGCTTTTGTATGGACAAGCACCAAAACCCGTCAAAACCTTACAGATCGTGGTCAAAGAGGACAGCACTGTGTTCATGAAGCTCAGATGAGTTGATTGGTACCCATTCCAGGTAAAGATACCTGCAAAATCTCGAGAAACGGAAACCCTGATTTTTCATGCACTGTTCATATGGACGTAAAACTACTTGGTTCAGGGAATTTCAAGCTCATAGGGAGCTTAAGGAGGTCCTCACGAGTCTTGGCGTACTTCGTTAAAAGGAAATGGACGTTGGAGGGCCGAGATCGACGTGTTTCTAGGTAAGCCGAACTATCGAGCTTTCTCGGGGAAACTGGTGAATTTTAAGCCTTGAAACTTATGTAACGTGATTCTACATGTTATTAGCTTCATTTTGGTACCAATTTTATGGAAAATGGTGAAGAAACGAAGGAGAATAGTGGTTTTGAAATTTTACCCAGAAACCGACGAAGTCGCCGGCGATCAGCGTCTCGCCGGAGAAGACAGGAGCATATTCCGTTAAAGTTGACGGAATATGCTAACGCCGTGAGTTAAGTTTAACAGTTACCGTTAGGATTTGACGAAATATTCCCGGAATATTCTTGACGGCGTTAACTGACGCTGTCAGTGGACTGTCACGTGGCCGCGCGTGGGGGCGCGTAGGTCCGTGCACTCATCGGCTTGTGAGGGCGCCTGGGAAGGTGAAAAATTATTTTTAAAATATGGGGATGATCCTGAGATTGTGTAGATCATTGTGGTATATTTATATACCCAAATTGAGGAAAGTATGAGAAGTTATTAGCAAGAATAGTATATGTGCTTAAAATAACATTGTTATAGTTATTTCTCATATAGGCGAGACCTATCCGGAGGACTAGCGTAGCCAGGCTAGACGTGGGGTTTACGATCCGACTACATACCAGTGAGTGGGCAGTTATTTTCAGTATATATATGTATATACTTGACGTTTTTCCCAAAAAACGTATTTAATGGAATGTGATTTAAATGCCATGTTATGCCTGCATTTTTTTAGCATATGCATTATCATAATTATGCATATTGTTGCATGGTGCTGTGGAGGCCCAGGTAAGCCTAGGTGAGTATATTATGCTGGTAATGAGTATGAGATAGTTGGTGATGTTATGATGCAAATTGAGCTCATTAATCTGCACCCCGGTGTTAGTGCTCCCGCTAGAGTTAGGGCATAGCTTCACATGATCGTTCACCTCTCGCACCACACGCTCACCTTGGATCCAAGATAGGTGCATAGCCTGTCGTATAGACCACTTTCAGTGGGTTCGACTTGTAGGTGACCCGCGATTAGCGCGTAGCCTTCATGTGATTGTAGCACTTGAGCGTATTCATTATACACCCAGCCTGTCGGTCAGACCATGTGAGGTGGTACCGACTTGTGTCCAGATATGTATAAATATGTTAAGATATGAGATTGGGATATGATTGGAATGAGCTCTAGTTTCTGCCGTATAGATCACGTCAGGTGACTTCGGCTATCAGATGATTTATATTGAATTGCATCACCTGGCTTATTATTTATTATATTGTGATATTGGGCATAGCATATACATGGCATACATTCAAATGAACGTTGATATACTTAGCATGATTTGACTTATATTTACGTATCCTATTTTCTGGGAAAGTTATACTTGTTTTACGGAGAGGGGTTAGTATATTCAAAGGAAAATAAAGTTTTTATATAAGTGTTGTTTTACTGTCCCACTCAGCTTTGTTTTGCGCCCTTCCAGGTATTAGGTAGCTTTTGTTGGTGGCTCACGAGGATTCTGGTGGAAGTTCTGATAGTACGTCATCCATGTAGGAATATTGGTTACTGTTTGATTTTGGTAATTTCTATGCTTGACTGCACTTACACTTAATTATGCTCTGAAGGTGTATTAACACTTATTTCCTTTCTAGCCATTCTGGATGTTTGGTTTTTATTCATTCAAAATTTCCATATCTTAACGCTTCCGCTTCGTGCACATGGCTTATGTCACGCTTACGTGACGGCCAGCATGCCTCGATCTCGGTCAGGGTGTGTCAGTTTGGTATCAGAGTCTAGGTTGCAGTCCTGCATATTTTATGAACTTCCCTAAGTAATTTTGATGTCTTATGTCAGAACTATGCCGCCTCGTATAGAGCCATGTCGTGCGGTTGAGCCTAATTTTCCTAATATTTCTCAGTTGGGGGAAGTTATTGCTAATGCCCTTCAGGATGTGCCTGCTTCATCATATTTTCATGCTCGTCTAGGTATGACAATGCCTCATCACAATTGTTGAGTACAAACCAGACAATGCCTCATCACAATTGTTGAGTACAAACCAATGTGCTACCTCCATGTCCTTCTTGGAAAACGACTCGCCACAAATTGGATCTCTGAATGGTCGAGCGATTTAGGCAAAAAATGAAAGTTTCTCCTTTCTCACACGCCCGTCATTATTACGAGGAGGACGATTGAAAGTTGTCTCGACATCCTTTAAATACATTCCACAAAATGTAAGCACCTCATATGCCACCCAAGCTTGTATAATGGATCATTTGGGCTTCTCTTTGTTTCGTACACTTTTCTTTAAGTCTCTGAGAAGCCTGCCAGAAGAAAACGATATGATACACATATTACTAATTGTAATATATTTAATATTGATTAATAAAAAAGACGAGGAGTATATACCTTTCTATTGGATACATCCATCGAAAGTTGACTGGTCCAGCAAGCAATGCCTCTTCTAGTAAGTGAACCATCACGTGTATCATACTTGTGAAGAAAGTTGGAGGAAATATCATCTTAAACTTGCAAAGAACTTGCACAATGTCATGGCGCAACTGATTAACGTTCGTTTTTCGCAACATTCTTAACGTCAATTGCAAAAAAAAACTGGACAACAACATAATTGGTTTCACTACATCGGCTGGCAAGAGATGTCGGATACCCACATGAAGTAGGCGTTGCAGAACCACATGGCAGTCATGACTCTTTAGGCCAGCTAATTTACCCCCCGTCAACGTTCACGTAAAACGCGATATTTGAAGCATACCTATCAGGAAACTTTACAGATGATAAAAACTTTACAAATTCTTTCTTGTCATTCGGTTTCATTGAAAAAAAATGCAAGATCCCTTCTGGCTTTATCATTTTCCCTATTCATCCATAAACCCTGTCATATTCCCATTCGTTCCAAATCAAGATGAGCTTTGATCGTGTCCTTTGTCTTACCCTCAATATCTAGAATTATGCTGACCAATGTGTCAAACACATTTTTCTCAACATGCATAACATCGAGGTTATGTCTCAATTTTAGTTTGGACCAATACGGGAGCTCAAAAAACATAGACTTGTGCGTCCATCTCATATGTGTAGAAGATCTTGTCCTACAAACATTGGTCCCGAAAAGAGCAAAATCCAAACGGTTAAACTGTTCCAAAATTTAAGCACCAGACCATTCTTTGGGTCTGAGGCGATGCTCTTTCTCCCTGTCAAACTCTTTATCCTTGTCTTGCCACTCGTGGGCCTAAGGCAACCATCTTCAATGACCAAGGTAACAAACTTTTCCGGCGTGCCAACTAGATGTTACGTCTTCCTTGCATAGAGGGCATGCCATATAACCCCTAGTGCTCTACCTGGAAACCATCGCATATGCGGGGAAATCGTTCACAGTCCACATCAATGCAGCCCGCAAAGTGAACATCATGCCAGTACATTTATCGTATGTGTGCACATCGTGTGTCCATAAATCTTTTAGCTCATCCACCAATGGCCGTAAGTATACATTGATTGACCTACCAGGATCCTCATTTATCAATAAAGTAATCATCATGTATTCTTTTTTCATACATTTCCATGGCCGCAAATTATACGGAAATACGAAAATCGGCCAAGTACTATGGTGTTGGTTTAAAACCCCAAACAGATTAAATCTGTCAGTGGCAAGTCCCAATCTAATGTTAAGAGAATCAGCAGCAAACTCGGGGAACGTTCGTTCGAACTCTTTCCATGCCTCCCCATCTATAGGATGCCACATCACATCGTCGTCTACCTGTTTTTTCTGATGCCATCTCATGTCTGTGGCAGTATGCGTCGACATATACAATCACTGCAACCTAGGTTTCAGGGGCAGAAAATGCATGACTTTTTGTGGGATCTTAGTCGTTCTATTTTGAGATGTCATTTTGAACCTCGACTCATTGCATACAGGGCATTTATCCAAAGTTTTATATTCTTTGTAGAATAAAATACAATTGTTTTTATAAGCGTGAATTTTTTCATAACCCAATCCAAGACCATTCAACACCTTTTCCGCTTGTCTATCGTCTTTCGACAAACAATTGTCCTTCGGAAGCATTCTCTTGAAAACCCCCAAAAAGTAATCGAAACACTAGTTCAACATACGATACTTTATTTTTCCATGCATTAGTTCCACAATGGCCGTGAGAACGGAAAAGTTTTCGCACGCCGGGTATAACTTTTGGTTGGCATTTTTGAATAGTTTTTCATATTGTTCGAACTCTGCACTGTCCATTGTTGTAGGCACATCATCTTCCCCTTCCCGATTGGTGTTTGTTGATGCAAATGGAAAAACATCATTTATAATATCCATGACTTGTTCATTAGGATCCACAATAGGTTTAACATTATCCACTCTTGTGGCGTTTGAAGACGAAGCATTGTCTAATTGTTCCCCATGATGGTTCCAAGTATTATATGTCTCAATCATTCCATTCCTTACTAAATGAAATCAAACATTTTCAATTGTCTCTCTTAACGTGTTGTTACACCTCCTACAAGGACACCGGATTCTAGTTGCACCCGGGTTGTTTATACGTGCAAAGTCAATAAAATCCTCGATTCCATCCAAGTATTCGTCCGCGCATCTATTCGGGTCTGTATCCACATCCTGTCCATAATTCCTGGAACCACAATAACAATACAACAATCACAACAACTTCATACAAAATGATAATGTCACCTTATGCCTCCGGTACGGGCCCTATCCCATTCAGGAATGCATAGTCATGTCACGTAATTTCCAGCTACATCAGATTAGATTTCGACGTGGATGAATTTCGCCAGCATCTCGATATAGTTCTTCAGGTGTATGACCCGAAGAACGTACATAGATGACACCGAATTCTCCATAACCGAAACCTAATCCTTCAACCATAAACTACGTATCATAACTATGCATTCCCAAACTGTCCAAATAATGGGACAATTCAAGAATTAATTGGACCACAGTCATGTTTTCGCATCCATGTGCGAAATCCAACTAATCCTCGAACGGGAAACTAAGTTTTACTAAAAATAAAAAACAAGTACGAAGTTAATTTCAATTAACTCCGTACATCACAACCCATATTTGTATGTCACGTACAAATTTAACAACATAATATAAATATAATTTCACAACCCAATATAAACATAACAAACCAAGTTCAACAAAATTTAATTAATTTTATATCCTTAAAAAATAAAACGAAGAAAATACCTTCTCAATCGTTCTCCACCAATCGCTAATCATACACAATATCTCTATAGACAATGAAATTAATGGCGTTAGTATGAATTTACATTAATACTTTTACCGGAACGACAAAAAACGCTTACCAGACACGCCGAGATAGCTCAATCAACCTAGAGAAGAAGATGAAGGGAGTATTAGATGATGAAATTGAGAGAAAATGGAAATGACGGATGTCGGATTGAGCAAAATTTAAGGGATGAGTGCAGAGGCACAATCTGCAATTTTTTTGCAGTTTGCCTCTGCACATGGCTGAATCTAGTTTAAAAAGGACAAATGATTTTGCCCGACGAAACACGTAATTCGTCGCGTAAGATATCTTTGCGCGACGAAAAAGGATTTCGTCGCTCAAATGGTATTTGCGCGACAAAAAATGAACATTCGTTGCGCAATGCGCATATATATATATTTTTTATGTCTTTCTTTTTTATTTGTATGTATTGTGAATTTTTATTTTATTATAAATAAAAAACTCAAACCTAATTAAACATTAAATTAATTAACAAAACTAATTTACTATCCCAAATAGAAATTATAATTAATGCAAATATTAATACTCATCCACATAACATATATTTATTCATTGAATTAAATATAAAGTCCACAAAATCTTAAACACAACTCTCATCAACTTCAATCCTCCCTCGCCTGCAGCACATCAAACTTCCACTGCCAGAAACTATCCTTGAAAAGCCCATCCACATAAATCCTTTGCTTCTCATATGAACCTACATTAATGCCAATAACAATAAATTAGTAATTTAAAAAATATTACGTTTTAACAAAAATAATTGTTCATTATTTACCACAAACTTACCGATAACTCTCTCAGCATGGACTTCTTCAACTCCTCAGGAACCTTTTTCCAAGACTCAAACTCGGCAGAACAATCCCTCCGCACCAAATTCCCAATGTCATACTTAAATTCGATGTACGCCTCAGCTAAATTTTTGCCTTCAAAGTACGACACTTGCTTCCGTTTATACCTCTCTAATCGCACAACTTTCTTTTTGCCAGAACCTTCTCCAGAATCGGCTATTCTTTTTTAAACAATTTTTTTTGAAAACTACGCCTCATAAACTGTGATTATATAGCACTAGGGCACCTTTGCACGACGAAATATTCATCGAGCAAACCTCTAAGTTCGTCGCCCAAAATGCGTCATAAATGCGCAATAAATTGGAAGGTTTGAACACAGTCTAACCATGCTTTGCGCGACAAACATATGGATTCGTCGCGCAAAAATATCTTACGCGAAGAAATCACGTAAGATATTAAGCGACGAAGTTGTTGTCCAGCAATGACACACCTCGACCGAAATCGAAGCGTGCTGGCCGCCACGTGAAGGTGACGTAGCCATGTGCGCATTGCGGAAGCGGAAAGATATAAAGAAATAAGAATAAATTAAAACCAAACCACTAGCAGTACTAACTAAGATAATGTGCTAGTGCGAGATTAAGAGTGAATTCCAATAAATCAGAGCATAAATAACCTAGTCCAGTCTAGCAGGACAATTATTAATAATACAGCATCCGAAGATGATCCTACATAGAAGGTGAACTGTCAGAACTTCAGTCAAGCCCTCGTAAGCCACCAGCAAACAAACTTACCTAAAACCTGGAGGGGCGAAAAACAGAAAGCGTGAGTGGGCAAAAACAAAGCTTTTCAAAATCATGTCATTTCTCAAATATTCTAACCCCTCGTTGTAAAACAAGTATAGTTTCCCAAAAAATAGAATACATACGTATATATCTCAAAATCATGCTCAATATATCCAAAACCGCATATATGTATGCCATGCATATGCCATGTCCAATATCACAATATAACTAATGTAAGCCAGGTGATGCAATTCAATATAAATCATCTGTCAACCGGAGTCACCTAACGTGATCTGCATGGTGAAATCTAGAGCTCATCTCAAATATATATCTGATCAAGTATATAAATATCTCAATCTCATATCTCATCATGTATATACATTTGCATACGAGTCGGAACCACCTCACGTGGTCTGTTCGACAGGACTGGGTGTAAAATAATATGCTCTAGCACTATGATCACGTGAAGACTGTGCAAATATTCGCGGGTCACTTACGAGTCGAACCCACTGAAAGTGGTCTATACGACAAGACTGTGCGCCTAACTTGGATCCAAGACGAGCGTGTGGTGCAGGAGGTGAACATCACGTGAAGGACTGTGCCCCTAACTCTGGGTGGGAGCACTAACACCAGGGTGCAGATTATGAGCTCTAATATATCTCATCATCATCATCATTATATCTCATAACCATTACCAACATAATATACTCACCTGTAACTTACCTGGGCCTCCGCAGCACCATGCAACATTATGCATAAAATGATAATGCATACACTAAAATATGAGGCAAGTATGACATGGCATTTAAATCACATTTCTTTTAAATACATTTTCTAGGAAAAACATCAAGTGTATATATATACTGAAAACAAAAGCCCACTCACTGATATTTACCCGGGTTGTAACCCTAGTGCCTAGCCTGGCTACGCTCGTCCTGAAGATAGGTTTCACCTATATGAGAACTAACTATAAAAATGTCAATTAATAGCACATAACCAACTCTAGCTAATAACTTCTCATATATTGCTCAAATTGGGTGTATGAATATACCACTGAGACCTACTCAACCTTAGGAACATCCCCATATTTTTAGAATTATTTTCTGACCTCTCACGCGCCGCCACGTACCAGCCAAGGCACAGCCAGACGCGCCGGCCAAGCGCGGCCACGTGCCTGGCACGCCTAACGGTAATAGTAACGGCGTTAGGGAATATTTCGTTAAAAGCTAACAGATTTCGTTAAAACTAACCTGACGCCGTTATAATATTCTGTCAGACTTGACGAAATATTCTCCTCTGTCTTCCTTGGTTCGCCGGAGACCGTTGTCGGGGCCGCTGCAACTCGCCGATTTCTGGAAAATGTTCAAACCTTCATTTCTTACTAATTTTTGCACCAAAATTCATGAAACTTGTCTCAAAATGAAGCTTACAACTATTAGAACCAAACTTTACTAGATTTAGGACCTAAAACTCACGGGATCTCGCCAGACCCACGATAATTCCGACCAAATTTCAAACTCGTCGATCTCGACTTCACGATGTCCAAATCACTCCATTTTTCTTCTCCGAGCTTCGTGAAGACGATCTAAAGCTCACTACAAGCTTAGAATGCTCTGAAACCTTCACATTTACGTGTGCATGAACAATGCACAAAATTTGGGTTCTCAGGGAAAATGAAGGTTCCAAGTTCTAAAAATGGTATCAATGGGTTCCTAGGCTCGCAAGGAACTTGAATATGGCCTCCAAAGTTTCGATCTGTGAGGATTTGGGTTGGTTTGAGGTTCGTCCGTATGTTTGTACGGATTTTCTGAAAAATCCAAGAGGGAAAGAGAGAGAGTCAACGGTATGGGATGATGTGGGTGTATGTGTGTGGTCCAAAAGCAACCAACCAAAATAAAAGAAAATTTAAGTCCTAATTGGTTCCAAACATTTAGAACTTAATATAATTGGTCCACAACCTTAAGTTTGAACCACACCACTCTACAATAAAACCCAACGTCCAAGGGCAATTTCGACAATTTACACCTTCGAGAATAATTTTGCGGGACGGGCTGTTACAAGCAATATATTGCACGACGAATAAAATAACTGTAATTACAAAATTTACGTAAACATAGATATCTATGTTTACGTAAACTTTATAATTACAAACAAATATTCACAAACGATTTAATACCTTAAATATTTATTCTAAAATTAATTAATACTTTAAATATTTATTCTATAAATAATTAATACCTAAAATATTATTCTATAAATAGTTAATACCTTAAATATTTATTCTACAAATAATTAATGGCTTAATCCATACAATTATTTTCAGTATAAGTACGATATTCATTAAAGATTAAAAACACATATAAACCGAGGATAGCTAAGGTGCTTACATTAGGTCTCAATAAAAAAACCCAACAGGAATTGAAACCTAATTAAGTCCAAATACATAAATTATAAAAAAAAACCTGAAATTTAAATATTGTCATACAAAACATAAATTTTAAACTACTATTTGGATGATCCTGCTCCATTCCGCAAGACTTCATAATGCCATCGATTGTAACTTCCCTACAACGCATCCTCCAGCAACTTCATCAATTGTCCTTTCGGTTCATCATCAAAAACATACTTACACTGTTACACATATATGCAAATAATTAATTCCAACATATAACTAAAAATTTCACAAACTTCATTATTGATCCATCAATAATATACTTACTAATAGGTCATCCATCACAGCCTTCTTCAAATTCTCGGGCATATCTTTCCAAGAACGCCACCCAACAGTGGGGCAATTATTCTCCATAGCTACAACAATCGCATGAGCAAACTCAAAATGCTCTATGAAATCATGCGGGTTGGCGTCGCGCACACTTTTATGGTTGTTTTTATCCGCCATCTTAGCACGAACAGAATTGTGAAGAATAAGGATAGCAGAAGCGCTTATTTATAGCAAAGTTAGGATCTTTGCGCGACGAATTCTTTGTCGTGCAAACATCTGTATTAAATGTCCTCGGATTCACCTGCATTAAATGGTCAAAGTTGACTAGAACTTGCACGACGAAAAATTAGTCGCTCAATCACTTGCGCTACCAATTTTTCGTCGCGCAAGTTTTTCGCGCCAAATCAAATTACACTGCAGTTTCTTGCTGACTTTACGTGACGACAACTATTATTCGTCGCGCTAAGAATTCTTGCACCACGAAGAATTTCGTCGCGCGAAAGTTTTGTTTTGTTTTTTTTCAATATGTTTTCTATTTGGCGCGACGAATACATTGTTCCGTTGCGTCTTGTGTGATGAATTTTTTTTCGTCGCGCAAGCTATTTTTTCTACTAGTGAGCGACGTCCAAGCAATAAAAGAAAATGTGGGAGGTCATGGGTTTAATGCTCTGAGCTAATGAGTTTGTTTGATTGTTGCTTGATTGTGGCTATGGAAGAGATGGATAACTGTGACTTTCCATCAATCGTCCTGCTTTTAAATAAATAAATAAATAAATAAATAAATAAATAAATATATATATATATATATAAATATAAAATAGTTTGGAATAACAAGAAGGAATTCATGTCCCAATGGATAAAGGCGAATTTCAACGAAAGTCACGCGTCTGGGTTCGGTCCTCGAAGGAGTTGATTCTCTTCATTTTATTTTTCATGTTTTTGGAAGAGGATCCTCTCGGGATCCACTTTATGGGGATTCTAGGAATCCTCACATCCTAACCATTTATCGTACATCGTGTGATCAGTTTTCATCAGATACTATTTGTGTTTAACTTTAAATGCACAATGAATGGCTAAGATGTGGAGATCCTTAGGATCCCCACAATTTAGATTTGGATGGCATCCAAATCCGATGTTTTTATGCTTTCCTTACATATGTGGCGTTTCATTGATCTGAAACATAATCAGATTTTATGGGCACACCGCGCACGTGGCAGACAACCATCTGTAATTTCTACTCGGCAAGTCGGCATAAAGCAAAAGAATAGAAAGAAAAAAAACAAGTCCAAATCAAAACGCAGAGACAATATAGTCAGATGGACAAATAGACGGATATATGATGTTACACATATCATATTTTTAATTTTTAAATTATTAAAAAGAAGGAATTTGGATTCCATTCGAATCCTCACATTCTATCCGGTTATCATATAACATGTGGTCATAAATTATTTGAAATTTTTATTTAAAATTAAACATTAATAGTATCTAACGAAAGTTGACCGCACGATGTACAATAAGCGAATAAGATGTGAGGATCTCTAAAGAATCCTAAGAAGATCCTCATCCAAAAAAAAGTTCAATTATTAACCCATACACCATGTTATTTACAAATATAATTTAAAAAGATGAATATTCTAGCATTTTTTGTATACTTTATAAATGTGCGTTCTTTGATGTGAAAAAAGAACAAGACGAGAGAAAAACATGTAAACTGTTGTGGCCTATTTTATTTGATAAGGGAAGGGGGGCCGCCGGCACAGAGAGAAAATATAGAGAGATATGTGTTTGTAGGGTTGTAGAGGAATGTGTTATTTCCCCTACGCAGTGCCTTTATTTATAGTAATAAGGGAGAGAAAAAATCCTTCATCCCCAAGGAATACAAGTCTATATAGGAAAGAATAACTAGAATCAAATCTAATCTAGGATTTACACAATCACACTTAAATTAGAAGTTTACAACACTCTCCCTTGAGTGTGTAAATACTCAAGTAGATTCGGCATCATGTAGAGGTTTGAAGAAGTCGACTCGTCGGCACTGATTCTTGGAACACGCTATTCTCAACAAGGTAGGAACTTGCATAAGGAAGTAAGTCTCACAAAAAACCCTATGGCTATGGTAAAAACCCGAGTAGGGATAAAATCCATAGTCTAAGGAAAATGAGTGAGTAATGCAAAGTCAAATGAAACGTCTACGGGACGTCATCAGGGATATGATCAACCCAAGGTGGCTGCCTCGTTAAAACCTAGTTAGGTAGCAAAAACCCAATGGGAAAAATGCTCATAATCTTAGGAATTACAGTACATTAAGATCAAGCAAGTATACTCCAGGATACTACCTTTGAATTTGACACAATTCCAAAGAGAACTAGCAATGTTACAACTCAGAAAGTTTAGGTATACCAATTCCTTAAACAAGCTTCTGAAACGTCGCATTTGGTGAAAAGGTTGGCCAGATTGTCTTGTGAATGGATTTGTTGATGTGCTTGGCGTTGTTTTTATAGATCGTCGTTGAGACATCAATGATGGGGTAAAGATAACATGAGCTTCAAATATGGCCCACAACTACTCTCAACCAAAAACATTGCCGAGTTGGTTCATGTAAGGCGAGAATTTCAGCATGGTTAGACAAAGTGGCAACCAAGGTCTGTTTATTTAACCTCCAAGAGATTGCAGTGTCTTCAACGGTAAAGACATAACCTGTTTAAGAGCGTGCCTTGTGCGGATCAAATAAGTATCCTGCATTGGCATAACCAACAAGGCGAGAATCGACTCGAGATAACGGTGATGCAGCATCACTCGAGGATCCATAGGGATAGAACAAGCTCAAATTTGTAGTACCCTTAAGGTAGCGGAAAATGTCTTTAACACCCGTCCAGTGTCTACGTGTTGGTGCATTACTGTATCTTGTCAAAAGATTAACAGTGAAGGAGATGTCGGGTCTAGTGTATTGAGCTAAGCATAATAAAGGGCCTATCGCACTTAGATAAGGAACTTCAAGCTCCAAAATCCCTTCATCATCCTCCTTCGGACGAAAGGGATCTCGTTTAGCATCTAGCAATTGAATGACCATAGGAGTACTCGAAGGCTTCGTTTTATCCTCGTTAAAGCGGCATAACACCTTCTGGGTGTAGTTTGTTTGATGTACTAAGATTCCATCCAAACGGTGCTCAATCTCGAGATCGAGACAGTATAGAGTCTTTCCTAGATCTTTCATCTCAAATTCTGACTTCAGATGCGCTACAGTTCTCACAAGCTCTTCAGGAGTTCCGATGAGATTCATGTCATCAACATATACTGCAACTATCGCAAAATCGGAATGTGACTTCTTACTGAACACACAAGGGTATAGTTCGTTGTTCACATATCCCTCTCTAGTGAAATACTTACTCAGACGGTTATACCACATTTTCCTTGATTGCTTCAAACCGTAGAGTGAACGCCTTAGCCGAATTGATAACGTGTTCCGGGGTTTGGAAATATTTGATACAGTCAATGTAAGTCCTTCGAGAACTTTTATATAAATTTTTGTATCAAGATCCTCATAAAGATACTCAATTACTATGTCCATCAGCTACATACTCAGTTTTTCGGAAACTACCAAACTGATAAGGTAGCAAAAAGTAATCACATCCATAATGGGTGAATAAATTTCATCATTGTCAATCCTGGGGTGTTATGAGAAGCTTTGTGCAACAAGATGAGCTTTGTAATGCATAATTTTGTTCATCTCATTCCGCTTCCGAACAAAAATCCACTTGTAGCCAACGAGTTTCATATGTGGAGGAGTAGGAGTTACAGGTCCAAACACCTTACGTTTTGCAAGTGAATCGAGTTCGACTTGGATTGTTTATTTTCAGTTTGACCAATCGGTTCTACGTTGACATTCATTAGTGAAACGAGGTTCAATGTCATCGCTCAACATGATCTCAGTAGCTACTGCATATGCTAATACATCGTCGATGATCATCTCATTTTTACACCAAACATCATCTAAGCTAGCATAATAGATCAAAATCTCACGATTCTCGTGAGGTGGATTCGTCTCTTTAAGGATGCTTCCATAATCTAGAATTTCCTCATGAGTTGGATAGAATAAGTAAGCAACAGTTAGATTCACGGTAGGCTCTTTAGGTGCCTGTGTCATGGGTTTCCTCTTCCGGGGGTGTGAATCCTTTGAACCAATTGGTCTGCCACGCTTTTATGTAGGGGCAGATGATTGGCTAGCCGTTAATGTACGTGGATCGGCCAAAGTGGCGTCTCGGGCCTCCATGAGGGAAGTTTGTCGTACATTTGGTACATCTATCTTTGAAGGCACATTTGCAGCTGGAATATGTGATCTTGTCACCCGCGCTAGATCGATGAAAACAGTTGGCATGCTTTGAGCTATGCTATGAAGATCTAAATAAGACAAAGTGGGAGTCGTCCACGATAATTCGCGTCGTTCATCAGGAATGTTGACGTTCTTATCTCCCCCTAACGACGGGAAGACTGTCTCATAGAAGTGACAATCCGTAAAACGAGCGGTAAACAGATCGCCTGTCAAAGGTTCTAAGTAACGAATAATCGAAGTAGAATCATATCAGATATAGATTCCCATCCTTTGTTGAGGCCCCATTTTTGTACGTATGGGCGGTGAAATCGACACATAGACCGTATAACAAAAAATGCGCAGATACAATATGTCTCGTTTGTATTCGGTAACCAACTAAATGGCGTTATATGGTTGGGTCACAACAAGCTTTAGGCGGACCAACATGGATGCGTGCAATATTGCATGGCCCTGAGCAGCGATAAGGAGCTTAGTACGTATGACCAACGATTAAGCAATCATTTGTAAGCGCTTAATGGATGCCTCTGCCAAGCCGTTCTAGGTGTGAACATGGGGTACATGATGTTCAACTTCAACGCCAACAGACATGCAATAGTCATCAAAAGTTTTAGACATGAATTCTCTAGCATTATGCAATCGAAGAAATTTGATCGGATAATCAGGATGGTGAGCCCTGACTTTGATAACCTGAGCCAATAGTTTGGAGAATCCATTTTTCCTTGTGTGCAATAAGCACACGTGTGACCAACGTGTGGAAGCATCAATCAAAACCATAAAATATCTAAATTGTCTGTAGGGAGTGTGAATCGGTCCACAAATGTCCCCCTTAATCCTTTGTAGAAAAATAGGAAGATTCGAACAAATCTTGTCATAAGAAGGCTTAATAATAAGCTTTCATATAGAACATGTTTGACATGCGATTCCTTGAATCGAACCTAAACTTCGGGTTAGTGGATGCCCGTGTGATGATTTAAGGTATGGCACATCGCTATTCGTTCAGGGTGTCCCAAACGATCATCCTAAAGTGTAATTTCGTGCGCGGTCCTAGAGGTAGGGCCGGCCACATAGTGGCGTTCTATGGGGCGTATGGTTGTAGTATACAGACCACTCGAGATATGTTGCATCTTCTCTAGAATATGCTTCTGGCCATATTCAAAGGAAGTTGTGCACATAAATTCAACTTTGTTTTCTACATAGGTTTCAACGTGGTAATTATTATCTCTAATGTCCTTAAAACTCAACAACATTCTTCCGGAACGTGGAGAATAAAGTGCCTCATCAATGGTCAAAATTGTACCATTGGACAATATTATACGTGCCTTACCGTATCCTTCAATCAGGTTGGATGGGCCTGAGAGGTTTGTCAGATGTGCATTATTAGGTATGAAGTTAGTGAAATAGATGTGTTCACGTAAAACGGTGTGCGTGGTTGCACTATCTGCCAGACAACTAACTTCCTCACTAGTCATACCTAGAATGAAAATTAATTTGAATCGGTCACATGCATAAAAGTTCTTAAAAACAAATATCCATTCAAAATAATTTAAGTATTCAATGAGGGTAATTAATTAAAAAAAATTAATATCCAAAAACAAATCACCAACAAATAATCCAAACATAAAGGAAAATTGTTCAAAATTAACCAAAAACACAAAGGGGTTCGGCCACTAGGTGGAATTCGGCCCCAATGTCAAAATTTCAACATGAAAAATAGTTTGGGTCTAAGATTCAAATTTTCCATAGGGGTAACGACCTCTTGAAAGTCAGAAACCTCCATCTTGGTACTCTCTGGTTCATCCACTTGCATAAAGTTTGATTCAAACTTCTTACGACGAGAATGATATTCAGCTACAACCTTCTGGGGAGCTCGGCAAACACGTGACCAATGATCCTTTGAACCACAACGATATCACATATCCGCATCCATGGTTTCAGCTGCTTTGCCTTTATTTTTGAAGTTTACGGCCTTAAGAGCGAGGTTAGGGCACTTATAGGCTTTGTTTCCTCCTTTAGATGGGCCTTGGCTCTGTTGACGTTGTCAGGGTGGCTTTTGGCCACCCCTACCACGCTTATTTTGGCGTCTTGGGCATTGGTTCATGCTATAGTGTGCTTCAGGCATAACAGTCACCCCAGTAGTCGAGCTTGATGATTTTTCATCAATAACTGATTCTACTTTTTAGCGAGAAGTAAAACAGAGATCAAATCCAAAAGCATAGTGAATTTCTAAGCTCTATATTGTTGTTGTAGGACAATATTAGTGGCAGAGAAGGTCGAATAGGTTTTCTCTAGGAGATCTTCTTCGGTCAAGGTCTCGTTATAGAACTTGAGAAGTGATCGGATTCGACAAACTTCATAATTATATTCATTCACAAACTTAAAGTCTTGGAAGTGCAAATGCTGCCAGTTATGTCTTGCTTCAGGCAAGAAGATGTCCTTTTTGTGATCAAAACGATTAGCCAAAGCGACCCATAGTGCTCGTGGATCTTCCTCAACAAGGTACTCGGTTCGCTGTGCGTCATGAATATCTCTTCGGATGAAGATCATGGCAATGGCTTTCTTAGCTTCGCCAATCGAATTGTCCGTCTCATCTTCAATGGCGGGATGCAAATTCTTTGTAGTAAGGTAAAGCTTCACATCTTGGACCCACTTGAGATAGTTCCTTCCAAAGACCTCCAAAGCGGTGAAGTTGACTATGTTCAAATTTGACGTGTTCCTATCATAAAGTAGATAAACAAGATGTGGTTAGTGTAATGGAGAAAAAATCAATCCATTCACATAGAAGTTGAACATTCAAGTTCTAATAGACATGTATTGGTTTAAATTTACATGAAAAAAACTTAGGGTTTTCATGGATGATGTTTTTAAGGAAAACTTCAGGTTTTCAAATAATGCATGTTTGTAGAAACTTTAGGTTTTGAAATAATTATGAACTTCAGGTTCATATGTTCCTGCAGATAAACACAAATATATATACAGAAATATGCAACAAGAAAATATGCAAATAGAACTTCAGGTCTATAATTATAATTGAATTAATTATTTGGACTTCGGGCCAAATTTAAAGTATGGGTGAAAAATATAAAACCTAAATTGTCTAAAAGAAATAAACAATTAAGCTCGAGGCCCAAAAACATAGGCTGAGCAAATTGAAACATGCGGCCCAGGCTCAAAAATTGGGCTGGGTTGGACAAGGGTTGATCAGGCCCTAAATAAAATGGTTGGGCTGTAAGCCCAATAGCAGCAAAACAGGCTGCAAGAAGACCGGGCCCAAAAACATAGGCCCAAACTAGGATGGTGATCAGGTGCGGTGTGGTGCAGGTGCACCGATGCACCAGCTGTAAGCTAGGATTCGGTGCATCGCAGGCATATGCGATCCAGTGCATACGCCCGACTTTCTGCCCTCTTGCGTAGCCTGAGACAAAAAGTAGGAGATTGTGTGCTTTCGACCCCAATAGTAGGTCTTCGTCGGTGAAGTTGATGGCAGCACATGTGGCACAACACATAGCGCACTCATGAGGTTGAAGTTCTAAACCTTCAACTTTGCATGTATTTGACGAGTAGCTATCGGGATCCATCAATGTTTTTGCTAAAACCTTTTGTATTTCTTTAGGCAATTGCAATGCTTCTTCCATGCTAAAGCGCAAAGGTACGCCTTCTATTTGTGGAGGAATCTCCTCTTGCTTATTGGTAGAATCTCTTTCACTTGAAGGTTCTTCCCCCTCAATTATGTAACAAGTGACCGTGATTGAACTGTGTTTGAGGAAGCCTTTAGGAAAGTACTCTTGTAGGGCCACTAGAGCTCGTAGCTTCCAAACCTTAGGCTATTCTCTACGTGTTGGCTTTGTCATCCTTGCGGCAACTCTTGGTTGGGTCTTCGTAGCATGACGGTGAGGACTTCCTTCTTGCCCTACCTTCCTTGCGTGAGCAATTTGCAGTCGTAGTTGACGTGCCTTCCTTCGTCTCACCAATGTCCATCCTCCATCATCATTACCTAACAAGCCATTAGGAAGGTCTATGTTACTAAAGCGGCTTGCTTCGTTCATGGTGCTTTACTTTTCTCGCGTGAAGCACTTCATGTTTCCCCTTTGACGATTATGGCCGAGGCTTGACTGACGATACACAAAGAGGCATCGGATCAAAGGATCCAAACACAAATGCTTGTTGTGTTTACCGTTGCGACATCCTCAAGATCTATCTCAATTTTTCCTTCCTAAGCAAGTTTCATGATCAACTTCTTTAGCACAAAGCACTTGCCCACCGAATGACTAACGATGCGATGGTACTTGCAGTATTTTGGATCAATCACCAGTTTGTTTCCTCCTATCATTTACACTCGGGCAACTCAATCACCTCTTTGTCGAGCAAATCTTCCAGCATAGCAGCCACGTCGGAGTTAGGGAATGGGTAGGTCTTCTCTTCGAGCTTCTTCAAGGTGCGTACGAATGGGTAGGTCTTCTCTTCGAGCTTCTTCAAGGTGCGCTTACGCCTCTCCTGGTCACGAAAAGGTTCATTCCGTTTCACTTCCTTCTTCTTGTCTCTTGAAGAGATCTTGACGGGAGCTGTGTCTCGTGTAGAGATTTTGACGAGCGCTACGTTGTTCGCCATTGCTTCCTTGGTAGGTTTCCTTGCAGCATTATCCATCTTTAGCCAAAAAACTTTGTCCTTATTCTAGTCAGCGATCAACTCTTTCTTTCCATGATTGGCGATGCTCAACTCCATGTCGTGGGCGTGGGTAGCCAACTCTTCAAAGGTTCGAGGCTTAATGAGTTGAAGAATGTAGTGTAATCCCCAATGCATGCCTTGTACGCACATCTCGATCGAGGAGATCTCCAAGAGTCTGTCTTTGCAGTCGAGACTTAGAGTGGGCCATCGGTTGATGTAATCAACGACTGCTCATCCTTGTACTACTTTGTACTTGTGAGCTCCATTATACTGACAGTGTGACGAGTACTATAGAAACGATTTAAAAACTCTCGCTCCAATTGCTCCCAACTATTGATGGACTAGGGCTCTAGGTCAGTGTACCAATCGAATGCATTCTCGTTCAGAGAGCAGATAAACTGCTTACCGAGGTAGTCTTCCTTAGTCCCCGCATTGTTGGAAGTCTCGATGAAATGGACGACGTGCTGCTTTGGGTTTCCCTTTCCATCGAATTGCATGAACTTAGGTGCCTGGTACCCTATTGGCATCCATAAGCCATCAATCCGCCTCGTATATGGCTTCGAATACAGCAGTGTATCCCGAGAAGTGTCTCCCACCTGTGCTCTGATGGTGTTCGCAATCATGTCCTAGAGCTACTGGATGGAAAAAGAGCCCATCGATGTAGCTCAGTCTCTGGTTTCTGCTTGTCTCTGGCCTTGTATGCCTGACGCTCCTCTTCCTCGCTAGACTCCTGGTCATTTTGATTTTTCCTTGGGTCAGGACCAGCTTTTTCATCATGATGCGCCTTTAACTTGTTCATAAGCGTAGCAATCTATAAGTCTTTTTTTTTCGAAAGTTCTGGTCATCCTTGCAATCGCCTTATTCATCTGAGCCATCTGTTCTTCAATGGAGGTAGTGCGAGCGGTCATGACTTCCACAACCAAAGGATGTGACTCTTTTATAGACATCAAGGATGTTGGCGAAGTCTCTATGCGGCGGTTACTGGTTGGTGATCTGCGGTAGGCTTCCGAGCTTGAGTATGCGTTCGAAGCTGGTGACAATAAGCGCTCTCGTGAACCCTTTGAAGTGAACAAACCTTGCTCGCAGCTCTAAGGTGTCCTTGTGCGTGCCACAACAGCATGATTCGGTGCACCTAACAATGCCAGGCTGATGACAGGCTCGCGCATCTGACGTTCCCCTTGTTCCCTCAGTGGCACCAACTTTGAAGTGGCATGTTGAAGAGTGGTGAATGCCTTCGCCTTGCTCCGGGTTGTGACGCCAATGGATTCTCTACTTGCGGCAGAAGTGCTCAAGCTCCTTCCCTTGGTTGGGAGAATAGCTTGTCCCTTCTTTGATTCCATTGCGTTTGGAGTGTGCTTGGATGTGTTGACTTCCAAACAGAGAAAGAGATGAGAAGTAGAGATAATCATATCGGGCGTGCCAAATTTGTAAACACGAAAATCCTACGACAAATGAGACAAGAACATGTGTACACGAAAATCCTCTGATTCGATCTCCGAAATGTGTAGATGTGTAGCGATGACTTGATCTTGGATGAACGAAGGCCGCAAGGTTTTGGCTCTTGGCCATGAAGGAACCAGCACGTGTAGGGGTGCTTAGTGGTTCTTCACAGGATTTGACAAAGAAAACGAAGGATTTTCCGAGTCTTCTTGAGTGTTTGAATGTTTTGGGGGTTTGAGTGCATGAGAGCTTCAGAATTTCAAAGCTTCAGCGTCTGGGTGTGAAATGATTTCTGGACCCTTTTCTTTGCCTTGGAGCCTCCTATTTATAGACTTTCCAAGCCTTAACTATGGATGGATTTGGCCTTGATTGTGGGCTTGATTAATTGGCGAAAGAATCAAGACTTGATTGCTGGGCCAGTTCGTGATTTAACTCCATCAATTAACATTTGATTTCATTAAAATCAAATAATTCCTTTCCGCCAAGTGTTGACATGTGTCCTTCTTGATGACTCGTCCGATTTTGTTGAGTCACACGCCATGTGTACAATTTGTGCGACACATGGCGCATGCCACGTATGCCCTGGCACGTCGAAAGTTTAATACGTTGGTGAACATTTATTTCACTGAAGTTTTGATGTCTACAAAACCGTTAATTTATTTAATTTATATAAAATTATTAAACTTTTTTATAAAGACAATATTTCCTTATACTATATAAAAAATAAAGGCTTAGCTGTCAAAATGGTCCTTGTGTTTTACTCTATCGGCCAATTTATTCCCCGTGTTTTTAATTTGGCCAAATTGGTCCCTGTGTTTTCATCGGTTAGCCAATTCAAGACATTTTGTTAAAAGACCGGTAAAATTGACATGTGTCAGGCATGTGAGAGGACAAAAATGTAATTTTATGTATACGTACTAAACAGATACGATGTTTATCTTTAGACATTGACGCTTCGTTCAATTCGCTTGAGTACTATGCGATTTAGGACATTTCAATTTTAACAGTCTTTTAACGGATTGTGGCTAATAGAGGTAAACACTGGGGCAAATTTGATCAAATTAAAAACACAGGGACTAAGTTGGCCGATAGAGTAAAACATAGGGACCATTTTGACATTTTGTCTCGAACACAGCATCTACAAAATTT
The DNA here is from genome assembly GCA_024362995.1 of Heteromeles arbutifolia. Taxonomy (NCBI): domain Eukaryota; kingdom Viridiplantae; phylum Streptophyta; class Magnoliopsida; order Rosales; family Rosaceae; genus Heteromeles; species Heteromeles arbutifolia. Next base: position 7,523,017 of record JANCRC010000015.1, read on the forward strand.
GAAGGCATCTCATTTTCTTTCTCTGCCGTACATTTTGCCATATCGCATGCAACGTGAGTGCACCACCCTAGAATTGTAAAATTACTATAAAACCACGACTCATTGTAAACACTACCCTCCCCGCAAGTTGCATTTGAGTACAAAAAGTGCATATACATACATTGTATATTTTATATATATGTACATATCTCTTTTTGTCACACTGCACTACCAAACACCATCATTTATTTCATTGTAAATCACAAATTATTGACGAGTAAGTGTGGTTTGTCTTGATGGTCAGGAATTTCTCTTCAATATACTTCGTATTGGGTCAAACCCTCTACTTTTTCTTACTGTAGAATAGAAATATCGTTTGTATTAAAAAAATATATATATTATTGATCGGCATTTCAGTAATTTTTGTTTATTATTTATCATATTATCCATTCTTAATTCTCAAAATACAAATAACTCAAATATAATAATTGTGATTTGTCATTAAAAAAGCGTGACTGATTGATTAGAGAGAGTGAAAGAGGTAAGAAATTTTTTCCAAATGCATGTAATTACTAAATATAGTAGCCAGACTAACAAGACTGTATTTAGTCTAAATAAAGGCCAAAGCTCCACATTCTCCTTTATATCATCACTCTCTTCTTCTTCTTGCATACAAAAACAGAGAGAGAGAGCAGCTCAGGAAAGCTTTTGCAGGTCTCTTCTAACACTCATCCGACACTTTGATATATTAATCCAATCATCCCAATTCCAATTCCATATCATTAATTAATTAATTAAATGCAATTAGATGCTTAATTAACATCACTTTTGCTATCTGATCATCCAAACTTTGATCCATCCATCCATCCATATGATTCAAGTTCTACGTTGTTTAACTTTGCAATTATCTTCTTTTTCTTTTCTGGGTTGGTAATCTAATATGACAGATTGATAGAGATATGATCATGGTGAATTTCTTTCTGATTGGTTATCTTAAAATTCAATCACCTCAATTGGCATCAATTTTGGTGCACATCAAAGTTTAGATCTGGATCTTTCACTATTCATTCACTGATTAACTCGTACTTGATGATGATGACGACGATGTTCAATTTAAGTTAAAAGTGTTTGATCTGCTTCTTGCATATTCTTGACTGTTTAAGTATGCGTCGAAAAAATTGGGCTCAGGGCACATGCTAATTGGCTTGATATAATAAAACAGAGAGAGAAGTTCATTTTCTTATTTAGTTGGTCGGTGCGTGATTTGATCATGCAACTTTAATCTACGGCTGGCGTGTATTTGGGCCTTGGCCTCGGATCAAAATTCGAAATCAAATTTGGGGTAGCCTTTTGGGCCTTAAAATGAGATGAACTGGTGTGATCCATGAATAAGATTCCGTTTGAAATGCTTATATAAGTAAGGAGCTTTACTCTCTTTAAGCATCAAAATACAATAAACAGGGTTGAAATTTAACTAAATAAGACTTTGTTAAAGCCCTTTTATTGTAAGGGCACCGGATAATAGCATGTTTACCGACTCAAAATGGATGAAATTCATGAACCAGAGAAGTTAAAAATAACAAGGATAATGAACTAGAAAGTAACTCCTAGTTGGGGATTCGAACTTAAGACTTAAGACGCATAGGTAAATACTTTTAATCATTTGAACTACGAACTTCTTCCCGATTCTTCAAGCATTAAATTAATAGTTACGATGTGAGTCTCACAAACTTCTTTTTTATCCCTTGTATATAGGACGACAAAAATTGACAATCGAAATAAGTACAATACTCACATGTAAATAAACACAAGAAAAATCATAAATCTGAATTGTTTCAATACACATGTGACATGTCAGTAAATAACACATAAAAACTAGTTCCTCATCCTTTTTCTTGTTCTTCTGGTCACTTTGGAACGTTTGCCCAAGTTTTTGACTTGCAAAGTTTTTTCTTTCCCGATCATTAATTTTGTTACTCAAGGCCTTATTTGGCAGCTCGACTGTACTTACTATTTGAGTCTGATAGAATAAATAGTCATTAAATAGTACTAACTAAATTAGTTGAACGTTTGGTGTAATATCGGACTAATGATCGTATTATTTATACTATATTTGGTGTGGTACTCCATCGGATAAGAAAGACTTAAAAATATTATTATTTTAAAGAGAAAATTTGATGATTGATGAATATGGAACAATGGTGAATATCCTTGGATCTCTTTCCTTGTAGAAATAGTTTTTTCTTTTCATTGATTTGTGAATCTCAAGCTAAGAGAGCCATTCCCTAGAGTACCACACCAAATATAGTATAAATACCAATCCTTGGATCTCTGCCCGTTGATCATAAATACCAATCCCCGGAGTCGAGCAAAAAGATGAAACTCTTCAGATTTGAATCGTTCTGGCTTGATGAGGAGGGGTGTAGAGATGTCATAGAATCGAGGTGGAGGGGGCCAAATGGTGTGGGGTGGATAGAAAGATGGCATCAGAAACTCAACTCTTGTCGAATGGGGCTTGTTGAATGGAGTCGGGGTAAATTATGCAGAGGGAGTGAGGAAATCCAATGTTTAAGTAATAGGCTCCATGACTTGCAACATAATTGGGAGGAGAATGGAGAGCAAATTAAAAGCCTTTCTGATCAACTTGATAGGTTGGAGGAACGGGAGGAAAATTTTTGGCATCAAAGATCCCGAGTTAAATGGCTGTAGGCGGGTGACTCGAACTCGAAGTTCTTCCGCCAAACTACTGTTCTGAGATGAAGAGCGAATCGGGTGGACAAAATCCAAAATGGGAACGGCACTTGGGTAGAGGACGAAGTCGGGATCCGCCGGACGGTTGACAATCATTTCTCCAATCTGTTCAAATATGTCGGACAACGTGATTGGGGCTCCATTCTGGACTGCATTGACCAGGTTGTTAATGACGAAATGAATGATTCCCTCTCTAAGCCGTTGATAGGAGCATATTTATGCGGCTTAGTTAGCTTGTTTCTTTGCATTTATTTAGTTAGTTTCCACTTATTAGAGTGTTTTAAGCTATTTTCGTGTGTTTTTAGGTTCAAATGACAAAGTTGGCAAGAAAGTGCAATTTGGAGCATTTTAGAGCAGTTTTGGGCTTAGAATGGATAGCACATGTATGAAGCAAGGTGGATGGACGAATTTGATGTTCAAGAGAGGCTAGGAATGTGCAAAAGAGTTGGAGAAATTAATTCAAGTCATTGAAGATAAGGAATCAGCTAAAATGAATGAGCATTATCTAAAACCTTATCCAACCTTATCTTATCCAAACTAACTTTATCTTACCTTATCTTATCTTATCTTATCCTGTCCTAATCTTATCCTACCTTAATTCCAGCTGCAAAGGGGATTCCTTTTCATATTAGGACACCAAAACCTATTTTTAGAAGGCCTTTTCCTTCTAGAAACATGCCACAACACTCATTTCTATAAGCCCTAAAAATCTGGCGCCCCAACCTTTCTAGAAGGCCTTTTCCTTGTTGGATTGGAGTCCTAAATCCTTTTCCTTGACAACCTAGGCCAAGTAATCCCTAGGCCTATATATACCTCAATCTGCCGCACCATTCAAACCACCACCCTCTACCATAACTCACCTACATCCATCCACCACACACTCATTATGTTGCAGCTGTGCAAGGAAGGAGAAGAACTTGGAGCCGTGCTTGCCATTCAAGACGTTGGATTGCTGGAGCGTTTCTAGGTGTATTCTATCCTTTGTTTTCAATGTTTAAATGTATTTATCTTTGTTTAATTGCGAACATGAGGAACTAATTTCTTTTTAGCTAGGGGAGAATTCAAAGTCATAAACATATATGTGATATGAGTTGATTACATCCAGTTATTAGTTCATAAATCGTGAATGCAATTTGCTTAACTGTTTGATTTAAAACTTATTCTTGTATGTTGATTAGGGATGCATACTTAGTTTGCATGCATGAATTTGATGCTAAAATATAAGGTAGTTTCACCTAATAGTTTCAAACTTATATTTACAAGTAATGGAGGTTGCTAGTCATGATCGCGTTAAGTAAATTCCTGGCAGGAGTGTCATGCAGTCATAGTCACGAATGCCTTGTCAATGCTTATGATTTTCACAGAGCTTAATGATCTTTGATATATATCTCTAGTATGCAGTCATATAGGGAATTTGATAAGAATAATTTGGTTGCGGCGCTACGTCCAATTCAATGAACTTAGGAAAATTTGAAGGTTAATGCGTGCAGTCACGGTTAATTTGGGGCATTGTCATTCATGGTTTATAGAAAGAATAACTGGAAATCGATATTGCATATGTGTCATGTGTGGAGAATGACCCTCTAGCTAGCCATTCACCCATTTAAATCACCAATTCGTTCAAACTTTGTTTAAGTTTACAATCTGTTTGTTTTTACTTTAAATTCGTCCAAAACCCAATCCCCTTTACTTTCTTGTGTCAACTTAGTTAGAATCTGTCTAACTAGTGTTTTTAAGTGTTTTGAGTCAATTTAAAACCAATTTTCGTCTGAAGTACTCCCTAGTGTCTGTTTTGAGTCTATTTGCTTGTTTTGTGCTGTTTTGAGTTATTCTAGTTAGTTTTGAGTCTTTTCAGTTTATATTGAGTCTTTAGAGTCTAGTTTAGTGTTTTAAATTTAGTTTTGTGTTTTTGAGTCAGTTTCAAGTGTTTTAGCACTCCCTTCTAATCCCCGGCCTAGAACGATCCCTATTTACATCTATACTACAATTGTCAACAAGAGGGTTTAATTTGTGTGCTTATATATTTCACACCAGCCATTCACTCTAGAGGAGATAAAGGATGCAGTCTTTAACATGGGTGGGCTTAAGGCCCCGGGTCTTGATGGGTTCCACGGAATTTTCTTCCATTCTTTTTGGAATACCATTATGGATGAAGTGAATGGTTTGGTGAGCGATCTGGTTAATGGCAGGGTTAGCCCGAAGTCTGTAAATTCGACGTTTATTGTCCTTATCCCGAAGGTGCCCATCCGAGAGAACGTTAGTCAGTTCCGGCCAATAAGCCTCTGTAACTACTCGTATAAAGTTGTCTCAAAGGTTCTAGCTAATCGCCTTAAACCTTTGTTGCCATCCATAATTTCTCCCAGTCAGAGTGCGTTTGTGGCGGGGAGGCAAATCCAGGACAATATTCTTATCGCCCATGAAGTTTTTCACTTTTTGAAAATGAGGAAGTCTAAAGGCTTGTTCGAGTTGGCTTTGAAGATTGATATGAACAAGGCCTACGACAAGGTGGAGTGGGACTTCCTTGAAGAAATTATGATTAGAATGGGGTTTAACTCAAATTGGATCAAATTAATTATGGGTTGTGTTTCCTCAGTTGACTTCTTGGTTCTAATAAATGGGCAACCTGGAAAGAAGTTTGCTCCCTCTCGGGGGTTGAGACAAGGGGATCCAATTTCACTATACCTCTTCCTTATTGTTAGTGAAGTTCTTGCTCGGCTTATTCATTGTGCTACCGAGTATGGCTACCTGGAAGGCGTCAAACTAAGTTCTCAAGGCCCGATGCTCTCCCATCTTTTATTTGTTGATGATACGCTCATCTTTCTTAAGGCCTCTCCCATGAACTGTCAGAACATTGCTCATATTCTGGATGCGTACTGCCATGCTTCAGGGCAGGAGCTCAGTTTGCATAAATCTTCAGTGTTTTTCAGTAACAACATGCCGGGGGAAGTTCATGATGAGCTGCAACTATTACTTAGAATTCATTCGGTGGTGAACCCGGGTAATTATCTTGGTGTGCCAACTATATGGGGGAGTTCTAAGAAGGCTGCCTTGGCTTATGTAAAGGACAAAGTTCTCGCTAAGATTCAGGGATGGAAACATCATTTTCTATCCCAAGTAGGTATGGAGGTTCTCATCAAGGCTGTTGCCCTAACCATTCCCGCCTACCCCAAGCACGTCTTCTTGTTTCCTGACACTTTATGTGATGACATTGATTCTGCCATAGCTAGATTTTGGTGAGGTCAGAAGGGGGCGAACGTCGCATTCATTAGACAAGCTGGGCGACTCTGTGCAAGGCTAAGACAAATGAAGGCTTAGGCTTCCAAAACTTAAAAGAATTTAATCGGGCTCTCCGTGCCAAGTAGTGTTGGAGGCTTATTCATGAGCCTAATTCTCTCTGGACTCAAGTAATCAAAAATCGATACTTTCTCTTTGTGCCTTTCCTGGATGCAAAGAGGGAAGAAAGATTTTCTTGGGCCTGGTCGAGCCTCCTTGCCAGTAGAGATTTGCTGCTTCTTAGATCTCATTGCCATGTCATGGCGGGTGATCATGTGAGGGTGTGGGTGGACAAATGTATTCCTTCCCTACCATCCGGACATCCTACACCTTTGGCTGAGGACGGATATAGGGGCTTACTTGTTGTCTCCTATTTAATTGATCAAGAAAACACTGCTCGGCAACTGGACACCATTAGTGATCTTTTATCTCCTGAGGATCGCGAAGCCATTCTTGCTACCACCATTGGTGATCCTGCGCAGTATGATAACCTTATTTGGTCTAGTGATCGAAGAGGAAAGTTCTCAGTAAAATCGGGTTATAGATGGTTGGACGATCGAAATGGGAGATCTCATCCCCCGCATCAGTCAAGTTCGGATTTTTTTGGGTCCAAGCTTTGGAATTTTATTTGGTCTTTGGATGTTCCCCCCAAGATTAGAAATTTCATGTAGCGGGCCCTTAGATCGGGACTTGCAACGAATCTCGGGCTATTTATCAAAAGGTGTGCCTCCTTCCCTATATGTCCTTTATGTAATTCTTCCGAGGAATCGGTGGTGCATCTTCTGCTACTTTACCCGTGGGTGGGACAGATATGATTCAGAAAGCCGCTGGGTCTCTGTGTGGATCGTGGGTCTATTACTTCATTGCAAGGGTGGATTTTGGGTTGAATCTTGGTTCTAAGAAAGAGGGGTAGAATGCCTTGTCTATCATTGCCTTCACTTGTTGGCATATATGGAAGGTAAGGTGCAATGGTGTGTTCAACAATAAACTCCCATCTCCTACTCAATCCCTCTTTGCTCTGAATGATGCCCTTGCCTCTTTTTGGGAGGCTCGTTCCAGGTTGCCCCTTTCATCCTTCCCGCGGATCACAACTCCAAGGCCTTGTGCCCATTGGATCCCCCCCACCTCGGAATTTTGTGACAATTAATGTTGATGCTTCTTGGAAGCCTTGCCTTCTTGGTGAACTGAGTGGCGGGTTTGTTGGTCTCGTGGTTAGGGACTTGGAGTATAGCTGCCTTATGGTGCGGCGAAGGGCGATAAGAGCCACAAATGTGCGTTCGACAGAGGCGTTGGCGATCCTTGAATGGTGTTTATTGGTTCTACAGCAAGGCTTCTCAAACATCATCATCGAATCTAACTCGTTGGAGGTAATTTATGCTCTTAGGGGTAAGATTGATGACTGCAGTTGGGAGGCGTTCCTTTTCCTCTCCAGAATTTGTGGATTGCGGAATTCCTTTTTAGCTTGCTACTGGTCTTGGGCTCCAAGATCAGCTAATCAAGCGGCGAATTTTGTGGTGTCTCATTCAGGCGCAGAGATGTGTGACAATGTCTGGGTTTTTAGACCCCCATCTTTGCTTATTGGTATCCTGAACAAAGACGGCCTTCTGTGCCCCCTGATTTAGCTTTTGGTTGCTAGGAGGATGGGTTGATGCGTGTCTTGTATGTGTCTGTTCGTATCCCTTCCTCTCTTCTTTTTTTGTTGCCGTTTAGGCCTGTTAGCCTTGTTGGCTCTCTTGCCTTTTCTGTGGCTTCCTTCTGGTTTAATCTAATCAGCTCTTTCAAAAAATAAAAATAAAAATAAAAAATAATCCCATGGTTTTGGGATGTATAATTAAGCGGGTGTCAGCCGAATAAAATACGTTCAGTCGAACTATTAATCTGATGACTATTTAATTTATACGGACACCAAATACCCGACTTCGTATTATTAATCCTACCCGTTATGTTATATGGAGTACCAGGCCTAACTTGGCCATATAAATAGAAGTATTAGCCATATTGCTTTCTTCTTGTTTTGACTAACACTTCGTCATATTGCTTCCTTCTTAATTTTCCATCTTGGTGTGTTGGTTTTCTTTCTAGTGTGATTTATGCGTGAAGCGGTGGAGTAGTTTGATTTGATGGATGCGTGAAGCGGTGGAGTAGTTTGATTTGATGGATCTAATAGATCATTTGAGGCTAAAATCTTAATATTCTTTTTTGTTGGAAATTTGAAGGATAGGTGATGGATTTTTTTCTTCAAATTGTTTTTAGAATTGTAGGAATATTTTTCAAAACATATCACACAAGAATATGTTTTGTCATTAAGCGTGTAGTTTTATGACAAAACTCATACTTAATCAAGTTTATTTAAAAAATAAAAATAAATACACATTACAAGTTAATAGTGGAATGATATATGATAGAAGCACATTTATGCGACTTAGTTAGCATGTTTTCTTGCATTTTCTTAGTTAGTTTCTACTTATTATAGTGTTTTAAGCTATTTTCGTGTGTTTGTAGGTTTTAAGTGTCAAGATGGCAAAAAGAAGCAATTTGGAGCATTCTAGAGCATTTTTGGGCCAAGATTGGGTAATGCAAGCATGGAGGCAAGTTGATAGACGAAATTGAAGATATAAAGGCTTGAAATCAGCTAAGAAGATGGAAGAAAGAAGTCAAAGATAAAGAAGATAAGGAATCAGCTCAAAAGAAGGAGAATTATCCAAAACAATCTTATCTTATCTTATCTTATCCAATCCTTATCTTATCCAATCTTATCCTAATCTTATCCTAACCTGTTTTCTTCAGTTTAGGGGACTTAAAACCTGATTTCTAGAAGTCCTATCCATTCTCCTACAAAAGTGGCGCCCCAAACTCTTCTAGAAACCCCAAAATCTGCCAGAAAACACATTCCTTCTAAAACCCTAAAAATTTGGCGTCTCCTTCCCTTCTAGAATCCTTTTTCCTTGCCTTGCAAGGCATTCCCTGCCCTAATCCTATTTTTCTGCTAAGTCCAAGTCCTAAACTGATTTCCCTAGGGTTTGCCATGCTATATATACATATTTCCAAGCCCTGCCGCATACCACCACCCATTCATACGAATTCTACACCACCCTCCATATACATCCATTCATCCATCCACATAACCATTCTCGCCAGAAGCCCTTCCCCACTCTCTGCCGCACCCTTCCTTCACCATTCTCCATAGTTTCTGACCTAATTCACTCCCTGCCGCACCATACATCCATCCTAGCCAATAACCCAGCCTTCTACACCATTCATAACCCCCAAAAACTCATCACCAACCCTTGTGCCGCAGCAAAGAAGAGGAGAAGAAGCCCTGGACGTGCATGCCATTCAAGTTCGAATTGCTGGAAGTTTTAGGTGTTTCCTTTCCTTTGATTTCAATGTTTAAATTCAATACTCTTTGTTTTGTACGTATGAGGAACTAAACCCCCCTTGGCTAGGGGGGGATTCGAAACCATGTTTATGCTTGCTATATGACTTGATTACCTCTAATTGCGTTTCATAAGTTGTGAATTCAATTTACTTATCTTTTCATATTAAAACTGATTTGTGTGTGTTGATTGAGGTGGCCAACTTAGTTTGCATGCATAAATCTAATGCTAGGATATAAGGAAGTTTCACCTAATCGTTACAAACTTATATTCACAAGTAGTAAAGGTTGATGATCTCAATTGTGTTAAGTAAATTCTTGGCATAAGTATCATGCGCTTTCATAGTTACAAGTGCCTCGTCAATACTTATGATTTCCATTGAACGTAATGATCTTTGATTGTATCTCTAGTATGCGCTTTCATATAGAGAACTCTTGAAGAATAATTTGATTGTGATGCGCATTTTCCGTCCAATTCATTGACATAAGGGAAATCTGAAAGTTAATTTAAGCGGACCTAATTAATTTGGAGTGTTGAGAATTCGTGGTTGATTGACTTGCAATTAGAAATCGTCTTGTATGCAAGTATGTCATGTGTGGAGAAGAACCTCCTAGTTATCCCATCATCCATAGTTTTCACCCAATTTCGTGTAGATTTCATTAGTACTTTAAGTTTCTTGTTTTGTTTTCAAATTCGTCAAAACCCAATCCCCCTTTACTTTGTTGAGTCATATTAGTTAGAAACTGTTTTAGTTTGTGTTTTTGAGTATTTTGAGTCAAGTTAAAACTTATTTTCGTCCAAAATTGTGTTTAGAGTCCAAAACTGCCCAGAAAGTGGTTTTAAGGCAGTTTTGAGCGTTTGTTTGCTGTTTTGAGTCTTTTGGTTTGTTTTAGTGTTTTAGACTTTAGTCTTGCATTCTTTGAGTCTAGATTAGTGTTTTTAAACTTTGTTTTTACATTTTTGAGTCAGTTTCAAGTGTTTAGCAATCCTTCCTAATCCCCGGTCCAGAACGATCCCTACTTGCATCTATACTACAATTGTCAAAAAGAGGGTTTAATTTGTGTGCTTATATATTTCGCATCAATATAACATGTTGTTGCAGTCCTATCGGATTAGAAATGTGATTGTGTAAATCCTAGTATATCTAGGAGTATTTTGTAGTTACCCATTAGGAGTTGATTACCTATTAAGAGATGTAATACTATAAGGGTAAGGATGATACCCTTCCTACTACCATAAATAAAGGCACAAAGGGGTGATACAACACACACCTCATAATTAAATCTCTCTCTTTCTCTCTATTCCTTAGATCGCTCAGTTAATTAGGCCTAAAACACGTTATCAGCACGCTCTTGCTAAAAGCTAAGAAACTGAAGGATCGTAGGAGGAGGCTATCTTTTACAAATTCAAAGGCTTTCAATCGTTTTCTGCCAATCAGGTTCTTCTAAAATAAATTAAGATATTTAAAAAAAAACCTTGAAGCATTAAAACATTCTTCATGATGCTTGAACCCTCTATATTTATATTTTCCTTCCAATTATATATATCGTATATATGTTCATATATTTTGTCAATATATATAATTGTTCATGCATTACGCATATATGCTATGTGGAATTGTGAGTCAAAGAATTGAAATTAATTTAGAAGTAATTAAGGTTTTTAACCTTAGAATTTGAAGAAAAAAAAAATGGAAATTTGGGTTTTTTTTTTTTGCAGCACCGCTACAACACCACCGTGGCCCCACCACAAGGACCATCGCGCTGGCCTAAAGCCCAGCCATGGGATGGACCCTCTCGAGATGGCGTCGTTCCGACACCTTGCACTGATCGCAGCAGCTCTTTGGGCTTGCTGCCACTACACAGCAGCCATGCCTTGGCCTGGATTGGATCGCACCATGGGCCTAAAGACCCGAGTCCACACCCGCATGCCTGAAGCCATGCTGGGCTTCGTCCCCTCGCCCCAGCTTGCCTACAGTAGCCTTCTTGGTTACTGGGTTTCCCTCGTCACAGCTCAACCACAAAGCCATCTCCGGTTAGGCTTTGCAGCACCCTAACCCAAAACCAGCTTCGGCTGGGCTTGCTTGCGCCTTGGACTGAAGCGCAATCAGCCAGCCCACGAGGCTGGGCTTACCCATACAGCCCAAATCGAAACCCAGCTTCGCTGGGGTTTCCACACGCACACCCGCAAGCCTTTAGGCTTACCCCATGTGTCTGACCTAACCCAACATGTCAGTCTTCACGGCTGGGCTTCCCAAATTGGACCCGTGGCCTGCAGCCACCCGAGCCCAATAAGCCTATAGGGCATTGCCCTACTCACGGCACCCATGCCCACAGTGCTTGGGCAATGGTTCTTCGAATCCAATGCTAATTTTTGGCATTCTAAATAATTTTAACCCGAAAGTTATAATTATTTTGCCTTCTATGATCGACCCCGAATGGTCTCAATCTATTGAATTAATTAAAGTAACCAGCAATCCATTAATCTGACAATTAATCCAAAATTATTGGCCTGAAGTTCACTTTTTGGCATTAACGATTCAATAAATTATTTCGTCTCTTTGAACCGTTGACTCTCTTTCGTAGTCTTGAAGCACTCACACTTAGGTTCCTGTAGCAATCCACAAATCCACTACACTTTATTGTATATTATATTCTATGTTCTTACAGGTACCCCTATATATGAACTAAACGTTCATAACTAAATTGAACATGTAGTTTCGAATTTAGTGCATTTGAAGCCCGAAGTTTTCATTCAAAACTTACCACATGAAACATGTAGCTTTCATGCATAAATTAAACCAATACATGTCTATAGAACTCGAATGTTCTACGATATATGTCTATACGACTAACCACGTTTTGGTGTACTCTCTGTCTTAAGGACATGTCGAACTTGAACAAGCTCGATTTCACCGCTCTAGAAGTCTCCAAAAGAAACTACATGAAGTGGGTTCAAGACATGAAGCTTCATCTTACTTCAAAGAGTCTTAGAGGTACCATCAAGGAACCAGCCGACGATGCACCCGTCGACGAAGCTTAGAAAGCTACTGCTATAATCTTCGTCCGAAGACACATCTATAATGCACTGTAGACAGAGTACCTCGTAGAGAAGGATCCCTGTACCCTCTGGCTGACTCTGGTGGATCGCTTTAATCACCAGAAAGACATCTTCTTGCCTGAAGCAAGACACGATTGGCAGCATTTACACTTCCAAGACTTTAAGTCTGTGAATGAATACAACTCTGAAGTTTGCAGAATCCGATCACTACTTAAGTTCTGTAACGATGACTTAACCGAACAAGATCTCTTGGAGAAGACCTGTTCGACATTCAATGCCACAAATATTGTCCTGCAACAACAATATGGGGCATATAAGTTCACAAAATTTTCGGATTTGATATATGTTACACTTTTTATTGAAAAGCAGAACCAGGCTTTGATGAAGAATCATCAAGCTCGACCTACCGGCTCGAACACCGCTCCTGAAGTACACGCGACAACTTCGAACAGCCAAAATCGACAAAGATCCCGTTGTGGCCGTGGCAAAAGACGACAAGCTCTACCATGGGCCAAAGGTCCATCGAACAGAGGCCCATCCAATGGAGGAAACTTGACCCAGAAGCGCCAACCCCTTGCCCCAAAGCCTTAAACTTCTAGAATAAGGGAAAAGCTACCGTTCAATCAGATTCCACTGAACTGGACATGTGTTACCGTTGTGGATCATGAAGGAAAATTTGTGAAAAACATGTTCATTTGAGCAACATCTATGGCATGCAATTAACATTTAAAGGCGGAATCATGCTTGTATGCACTCAAAACAAAACATTACCCATGAAATTCAAAGCCTAGTAGTTATGGTGAACCAAGACTCAACTCAAATCTTAAATAAAGGAGTTGAGAAACTTTTATACCTTTGAAGCACCTCTTTGCTTAGCAAAGGTTAATCACCCATGTGAGGGCCTTCTTTCCTTTGTCTCCTTGCTCCTTGGCTCGATGGATATGGATGGAAGAATTGATTCTCCAAAAGTCCCCAAGGTAGGAGACCTCTAATTTTCGACACCAAGGATGGTGAAGGAAGAAGATGAGTGACCTTGGAGGAGGAATGATTGCTAGCTAATCCCCTCCAAGGGGGCCGGCCTCCTAGAGAGAAAGGGAGAGACATGTTCTCTCCAATTTTCTCCAAAAGAAACCCTAATGATGAAATGGCAATAAAGTTACCTTTATACCTCATCACAATGGAGTGGCAAACTTGCAATTAAGCCAAGTTCACTGCCCTTCTCTATATGGCCGGCCACTTAAGGGTTTATTGGGCTTTCAAGCCCTTTGTGTTTTCAAGTTGTCATACATCTTGAGCTAATGGGCTTGACATTCAAATCCCATTGGGCCTTGCGAGCCAAAACTAACCCGAGGTCTATAACGAACTTATTCGTTTGATTAATTAACTTATTAATTAATCCTAGCCATAAATAATTAAACCATTTAATTATCCTTACTCATCTTCGTTATATCCTTCAATCATTACCTTACACGGTGTGGGATCCATTAGGTTCCTTTTAGCGAGGCAGTGGGCAATTAGAACTCTTACTAATCAATCTGAATTGAAACTTACTTTCAATTATCCCTTTAGTGATTATACATCTTCAGGGCTTCCACAAGCCATGAGTGACACCTAGCAGTATTTCATGGCTACCCAAGCTAATCAGAAGAGGTTGGAGAACCTATTCAGTTTGGGATTACAATGCAATACGGTCTTTCTCTAATACAATACTCTTGACCACATTGTTTGGTTTAATAGTTTATTCATGTCTACTATCCAATGTGATTCTCTTACTTATATGATTACCTTGAATGTGATTTGGAACAAATTCCTAAATCTCATTCATACTCTGGCCAGAGATTCTAAATCATATCATAGAGTATTCTCCCTCAACGTTTGAAGGTTAGAGATCCCTTGTTGCGCATTCACTTGCCTCCATGGCTAAGTGGCTTAACCCCAACTATGCCGTGGACACCCTCTGATTGAGTGACTTTGACATAGCCAAAGATCAAGGACCTAACCACAAGACAACTATGATGACTCAGGTCAAATGACTACTTTGCATTATCCCAACCAAGAGTTCTCATGTGACATGAGTATGAGAACTCCTCGTTGATCGCGTTCAGTGGACTCATTTACTATTGAGCACCTACGTACTTATCTTGGTGTCAATCACACCAATGAGTTGAGACCAATCACTCTCCCTAAGAGAAGACATAGCACGTACTGATCTTGACGGACTGTCAATGCCCAATTGGCAATCCTATGATCAGGAACATTTAGGATATGTATTCGAAAGAGAATGGTCTCATGAATCTAACTTCTTTAGATCACATTCTCCCTATTACATATTCCTTGGACTTATCGTTTAAGCATATAACATTTATATGAGACGGCTTAAAACAATAATCTTTGCTCTTTATATTAAACTAGATTAGTTTAACATGTGAAATGTCCGTAAGGTATCATCATATGATTGGTTTTAGGGCACATTTCCAACAATCTCCCACTTGCACTAGAGCCAATCAGCTTGGTCATCAGTGATGATACCTCTTCTGTAGTCATTTCAAAAATGGCTGAGTAGTAGGCCTAGACAATGGATATCTATATGTTATCCATAGAAGCAACCTTGAGAATAACGACATCACCATTATACATGATTCTTAATCATATGGTTCAGTCTCTCATTTGAGTTCGGATCTTGATGAGACCTTGATTCCCTGGCTTGAGCTATCGCCCCATTAGTGTCGTAGTGTCGGCACACTACAGACACTTTCTGGTTGGAACCGAATGGAGAGTTCATAAATGAACTTTCCCATCCAAACAACATTGTTGTAAACTTCTATATGGCGATATATATTTTGCATTCATGATGGAAGACACTAAAGTCATTACCTTTAATGTTTCCACCCAAATATCTCTTCAGTCATAATAAAGAGATATCCAATTATCTCTTCATTCAAAATGAAGAGACATCCAATGATGGATACGATATTAGATTCATAATCTAATACTTTTACGCTTCCATTGCGTTACTCTAATTCTTCCTCATTCTTGAGGAATCTATCCTTTAGTATTTCTTAAATACATAAGGACTCACTTGACAGTTGCCTTGGTTCTGATCCTGGGCTTGCATTGATATCGTCTTGTACCAACCTTGGTACAACTCATATCAACGCTTTTCATACAATATGAAATACATAAATCACCTTTCTGCGTACGCATAAAGGATTCTATTTACGCATTAATTCTTTGGGAGTCAAAGGGGTACGATCCCTTTGTGAAGAGCAACTTCCTAGTCTTACTAGAATTGTCCTTCTGACTAAAGTTTATCATCATATGGGAAACTTCCTAGCATCTTTTGTCTATCATTAGGGATTGATATAATCAAATTATATATACTGAAATCTATCATTATAGATTTCCATCCCATGTATATAGACTATGTCTCCCATATACATTATATCATTATAGAACGTTTAAAGTCATAACTTTTAACGAAGAAGAATTCCATTCATTTCTAAAATTAATATATCATATATATGTTCAAATTTAGGAATACAATTAACTCCCACTAATCTTTTGTAAACCTAGTAAACAAAAGATTCATTTACATCTTTATGAGAAATCAAACGATTTGATCTTTCTCTCATAAGACGCTTACAGCTCCCACTAGCTTGCTAAGATTCATGATGGATGGATCTTTACAACTTACAGGTCTTGTGATTCTTAGTTTTAGACATATATTATCAAGACTATCTTGGTAATGGTTTCGGAAACCCATATTATGTCCAAACATTCAATCACCGTTTAGTTGTAGTTAGCAATCCTCGAATTAATGGAAACCAAGACTACGTCAAAGATGGTTTCTTCCAAGTCAACCAATCTCTTTGATTGTAGTCACCTTAAGCTACCAATTAGCTACGAAGGTTTCATTATTTCGGGTCAAATGGTACTATACCATTTCCTTGAGTAAATGTTGTATATACACTCAATGTAGTCATAAGGATTTTCATTCTTATTTCTTTCGAATTAAGAGGTGTAACTCTATGACATGGTCATAAAGTTCAAACCATTCAACTGAGACGGTTTATAAATCCTTCTCAACTACATTTGGAGCTTGTGGTGTAGGAACTAGGTTGTTATATTTGTTGATCATCATCTTGTCACTCAAAGAACCCATTCTTTGAGTTCTATCTCTCGTTCATTTGCTCTATCTTAGGCAAATCCTACTGTAAGATTACAATGAACTACCCAACAAATAACATTTATTAGTTGGTTTATATAAGTGATATCCAAAAGTTAATTTAAGGATATCCCACAAGATTGTTCTCAAACAAATATTGCTTATTAGCACACAACCCCAAATCTTAACACGATTAAGACTTGTCTTTCTTTCCAACTACATCCTATGGAGTTATGAAAATTTTGGAGGATCTTCTAATTGACAATCATATTGTCTTAGAAGTATGTATATCCTATATATGTGGGTAATTGATAACATCCAACGAACTAAGTCTTATTCAAGTTCGTTATTCTCCTAATGGAGAAATCCGTTATCTTATGATGCTACTTTCCTTGATTTCTATCAAGGAAACTCTTCTAAAGTGTTATACTTCCTTGGATCAAATCTAAGGAGGTAAATACTTTAGACGTCTTACTCATCAACTTTCATTCTTGAATTCTTTGAAACCTTTTGCAAAGTATTCGGACTTTTGTTTATTCAAAATAAATGATAGTCCAACCAAGAACGATCTTCGGTGAATGTCATACAACATGAGTAGTATTATGTTGTGGACAAGTGCCACTAACATCTAAGTGAATTAACCTCAACTACTTTGTGATTCTTTCTTCTTTCCTAAAGAATAAAGATTCGAACATTTTGCCTCTATGCAATTTCAACAAGAAGGCATTGGATCCGGACCTAACGATCCAAAGTATCCATCTATGACCAACTCATAATTTATGTTTTTAGAGGTGTCACAACTAAGTTGAGATTAGTTACTACCTTGCAACCTTTTGGGTTTTAAGCATCGTCATATTCTAAACAGTTAACACTACCACATTATCTCTACTATAGAGACAATCAATTAGATTATAATAATCCAATCATTGATTAATAAAGAACAATGTTTTGTCAAACAAAACATTCATCCATATCTTATAGTGACGGAATTAAGTTCCTTATTCAAATTGGGATGTAAAGACAATCTTTGTTTTTCCAATTTCTTTGGTAGTTCATATGAGGAAGTAAGTACTATCTGCTTTCGCAGAGATCTATATTTGATTCACGTTCTGAATGTGAAGTACTTTCTCTTCTCTCATTAATCTTCTACTTCTTATTAGCCACACTTTTACAACGATTGTAAAAACATAGTTACTAATACGGAATCAAGCATTCAAGTAGAAGAACTAACTGTTTTGAACTATTCAAGAACAATTTACAACACCTTCGAAAGGTGTGCTCTTGACACTTGCAAGACATTTCTTGCATATACCCCTTCCAATGTCCATCCTTTCATAAAGAAAGTTTGTTCCCTTGGAGTTATTTTGCCTTCTTCATTTGACTTCTCCCTTGACTACAATAGTCATGGTCCCTAAACTCCCACTGTCTCTCTTGAAACTTATTTCAATTGTGTTAAACACATCAAACGATTTGGAGAGCGTACGGCTATTGTTCACTATATAGTTTACTATAAACTTAGTGAACCATATGGATAGGGACACAAAGGTGAAGTCCTAGCCTAGTTTCCCTCTCGTGAAGTGGTTTAACACTTCAACACTCAATGATTCAAAATCATCATAAGTCCATATTGATGGACTATTTTTGTCAACCAACCATCTTGTTCTAAACAAGATTACAAACTTTCAAGGGTTGTTCAAGGCAACTCTCATTTCTTCATACAACAATTTGTAAGTGAAGAATCATGGCACATTAAGTGTCCATGCCCTTGTGCTTACTTCTCAAGTTCCTTGTTCATTTAACAAAGAAACAAGCACTAGTGTTTGCATAAACTAAGGGTTGTTCTAAGCAACTCTTATTTCTTCATACAACGATTTGTAAGTGAAGAACTATGACACAAAAAGTATTCATGTCTTTGTGCTAATCTTTATAAGTTCCTTTGTTCATACAACAAAGGAATAAGCATTGGTTGTTTGTGTTGTCCTCTTTATGATAGACTTATCTAACATGTTCTTCCAATGATACATTATCAATAGGAAAATTGTGAGGATGAGACTACTTAGGCACATATGCAATCCATTCAAGACAATCTATGGGATTGTGGTACCAAGTCCGGAAACTAAAGCCTTTGGCTTTTCTTTGTCAAGTTTTGGATAGCGTTTGCAAATATATCGGTAAATAAATACATAACAAATATAAATTGATTGATTTTAAGCCATTTGATCCGGGTCTTTAAATCAAATAGCACCACCCACTATTTTCGGCAAATTCCATATCCCTCATCGGAATTCGAGAGTTTTGGAGAAATCTCTTAGTAGGGTATGGGAGGCTCACTATTACCAAGCCCACCTCACAATGATATGATGTTGGCTAGCAACAATAATAATGAGAGAGTACGCTTACTCATTTACATCTAATGTAAGTACCCATCTTATTTGGCCTCTAGAGAATGAAACCTCACAATGATATGATGTTGGCTCCATTGCACTTAGTTAAGTCATTCCCACCATGCAAGTTCGAGTAGGGGTTCAAGAACAACCTCACAATGATATGATGTTGATCATTCTCGTTGCCTACCTTCACAACATCATGTATGCATATAAGACTCTTCCTGAGTGTAAGCACGCACTTTGTACTCCCCCATGATAGGGTGAAGTCGGTGTACGAGTCACAAACGATCGGAGCCTACCACAGTGGAAGGCCACGAAAGAGTGTTCAAAGCACTCTCACGCTTATCAACTTAATAATGGTTTAGTTGAGGGTTTTAGGTCTCATCACATATAAGCATTTATTTTAATCTTATTAAAACAATTTGGTCCTATTACAACTATTGGTCCATTTGATTGATTTAGTAGTATATGATACTCCCACTAAGCTTGTAAAACGGTTTTTAAAGCAAGAGTATATGGTACTACTAACATAAGCTTTGCATTCATTGATGGACTATATAGTTACCTTAGGGCCTTAGGATGACTATGAACCTTTGATTCGATCCAACACGAGCCTAGTGTTGGATCTCGGTCTAGGGATGGTGATTGATTTTAGTTACGCATTTAATCATATTAAGGCGTGTTTCTCCTATTGGGCGTTGGACCCAACTACTCCAATTTCATGCATATCAAATAAACAAGAAAGGAGTACTTCAAAGTAAAGAAGAGCTTATGCTCTTTTACAACATTTGATCAAAACAAATTACTTTAAAGTAAAGAAGAGCTTATGCTCTTTTACAACATTTGATCATATCAAATTACAACCAAAATTAATCTACACATTCCCATGGTTCAAACAAATTTGAGACGGCCTTTCACAT
Source organism: Heteromeles arbutifolia (assembly GCA_024362995.1). Lineage (NCBI taxonomy): Eukaryota > Viridiplantae > Streptophyta > Magnoliopsida > Rosales > Rosaceae > Heteromeles > Heteromeles arbutifolia. Next base: position 7,542,929 of record JANCRC010000015.1, read on the forward strand.
AGCTCAATTATCGTAGGCTTAGGTTCATAATCACCCTTTCTTTAATTAATTAACGCTTTAACTAATTAAACTAGAATGCAACATTTTCATTTGGTTTTTGTATCCATAGAATTGATTTAAATAGAGCTAAAAGAAATGAAAATCCAATTCTCATTTAAAGATACAAAACTATTTTGTTCTCTTCTAATTTGGGCAAAAAAGCAATAACCTCAACCATTGGGCTATTTTGCAAAACACAAACTTTTGTAGTCACTTTGTAAAAACACAAAAGTCCACTACTTCATGTAATTACAACTAGAATCCAAAAATTTCAACAAATGCAAAAACTTCATTAAAGGAGCAAAACAATTTGTCCTTTAGTGATTTTGGGCCTTTACATAAAAACGTAAACTTTCGGGTCAAAGCACAAATACACAAAAGTATCAAAACTTTATGTAATTGCATAAAAGCCCCAAAAGTACCCTACTTAATAGGGTGGCCGGTTTTGGTAGTGAAAAAGGAGGGGGGGGGGGAAAGGTTTTGGTGAAAAATTCAAAATTTGAAAGTGTTTTGAAAAAGTTGATAGGTAGGTGTGGAAAAGTTGATTGGTATGGGTTGTAAGAAAATGTTTTGTCAAACAATAAAGACATAAAACATCCATCACCAATCATCCATCACCAATCAAAAATAAACCAAAACTTTATGAAAAACACCAAACACTTTGAATCAAAACTCCAAACCTTTTTGTTCTAGATAAGAACAACAAGAACATTGAAGAACACACATGAAAACTCATAAGAGCTCCATGAATGTTTTCACTCAATAAAACTCAAATTTTCACTACATAAAAGAGGGTTAACATCCTAGGGTACTTAGGGGTTCCTAATGTCACTTTAAAACACTTTTAACAAGACAAACATGAACCCAAAAATCCACCCTTTGGATTTGGCCGAATTTCCCTAAAAACATGGCACCAAATTTTAGCTCCAAAATTCATGCTCATATGAACTACATCTACAACATTTGAGATGGCAAATTTTCTAACAAAATTTACATTCAAAGAAGCAAGAATAAAGCTTGTAACAATTACAACATTCAAATCACAAACTATGAACTACAAAACCCAAAAGGATTCACCAACTACTAGACCTAGGCTCTTGATACCACTTGAAGGAAAATTTGTGAAAAACATGTTCATTTGAGCAACATCTATGGCATGCAATTAACATTTAAAGGCGGAATCATGCTTGTATGCACTCAAAACAAAACATTACCCATGAAATTCAAAGCCTAGTAGTTATGGTGAACCAAGACTCAACTCAAATCTTAAAGAAAGGAGTTGAGAAACTTTTATACCTTTGAAGCACCTCTTTGCTTAGCAAAGGTTAATCACCCATGTGAGGGCCTTCTTTCCTTTGTCTCCTTGCTCCTTGGCTCGATGGATATGGATGGAAGAATTGATTCTCCAAAAGTCCCCAAGGTAGGAGACCTCTAATTTTCGACACCAAGGATGGTGAAGGAAGAAGATGAGTGACCTTGGAGGAGGAAGGATTGCTAGCTAATCCCCTCCAAGGGGGCCGGCCTCCTAGAGAGAAAGGGAGAGACATGTTCTCTCCAATTTTCTCCAAAACAAACCCTAATGATGAAATGGCTATAAAGTTGCCTTTCTACCTCATCATAATGGAGTGCAAACTTGCAATTAAGCCAAGTTCACTACCCCTCTCTATATGGCCGGCCACTTAAGGGTTTATTGGGCTTTCAAGCCCTTTGTGTTTTCAAGTTGTCATACATCTTGAGCTAATGGGCTTGACATTCAAATCCCATTGGGCCTTACGGCCCAAAACTAACCCGAGGTCTATAACGAACTTATTCGTTTGATTAATTAACTTATTAATTAATCCTAGCCATAAATAATTAAACCATTTAATTATCCTTACTCATCTTCGTTATATCCTTCAATCATTACCTTACACGGTGTGCGATCCATTAGGTTCCTTTTAGCGAGGCAGTGGGCAATTAGAACTCTTACTAATCGATTGTGAATTGAAACTTACTTTCAATTATCCCTTTAGTGATTATACATCTTCAGGGCTTCCACAAGCCATGAGTGACACCAAGCAGTATGTCATGGCTACCCAAGCTAATCAGAAGAGGTTGGAGAACATATTCAGTTTGGGATTACAATGCAATACGGTCTTTCTCTAATACAATACTCTTGACCACATTGTTTGGTTTAATAGTTTATTCATGTCTACTATCCAATGTGATTCTCTTACTTATATGATTACCATGAATGTGATTTGGAACAAATTCCTAAATCTCATTCATACTCTGGCCAGAGATTATAAATCATATCATAGAGTATTCTCCCTCAACGTTTGAAGGTTAGAGATCCCTTGTTGCGCATTCACTTGCCTCCATGGCTAAGTGGCTTAACCCCAACTATGCCGTGGACACCCTCTGATTGAGTGACTTTGACATAGCCAAAGATCAAGGACCTAACCACAAGACAACTATGATGCCTCAGGTTAAATGACTACTTTGCATTATCCCAACCAAGAGTTCTCATGTGACATGAGTATGAGAACTCTTCGTTGATCGCGTTCAGTGGACTCATTTACTATTGAGCACCTACATACTTATCTTGGTGTCAATCACACCGATGAGTTGAGACCAATCACTCTCCCTAAGAGAAGACATAGCACGTACTGATCTTGACGGACTGTCAATGCCCAATTGGCAATCCTATGATCAGGAACATTTAGGATATGTATTCGAAAGAGAATGGTCTCATGAATCTAACTTCTTTAGATCACATTCTCCCTATTACATATTCCTTGGACTTATCGTTTAAGCATATAACATTTATATGAGACGGCTTAAAACAATAATCTTTGCCCTTTATATTAAACTAGATTAGTTTAACATGTGAAATGTCCGTAAAGTATCATCATATGATTGGTTTTAGGGCACATTTCCAACAGATCAAGGGATCATTGGTCACACGTATACCGAGCTAACCCCTAGGCCATTTCCAAGTATCATTACCATCGTGAGTCCAACTTTACGCATGTAGAAATCCCCAAGCGGCTACTACAACTCTGGAGGTTTCAGATTTTCAGGAGGCATCCACTCCTGTGGAAGAATAAATTTTAGACATGTTTTAGGGTGTTTAACCCCTAGTGGCTGAACCCACTAGGAGTGGCCGAACCCCCCTCCTTATTTTCTAGGTTCATGGTTTAATTTTTGAACAATTTCTCCAAGTCTTTGGAATTATTTGTTTAGTTTGGTTTGAACTTTGTATATTATTTCTCAAATTGATTAATTGAATGAACGGAATTATATTTATGCATGTGACCGATTCAATTAATTTATTTCTAGGTATGACTAGTGGGGAAGTTAGTTGTCTAGCAGATAGTGCAACTACACACACCATATTGTGTAAGAAACACTATTTTACTAACTTCGTACCTAAGAATGTACCTCTGACAACCCTCTCAAGTCCATCCAATCTGATAGAAGGATACAGAAAAGCCCATATAATGTTGTCCACTGGTACTGAATTAACCATTAAAGAGGCACTCTATTCTCCCTATTTCAGAAAAACGTTGCTGAGTTTTAGAGACATTTGGGATAATCAATATCATGTTGAAACCACTGAAAAGAATGATTCTGAATTTCTTTGTATCATTTCTTATGAATATGGCCAAAAGCATATTCACGAGAAGTTGGAACGTCTCCCGAGTAAGTTGTGCATAACAACCATTCAAGCCGTAGAGACACACCATGTGGCCGACCCTAGTGCTTGGTTCTAGGACACTTTGCCACTTTGGCATGAACAAATGGGACACCCCGGACGAGATATGATGCGCCATATCCTCAAAGTATCTCATGGGCATCAGTTGAAATTTTAGCCTGGCCATCCGCTTTGCAAAGCATGTTCCTTGGGGAAGTTGAACATTCAACCTTCAATTACAAAGATCATTTACGACCCCCCCTAAATTTCTTTAGAGGATTCAAGGGGATATTTGTGAACCTATCCAACAAACGTGCGGACCATTTAGATACTTTATGGTGTTGGTTAATACATCGACACGATGGTCACATGTCTGGTTGTTATCCACACGCAATGCTGCATTTGCGAAACTCCTAGCACAAATTATTAAGCTAAGGGTTCACCATCCTAATTATCCGATCAAGTCGATTCGACTGGATAATGCCAGAGAGTTTACGTCACAGACTTTTGACGATTATTGCATGTCTGTTAGGATTGAAGTTGAACATTTTGTACCCCATGTTCACACCTAAAACGGCCTGGCAGAAGCTTTCATAAGGTGCTTTCAAACGATAGCTCGGACTTTGGTTATGAGAACCAATTTACCGGTATCTGCCGGGGGCCATGCAATATTGCACACAGCTATATTGGTCTGCCTGAGGCCTATCGCTACCCAACCTCATTCACCGTTACAGTTGGTTATTAGATACGAGCCTGACGTCTCGCATTTACGTGTGTTTAGGTACGCCATTTGTGTGCTGCCACTACGTACCAAAATGGGTCATCAGAGCAAAATGGAAATCTATGTGAATTATGATTCGCCATCAATTATACGCTACTTAAAGCCTTTCACATTAGATCTCTTTACCGCACGTTTTGCGAATTGTCACCTTGATGAGACAGTCTTCTTGTCGTTAGGGGGAGATAAGATCACTAATGTTCCTGTAGAATGCCGCAAATTGTCATGGATTACTCCCACTGTGTCTCATTTAGATCCCCGCACGCGTCAATCAGAAACTGAAGTGCAACGCATTCTAGATCTTCAGAGCATTGCTCAAAGCATGCTAGATACTTTTATTGATCTAGCAAAGGTAACGAGATCGCATATATCCGCTATAAACGTACCTGCAAGGATGGACGTACCGATCGTACGCCATAACACCGTCATGGAAGGTAGAACCGTCCCCGAGGGTGAGGCGGTCACACCTCCCACACGGCAAGGTACAATGGTGGCTAACCAATCACCTGCTCCTAACCTGAAACGTGGCATGTTTCCTGGTTCAAAGGATTCACAACTTCGGAAGAGGAAAACGGCACAAACTAATGAACCTAGTTTGAATCCGATCATTGCTTACTCATCTGTTCCAACGCATGAGGTTATTCTAGATTACGATGATGCTTCAGATGAAACATGCCGGCGTCCTAAGAATCGTGAGATTTCGGTCCATTATGCCGTATTGGATAAGGTTTGGAATCGGAATGAGATGATAGTCGATGATGCATTTGTGTATACCGTTGCTTCAAATATCATGCTTAACAATAACATTGAACCACGCTTCATTGATGAATTTTGACGTAGAACGGATTGGTCAAACTGAAAACAAGCAATCCAGGTTGAACTCGATTCACTCACGAAAAGAAAGGTTTTTGGGCCCGTAGCTCCTACTCCACCATATACGAAGCCTGTGGACTATAAATGGGTTTTCATGAGAAAGCGTAATGAGAAGAATGAAATAGTGCGATACAAAGCACGCATCGTAGCGCAACGCTTCTTTCAATGCCCTGAGATTGATTATGAGGAGACGTATTCCCTCGTAATGGACATCATAACGTTCTGCTACCTTATCAGTTTGGTAGTTTCCGAAAAACTGAATATGCAGCTTATGGACGTGGTAACCATATATCTTTATGGGGATCTAGATACGTAAATGTACATGAAAGTTCCAGAATGACTTCCATTGACTAGTTCAAATAATTCTAGACCATGGAACACTCTATCGATTAGATTGAGGAGGTCACTCTGGGGATTGAAACAATCCAGATGGATGTAGTATAACCGTCTAAGTGAATATTTCACAAAATAGGGTTATATGAACAATAAACTATGCCCATGCGTGTTCATTAAGAAGTCATATTCCAGATTTACGATCGTTGCAGTTTATGTCGATGACATGAACCTCATTAGAACTCCCGCATAGCTTGAGGAAATTACCACGCAATTGAAATCAGAATTTGAGATGAAAGATCTTGGGAAAAATCGATATTGTCTCTGCCTGGAGATCGAACATTGTTCGGATGGAATCCTAGTACATCAATCGACCCACACCCAGAAGGTGTTGCGTCGTTTTAATGAGGATAAAGCAAAGCCTTCAAGTACTCTTATGGTTGTTTGGACTCTAGATGGTAAACGAGATCCCTTACATTCGAAAGAGGATAAGGAAGAGATTTTGGAGCCTGAAGTTCCATACCTAAGTGCAATTGGTGCTTTATTGTACTTGGCTTAATGCACTAGACCCGACATCTCCTTCGCTGTTAATCTTTTGGCTAGATACAGCAATGCGCCTACATGCAGACACTGCTAGATACAGCAATGCACCTACATGCAGACACTAGAATGGTGTTAAAGATATTTTCCTCTACCTTAAGGGTACTAGGGATTTGGGCTTGTTTTACACCCATGAATCCTCGAGAGAAGTCGCTGCCCCCTCGGTCCTCGGGTTGATTCTCGCCTCATTAGTTACGCAGATGTTGGTTATCTGTCTGACCCTCATAGGACACGTTCTCAAATGGGTTATGTCTTTACTGTTGGAGACACCGCTATATCTTGGAGGTCTACAAGCAAATGCCAGTTGCAACTTCTTCAAACCATGCTGAGATTCTTGCCATGCATGAAGCCTAACGAGAGTGCTTTTGGTTTAAAGCAGTTATGGAATATATTCCAAGCACTAGTGGTCTTTCTTCCATCGTTGACCTTCCTAGGACGATCTTTGAAGACAATGCAGCATGTATCGAGCAGTTAAAGATGGGATACATCAAGGGAGACAACACCAAACATATAACGCCAAAGTTCTTTTACTTTCACCAGAAACAACAACATCAGAACATTGAAGTCAAGCAAATATGTTCCCAGGAGAACCTGGCCGGTCTCTTCACAAAGTCATTACCCAAGTCTACTTTTCAGAACCCCGTCCAAGGAATCGGTATGCGAAAATTATCTGAATTGAATCGCTTATAGTCTTATTCGTAAGTTATGTCTAACTCAAGGGGAGTATCCAGAAGCATACTCACTTGATCTTAATGTACTCTTTTTCCTACGATTAGGAGCATTTTTCCTATTGGGTTTTTGCTACCTAACGAGGTTTTAACGAGGCACCAATCATGAGATGATCATACTCCGTTGAGTTCACTACTTTCGTCCTGTTTGACGTTTGTTTTAGACATTATGCATACTTCTCACCTTTCTTCTTAGTCTATGGGTTTTCCCCATGCCTTGGGTTTTACCATAGGGAGGTTTTGTGAGTTTTACTACCAATGCATACTTACGTTTCCTGTGTTTGAGACTCGCGTTCACCCTTTATGCCGACGACTTCATCAACTGTTCTACCTCATCTGCTGAAGACCTGATGCTATGTTTTGTTTGAGTATTTACATACTTAAGGGGAAGTGTTGTAGTCCTATCGGATTAGGAATGTGATTGTGTAAATCCTAGTATATCTAGGAGTATCTTGTAGTTACCTATTAGGAGTTGATTACCTATTAGAAGATGTAATCCTATAAGGGTAAGGATTCTACCCTTCCTACTACTATAAATAAAGGTATAAGGGGGTGTTACAACACACACGTCAGAATTAAACCTCTCTTTCTCTCTTGTTGTCGCCGGCCCCCTCTCTCTTTATTCCTTAGATCGCTCAGTTAATTAGGCCTACAATACATGTAAGATTATGAGAGAATATTTCTAGTATTTTCAAGGAAAACTAATTAGGCATCAAACTATCTTTAATTATGAAATAGAAAACGTGATTAATCATGATTTGTTTAAATTCCTCAAGTAATTATCAATGGGTTTAGGAACTAGAACCAAGATTACCAAGAATATCAAATGTAGGTGTAGACTTTTGTAACAAGTTAGATGAGAATATACAGCCCAAAACTGGACATACTAGTGGTCGATATTTACACCCCAAAACTCGCTTGATAGCTCTGCTGCTCATCCTAAATCATCCTCCAATATACTCACTAGGACTTGAGGTATTGTTCATTGCTCGTTCTTCTCTGTATAACAATATCGATAAAGCACGAAACAGATCAAATGCCTAATAGTAATACAAGGCAAAGTTAGTTCCTCCTTACCGAAAGAGATTGGTGTTAGGTTTAAGGACCATTTATCTTTGTTCTTGGGGGACCATTTTGTTTTAGGTGTGGAAGTTTCGTGTGCCCTGCTAGTAGAATTGAAGACAAATGAGCTTGTCTTGTATAGTATTGGTTGTTGTGGCCAAGGTTTCACATCATCACAGGTGTCACTGTGTTGAAGTTTCACATTGTGTGAATTGTTTTATAAGAAATTTCCTTATTTAGGCTTCACCTCCCCCTTGTGTTATAAAAAGTTGTGATATGATGTGTGGTAAGCAGACTCTGTTTCTTTCGTTGCAGCAAAGGACAAGGGTGCTTGTCTTGGGAAGGAGAGGAAGTGAACCGTGGATCACTTTGCTGGCAGGGAGGCACAAGAAATGGTGGGTTTTTTTTTCCTACGCACTTGTATTGTTGTTGAGTTTTCATGAATTCAATAGATGCTGGTCCCTCGTTCTATCTTTCTTGCATTAGGTGTTGGCAAGTTCGCTTATCCAACAAATTTGTTGAGTTGATTTCTCGTGTAGTTTTGTGGGCACTCTAACACAAGTATAAAAGCAATACAACCGTGATAGGCAATCAGCTGTCAATCCAGTTGGATCCAACTAAGAATCAACATTCATTGAAAGTCTAAATTTGGTTGACGAAGGATACCGTAGCAATGGCATTTTGTTTCACGGAAGTGGTCGTTAACACATCCTTAGCCGTTCTATTCGAGACTTTGTCTAGTACGGACCGGCCCATAGCGTGAATCGGAATCATGATCATTGGAATATTCATTGGATTTTTGGTGTATTAGTCATTGAATTCTTAGTGGAGAATCCAACAACGATGAATCTTAGTTATAGTTTGAACCTGAGATCCATTGTCATTGAAATAGTCATTGGATTCTTGGATTATTAGTCATTGAATTTTTATCTAATAATCCAAATCCAATGGCCATGATCCATTTATAAAATTTTGCACTTAGAAAGTGGAACATAGCTGACAAGGTATTTGGTGTACAATAAGAGAGAGGCTAGAAGGCTGAGGCCTACCCATATCTTCCTTTGACCTCTATAATCTATACAACCAATCAACCATCATCCCACTGACTCCATTGATTTTCCGAATTTCTTGATTTCCTTTTTCCGCCAATCGGTCAAAGTGTCGATCAAAAAAGAAGAAAGCTTTGAGCTTTATCTAAAACAGGGAAAATGGTCTTTTAGAGATGGGTAGCTAGCACTTAGCTAGTTTGGCCCTCTGGGAGGAGCCTGCTAACTCGAGCGACTACGGTAAACCTATAAATTTACATGGTAGTTTTGAAAAAACTCAAGGGACCTAACGGATGAGGCGAGTTTCTACGAAAATCAGCAGACATCCTGGGTTCGATCCCCAGTGAAGTCGAATCTGTTATTTTTTTTATATTTTTATGCTTTCCTTACATACGCGGCGTTTCGTTGATCTGAAGCGTCATCAGATTTTATGGCCACACACCGCACACGTGGCAGATAGCTATTTGTAATTTTTTACTCGGCCGGCAGAAAGCAAAATAACAGAAAATAAAAAAATGTTGCAGTTATATTTAGAATAGGAATGTGATTGTGTAAATCCTAGAAAATCTAGGAATGTATATTATTTTCCTATTAGGAGTAGATTACCTATTAAATGTTGTAATCCTAAGGGGAAAGATTTTTACCTATCCTACTACTATAAATAAAGTCACAATGGGATGAATCAAACACACCTCACAATTAAATCACTCTCTCTTCTGTCTAATTGTAGCCGGCCTCTCTCTCTCTAAACCCTAGATCGTTCAATCAAATAGGCCTACAACAGGTTATCAGCACGCTCTTGCCAAAAGCTAAGGAATTGAAGGACCCGAGGAGGCTATCATCCACAAAATTCAAAGGCTTATATTTGTTTTCTACTAATCAGGTACGCTTAAAATAAAAGAAGATATTTGAAACGTCCACGAAGTATGAAAATATTCCCCATGATGCATGAACCCCTCTATGCTTATATTTTCCTTACGATATATATATATATATATATATATATATATATATATATATATTGTATATGTTTATATTTTTGTCAATATATATATTTGTTTCATGCATCGCACAATTAAATTATGTGGAATATGTGAGTCAAAATATAAAATTAAATTAGAAGCAAATTTAGGGTTTCTTAAACCCTAAGGGATTTCGAAAAGAAAAAAAAAAAAAAAAAGGGGAAACTGGACATGGTGCGGCACACCCACCGCACCACCACTGTGCACATCATAACCAGGCCTCGGCCTGGGGCAAATTTGATAAGCCTGAAGCCTTGCGCCCGTTTGCATCTTGGCCCGCACCATTCAACCAGCCCAGATTGGCTGGGTTTTTCCCCCGACCTGCACCCCACAACCTTTTATGGTTGCTGGGCTTGTGCTACAGCCACGGGCCTGCAGCCCTGGTTCTAGGTCCACGTCTGCAAGCTGTTATGCTTGTTGGGCTTTGCAGCAGCCTTGGCCCGCATCACATACAATCAGCCAATTACGGCTGGGCTTCTCATGCGAACCCACAAGCCAGCAAACATGCTAAGCCTGAACCCATGTCCCCCCTTTGGCTCAAAAATTGAAACCTAGATGTGGCTGGGGTTTCTCCCACACCCTGGTGGCCTGCAGCCCATTCTCGAGGCCCTTTTAGGGCCCTGTCTTTTAGTCAAGGCACCCAACCCGAGCCCAATTTTTTTTTTTGGGGCAATATTTTCGACCCAATAATATTATTTTAATATTATTTAGCTTCTACAATCGACCCCGTATGGCCCGATTTATTAAATTAATTAAAAATGACTTGTAGTCCATTAATCTGATAATGAATATCACTTTTGGACATTAACGATTCAATAATTTATTTTTATATTTTGAATCGTAACATACTTTCGTAGTAATAAAGCTCTCACACTTGAGTTCCCGAAGAACCTCAAATCCACTTTATTCAAATTAGTATATTGCATTATGTGTTTCTTGCAGGAACCTCTCATTATGAACTAATTGTTCATAAAACTAAATTGAACCTATAGTTTCAAATTTAGTGCATTTGAAACCCGAAGTTTTCATTCAAAACATACCACATGATACATGTAGTTTTCATGCATAAATTAAACCAATACATGTCTATAAAACCTGTATGTTCTACGATATATGTCTATGGCTTTTCATATGACTAATCACGTTTTTTCCTCCATTTTAGGGACATGTCGAACTTAAACAAGCTCGATTTCTCCGCTCTAGAAGTCTCTGGAAGCAACTATCTAAAGTGGGTTCAAGACGTGAAGCTCCATCTGACTACAAAAGGTATTAGAGCCACCATCGAGACACTCATAGCCAAAAACCTGTTGACGAAGCTTAGAAGGCTACTGCAATGATCTTCATTCGAAGACACAGCCATGATGCACCGCAGACCAAGTACCTCACTGAGGAGGACCCACGCACCCTCTGGCTTGCTCTTGCTGACCGTTTCGATCAACAGAAAGACATAAGACACGACTGGCAGCATCTTCGCTTCCAAGACTTTAAGTCCGTGAATGAATACAACTTTAAAGTTTGTAGAATATGTTCACTGTTGAAATTTTGCAAAGTGGAACTAACCGAATCATATCTCCTAGAGAAGACCTATTCGACCTTCCATGCCATCAATATTGTCCTGCAGCAACAATATAGGGCACATAAATTCACCAAGTTTTCAGATTTGATCTCTGTTTTACTTCTCGCTGAAAAGCAGAACCAGCTTTTGATGAAGAATCATCAATCTTGACCCACTAGCTCGAACGCCACCCCTAAAGCGCATACGATCAATTCTAACAACCATAAATGACGAAAGAATCATCATGGCCGTGTCAATGGGCGGCAAGCCCCACCACGGGCCAAGGTCAACAAAGTGCTGCACCTAAGGGATGAAATGTGACCTAGCAGTGCCCACCACTCGCCCCTAAGGCCCCAAACTTCAAGAACAAGGGCAAAGCTCCCGTTCAGCCCGCTTCTACTAAACTAGACATGTGATATCGATATGGATCAAAGGATCATTGGTCACGCGTATGCCGAGCTTCCACTGAGGCTATTGTCCAGTATCATTCCCGTCGTGAGTCTAACTTTGCATATGTGGATCATCCGGAAGATGCAACTACATCAATGGAGATATCAGATTTTTAGAAGGCATCAGCTTCTATGGATGAATAAATTAGACATGTTTTTAGGGTGTTTACCCCTAGTGGCCGAACCTACTAGGAGTGGCCGGCCCTACCCTCCTTATTTTCTAGGTTTATGGTTTAATTTTGAACAATTTTTTTAAGTATTTCGAATAATTTGTTTGGTTTTGGTTTGTTTTGAATTATGGATTGTTATTTGAATGGATATTATTTTCTCGAATTGCTTAATTGAATGAATGGACTTATATTTATACATGTGACCAATTCAACCAATTTATTTCTAGGTATATTTAGTGGGGAAGTTAGTTGTCTGGCAGATAGTCCAACCACGCACACCATCTTGCATGAACGACACTATTTTACTAACTTGATACCCAAGAAAGCTCATTTGACAACTCTCTCAAGCCCATCCAACCTGATTGAAGCATACAGAAAGGCATGTATCATGTTGTCTAATGGTACAATCTTGACCATTAAGGAGGCACTCTGTTCTCCAAGTTTCGAAAGAACGTTGCTGAGTTTTAGAGATATTTGAGATAATCAATATCATCTTGAAACCACTGAAGATAATGGTTCTGAATTTCTTTGTATCACTTCGTACGAATATAGCCAGAAGCATATTCACGAGAAGTTGGAACGTTTGCCGAGTGGGTTGTACATCACAATCACGGCATAGAATCCCATAGTGTGGCTAGCTCTATGCCTGAGTTCCAGGACACTTTATTGCTTTTGCATGACCGTTTGAGACATCTTGGACATGACATGATGCGCCATATCCTCAAATCATCACACGGGCATATGTTACACCCCTATGTCGGAGTTCGGCCATGCAAAGCGTGTTCTCTAGGGAAGTTGAATACTCAACCCTCACATACAAAGATTATTCACGACCCCCCTAAATTTCTTCAGAGGATTCAAGGTGACATTTGTGGACCTATTCAACCAACCTGCGGACCATTTAGATACTTTATGGTGTTGGTTGATGCATCGACACGATGGTCACATGTTTGCCTGTTGTCCACACGCAACGCCGCGTTTGCTAAACTCCTAGCTCAAATCATTAAGCTAAGGCTTCACCATCTGATTAAGTCGATTTGACTGGATAACGCTGGAGAGTTTACGTCACAGACTTTTGACGATTATTGCATGTCAGTAGGGATTGAGGTGGAACATCTTGTGCCCCATGTTCACACCTAAAACGGCCTGGCAGAAGCTTTCATAAAGCGTCTTCAATTGATAACTTGGACTTTGGTTATAAGGACCAAACTGCTAGTATCTGCTTGGGGCTATGCAATATTGCACGCATCTATGTTGGTCCGCCTGAAGCCCACCACTACTCAACCACATTCATCGTTACAGTTGGTCACTAGATACAAGCCTGACATCTCGCATTTACGGGTGTTTGGGTGCGCCATTTATGTGCCAATAGCGCCACCACTATGTACCAAAATGGGTCCTCAAAGAAAAATGGGAATTTATGTCAGTTATGATTCGCCATCAATTGTTTTAACATGAGATCTCTTTACCGCACATTTTACAGATTGTCACTTTGATGAGACAATCTTCCCGTGGTTAGGGGGAGATAAGCATGTTAATGTTCTCGTAGAATGCCGCGAATTGTCGTGGTATACTCCCACTATGTCTCATTTAGATCCCTGCACTGGCCAGTCTGAAACTGAGGTGCGACGAATTATAAATCTTTAGAGCATTGCTTAAAGCATGCCGGATGCTTTGAATGATCTAGCAAAGGTGACAAGATCACATATACCCGTTGCAAACACACCTGCAAGGATAAATGTACCATGCATACGTCAACAACCCGCATGGGAAGGCCGGACCATCCCCGAAGGTGGGGAAGTCGCACCCTCCACGCATCAAGGTACATTGGCGGCTAGCCAATCACCTGCTCTGACCCTGAAGCATGGCAGACCCATTGGTTCAAAGGATTCACAACCCCGGAAGAGGAAAATGACACCAACTAGTAACCTTAGCTTGAATCCGACCATTGCTCACTCATTCGTTCCAACGCATGAGGTTATTCTAGATTACGATGATGCTTCAAATGAAACATGCCGGCTTCCTGAGAATCGCTAGATTTCGGTCCACTACGCAGTATTAGATGAGGTTTGGAATAGGAATGAGATGATCGTCGATGATGCATTCGCGTACTCGGTAGCTACTGACATCATGCTTAGCGATGCCATTGAACCACGTTCCGTCGATGAATGTTGACGTAGAATCGATTGGTCAAACTGGAAATAAGCAATCCAGGTCAAACTCGATTCTCTCGCGAAACGTAAAGTGTTTGCACCTACCGTTCCTACACCACCACACGTGAAGCCCGTTGGCTACAAGTGGGTTTTCGTGAGGAAACGTAATAAGAATGAAATAGTGCGATACAAAGCACACCTCGTAGCGCAAGGCTTCTCTCAGCGCCTTGTGATTGATTACGAGGAGACGTATTCCCCCATAATGGATGTTATAACGTTCAACTACTTAATCAGTTTGGTAGTTTCCGAAAAAATGAATATACAGCTTATGGACGTAGTAACTGCGCATCTCTATGGGGATCTAGATACAAAAATTTACATGAAAGTTCCAGAAGGACTTCCATTGACTGGTTCAAATAGTTCTAGACCACGGAACACTCTCTCAATTAGGTTGAGGAGGTCACTCTACATATTGAAACAATCCGGGCGGATGTGGTATAACCGTCTGAGTGAATATTTGACAAGTCAAGGTTATGTGAACAACGAATTATGCCCATGCGTGTTCATAAAGAAGTCACATTCCGGATTTGCAATCGTTGCAGTTTATGTCGATGACATGAACCACATTAGGACTCCCGCAGAGCTTGAGGAAATTGCTGCGCACTTGAAATCGGAATTTGAGATGAAGGATCTTGGGAAAACTCGATATTGTCTCGGCCTGGAGATCGAGCATTGTTCGGATGTAATCCTAGTACATCAATCAAACTACATCCAAAAGGTGTTGCGTCGTTTTAACGAGGATAAAGCGAAGCCTTCAAGTACACCCATGGTCGTTCGGACTCTAGATGCTAAACGAGATCCCTTCCGTCCAAATGAGGATGAGGAAGAGATTTTGGAACTCGAAGTTCCTGACCTAAGTGCAATTGGGGCTTTATTGTACTTAGCTAAATGCACTAGACCCGACATCTCCTTTGCTGTTAATCTTTTGACAAGATACAGCAATGCGCCCACACGCAGGCATTGGAATGGTGTTAAAGACATTTCCCGCTACCTCAAGGGTACAACGAATTTGGGCTTGTTCTATACCCGCGAATCTCCGAGTGTTGCCGCCCTCTATGGTTCTCAAATTGATTCTCGCCTTATTGGTTACGCAGATGCTAGATATCTGTCTGACCCACATAGAGCACGTTCTCAAACAGGTTATGTCTTTACCGTTGGAGACACCGCTATATCTTGGAGGTCTACCAAGCAAACGCTAGTTGCGACTTCGTCGAACCATGCTAAGATTCTCGCCCTGCATAAAGCATCGCGTTAGTGCTTTTGGTTGAGAGAAGTCATGGAACATATTCGAAGCACTAGTGGTCTTACATCAGTCGTTGACCTTCCTACGATGATCTTTGAAGACAATGCAGCATGTATCGAGCAGTTAAAGAAGTGATACATTAAGGGAGACAACTCTAAGCACATAGCACCGAAGTTCTTTTACTCACACCAGCAGCAGCAACATCATAACATTGAAGTCAAGCAAATCCGTTCCCAGGATAACTTGGCCGATCTCTTCACCAAGTCGTTGCCCAAGTCTACTTTTCGAAAGCTCGTCTAAGGAATCGGTATGCGTAAATTATCTGAGTTGAATCGCTTGTAGTTATCTTATTTAGAAGTTACGTCTAACTCAGGGGGAGTATCTAGAAGCATACTCACATGATCTTAATGTACTCTTTTTCCTATGATTATGAGCATTTTTCCCACTGGGTTTTTGCTACCTAACAAGGTTTTAATGAGGCACCCATCCTGGGATGATCATACTCCATTAAGTTCACTACTTTCGTCCTGTTTGACATTTGTTTTAGATATTATGCATACTTCTCACTTTTCTCCATAGTCTATGGGTTTTCCCTATGCCTTGGGTTTTACCATAGCGAGGTTTTGTGAGTTTTACTACAAATGCATACTATACTTAAATTTGAGACTTGCGATCACCCGTTGTGTCGATGACTTCATCAACTATTCTACCTTATCTGCTAAAGATCTGATGCGATGGTTTGTTTAGTATTTACACACTCGAGGGGGAGTGTTGCAATCATATTTAGAATAGGAATGTGATTGTGTAAATCCTAGGGAATCTGGGAATGTATCTTCTATTCCTATTAGGATTAGATTACCTATTAAATGTTGTAATCTTAAAGGTAAAGATTTTTACCTATCCTACTACAATAAATAAAGGCACAATGGGGTGAATCAAACAGACCTCACAATTAAATCATTCTTTATTCTCTCTAATTGTAGCCGGCCCCCCTCTCTCTCTAAACCCTAGATTGTTCAATCAAATAGGCCTACAACAAAAACAAGTCAAAATCAAAACGCGGAGAAAAAAAAATTAGATGGATAGATAGATAGTCAGATATATAATGTTAGACATATTTTATGTTTTTTTTTTTATATATATTTTTTAATTATTAAAAAGAAGTTCAAATGATTAACCGGTACATCATGTTATTTACTATTATAATTTAAAAAGATGAATATTTTATCATTTTTTCTATACTTTCTTATACTTTATAAATGTGAATTTTTTTTTTTAATGTGAAAAAGGAAAAAGACAAGAGAGAGTAACATGTAAACATGTAAAAATATTATCCACACCGAATATAGATAATGCTCATCATTCTGATCAACATTTATCAATAAGTGACATTAAACAAATGATTACAAAACACACTTTAATTTTGTTTTTTAATTTTTTTAATGTATACCTGCCACTTTAGAGAAAGAACAAAGAAGAAAGCAATAAAAGCAAGAAGTGATTATTTTCTTTAACCCCATCTAAAGATTAAGTTTATTCAACTTAAAGACTATTTAGTCATTTCATAGGTATCCAACAAATTAATGGTTATAAGAACAATCGTTACGATAAATCATTAATTTATTTAATTTATATTAATTAAATAAATATTTTTTATAAAGATATTCTTTTATATAATAATATATTAGAAAATAAATTAGTATCGAACTCATCATTTACAAAATTGGAATGACCTCTTATTAAAAAAAAATTAAAAAAAAAATATAAAAATAAAGTTGCAATAATTTCCTTTTCTCCTATTAAATTCCATTTAAGTCCCATATTTTCCTACTTTAATTACAGCTCAATTCTATCTCTTTCTTCCGAAAAAAAAGAATCATATATCTTTCTCCGCCGTACATTTTGCCATATCACACTGCGCCAGGATAGGATGATGCAAGGAAAAGGATCCTCGCCGGATCCTTTTTATAGAGATCCGAAGGATCCCGTGATCATGACCCTTCATTGTACATCGTGCGGGATCTCCCAGATCCTAAAGAAAAGGATCCGGCCCTAAAAGATACAACGTGCCAGTGCGGCAGTTGTTAGAGTGAATGTAGAAATATAGAGAATAATCTGAATGATGACTTTGAGGTAAGACTTGAATCGTTTCCTTAAAATGTTATTTGCCCCCACTCGAATGAGTTTGCTAAAAGGTTCTTGGCAAATCACTTCCAGGACACAACAAAGTATGAAATATTCGATTAGCAAAACCAAATTATATTCCCTTAGAAATAACTAGAAAGAAATTGTATGAATGTGATGGAGAAAGAAGAGAGCAAGGAATGTAGAAATAAATTTCTGAAACTGTGTGTGAAACATTATGCCACAATAGGTATTTATAGGCATTAAAGCACCCGTTCATCGAGCCCTTTCATTTTAGTTGAAGATATACAACCCTTCTTAATAGTGTTGACCCAAAAGACATGTCTTCTATTTAATATTTTCAGAAAATAAATATTGACTAATTACATCTTTTAATTCTACTCATACAATTTGAGTAAGCATCATGTCTTTTAACCAAAAGTTGCAATCATTCAACAAAATATACAACCGTAAAAGGTTGAATGAAACCCAACCTTTTACAAAAGGTAGCGGCCCGTAGACACACACGCTGCACAACGCAACACCAAGTGTGTGTGTGTATATATATATATATATATTATTGAAATCTCTAACAATCCTTCCCAATTTCAATAATATGGTAAATAATATAATAACAATTCTCTCTTTATAATTAACCACAAACATACTGATATAATTATGCATACAATAAAGGTGTCTTTCGAATTAAACCTTTAATTAGTATAAGTAATTCAAAGTTATAATGAATGCGATGGTGACCTAAGTTTAAACCAACTATTCTTATGTTAAAACCAGAATCGCTACACACATGACTATGTCTTATTTCCTTAAAGAAATTTCTGAACTAATTAAGCACTATTACCACTTCTAATGTTCCTATAGGTGAGGTTCCTTCCCATGTCCCTACTACTATAGACACAACTGCAAATAACCTCATTAAGAGATAAAACTCATCCTCCTAAACGTAGTAATCTTGCACTGATCATCCTGGAATGAGCTATATATTAATTTCTGGTGCTTTCACAACCACTTATCAATAACTTGTTATTACTCATTAAACTTTTAAACTAGTGATGTTCTAGATAAAGTCGGGTTACCATTATTGGTGGCTAATTTTCAGTAAAGGGTTTTAGCCCCATTCCACTTGATTACTAACTACCAAAGCTCTTGAAAGTGCTTTCGTTAATGTATCCGCCAAGTTATTACTTGATTTAACATAAATAATATTAATAACCCCATCAGTTATTAATTGCTTGACATATTCATGTCTTAAGCTAATATTTCTAGACTTTCCATTGTATACCTTATTGTATGCTCTAGACAAAGTAGCCTCACTGTCACAATATAAAGAAATGGATGGCATTGGTTGTGGCCACAACTCTATTTCCAATAACAAATTTCTAATACATTCCGCTTCTTTACCTGTTGCTGCTAATGCTATAAATTTAGATTTCATAGTTGAATGTGCTATACATGTTTGCTTCTTCGGAGCCCAAGAAATTGCTCCTCCGACAATTGTAAAAATCCACCCAGATGTAGACTTATTATCATTAGCACTTGTTATCCAACTTGCATCTGAATATCCCTCAAGTATTGCTAGAAACTCATAGTAAGTTAAACTCATGTTAATAGTTCTTTTAAGATAACCAAAAATTCTATTTATTGTTTTCCAATGAGCAGTACCTAGATGACTAGTGTATCTAGAAAGTTTGCTTACTGCAAATGCTATATTTGGCTTGATACAATGCATGACATACATTAAACTTCCAATTACACTAGCATACTCAAGCTGTGCAACGGACCTACCAAAATTATTAAGCAAAGTTTCACCAGGGTCATAAGGGGTATTTGCTTCTTTTATTTGTAGATGTTTAAACTTAAGAAGTAATTTTTCTATATAATGTGACTGACACAAAGTGTAACCCCTATTATGTTTCTTTGCTTTAATTCCCAAGATAGCATCTACTTCATTCAAGTCCTTCATTTTGAATTTTGAATTTGGATACTCTTTAGTTTCAGATACACCTTTCATGTTTGTACCAAAAATTAGCAAGTCGTTGACATATAAACATATAACAACACCATAATCATTTGTGAATTTAGAGTATATGCATTTATCAGCATTGTTATGTCTAAATCCAGATGATAAAATGACAATGTCAAACTTTTCATGCCATTGTTTTGGTGCTTGCTTCAATCCATATAACAACTTGACTAATTTACAAACTTTCTTTTCATTCCCAGGGAGAACAAACCCTTCTGGTTGTTCCATATAGACTTCTTCATCTAAATCACCATTTAAAAATGTTGTTTTCACATCCATTTGATGCACATGCAAATTATATAAAGATGTCAATGCAAACAATATTCTAATTGATGTGATCCTAGCTACTGGTGCATATGTATCGAAATAGTCTATTCCATTTTTCTGCTTAAAACCCTTGGCAACCAGCCTGTCTTTAAATGTCCGAATAGACCCATCTGTATTGTATTTTCTTCTAAACAACCACTTACAACCTATTGCTTTTGATCCTTGTGGCAAGTCTACTAAAACCCATGTTTGATTACATATTCATGATTCAAATTCATCATCTATAGCCTCTTTCCAAAAAGCTACATCTCTTGAAGTCAATGCTTCGCTTAGACTTTTAGGATCATCCTCAACATTCAACAATATGGGTATTTTTTAAGGAACCTTCTTTCTATTTCCTTCGACTAAAAATACAATAGATTGAGACGAAATAAAATCATATTCTAGAGTCTTTTCTTTTCTTAACCTTTGGCTTTTCCTTGGTTCATTAACAGTTTCATACTATTTTCTTTTCTCACCTTGAGAATGACTAGTAGCCGGATTAGAGGAGGGTGTTTGATCATTCTCTTTTCCAGACATTGAGTAGTCGTTACAAAATTTATTTTCTATAAATTCGACATCTCTAGACTCAACTATTGTATTTGAGTCTAAATTAAGCAACTTATATGCCTTTGAATTTTTTGCATATCCTACAAGTATGCTTTTAATTCTTCTTGTACCCAACTTGGATCTCTTAGGATCAAGTGCCTTATAAAAAGCTACGCAACCCCATACTCTCAAATATGACAAATTTGGTTTTCTTCCTTTCCAAATTTCATATGGTGACACAGGTGTCTACGTAGATGTAATTCTATTATGTATATCGCATGCAGTAAACAATGCTTCACCCCATACATATTTTGGAGTATTAGCATTAATCGTCATAGAATTACTCATTTCAGTGAGTGCCCTATTTTTTTCTTTTTGCCAAACCATTTGTTGTGGTGCATAGGGTGCAGTTCTTTGATGTATAACACCATGCTCTTCACAAAAAATATCAAATTCATGTGAAAAATATTCACCACCTCTATCACTACAAAGGCATTTAATTTTCCTTCATTTTTGGTTTCTAACTTCAGCTTTATAGCGCTTAAAACACTCAAAAACTTCATCTTTATTAGACAATAAATAAACATAAGTGAACTTAGAACAATCATCTATAAATGTGATAAAATATCTTTTTCCTCCTCTTGTTAAAATACCATTGAATTCACATATGTTAGAATATATTAAGTCTAATAAATTTGTATTTCTTTCGGCAATTGGAAAATGTTTCTTAGTCATTTTCGCTTGAATACATGTTTCACATTTATCATCATAATCATCATTGCAAGCAATTAAACCAAGTGTGTGCATGTATTTTAAAGATCTAAAATTTATATATGCTAAACGTAAATGCCATAAATGAGAGGAAGATTCAACAATATAAGCATAAGAATTCACTTTATTATTAATACTTAGTTTGAACATCCTATCACAAGAATATCCCTTCCCAACAAACATCCCATTTTTCGACATTATTAACTTGTCAGACTCTAGAACAGTCTTTATACCATTCTTACATAATAAATTTGCAGACACAAGATTCTTTCTAATTTCTGGAACATGTAGTACATTAAGCAACATCAATTTCTTCCCAGAAGTAAACTGAAGTTTAACGATTCCTTTTCCTAGAACTTTGGCGGAATTATGATTCCCCATTAAAACCTCTTGATTGTCCATTGATGCTTCATATGTCTTGAATTGTGCCTTGTCATTGCACATATATATAGTAGCCCCTGAGTCGACCCACCAATCAGAGGATTTTATTGCCGTTGCCATATTCAGTTCGCTAATCATGCCAATATGCATCATTGATACCATTGCAACAATGTTATCAATTCCAAAGTTTTTCACCATATTTGCGCTATTGGTCTTATTGGCATATTCCTCACTTGTTTTTCTGTGTCTACAATCACGAATGTAATGGCCTTTCTTTCCACAATGGTCGCAGACACCATTTGCATTCTTTTGATTGTTGTTAGAATTGGTCTTCTTAAATACAATAGATTAAGACGAAATAAAATCAGATCCTAGAATCTTTTCTTTTCTTAACCTTTGGCTTTTCCTTGGTTCATTAACAGTTTCAAACTGTTTTCTTTTCTCACCTTGAGATTGACTAGTAGCCGGATTAGAGGAGGGTGTTTGATCATTATCTTTTCCAGACATTGAGTAGTCGTTACAAAATTTATTTTCTATAAATTCGACATCTCTAGACTCAACTATTGTATTTGAGTCTGAATTAAGCAACCTATATGTCTTTGAATTTTCTGCATATCCTACAAGTATGCTTTTAATTCCTCTTAGACCCAACTTGGATCTCTTAGGATCAAGTGCCTTATAAAAAGTTACGCAACCCCATACTCTCAAATATGACAAATTTGGTTTTCTTCCTTTCCAAATTTCATATGGTGACACATGTTTTTTCGTAGATGTCATTCTATTATGTATATGGCATGCAGTAAACAATGCTTCACCCCATAAATATTTTGGAGTATTAGCATTAATCATCATAAAATTAATCATTTCAGTGAGTGTCCTATTTTTTTGCTTCTGCCAAACCATTTGTTGTGGATTATAGGGTGCAGTTCTTTGATGTATAACACCATGCTCTTCACAAAAAATATCAAATTCAAGTGAAAAATATTCACCACCTCTATCACTACGAAGGCATTTAATTTTCCTTCATTTTTGGTTTCCAACTTCAGCTTTATAGCGCTTAAAACACTCAAAAACTTCATCTTTATTAGACAATAAATAAACATAAGTGAACTTAAAACAATCATCTATAAATGTGATAAAATACCTTTTTCCTCCTCTTGTTAAAATACCATTGAATTCACATATGTTAGAATATATGATGTCGAATAAATTTGTATTTCTTTCGGCAGTTGGAAAAGGTTTCTTAGTCATTTTCGCTTGAATACATGTTTCACATTTATCATTATAATCATCATTACAAGCAATTAAACCAAGTGTGTGCATGTATTTTAAAGATCTAAAATTTATATGTGCTAAACGTAAATGCCATAAATGAGAGGAAGATTCAACAATATAAGCATAAGAATTCACTTTATTATTAATACTTAGTTTGAACATCCCATCACAAGAATATCCCTTCCCAACAAACATCCCATTTTTCAACATTATTAACTTGTCGGACTCTAGAACAGTCTTTATACCATTCTTACATAATAAATTTGCAGACACAAGATTCTTTCTAATTTCTGGAACATGCAGTACATTAAGCAACGTCAATTTCTTCCCAAAAGTAAACTGAAGTTCAACGATTCATTTTCCTAGAACTTTGGCGGAATTATGATTCCCCATTAAAACCTCTTGATTGTCCGTTGATGCTTCATATGTCTTGAATTGTACCTTGTCATTGCACATATGTATAGTAGCCCCTGAGTCGAGCCACCAATCGGAGGATTTTATTGCCGCTGCCATATTCAGTTCGCTAATCAAGCCAATATGCATCATTGATACCATTGCAACAATGTTATCAATTCCAAAGTTTTTCACCATATTTGCGCTATTGGTCTTATTGGCATATTCCTCACTTGCTTTTCTGTGTCTACAATCACGAATGTAATGGCCTTTCTTTCCACAATGGTAGCAGACACCATTTGCATTCTTTTGATTGTTGTTAGAATTGGTCTTCTTAAACTTCCATTTGTCAATTTTGACTTTGAAGTTTTTTTTATATTTGTTTCCTTCGACAATGTGAACTTTAGAGGAATCTTGATTTGCAAAATTCTTATCATGATTTCGAGTTTCCTCTTCAATTTGAATACCCTTTTGCAAATCCTCCAAACTAATATCTTCCACCATGTGTAGAAGTTTCTTTCTATATTTATTCCATGTTTGAGGTAATTTTGCCATAATAGCCCCAACTATCATATGATCCGGAATAACTATTCTAATTTCATGAAGCTTTGAGACCAAGACCAATAATTCATGAACTTGGTCTAAGATGGGTTTGTTATCAAACATAGTGAATTCATAATATTTTAACATTAAAAATTTATTGGTACATCTTTTCTCCGTTGTGTACTTGTGTTCAAGTACTTCCCAAATTTCCTTTGGAGATTGAATGTGTGCGTACAGGTCATATAAGCGATCAGATAATGTGCCCAAGATGTGTCCTCGACATACCAATTCATCTTCTTCATGCTTCTTTCGATCGGCAACTATTTTGTCTGAGTCTTTGTCACTTGGTTCACGAATAGGCTCCAATTTTGGGTCCAACACATATATGACATTTAGAACAGTAAGCATGAAATGCATCTTGTCTTTCCATCGGGGTGAAATTTGATCCATCAAATTTGTCTAGCTTGTAGACATCTTCATTGATAATCTTCAAAGCCATGTTATCAGATTTGTTCTCCATGACGAAAATAACACTTTAAGATTGTTAGAGTGAATGTAGAAATATAGAGAATAATCCGAATGATGATTTTGAGGTACGACTTGAATCGCTTCCTTAAAGTGTTATTTTCCCCCACTCGAATGAGTTTGCTAAAGGGTTCTTTGCAAATCACTTCCAGGATACAACAAAGTATGAAATATTCGATTAGCAAAACCGAATTATATTCCCTTAGAAATAACTAGAAAGAAATTGTATGAATGTGATGGAGAAAGAGGAGAGCAAGGAATGTAGAAATAAATTTTTGAAATTGTGTTTGAAAAATTATGCACCCGTTCATCGAGCCATTTCATTGTAGTTGAAGATATACAACCCTTAATAGTGTTGACCCAAAAGACATGTCTTCTATTTAATATTTTTAGAAAATAAATATTGACTAATTACATCTTTTAATTATACTCATTCAATTTGAGTAAGCATCGTATCTTTTAACCAAAAGTTGCAATCATTCAACAAAATATACAACCGTAAAAGGTTGAATGAAACCCAACCTTTTACAAAAGGTTGCGGCCCGTACACACACACGCTGCACAACGCAGCACCAAGTCTCGTGTGTGTGTGTGTATATATATATAATAATTATATATTTATTATTGAAATCTCTAACAACAGTTCCAATGTGCCACCCCGGATTTGTAAAATTACTATAAAACCATGACTTCTTGTGGTACTTACCTCTCCCACACGTTGCATTTGAACACAAAAAGTGTGGGAGAAGGTAGTACCACAAGAAGTCATGGTTTTATAGTAATTTTCTGTCATACTGCACTACCAAACACCATCATTTTATTTCATGTACATTACAAATTATTAACAAGTAGTGGTTTGCCCTAATGGTCAAATTTCTCTTCAATATACTTCGTAACTCTGCTTTTTCTTACTTAAGTTTAGAATAGAAATATCGTTTGTATTAAAAAATTTAAAAAATTATTGATGAGCATTCCAATAATTTTTGTTTATTATTTATCGCCTTATTTATTCTCAATTTTACGTTATTAGATAAGCAACATTACTACTCCAAACATACACAAAAATTATTCATCCAAATACGAATAACTCACATATAAAATTGTGATTTGTCGATAAAAAAAAAAGTATGACTGATTGATTACAAAGAGAGAAACTGGTAAGAAAATGTTTCAAAATGCATGTAATTACTAAATATACTAAAATTTAGAGACCTAATTTTCAGTGAGATGATAATTCAGGAACTAAATCGGGACATCACCCTACTAAATATACTAAAATAGTAGTCAAATTGGCAAGACTGTCATTAAGTCTATATAAAGGAACAAGCTCCGCACTCTCTGTATCATCACTCTTTTTCTTACATACAAAAACAGCAGAGAGAAAGAATGGCGAGTTGCAGAGTGCCAGATGTGGTTCCTTCTCCAGTGGAAGACGCTGAGCAGCTCAGGAAAGCTTTTGCAGGTCTCTTCTAACACTCATCACACACTCATATTTTAATCCAATCATTCCAATTCCATATCATTAATTAATTAAATGCAATTAGATGTTTAGTGATATCACTTTTGCTATCTGATCATCCAAACTTTGATCCATCCATCCATCCATCCATCCATCCGTCCATCCGTCCATATGATTCAAATTCTACTTTGTTTAACTTTGCACTTATCTTCTTTTTCTTTTCCGGGTTGGTAATCTAATATGACAGATTGATAGAGATATGATCATGGTGAATTTCTGTCTGATTGGTTATCTTAAAATTCAATCACCTCAATTGGCATCATTTTTGGTGCATATCAAAGTTTAGATCTGGATCTTTCACTATTCATTCACTGATTAACTTGTACTTGATGATGATGATGATGATGATGATGATGATGTTCAATTTAAGTTAAAGTGTTTGATCTGCTTCTTACATATTCTTTACTGTTTAATTATGTGTTTTTCTGGATTCTAAGCACAATGAGGTTGTAAGTTGTAACCTTTCTACAATTCATTACGCTAATCATCATGATGGATCGCTTGGTCTTTGATTATTCTTTTCTTTCGATTTGTTTGGCTTCAGTTTTTGTTGGATCGAAATAATATCACTATAATCTTGATCTGACTCATGCTCTCTGGATTGTATTACTAATAAACACAAAATGGGGATTACCCTTTTGCTCATTTTTCACTTGTTGCCTCCAATCTTATTCGGAATATCTTTGTTTATGTGAATGTGAGATCGTATCATTGATAACTATATCCATGTGCAATAGATGAAGAAAATTGAATACTTATTGGCATCTTAAGTCATTGTCATGGTTGTATTCTGAAAATTAAATCTTCATTCCTGCGATATTGAATACATGTTTTCATATAATTGTCTCAAAGAGATTGTGATTCTCTGATTACAGTAGCGGAGAGGTGATCTATAAAGAGAGTTGCATGCTTCCATTTATATTAAAACCATTGCTTACTATCCCCAAATGTTAGGTGCCTCGAATAATTAGCTGCTTGTCAGGCCGAAAGAAAAGAAAGATTACTTACCTGCTTTGGTTGTTTGTGTGCAGGATGGGGCACAAATGAGGGATTGATCATATCCATACTGACTCACAGGAATGCAGCTCAGAGAAAATTAATTCGGCAGACATACGCTGAAACCTATGGGGAAGATCTTCTCAAGTCGTTGGACAAAGAACTCTCAAGTGATTTTGAGGTCTGAATTTGATGCATTATTTCTCAAAGTTTAATATACGTGAAATATTTCCCGAAATAAGTATTTAGCAGGCCATCAGAGTTTCTGGTGCACTTCCTTTCAAGATAATTAAAGTTACAAGTACTTTTCAATTTATAGATTATGCAATGCACCTGATGATCCCTGCCATTGGTGCCTGAATTGTCATTTGCCACCCTGGTCTAATCCAGGGTTATAATATGTCGTTTAAATTGTCAAGAAAAACTGAAAATGCTATTGTTTTCTAGTTCTGTTTTTGTTTTTTTTGGTTATTTGGTTCAGTAAAACTTCTGATTGCGCTGTTTTTCCTATTTTGTTTCATAACCAGAGGGCTGTGATGCTGTGGACTCTGGCTCCCGCTGAGAGAGATGCATTTTTGGCTAATGAATCTACGAAGTTGTTGACTAAAAACTATTGGATACTCTTGGAATTAGCTACAACTAGGTCTTCACATGACCTGTACCAGGTAAAGCTGGCGTATCATGCCCGTTACAAGAAATCCCTTGAGGAAGATGTTGCATATCATACATCTGGAGATGTCCGCAAGGTAAAACCTTAAACTTCCATGGTCATTAGTACCCTGATTGTTCCCTAAAAGGTCAAGTTGGTTCGTTGAACTCTATCTTCTTTACTTTCTATTTTGTTCAAATTCTTGTATTCGAATTAATTTCTTCACACATCTTCAACTACATTGCTTTTGTTTTAATTTCTTTTTGCAGTTTGTTTTCAGAACTTGACCTGTTTTTTCTGTCTAGAATTTTTTTCTCTACTTTCCTTCGGTTGCAGTTTCTGCAATGCGTGTCAAATTGTCTTAAATAAAAAATGTTAACTATGTTGCAGCTTTTGGTTCCTCTTTTGAGCACTTTCCGATATGAGGGAGATGAGATTAACGTGCCCTTGTCAAAGAAAGAAGCTAAGATACTTCATGAGAAAATCTCAGACAAAGCCTACAATGATGAGGAGCTCATCAGGATCCTCACTACCAGGAGCAAAGCACAGCTGAATGCAACCCTCAATCAGTACAACAACGAGTTTGGAAACGCCATTAACAAGGTACTGTAAACAACTATAAACATCTGTATGGAATACATGTACTGTCACGAGGGCCGGGAATTCGAATTGAAAAATTCATAAGGTTGATGTTTTGAGCATTTCCTATACTATCAAACAGTTGTGTGACCATTACATGTCCGATATGCAGAATTTGAAGGCTGACAAAGATGATGAGTTCCTCAAACTACTAAGACAAACAATCAAAAGCTTGACCTTCCCTGAGAAATACTTTGAGAAGGTTCTTCGACTGGCCATCAACAAGCTTGGGACAGATGAAGGGGCGCTTACTAGAGTTATTACCACCCGGGCAGAGGTTGACTTGCAGCGCATCAAAGAAGAATACTACCGGAGGAACAGCGTTCATTTGGACCACGCAGTTGTCAAGGACACTTCCGGAGACTATGAGAAGTTTCTTGTGGAACTGGTTGGACATGCAGATGCTTGAGTAATGCTGCTGATCCCATAAGGGTTACAAACCCAGTGAATGTTATTCTCTATGAGTTATCTATCTTTGCTTGAGTGTGGTTTTTATTTATTTATTTTCTCTGCTTTTGTGTGGAGTTTGTTGAATAAATCTTGCTAGTACGTTGAAAGTAAGGATTGTGGATGGATTTTTGTTGTGTATGTTCTTGTTTTTGGCTAAACGAGTTTTTTTTTAATTTAATTTTTTGTTTGTTCAATATTTTTAATGTTTCGTTTTCTCTTTTGTTTTCCCATTTCTTACGCGTCATTGTCAAGGTTTTAAAAGACGTCAGACGCTAGTCAGGCGGTAGGTTAGGCCTTAGCGCCTAGGCAGCTAGGTAGGGCTTAGGCGGGAGCCTAGGTGGATTTAAGTACATTTATTTTTTTTATTTTTTTAGTACAACGATATATTTTA
This sequence comes from Heteromeles arbutifolia, assembly GCA_024362995.1. Taxonomy (NCBI): domain Eukaryota; kingdom Viridiplantae; phylum Streptophyta; class Magnoliopsida; order Rosales; family Rosaceae; genus Heteromeles; species Heteromeles arbutifolia. The sequence goes on from JANCRC010000015.1 coordinate 7,572,271, forward strand.
CATTAAGGGGAGGGGGGAGTTCGGCTAAAACCACACAATGAGCAACCTAATTTGGTATCGAATTTGCCATCCACGAGAAGTACATTTATTATATATTGTATAAATAAGTGTTTATTTATAATTAAAAACACACGCATAATCATATTGGGATACATAAATTGCAAAATGAAATGACATAAATTATAAAGTGTTAAAATATATTGAAAACAGAGGGAACAAACATATAATGAGTGTTCTGGCAAGTATTCAACAAGTCTCTTACATTTTATTGAGAAATTATAATGCAAAACGAAAGTTATGGATTTTCTGTTAAAGTCAAAATCGTGACCTAGGCAGGTTTATATGGGCTAGGCAGATGCCTAAGCAGGTCTAGGCATAACTTCTTAATTTTCAAATGCCTAGGGATTAATAGGAACGGTGGCTAGCTGCCTAGCGCCTAGACGAGAATTTTTAGAATAGTGGTCATTGTAAAGCTTTCTTTCTTTCTTAGATCGATGGGAGGGATGACGGCAATGGGTTATAATTAGTGTGAGTTTAGGGTTCGATTCCCTCCAATTTAACAAAAATAACCTCACTAGTTTAGTAAATGAAGGTCATCTCCGACTGAAAGGGCTATGTATAGCTCCGTCTAGAATTATAGCCCTGTAAGAAATTATTTTTTAATGAACAATGCTAGGCCATATTATATACCATCTTCAACCGAAAAGGCTAAATATAGCCCTTTAATAATTTATTAGTTTTAAATTTACTCTTTACATTTATTAGGTACTTATATCATATGAAAATAAGGTTATTGAGACATGATTTTTTAAGGTGGATAGAATGTGAAAATGGATTAAATGAGTCAAGATAATAATGATTAAGTAGAATCATGATTTTCAATTGAAATACCTATAATATGCGGTCTGTATTTGAACTTTTCCAAATCATGTTTTCTAATTAAGTGAAATATGGCCAAATCAGGCCTTTCCTTTTTTTGGTCAAAGAAACTTCATTAACAACACAACAAAATTACACAAGATGAGGCCCAGTTACATACAACAAAAAAGACCCCAAAAATAAATGGAAAAAATAAAAAATATATAAAAAAAAACCCCGAAACTGTTGTAGGCCTAATTAACTCAACTGTTGTAGGCCTAATTAACTCAACTGTATTTCGAACTAGAGAGGGAGAGGGCTGGCGGCAAGAGAGAGAGATGTAATTCTGAGGTGTGTGTTGTATCACTCCATTGTGCCTTTATTTATAGTAGTAGGATAGGTTAAAGCTTTACCCTAATAAGATTACAACTCTAATAGGATAATATTTACTAAACGGAATATTCCAAGATATCCTACATACACTAGGATTTACACAATCACATTCATAATCTAATAGAACTGCAACACTCCCCCTTAAGTGTGTAAATACTCAAACAAAACTTCGCATAAGGTCTTTACCAGTTGAGTTAGAACGGTTGATGAAGTCGTCGGCACAACAGGCGACTGTAAGTCTCAAATTTAAAGAAAGTATGTATTGGTAGTAAAACTCACAAAACCTCGCTAAAACCTAAGGTAGGTAAAAACCCATAAACTAAGGAGAAAAGTGAGAAGTATGCATAATGTCTAAAACAAACGTCAAACGGGATGAAAGTAGTGAACTCCATGGAGTATGATCATCCTAGAATGGGTGCCTTGTCAAAACCTTGTTAGGTAGCAAAAACCCAGTGGGAAAAATGCTCCTAATCGTAGGAAAAAGAGTACATTAAGATCAAGTGAGTATGCTTCTGGATACTCCCCCTGAGTTAGACATAACTTCCAAATAAGAGAACTATAAACAATTCAACTTAGATAATTTACGCATACCGATTCCTTGGACGAGCTTCTGAAAGGTAGACTTGGGGAATGACTTGGTGAAGAGATCGGCCAGGTTGTCCTGGGAACGGATTTGCTTGACTTCAATGTTCTGATGATGTTGTTGTTGGTGAGAGTAAAAGAACTTCGGCGCTATATGCTTGGTGTCGTCTCCCTTGATGTATCCCTTATTTAATTGCTCGATACATGTTGCATTGTCTACAAAGATCATTGTAAGAAGGTCAACGACGAAAGTATGACCACTATGCTTCGAATATGTTCCATAACTGCTCTTAACCAAAAGCACTCACGTAAGGCTTCATGCAAGGGGAGAATGTCAACATGGTTCGAAGAATTCGCTACTAGCGTTTGCTTGGTAGACCTCCAAGATATAGAGGTGTCTCCAACGGTAAAGACATAGCCCGTTTGAGAACATGCCCTATTTGGGTTAGACAGATAACTAGCATCTGTATAACCAACGAGGTGGGAATCAACCCGAGGACCGAGGGGGGCGGCGGCTCCTCTCGAGGATTCATAAGTGTAGAACAAGCCCAAATCCGCCGTACCTTTGAGGTATCGGAAAATGTCTTTAACACTATTCCAATGTCTGCGTGTAGGCGCGTTGCTGTATCTAACCAAAAGATTAACAGTAAATGAGATGTCGGGTCTAATGCATTGAGCCATGTACAATAAAGCACCAATTGCACTTAGGTATGGAACTTCAGGCTCCAAAATCTTCTCCTCATCCTCCTTGGGACGAAAGGGATCTCGTTCAGCATCTAGAGTCCGAACGACCATATGAGTACTCGAAGGCTTCGCTTTATCCTCATTAAAACGTCCCAACACCTTTTGGGAGTAGTTCGATTGATGTACTAGGATTCCATCCGAACAATGCTCGATCTCCAGGCCGAGACAATATGGAGTTTTCCCAAGATCCTTCATCTTAAATTCTGATTTCAAGTGATTGGCAATTTCCTCAAGCTCTGCAGGAGTTCTGATATGGTTTATGTCGTCAACATAAACTACAACGATCGCAAATCTGGAATGTGACTTTTTGATGAACACGCATGGGCATAGTTCATTGTTCACATAACCCTGACTTGTCAAATATTCACTCAGACGGTTATACCACATCCGCCCGAATTGTTTTAATCCGTAGAGTGATCTCCTCAATCTAATCAAGAGGGTGTTCTGTGGTCTAGAACTATTTGAACCAGTCAATGTAGATTTCCGTATCTAGATCCCCATAGAGATGCGCAGTTACCACGTCCATAAGGTGCATATTTAGTTTTTCGGAAACTACTAAACTGATAAGGTAGCAGAACGTTGTGACGTCCATTACGGGAGAATATGTCTCCTCGTAGTCAATCCCAAGGCGTTGAGAGAAGCCTTGAGCTAACAGGTGTGATTTATATCGCACTATTTCATTTTTCTCATTACGCTTCCTCACGAAAAACCACTTGTAGCCCACGGGCTTCACATGTGGTGAAGTAGGAGCTACGGGCCCAAACACCTTGCGTTTCGCAAGCGAATCGAGTTCGACTTGGATTGCTTGTTTCGAGTTTAACCAATCGGTTATACGTCGACATTCATCAACGGAACGTGGTTCAATGTCATCGCTAAGCATAATGTCGGTAGCAACTGTATACGCGAATGCATCATCGAGAATCATCTACTTCCGATTTCATTCCTCATCCAATACTGCGTAATGGATTGAAATCTCGCGATTCTCGGGAGGCCGATTTGTCTCATGTAAGACATCACCGTCATTTACAATAATCTCATGCATTGGAACAGATGAGTAAGCAGTGGTCGAATTCAAACTAAGGTCACTAGTTTATGCCATTTTCATCTTCCGGAGTTATGAATCCTTTGAACCAGGGGATCTGTCACCCTTCAGGGCAGGAGCAGATGATTGGTTAGCCGCCAGTGTACCGGGCTGCGTAGAAGGTGTGCCCGCCCCACCTTCAGGGACGGTCTGGCCTTCCAAGGCGGTGTTACGACATATGTTAAGTACGTCCATCCTTGCAAGTGCGTTTGCAGCGAGTATATGTGATCTCGTCACTTTTGCAAAATCAGTAAAATCATTTGGCATGCTTTGAGCAATGCTCTGAAGATCTAGAATACGACGCACTTCAGTTTCAGACTAGGCAGTGTGGGGATCTAAAGAGACAAAGTGGGAGTAATTCACAAAAATTCGCGGCGTTCTACATGAACGTTAATGTTCTTATCTCCCCTAATGATAGGAAAACTGTCTCATCAAAATGACAATTCGCAAAGCGTACGGTAAAGAGATCTCCTATCAAGGGCTCTAAGTAGTGAATAATTGATTGCGAATCATAACCGACATAGATTCCCATTCTTCTCTGAGGACCCATTTTGGTACGTAATGGCGACGCTATTGGCACATAGATTGCGCATCTAAACACACGTAAATGCGAGACGTTAGGCTCATATTCAATAACCAACTGTAACGGTGAATGACGTTAGGTAGCAGTGGGCCTCAGGCGGACCAACATAGTTGCGTGCAATATTGCGTAAACCCAAGCAAATACCAGGAATTCGGTTCGCATAACCAAAGTCCGAGCTATCGTTTAAAGGCGCTTTATGAAAGCTTATGCCAGGCTGTTTTGGGTGTGAACATGGGGTACATGATGTTTCAACTTCAATCCCAACAGATATGCAATAATAGTAAAAAGTCTGTTACGTAAACTCTCCAGCATTATCTAGTCGAATTTACTTAATCGGATAACCAGGGTGGTGAGCCCGAAGCTTAATAATTTGAGCCAGGAGTTTTGCAAATTCAACGTTGCGTGTGGACAATAAGCAAACATGTGACCAACGCATCGATGCATCAACTAACACCATGAAGTATCTAAATGGTTCGCACGTTTGTTGGATAAGTCCACAAATATCCCCTTGAATCCTCTAAAGAAATTTAGGGGGGGTCATGAATATTCTTTGTAGCTGAGTGTTGAATATTCAACTTCCCCAGGGAGCATGCTTTGCATGGTAGATGGCTGGGATAAGATTTTAGGTAATGCCCGTGTGATACTTTGAGGATACGGCGCATCATATCTCGTCTGAGATGTCCTATTCGATCATGTCAAAGCAGGAAAGTGCTCTGGAACCCAGGCATAGGGCCGGCCTTGCGGTGGGTCTCCACGGATCGAATGGTCGATATGTACAACCCACTAGGGAGACGTTTCAGCTTCTCGTGAATACGCTTCTAGCCATATTCGTAAGAAGTGATACAAAGAAATTCAGAACCATTCTCTTCAGTGGTTTCAACATAATATTGATTATCTCAAATATCTCTAAAACTCAGCAACGTTCTTCCGGAAGGTGGATAACAGAAAGCCTCTTTAATGGTTAATTCAGTACCATTAGACAACATTATACGGTCATTTCCATATCCTTTGATCAGGTTGGATGGGCCTGAGAAGGTTGTCAGAGGTGCATTTTTAGGTACGAAGTTAGTAAAATAGTGTTGCTCACGCAAGATGGTTTGTGTGGTAGCACTACCAGCCAAACAACTAAGTTCCCCACTAGTCATACCTAGAAATAAATTAATTGAATCGGTCACATGCATAAATATAATTCCATTCATTCAATTAATCAATCGAGAAAAAATATCCATAATTCAAAACAAACCAAAAACCAAACAAATAATTCCAAAGACTTAGAAAAATTGTCCAAAAATAAACCAAGAACTTAGAAAAATAAGGAGGGGGGTTCAAGTTCGACATGTTCCTAAAACAGAGGGTACCAAAAAAAACGTGGTTAGTCATATGGAAAACCATAGACATACATTGTAGAACATTCGGGGTTCTATAGACATGTATTGGTTTAATTTCAGCATGAAACCTACGGGTTTCATGTGGTATGTTTTGAATGAAAATTTCGGGTTTTAAAGGCACTAAAATCGAAACTACAGTCTCAATTTTAGTTATGAACGCCAAGTTCATATTTAGGGGTACCTGCAAGAACACAGAATACAATATGCAACTAAGTGTAGTGGATTTGTGGATTGCTTTAGGAACCCAAGTGTGAGTGCGTTGGGACTACGAAAGAATCCACGAGCAACAAAGGCAACAACGCCTAGCAGAGGCAAGAAGGTGGTGAGAACACCCGAGCATCGATAAAACACGACGCTCTACACATCTTCCTCCTAAATAGGAATCTCGAAGATTCGCATTTGTGGTGTTGATTAGTGGAAGTCGATCCAGAATGCGAGATCCATGGAGGAGTAAGCCAAGCTCACTTAGGAGGAAACCTCTCACTCTGGAGAGAAACACTCTCACTCTGGAAAGAAAAACTTCTTAGCAGGCCATGTTTTTGTCTAACAGAAAAGCATGATTTTCCTCATGTGTTTTGAGGTTCATGTGTCCAATTAGATGTCAAGGAACCCCAGAAGGCATTGGTGCTAGGCTCCACAATCAGGCTGTTGGGCGGGCTCAACATACCTAGCCCGATAGCCTTTTGGCTATCATTTGGCCTGGTGGGTCCTAATTTTTTTTAGCCGAGCCCTTTATTAGAATTGAGTTTTGTGGCATTTTGGGCTAAAACTTAGCCTATAACCCTATAGCTATCTCCACTGGAGATGGCCTAAAATTTCGTAGTTTACAGCCAATCTATGAAGACCACGAACAATTGCGCTTGAGAACTCGATCGCAAATCCTTTTAGGAGAGAAACTTTCATTTCACGTCCCCACGCCACGGGGTGTATACACACCACACCAATGAGGACTGAGGAGTGCTTCATTGACTTCATATTTTTGTGCTTGACAAGCCGCTTGAGATCCATTTTCTTTTAGCAGAATCTAATAAGCTAGAGTTAAATTGTAAACTTTCAAGTAATTAAAATGAAAAATTACTTTCCGCACTCTTGTTTTCTCCTTCTGCACTCTAAACTTTCTATCATGGGAGACTTCATTTATTCAATCCAATGACTAGGACAAGAAAGGAAGGAGTAGTGCATGGGGAGAAAAAAGTACGAAAATCATTTCCTTTAAAATCAACTTAAATTATGGAGTTCTCCACCTTTTTCAATCCGAAAAACAGGGTCTCAACCAGATTTTCTTGACGTCAATGACTGGACCAAGCAAATAGAAGAAGAGTGAAAATTCTTAAATTATCATCTATTTTGTAAACGAAATAGGTCCTGAAACAAGTAAACGCAAACTTGAAACGACTGAGATAAACATGCTTGAAATAACCCAATTAGCCAAACCCTCCTGCAATTTTTCCGACGACATTTCATGCCCTGCCCTACCCATAATGTAAATGTATAGCTACAACTCAGTCTCACATCCACAGCTCCAAAACCCTAGAGATCAAAGATGCTCATCTCATCAGGGTTTTACATGTCAGAAAAAAGTTCACTATGGAAAATCATACTATGGGACCGACTTTATTTGATGATAAAGGAAAGTAACACGTCGGGAATTATGAGTTACACCAAGGCGATGCTGCTTTCTCCACCAGGGGGCTTACGAACACCACCCAGATAGTCTCTGGATGATGCCTTTCCATCAGCAAAGATGTTGCTGCCATTCATCTCTCTCAGCTTAGCCGTGCTCAGGGGCTTTTCAGCAGATCCTGGAGGAACATCTCCCTTAAATATATCATTCCCCGTCAGCTCCGCAAACTTCTGGTTATGTATTTTCCTTGGAGTCTTGGAAACAGGTTCCTCACTGAACATAATATTACTCTGACCTCCAGCAGGCTGTGTCACAAAAAGTAAATTTCAACACTAGAATTCAAGAAATGTTACTTCGCAAGATAGTCCAGCATTATTCGGCAGAGTAATATATACCTGGATTAGAGGAAAGTGTTCACCAGCAGGCTATCTTTCTAGTTTCTAGGCTATCAATTTTGAACCCTCGGTCCAATTAATTCTTTTTGGAATGTAGGGTCCAAACTAACAGTCTCATCTCTAACATGCCAGACGACTATTTGACAAAAAACCCCAAACAGGAAAACCCTCAATTGCACAGCTCAAAACCAAAATTACGGAAGTCCAATTTATCTAGTGTTACATTTCCTAATTAGTTAATTATTGTAACTAAAGCTGCGAAATCAAAATATGAATGAAAACATTCATTCACAAAAATGAAAAAGAATCAGTGAACTCACATTTGAAACTTTGACAGAGGTGCGCAGATTTCGGGGTGCAGGTTCCCCCATGTCTCTGGTTTCTCTAGTTTGCAGGGTGTGAGCAGCAGCCAATGATCGAGGCAAGACTTCAGGAGGAGGGCCAAAGATGTCATTTCCAGTGAGTTCCTTGGACTTGGCATTTGATATGCTCTTCTTGGATTTTGAATCTGAGTCGGACTGCAATGTCCCACTCAATTCACGCTGCTTGGCAACCTCAGGAACAGTGACAGGCTTCTTGGGCGTGACATGTTCATCAACACTGAATGAGATTTGACTGACTCCATTGAGTGCTTGCTGATAAATACGAAGCCCCGATTTGTTACTAGCATCACTAGATTCTGGTGCAGCATCCTTGCCTGACCCAGCTGCAAATATACCATTTCCAGTAATCTCCTTCAATTTATAGCCTGAACAAGGCTTCCTGTACCGCATTTCGTCTGGGTTTTAGATTTACACTACAATATTGGTGATTAACCATATACTCAAAAGCAGTGATTTCTTGCTGGATCTAAGATGGGTAAATTTTGAAAAAAGAGAAACAAAATTATTGGGTTTCATTGCATGCATTTGTAGACCATACACTAAATAAAGATCACATCAAGCATACGTGGGTTAGGCTAGTAGGCCAAGCCAGTGCCACCGCCTCGTAGATTAGAGCAATTTAGAATATCGTCTTATCACAAGAGATCAATTAAGATCACATGCATATAAAACAATCAAAGTTGATATTTTTCTGATCAGAAAACAGAAATGCTTGTAGCTTTGATTCACCAGTTTGAGCAGGTAAATGGGTAATTAGCAGAAAATTACAGTAATGAAGCATGCATTACTAAATTAGTAGCTAGATCTGAGCTGAGAGAAGAGATCTTACTGTTTGTTGAGGCTCTGAGCTTCTTCATCAGTGATCTGACAGCCATGGAGCACCTTGCTGATTCCATCGGACGGCTGATAATGCACCGATTGAGCTTAATTAGCTTTCTTAATACACCACCACCAAGAAAGAAAACAAGAAGAAATTGACATTTGACTACTAAGTAGGTGTTCAAAGTGGAAAGTAAAGCAACCTGATGAGAGCGGTGGGCGGAGGAGCCGGTGGCCGGAGAGTCGGAGTGTGGGACCTCTTTCCACGTCAGCATGTCGGCAGTGTCTCTGCGAGGCTTTCTCAGTGGTGTTCTCTCCATTGTTTTCGGTCTCACTCTCTTCCTCGTTCGGCTTTTTGATGAATAGAAAATAGCAAATAATAAATAAATAAATAAACAAAAAGATGTTAGCGACATTAAAGAAAAAGGTAAATTACATCAAATTTCGATTCATTTGCAACCTCATTCAAGATTTTTAAACATTTTAATGTTATACATTTATTATTATTTTATTATAATTTTATACATAAAAAAGATTTTAGCTTAAAAAAAAAGGAAAGAGATTTTCTTCGGATTCCTTCCACTAATCCTCCTCATCGAACAATACGGACCCTTGAAATTTGATCCAACGGCTAAAGTTATTATAACTTTTAGAGTCGGTCCGTGTTTGTAGCCGTTTGATCAAATTTCAAGGATCCGGATTGTTTGATGAGGAGGATTAGGTGGAAGGGATCCGGAGAGGATCCCTTTCCAAAACAAAAACTTGAAGCTAGTAGCTCCTTACCGTAGTAATGGAAAAATGTCGAGCCATTGTATAACAGCGTGGATTTAAATTTCATCAGTAACTAATCTAATACCTATTCTAACAAAATCTATCATTTGACAAAAAAAAAAAAAAAAAAACTCAAACTGAATCGGATAAATTAAACCGAATCGAACTAATAAAAAAAATTAGAAAAAATCGAACCAAAGTAAATAGTAATTTTAATTTGATTTTCGGTTTCGATAAAAGAAGGAACCGATTGAAACCCGACTCACCCACGGAGGCCGTAGCTTTCACTAAAACCTGTCAGAGTTTGATGGCTATTTTAGTTTCATTGACTGGTGAGACCCAATTCCTTCAGAGTGTGTGTGCAGTTGTAGTAAAGGGTCAGTGGAGCTACCTCTTGAAACCCAACAATGGCTCTCTTCTCAGCTCCGCGACCATTCACCAGGTTCTCCTGCAACTCTCACTCCATGGATATGGCCTTTCTCCTTCCTGGGCTTTCTTCATATGGGTCGAATCACTTCCCACTTACATCCACTCCTTGCATTGCTCTTGGACTATGACTCACATCCTCACCAAGCTCACCCACTTCAAACCTGCACACCAACTGCTTGAGAAAATTGCCTTTAAGAATTTCTTGTCCTCTCCCTCGGTTTTGAATGCTTTGGTTCAGACCCATGACGACCCTGATGTGAATTCACATGTTTTGAGCTGGCTTGTGATCTTTTATGCTAATTCTAAGATGTCCCAAGATGCGATTCAGGTTTTGGGGCACATGAGGGTTCATGGGTTTAGGCCCCACTTGCACGCTTGTACCGTCTTGTTGAGTTCTTTGATTAAAGATAGGTTGACGAACATGGTGTGGAAAGTTTACTAGAATATGATCAAGGCCGGGGTTGTGCCGAATTCATTTGTACAATGTGTTGATTCATGCTTGTTGCACGTCTGGGGGTGTAGAGAAGGCAGAGAGTTTGCTGAGTGAGATGGAATTCAAGTGTGTCTTTCCTGATCTTTTCACATACAATACGTTGATGTCGCTGTATTCGCAAAGGGGTATGCACTATGAAGCTTTGTCTGTTCAAGATAGAATGGAAAGAGCAGGAGTTACCCCTGATATGGTGACGTACAATTCTCTTATGTATGCGTTTTGTAGAGAAGGTAGGATGAGGGTGGCTGTAAGACTTTTCCGTGAAATCAAAGGTGCTACTCCGAACCATATAACTTACACCACATTAATTGATGGGTATTGTAGAGTGAATGACCTGGAAGAATCTTTAAGATTGTGCGAGGTAATGAAGGCCAAGGGACTGTATCCGGGAGTTGTTACTTATAATTCAATTCTTCGCAAGTTGTACGAAGAAAGCAGGATGAGGGATGCAAATAAACTTTTGAATGAGATGAGTGAAGGGAATGTTGAACCTGACAATGTCACATGTAACACATTGATTAATGCTTATTGTCAGATAAGAGATATGAGGTCTGCTGTCAATGTGAAGGACAGGATGTTGGCAGCTGGAGTGCAGCTGGACGAGTTTACATATAAAGCACTTATTGATGGATTTTGCAAGGTTCTGGAGATGGACAGTGCTAAAGATATTTTTGCCATGTTTGATGTGGGAAATTATCCTAGTTATTGCACCTATACATGGATTATAGATGGTTACTGTAACCAAGAGAATGAAGAAGCAGTTATAAGACTTCCAGATGAGTTTGCTAGGAAAGGTCTTTGTGCTGATGTCTCAGTGTACAGGGCATTAATAAGAAGGTTATGTAAACAAGAAAGGGTTGATCGTGCTGAAAAGGTTTTCAGTCTTATGCGAGAGAAAGGTATATCAGGAGACAGTGTAATATATAGTACTAGTCTTGCATATGCTTACTTGAAAGCAGGAAAGTCGAGTGTAGTTTCGATGTTAGATAAAATGTACAAGAGGAGGTTGATGGTTACACGCAAGATCTATAGATCTTTCAGTGCTTCTTATGCCAGTGATTATGATATCATACGCTTATTTTGGGATCATATGGTTGAGAGAGGCCTAATGTCAAAAAATGTTATTATTAAGGAAGTGCCACAAACATAAATGAACGGTGCAGATGTTGCTGCGAGTTTGATTATAGGCTCAATGTTTTCATGCTCTAGCACAAACCTCTCTGCCTCTCTTAAAGGTGTTGGAGACTGTTATTGACTTGTGGCACCGGAAGGTATATGGACTCCTGGAGAAGCTAAGAGACAGTGATAAGTGCTTGTAGCATAGTAATTTTGCTTGTCAGTCAGGATTTTTATTGTCCCTTAAAAATTGATGACCAATTAAGTGTGTGACATTTTATCATATGCTTTAGTGGGATTTCAATCAGGAAATGGTCTCGTAATGCCTCTTTTATCTATTGGAATGGTTCTATACTCCCATCTGGATCTACTTTACAGATATACTGATTTTGCTCACGGTTTTGGTGGCGGCAACACAAGTAATCAGAATGTGGGGGATGGGGGTTTAAATTATACTCGGAAAGCATCTGTTTGGGCTGTGGTGACATTCTGTGGAGATGTGCATCCTTCCATGAGTGGGACAATTGGCTTGCATTTTCCAAAGCATCAAGTCGAGGTGTAGGCTGAACAGAAAAATATGTGGAATGGGTGTCTTCAAAATCATATGTGACAGATGATTTGTACGTAAGTGCTGAAGACCAAGTAGTTTAAGAATCCATCATGCTGCAGTTTTAAACTGAAACTACTTCAGCGCTTCTGGTTTGGCACATGCGAAGCTCAAGCGATGAATTCTAGCTACATACTGCAGTCATTGTTTATAGGTTAGTGATATTTCTATATCTTTCATTTTTCTTCAATCCATTAGAAATAAATTTAGAAAGAAAATTAGAATCAGAATCTTATGAACTGGGATTGGCTCAGCCGTTTTTGTTACTGATTTGCCAAACAAATAAATAGAGAATATTGCACAACAAATAACATAACCTGGTTACAGTAGTTTTTTTCTTGGTCTGAGGTCTTAGTCATTGCTGTTACTGATATGTTGAACAAGACTTGTGCCAAGCTAAAACCGTTTAAGGAAAAAAGTTCTTTAGAGAACACTCTGTAGGAAAAGCTGTGTTTTGGCACAATGTTTTTGAAGCACAAGGTCACAACCTAGGTTTGAGTCGATATTTCCACAGTTGCCTAGACTCCAGTAATATTTTGTAATTAATGGAACAATTCGATTACATTATATATTTCCTCAAATGCCTTTTTGGATCTTTTTTTTTTTTTTTTTTTTTTCTCATGGATCGTCTGATTCATATACACAGTTACAAAGATAAATTTCGACAATCACTTGAGTCCTAGATAAAATGGGTCAGTGTGATACTAGTAGGAAAACAAAAAAACCACAAAGAATGTTTAAACCAACCAAAATCCCTCTTAGTGCACACACACCAATTATTTTTGTGCCTAAAAACCCTGTAGCACAGCTGCTAGTGCAAAAATTTCATAATCCGAACAAATGCAACCATGACCATGACCACTTTCACAACCACACTCATCCCATCTTTTCAACCTCCTGTTTCTTTGCCTCTTTTTCTCCATTTCCACATGATCTGCTTGAACTTGAATCTTGATTCCTACTTGCAGTTTAGGCGGTTTGACACCTTCTAGAGCATGCCCAGTTGTTGGAAGCACCGTGACCCACTGGTCCAACTCCATGCTTGGTGATTCAAGGACATCCTTCCACGGAACCTCTGCCCTGCCCAAGAGTTGTGACCCTCCAATCCTGCCAAAAACCGGCACAGTGCTCCTCCAGCGGAGCTCGAAAACCACACTTTCTTGCTGTAGGGTGTTGTCCATGGAGCGCATCTCGGTTCCAGAGCACTCCAAAGAGACGGACTCATTCCAAACGTGGTTGGACTTGGCAGAGATTTCTCTAGTGTTGAGCATAATTCTTCTGTTGTTTCCTGCCGAAAGAGAGTATCGAACAAAGAGGTTTCCTGTGGTCTTGAATTCGATGTTTTTTGCTTGTATAACCTTCAGTTCACAGCTAAGGGAAGAAAAGTTTGAAGGAGTCATTGTATGTGTTTGAGAGTTGTAGATAGATAAAGAGAGTGCTGATGGATGCTTTGGTGAAGGGAAGGTGGGTTATATATAGTGTATGGGATATTGGAAGGAAGGTGGAATTGCTTTCTGAGGAAGCTGCTTTTACTCATTAAAATAATACTAATAGTGTGCAAGATCAATGTGCAAGATCAGAAATGGAGTATTATAAATTATAGTGTTATCTGCTTCATATTGGGGAATCATGAGAGATTGAGTGGAAGATTATGATGAGTTATTATAAGCCCCTTGAGATTCTTGAAGAGCTGGATTTCATATAAACGACCCTTGCTGCTACTTGCTACTTGCAACACTAGGATTGGCTTAAACTACAGTGCTTTTGGACCTGCCACATGTACATGCAAATATATAAATTATGGAATGTGCTTGTGCTATGCTATGTGGTTTGTTCTTCCACTGCAAGATCATTTTGATTTCTCCATCAGACCCTGCATCGTTCTTCTGGGATTTGCTAATAAATTGATCATAACTTACCTTTTTACATGGGAATACCTTTGATCTACAACTTATGTTTTGTTTTTGCACCTCTGGACTCATGATTTGTAAAGAGACCGTTTGAGTACCATTCTGCTTTCTGTTTCCAATTTCAGTTCAACTTTTCTTTTTTTTGTTTTGAAAGGTCGAAACGTGTTCGGTAACTGCTTGCAGTCATAAAAATAAAATAAAATGAAAAAGGTCAGAAAGCTACGAGCCTGTTTGATAATTATTTGGTTTGTTATGATTTTTTGTTTGAGATATTGAAAAAGTATATTGTTGAAATGAGAGATATATAAGAGCAGACGAAATATAGAGGGAGCTATGTAAAAGAAATGTATAAGGGTATGAAAAAAGAAAACGAAAAACCTAAAATTAATTAAAGTTTGCTTTCACTTTTAGTTTTCATCCATTTTTCTTTATTTCTTTTCCTCCATTACCACTCTTCATTTCTCTCCTTTTATACTTTCTACGTATTTCAAACACAAAAAATATAAAATATAAAAACTAAAAGAAGTTTCTGAACTTTAGTCATGTATAAGAGTGGGTTTGATTTTGGGTTTGTGTCGTGCCTGAGTTACTGTGTTTAATATAACACCATGCTTTCAAGCTAAATGACCAATGTGAGATTGATACACATTTGGCCCACTATATGACGATCCCACGTGAGGGAGGCATTTCATATAAAACCCCCACACTTTCTACCGTTTTGTTCAAATCGCAAGATGCAAGTTGAGAGAAAGCATCAGTGTGGTTAAGAGTGGACTAATGACCCGTCTCTTAGAATATCCGACATTGATTTGATTTGGCAAGTGAATTTTCTCGACACCAAAAAGATAGATAATATAAAAATTATACGTGGTCTCAAACTCACATATTTTCAATGTTTGATCCTAGACCCTTGTCATTGGTTATGGACAACTTGAAAGATCGCCTTAGATTGTCTTAAATTGGGTTTGACACTAGTTAGAAACTTATGGTGCTAAATATTTATCTATATACAAATCTACAACTTGAAAAATAAAGCACCATAACACTTAAGTGGGCAATAAAAACTTGAACAAAATCGAGTATGCAAGAAGATTTAACTTTACAACGCACAAGGCTGGATTAAAGATAGTATTGAAAATACTGACTGACCAGGATCGCCACTTTACTTTGTTATATAATTAATAGGTTTAACACAAAGAAGATTCCAGTTGTTCATCCTTTGGATTCTAAGATAACAGTATCTTATCCACCTTTGGATTTTAAGGTTCGTGGGAATGTACCTTGGCTCAAACAGTTCGAATCATGTTTGGCTCATTCAAGCTTAGTTCATAAGTGAAAAGAGATGAGCTTGAACAAAGTATTAGGCTGGTTAGAAAAATTAGCCAAGCTTAAGTTTTATTATGTTCGGCTAATAAAGCTCGTGAACCATTGTGCCTGGTTTTTCTACTTCACTTAGGTTTTGTCTCTCTAGGTATTCCAAGCAAGGTTTTATTAGGGCAATTATCATTGGTTGGTGGACATCCAAGAGGGAGTGTTGTAAATACTATTAATTATGTGGTTGTCCACATGGAGCCAATGTGTAATATGTAATTTGTTAGTACTCAGTCTATGTAAGTCCTCAGCCTATAAATAGGCACTCTCATTTGCGGACCTACTGTTTGGGCCTGAAACAACAATTTGGGCTGAGATGGGTTGACTCAAGTTGAAAATGCCACAATCCTCGCCCCAGTAAATATCCTTCACCAATGGGCTTTTAGCCCAAAATGGTTTAGTTCGGCTGAGTCCTCATGGAAATAGGATTGTGAGAGGATTAAGTACAGGCGTAGCTCAGTCGAGTCCTATGCAAACTAAAATTGCCAAGAAACAGAATAAACCTTGGATAAATATGAACCATCCCAACGATCAGAGTGCCTACGTGATCAGATAAAAATGAATAGGTTGCATAATTGGATTAAATGCAGATCCTAGTTGGAGTCAAAGAGGGCCAGACTAGATGAATTTTTTGCTAATAAGGGAATTAAAGAGATAAGTGGAATATTCAAGTAAATGTTGATGTAAACACAGTCCCATAATGACTCTGCCTCGACAAGCTTGTTTATTATGGAAGCCTCGCCTATAAATAGAGAAGGCTCTACAACGTTGAAAGCCCCTTCAACTCAACATACAAACACCTCATACTTTCTACATGAAACATTCTCACAACCCTGAGAAACAAATACTAATTATCCTAAACCCCTCCCCTCCCGGCCAACACATGTTCAATACATTAGAACATCACTGGGTTGACAACTGGCAACATATTCATTTTGTTGGAACATCACTGGAGTCATAGAACTAATTGCTTTAGAAGTACCTTTAGTTCATCGAAACAACACTACTTCTAGTTCATTCGGTTACATATCCAAGTCTTAGCCATCGAAGAATCTTGGATTCTTTCGTCAAAAGAGGTCGCTTCATTAGCTTCCCAGCAAAATGAAATGTTATATGATTTGTTACTCTCAGGTGCATTTTGCATTTCGGCGTTCAGATGGCCGAACCACGTTCACCATAAAAAAATATCATCTCCTTTGAGTACCTGTTAGCCTAATACTGATTCGACGCACTTATATTCTCACGAATATAGCTGAGGTAGCCGAACCTAGTGCAGAAGATCCTGAACTTTGCAGTGAACTAGGCAACATTTCTACAACCCAAGGACAAGAAGTGTTTCTTCGTCAGCCATAGTCGCTCAAGTGTAGAAGTCAGCAGTGCACTCGACACCACCACCACATCTATTCTACTCGCCCCATAAAACTCGGCTACAAATTGACACGACCGAATTCACAAGAAGATCCTAGTTAACTCATAGTTACTCAGCCTACGCGCCATGTAGGTTTTATAATTTTTACCGTTGACTTGACATTTTGACACACCTGGTGGGACCAGTGCTAAGATAACTACGGAGTTCCACAGTCTTAATTAATGAGATTCATGTCATCGACATAGACTGCAACTCTAGTAGGTTTAGAATACTTCTTAGTTAAACGCACGGGCATTATTTATTCTCGCATTTTTAACTGATCAAATAATCACTTACGGGTATATACATCCGCCTAGTTTGCTTCAATTTGTAAAGTGAATGCCACAAACGGGTTTAGAGGGTGTTTCGTGGTCTGGAACTATTTGAACCAGTCCGTGTAATTCTTCAAAAATTACATGTAAATCTCCGTATTACTATACCCATGGAGAAAGGCTAACAACATTCATACTGTTGCAATCAACCACAGGGCGTATGAGAAAAAACTTTCGCCATAAGGCATGTATTACATCACACTATTTCATTCATATCATTACACTTTCTTTCCCACTTGTAACACAACAGGGCTGCCTTGGGAAGCGTAGGAACAATAGGTCCAAACACTCTTTGATAAGGAATCTAATTCAATTTGGATTTTAATCACCAATCAATTCTACGTTGTTACTAATTGATATCGTCGCTTTTCATTTGTGTCGGTAGCTACAATATAAGTAAAACATCATCGATGATTTAATCTGATGGGACCCTTTCATAAAATAATAATAATAATAATACATCTGTTATGAATTATGAATTTAGATATTGCATGACCATTAGAGATGAATTTGTCTGCTTTAATATATAACATTTGAGCTCTCATCATGTTTTCGAGTGTGTCATTTCATTTTCTTTGTTTTCTTGGCCATAAATGAGGAACCTTGTATTGATTATCCTTATTTGTGGAAAGTACTCCATAACATTTGAATAGCTTAAACATCATTTATTTTAACTGCTCTGATTTCTTTGTTTGGATGAGTTAGGGAAGTTGGTCAATTACTTTTCCATTTGGAGCATGGAATTTGATTCAAAAGCATGAATATATAGAAATACCTTAGGTTGGTAAATTGTTTATGTTCTTTGAAACTTTCCATAATTATGAGTGTGCACTGCACATTGGTTAAATTTTTTTAAACTTAACCCAAGATGTTTGCAAGCCTGTAGCAATTGACCACATTGGGATTACATTAGCGGACAACAGATGGATCAAGATGTCGAGTAAAGTCTCCATCATCCCGGATGGTGCTGATGGAAAGCTCCGGGCGCCAGGGCCAGAAAATCCAAGTCGGATTGTAAGAAGTGGGCGACACATTTTTGTATTCCTATGAGAAGCTCTAATATCAATCTTTTTCTAATAAACCTTCAAACATGTGTTTTGTTTTGTATTCCTATTAGCTTATTTTGTATCATAATTTTCAGCAATCATCTCTGGATGCTGATGGACTAATATCAAACTGTTAAATCTATAATTTCTTAAGTACTTTGGATTTTATTTCTGTTTTCGATTGTGAAACAAATAAAGATTTCAGTCATTTGACAACAAAAAATTTTGTGGGTGTCTTCGCACAGAACTTGACCATTTGAAATTTCAGTCATTTACTTAGTTTCACGTTTGCTATTTATTTGATTTTTCGTTTCTCTCGGCAGGGAATAGTCCAGTGGATGCGAAGTAGGAGGGGAAGACATCCGGAATTAGTTGAATATGAATCTACCTGTATATAATCAATAGTATCATCTTAAACGATCTTAAAATCCGCAATATCGCACATATTTTTGGAGGCAAATTGTCTGCTCTCCTTTTACCATATCATTCTCATTCCCTCCTATTTGTGCGGTCACCATTAAATCACGTCAACATTTTATATTTCTATTGTTTTTTGTTTTATTATCTCTATAAAAAAAATTAATATAAAATATTGACGTGACTTAACCGTAACCGCACAAAATAAGAGGAGATGAGAAGGGCATAGTATTAAGAGCGCAGACAATTTGCCTCCATTTCTTGCTAGTATAAACTAAGACGAGTACCGAACTACACTTTTTAGGGACTTAGATTGTCTGCCCTCCCACTTCCTATCCCCTTCCATCCCCTCCTATTTGTGTAGTCATGGTTAAGCTACGTCAGCATTTTATATTCATATTGTTTTTTATCTTATTATCTCTATAAAAAATAAATATAAAATATTAACGTGGCTTAATCGTGATCGCACAAATATAAGACGATTTGAAGGGGATAAGAAGTGGGAGTGTAGACAATCCAAGTAAACTTTTTAGACCTGGATTGCAGAACCCCAGATGAATTTCTGTTGAATTATTTGACACTTCGAAGGTTTTTACTTATCTTATTAGGAGGCAGATTGTCTGTCCTTCTAATTGTGGTGCCCTTCAATGCTCTTTTATTTATACGGTCACAGTTAAGTTATATCAATATTTTATATTTTTACCATTTTTTGTTTTATTATCTCTATTAAAAAATTAATATAAAATATTGAAATGGATTAATCATGACCGCACAAAATAGAAGAGCATAGAAGGGCACCACAACTAGGAGGGCAGACATCTGCCTCCCTCTCTTATGCCATCATTGACTATATGTATGCTTTTTCCAAGTTCAGAAAATTCATAATTAATATAGGGTTCCAAAATTGGCGGTGTACGTAAACAATTAAAAATGTGCGTCCGGCCTCAGCTGACAATGTTGAACAATAATAGAACCCGAAAAGGCCGGATCTTTTTCTTGAAAAAAATTTTCATTGTGATCGGAACACGGTGGTACATCACATGTTTTTATATAAATGATAAAAAATTATATTTTTTAAGTTTTTCATCATTTGTATAGTGACACGTGGTATACTATTTCGTGTTCTGGTCACATTGAAAAATCTTTTCTTTTCCTAAGGATTCGAGGGATCCCTTGATTATGACCGTTCATCGTACATCGTGCGGTCAGTTTTCATCATGTACTATTTATATTTAATTTTAAATTTAAAATAATTTCTGATCTCACGACATGCAATGAAGGGTAAAGATCATGAGATTTCCCGGATCTCCAAAAAAAGGATCGGATCCTTTTCCAATAGAACCAAATACATTGATGTCATAAAGCATCGATCCAAGTAATTTCAGAATATTAAAACAGCAAATAGCAGGTTGCATTGATGTCATAAAGCATCGATCCAAGTAATTTCAGAGTATTAAAACAGCAAATAGCAGGTTTTTGCTGTATTTTATGAGTCCAAATCTTGTTTATTTAAAAATTTATATGAGTCTCTGTATCTTTATTAATTGAAACAAATATAATTAATATTAATTTGATAATAATTAAAATAATAAGAAATAAACTAAATTATCTGCCAATTAACAAAGGGACGTAGAAGAGATTTTTAGGTGCAAAAGATCTCATCTCGTATTTTATATTAAAATATTGAAGCAATTGGATCAACCATTTCCCAGCTGAACCTGCATCAGATCAAACAAGTTGAAATTTCTCTTTGTTTCTTGCGTTTCTTCATGTTTTCTGAAAATCAAAGACCTCCCTCTCTAATCAGGAGCGGTGGTTTCCTCTTTCTCTTTCTCTTTTTCTTTCTATCAGCTGTTTGGCTCATCTTTTGTTATCCATCCGCTCACACTGATAATCTTAGCCAACAACTACAACATGAATTACCACAACAACATCAGCACGAGCACCCTCTTCCTAACAAAACCCACCACCGCCACGACGGCTACATTAGAACAAGCAATTCACAATTCACTACAGCCGCCACTTGCGACAAAAACATTTCAGTGTACGTATACAATTTGCGGGCAGAGTTCAACCTCGGCCTCCTTGATCACTGCCACAACCTAAACGTGCACACCGACATGTGTCCCCATGTGGCAAACTCCGGACTCGGCCAGCCACTTTTCAACAACAGCGGCGGCTGGTTCGCCACCAACCAGTTCACAGCTGAGACGATTTTCCACGCACGCGTCGAAAACCATCCCTGCCGCACGTGGGATCCCGCACGTGACGTCAGTCTCGTTGACTTTGTTCAATCCCAGCCTTGATGGCAAAAGCATAATGGTAAGGACCATTTTATGGCCCTAGGGAGGATCGTACGGGATTTTACCCGGAACAGCGGCGACCGCGACTATGGAGCCGGCCGTCTCCTAAATTTTCCGGCTGTAAAAACCATGTCGTTCTTGAGCATAGAGAGACATCCGAGGAATGGGAAAAACCAGTACGGTATACCCTACCCTTCTTATTTTCACCCGTCCGCGTGGCCGGAAATGATGAGGTGGCAGAACAAGGTGAGGAGATTCAAGCGACCCTACTTGTTTTCCTTCATTGGCGCGCCCCGAAGGAAGGCGGCAATTAGGAACCAATTTATAAGGCAATGCGGTGAGTCGGCTCGTTGCAATCTCTTGAACTGCGGGACGTCGGACGGGCATAGAAAGTGCGGGCAGCCAAGTGAGGTGTCCGTCCAGTTTCTGCTTGCAAGCACCGGGTGACTCGTTCACACGGCGGTCGACGTTTGACTCGGTGCTTGCGGGTTGCATACCTGTTTTCTTCTCACCCCACTCGGCGTACACGCAGTATGCGTGGTTTTTACCGGAGGATAGAAGCTCCTACTCGGTTAACATAGATGAGAAGAGCTAAGCAGCTACAAGAATAGAGAAGGAGCTCATGAAAGTTTCGAGCAAAAAGGTGATGATGATGCGTGAAAAGATTATAGATTTAATCCCATGTCTCACGTATGCTCACCCCAATGGGACTAATATTGGGTTTGGGGATGCGGTTGATGTTGCACTTGTATCATTGGCCAAGCATGTCAATACAATCATTAACTGATTGTTCAGTTATTACTGGTAGTGGTAAAAGAGTTATTTCATCTGCGATGTAACTAAGAAATTTATTGGGACCATTTTTTTTGGGGAAGGATTAAGGATCAATACCCCTCGTTTGTTTAACAAGCTTTAAAACTAATTTTGACCTCTTTATTGAAGTTGTTTACAAGTTTGGATAATGCTAGGCACTTTTTCTATTTGTCTTTTTCACTTTTCTTTTCTACTCACCAGGTGACTTGTACAACTGTCTATTTTTCTTTAATGTAATGAGATTATTTATATTAAGAGGATAAGAAGTTGTGGTAGGCGAAACACTAGTTTAGCCATAATAATTTAGTATTTGTGGATGTAAATTTCTACCGTCTCTTGTCTTAACGAAAATGCACCTGTAAAATAATAACACTTTCGATTAAGGCCAAAAGCCTCACGCGCCCATGATATATGGAGGGGGCTTTAGCCGAAGAATCTCTGATGCCAAAGTTAGAATTCTAAAAAGAATGTATTTAGGAGTTTATGGGTAGCAAATAGCTTAGCATTTTATTAGGATAAGAAGGGTAATTATAGGAGAGTGGCCGGCCCTTTGCGTGGAGATTGTCCGACCATATTTGGTGATAATGGGTGAATAATTGTAAGATATTATGTGAAATAATATCTTGCAATTAACATGGCAATTATTCCTAATTTAATTAGGAAGTTTTGGGAGTTACCTTTTGAATAACATCAATAAGGGATTGATGAGGAGTGATGAGAAGAATATGAAATAAATTGCATATTGATCACCCTTGACTCTTCTTTGATTGAGTCGTTATTGTCCATTGCATGCACGTGGGAATCCTAGTGTGCCTCAAGGGTAGTCTCGTCTTTTTAACCCGAAAATCCACGTGTCGCCTCCATGATTTTTTTGGATTATTTTTTGCTCCACAAATGCCCCCTCACATGTTGGGCTGGTTGCAGGAAATGGCAGTAGGGGTAGAGATCTCGAACTGCTTAGGGAAACATAAGATCATTTCCTAATTTGATGCAAACTCCCACTTTGACTTGGAATTAGATTCTTCTAGGAAAGGGAAATAAAGCGCCACCAAAGCCTATTTAAGTTTACCTTAAGTATGGGATTAAATCAACTTCAGAACGTAATTATTCATCCCTACAAGAAAGAGAGAAAGCTAAGGATATTTCTTCTTCCTCCCCTAGCATTCTTCTTCACTTGTCTGTCTAAAGAACCGTCTTCTGTTGATTTCTTTGTCTTTTCCGCACCGCACCAAGGTAAGAAAACTTAATTTTCTTTGTCTTCTTCTCGGGTGGTACTGCCGTAGGGCAGTCGTCAGGGTGGTGTTGCATGTCAGCTAGCAAGGGCCAAAAGTCGACTCAGCATGGACCGAGGATGTGGTGTAGCAGGGACCACAGCTTCAGCTACTTGGCATAGCTGGAGCCAAGAGCAGGCTCGACATGGGCCGAGGAAGTGGCATGGCATGGGCCACAGTTTGGGCTGTTCGGCTTGGCTGAAGCCAAGGGCAGCTGCGCGGTTGAGGCTGCAACTTGAGGCGCTAGGGCACATAGCTGGTATGTTAGCTTGCTTACTGGACTTTCAGTTGATAGAGTGAAATATCCAATTATGGCTAAGTCTGGATTGGCTTCTGAAAGACTCGCCACTGCGAGAAGCAGAGGAGGAAAGTCTGTCACTTAGAAAAGTGGATTCGATTGTTGAAGAGGCATCAAAGCCCGCTTCTTCTGCTGTTGCCACGTCTATGCTGCTTACTAAGATGAAAGAAACTGTTTGAGTTAGATTTCTCAACTATCGTAGATAAAGCAATCGAGGAAGGAGCTGCCAAGATCAGAGCTGCTAAAGATAAAGTGTTGGATGAGCAAACTGCTAAGTGCAAAGTAGCTACAGAGGGCAGGATGGCTGCTGGAGAGCCCAAGGTCATTCAAGCTGCTAAATGAGTAGTATACTTTATTTAGCTTGTATCAGATTTTGGCGACCTTCATATAGGTTTATCAATTTGCTAGAAATTTAATAAACTGCTTTCTTCGCTTTACTCAATCTTCGTTTTTCTTGAAACTTTACTTGCTTGAAACGTCTTGCAAAACTTTTAGAGATAGAACTGTCGGTTGGGCATGCTGCTTAAAAAAAAGCTGACGATCCCATATAGTCATTATGGCCGTGAGTTTTGGCTTCTTGGTATCGAGCTATTAAGTTCGTCATCGGCTGCTACCCCCTGACCATTTACTGCTTAGCTGGTCTTTGAGTATTTGATCATTTAAGCTGTGTGGCATGCCTCACAACATGATAAAGATATGTGGAATATGAAAATCGTTAACTAATCACATCAAAATGAGTAGTAGTGTGAAAATACATGGGTAGTTTGCCCCATTCTGTTGAAGAGTACACCTAGATAGGTGTCAAAAAATTAGTTTATCCTCTCGCACTGGAAAGCTTAACTAGATGGGTGTCCGGGAATATATGAGGAATTAGTTTACCCTTTCGCACTGGAGAGCTTACCCAGATGGGTGTCGGAGAATTAGTTTACCCTCTCGCATTAGAAAGCATACCCAGATAGGTGTCGAGGAATTAGTTTACCCTCTCGCACTGGAGAGCTTACCCAGATGAGGGTTTGGGTAGTTCTTGTAGATAGTAGTTGAGCTAGGCTTATGAATAACTTCTTAAATCTTCATTAAGAATAAAGAAATGTATCAACTGTGCTGAAAGGTAAAAACTACATAACAACTAGATAATCATCAGCTTGCAAGGTCTTGTTCATCAAGCTACTTGAGACTTCGAACTTATTTGGATAAGCCTAAATGGGGTGATGAGGGTGATGGGAGATTTTCCCAAGCATTCCATCATGTTGCTACTTGATGAAAGTGGGATGCTTCTTTTTTTCGGAGCTACCCGTGGCCTGAAAGTGCTCAGACCTGACAAAGATGCCATTAATCTACATTGTCTTTGATGAGGGTTCAATGTTGTCTTCCGCTGCTTGGGTAGGTCGTGTTGCTAACTTGTCAAGATACTCGTCGCACCGACTTTCATTCGTCAGCTTCTCGAGATACTGCTTCCACTTCAGACAGTTGTTGGTAATATGGCTTGGTCTTTTGATGGAATGCGCAAAACTTTGTCTGATCTAGCTTGGTAAGATCGCCCTTCATGGGTGGCAGCAGTTCGAACCAAGATTTGTTCTTGAGCTTACAGATAATCTGGCTAATTGAAACTGTGAACTTGGTGAATGTTTCAGGCGCTGAGTTTTCTCTGGTCGGGGAACAGTCCGTGCGCTTCTTTTCTTACTCGTTTCTACTGGATTGCTTGGTCTTGTCCCTTAATACGTGCTTCTCCGCTAAAGCATACGAAGCTGTCAAGGTCAGCTCCTCACCCATGATTAATTTTTCAAATAAAGGGTGCTCGGTGGGAAGACCATTTTTGAATGCTATTGTTGTTATGCCTTCGTTGCAACCAACATCATGGCCTTTTCTGCTTTGAACCTCTAGACATAGTTGCAAATTGTCTCCCTAGGGTCTTTTATGATATTAAAGAGATGGTTGGACATCCTTTTGATTGAGCAGTTAAACGAATATTCCTTAGTGAAAACTAAGGAAAGTTCGTTGAAACTCCATATTGACTGCGGCGGCAGGGTGTGGAACCAGTCTTGCGTCTCGCCTTGGAAAGTTATGGCAAAAATCTTGCACTTAAGCGCATCGTTGTTCCTATAGAGGATCATGGTACTGCGGTAATGTTGAAGATGTCGATCTAGATCTTCGTCTCCTTTGTCAAGAGTGAGTGAGGCATAGTGAACCTATGAGGTGGATCTGTCTGCTCAATCTCATCCGTGAATGGTGACCTGCTTATGTTGGTTATGTCTTGTCGAAGCGCCTCATCAGTAGCTTCGTTGTGCTGGAAATCGTGCAATTGTTTGATCATGAGCCTTTCAACTACTTCCTGAATTTGTCTCTGTTTGAGCAGTGGAGCTTTCGGCTGCCCCCGGTCGTGACCTGTTAGTCTAGGTTGCTCTTTCTTATGCTCGGCTCCTTTATGTCACGGCTGTGGTGCATGTGGTACGTTCTTGGCAAGCGAGCAGGTTGCTCGCAAGCTGGCGGTTGAACTTGAGCTGGACTGAGTGATTGTTTCTCCGTCCGACATGCTGCCTACTCTGATGTGAGGTGAAGGATGCCTCTTACGAGCCTAGCTACGAATGAACACTTCACCTTGAAGGTTGTCCATGTTGATCATCAGAGTGTGGCCTCAACCGTGAATGTATGCTCATCTGTGGGCTTTATCAAGAGTGCACGCTCCTCTATGCGCTAAGACGAGAGTATATGCTATCTTGAGGGCCCAGACGAAAGTGTACACTGGCAAAATGCTCGATTCGTGGTTGGTTGAGGGCCTGCTTGCCAGGATGCTACTGGAGAGCTTCGTCGTCTACTCTTATCTTGCTTCAGGACACCTCGTCTGGGGTACATTGCAGCTCGGTGCGCTACAAAAGCTGATTCACTAAGGTTGTCTATTGAGCGAGGGTGCTTGTCAACTCTATAACTTGTCGGGACAAGTGTGATTCGCCATTTGGGATGGAAGAGCTTAGACAGTATGTGTCTCTTTGAGTGGTGGAAGTGTGATGGACTTTGGTTGTGAGATCAGAACCAAGATGGATCAAATTAGTTGAAAATGGGGTAAAAATACCCTTGGTTCAATCGTCGATCCAGAAATTTAAAGCCGGGATGGTTAAACCGGTCTTGGACCGGTTTGGGCTGCTAGGTGGGCCACATGAGTGGGCTGGATCGCAGGTGCGAGTCGGATCACGGGCATGGGTAGGATCGCGGGTGCGGGCTGGGTTGCCGAAGCGAGTGGGCCCTGGGCCCTTCCTTATCTCGATGCGGTTTGGGCTTACACGGCATCCTAGGCCTGCGGGTCTTAAGCTGGCTGCACTGCAATAGCTTGCTGGGCCGCTGCCCCGTGGGCTTGTTGCTTGTTGGGTTGCTGCTCCGTGGGCTACAACTGTCGATGTTTCGTGGCCTAGTTTCCATGGAGCTGTCCCACTCTCCACTACCACGACAATTGTCGTGGCTGCCATGGTGGTGGTGCTCCATGGTGGCAAGGTTACTCCTCTTGCCGTGGCAAGTCTCGTGGATCATCATGGTGCGGCTACATCGTGATCTCCATCATTTTATCCAGATCTTTGAATGTAGGAAGTTCCGTTCATCGTGGTTTCCGAATTTTTTGCCATTCTATTTTTCTCTTACGTTTATTTAAAGAATTAAAAAATTCTAAGAATAAGGATGTATGAAAAGTTTACGAATGAACAAGAAATGAGAAACTTTGGATGCGAGAGTCTTCTTCGAGCGTGTGAATCAACCTCTCAATGAAAACACCAATTTGTGGAAGCAAATTTCTGCCCATCTCTTACCTTGATGAAAATGCACCTGCAAAATAATAACACATTCGATAAAGGCCAAAGCCTCACACGCCCATGATCCATGGGGGACTTTGGCTGAAGAATCTTCGATGCCAAAGTTAGAATTCTGAAAAGAATGTATTTAGGAGCTTGTGGATAGCAAATGGCTTAGCATTTTAGTGGGATAATAGGGGTATTTATAGGAGAGTGGATGGCCATTTGGGTGGAGAGTGGCCGGCCCTTTGGGTGGAGAGTGGCTAGCTTTGTTTGGTGATAATGGGTGAATAATTGCAAGATATTATGTGAAAATAATATCTTGCAATTAACATGGCAATTATTCCTAATTTAAATAGGAAGTTTTGGGAGTTACCTTTTGAATAAAATCAATAAGGGATTGATGAGGAATGATGAGAGGAATATGAAATAAATTCCATATTGATCACCTTTGACTCTTCTTTGATTGAGCCGTTATTGTCTTTTGCATGCGTGTGGGAATCTCGGTGTGCCTCGAGGGTAGTCTCGTCTTTTACACAAAAGTCCACGTGTCGCCTCCATTATTTTTTGGATTATTGTTGGCTCCACAGTATTGAAGTCGTCATTCACGAGAATTGAACCTAAAACCTCTCACTTACAAGTGGAGAGTAATATCACTAGACCATAATATAAAGTGGCTAAAATTGCGCTTTTAATGTATTGAAAATCTAATTTTTATTGTCCCATCTCTATCCCTGGTAAATATCACAACTTTTACCCCAATCCTATATGACTATGTTTTCTATCTCATCATTTTGATTCTGTAGGCTTCATCTTTTGAATGTAAAGGTCATGCACAAATCCAAAATCCCTTAAGAAGCTGTAGTCACTGTTATCAAAATATCAAATTGTAGTCGGTGTTAGACCGACCTACATAGGTTCAAGTATAAGCATATGTGATATAACATTGCATACACTTTTATGTCATTTTCTTTAGATTCTTGTTTTGTTTTTGAGTGAATTTAGTTCCTTATTACTTAGCTTTGTGTTTTTCTTAGGTTTGAAGAGTAAAAATAAAGAAACAAGAAAAAGGAGGGATTTTGTGAATGAAACGAGTTTTGCATCTTGGAAGCAAAAACTGACTGCCCAAATCAGACAACTTGCACAAAATAAATTGTACATCCTCGAAGGAACCAACTATTAAGCTTTATACCACTAAAAAGATATGGAAATTAGCTTTCAGATAAATTTTACAGATCATGATTTCAAATTTTCTAGAAAATGTTATGAAAGGTTTCGTATAGGTCGTTATCCAGCCAAGCTTATGCTGAAATTGCAAAAACTGTTCATTTTCTAAGTCACAACTTAAAAGAAGTCAAAATCCAAAAGGGAATGTGCACATTACTTATATCCTATCTTAAGACGGTGTGAGAGTAATGTTTTTATCTTAAAACTGTTTGTCCATATTCTTCTCTAGTTTTCATCTTGTTTATGAGATTTTCCATTATGTTTTTTTGTTTATTATGAGTAACTATGATTTTCAATGACTATTTGATGGATACTGAGTTTTATTGGATGAATTCTTACTCATTACAACAATTGAATGCTTTATGATTAAAGTTCTTTAACTGATCATCTTATGACTCTGCATATATTGACTTGAAGATTTGAGGTGCAACTGCAACATAATTCGAATTATCTTCTTGTGAACAAGGGTTGTAAATTACATAGATGTTGTAACAAGATTTATGGTTTGCATGATTCTCTCATTTTCTTGTTCGTAATAAGGCATTGTGGGGAGTCAGGCAATCCATGACATGGAAGGTCACCAAGTGGTTGTAAGGTTCCACCTGGACTATGAATTTTATCGTCCCTAATGGTCGGACTGGTGCCCCATTGAAGGTGTGAAGGGTGGTTCTCCCTTTGTTGATGCTATAAAAAATACCAATCTTTTCTACAACATCTTGAAGAGGATGTTAACTCCCGATCCGTTGTCCATTAAAACTCAACTGACCATGGCGTTTGAGATTTGTACTTTGACAACGAATGCATCATCGTGGGGTGAATGGACGTCGTCTAGGTCTCAATTGGAGAAAATCAAGATATTGGAGTCAATGGCCAGCGATTTATTGATCGAAGCCATGCACTATTTGTGGTTTCTTGCAAGTCGTCTTTCTTTCTTTCCTAGTGTTTCCCAGATATTCGTATTCTTCATATATGCAATTCACTCTAGGGGATGCCTTCGATTAAAGGATGGGAAGGCCTTGTAGCCTCTTGGATTTTCAACGATGTGTCTCGGGTGTAGGGCGTTGAGGTGATGTTTCGAGAGTCAGAGCAATAATTTTTGGTGCCTAAACTGATACTTCTTTTAAGCGTGAGACGGCTTCTTCCAGGTCTTTCACTCGCGTTTTCAAATTGATGAGGTTGAGAGATTCTTTTGCTAAAGGACTTCATTGAAGTTCTTCCAAGGACAGACAAATATGCATCACGTCTTCCCATATCTAGTTCATGGTGGTAACTTCGCCGATCTTGGGGTCGACGCTCTGCATTGGAGCGTCCAGTTTGTCGCGGCATGATTTAGAGGGATCTCTATTGGGGTAAAGTATTTGGTCGAGATGAATATGAGTTCGCTTTTAATAAAAACACCAATTATTGGAACCAAATCTGCGCACCGTCACTGGTGATTGAGGCACAAATTTGAGAAACCGGAAAAACAAAGAATAATCCTGCGCAAGCTTAAGACTAGAGGGTGTGCTGTCAAAGGCTCTCCGACGATCAAGTTAGTAAGCAGTTTTAGACTCAAGCAGTGGGTAAGAGAAGTAGAGTATTAAGATTGCATTACCAGAGATGAACCCTAGATGGATGTATTTATACTGATCGAGAGATAGACCTTGTACTAAACCAGAAGAATCCTAAAGGATATCTAGGCCTAGATATTGCGTCATCTTAGAAGTGTGATTACTTGCAGCGCACGTCAATTCCTAGATTGTAGAAACTCGAAGAGTTATGAGGAATCTAATTATGTCCTTATCTAGATCAGATCTTGTGTCTTGCGAGACAAGCATGGTCATCTAGCGGCGTCACTTCTGACTTCGCTATTACCTGGAACAAGGTGATGGTGGCACTGATGTTCTGTCTGATACAGCTCCGCTAGAAGCCGCCGAGTCCATGATCGGACTTTTGAGGTAACGTTATTCCGATCAGCTTTACTTTGACCTTGAAAAATTATGGTCCCACAATGGAGTAAGGTGGATTGGAATATTGTTACCTTAAAAGTTCAGTCATGGCTCTAACATACAGATAAAGACCTTCACTCAACTAGGAACTGCAGCAACCCTGTAGCGACTCCGCCAGTTACTCGAGATTCCCAAATATTCCATTTTCTGATGTTAACAATGTATATCGTCAAATAAGACCATTTTCTTCTCAAGACCTTTCACTTTTTTTCATCATGTGGAAGTTTAAAATTAATTCTAGTTCATCTTCTTCCATCCATGTGGCAGTGGGGGGGGGGGAGGGATGGGGGAGTGATAGTTCTCCATTGAATTCTCTATTTTCCCCTATGCATATGTTCCTAAATAGGTGTACGCCCCCAAGGGTCGGCCCCCCACTCTCTTACACAACATTTATTAGCTTGGTTGAGTTGGGGAGATCGTGCAATAAGTCTCTCTTAACTCTCGCCTTTCAAGATTTGGTCCGTCATAAATTTAATCAAATCATCTTGTTTGCTTTCTTTGATTACGCTTCCTTTAATGGATTTTATTAGCATTTTGTGTTAGGAGCCCTGCTGGTTGTATTGCCGCATACACCTCTTTTAACTAACTAAAAGCTTGGGCTTCTTCTGCATTAAAAATCTTGCCTATCTTTTTCTTTAAATATCTTTTTTGTAAAGTCAAGTCAAACATTTGCATCTCCTTACTTGGATCATAACAGGGATATCTATTTAGTAAATATGGTAAATGAATTATAACAATTTTCAAGTAGATGGGGATTGGGGAGATTGTGAAATGTAAAATCAATATATCTATATTAGGAAATCATATAAAAGGGATGTTATTACTTTTGTTTGGATCTAAGAAATTCAATGAATGATCCCTAAAGGGTCACATCATAATAGTGCGTGTTGATGAGAGTTACTTAGGATTCAGAAACAAACAAAAAAACAAAAACAAAAAAAAGTACAAAAAAAAATTGTTTTTGTTATTCTCCCAATTCTAATAAAATGGAACTAGGTCTAGTTAAAGTATGAGTTGGCAATAAAGATCCTAAGATCCAATGCAAACAATCAGTTGAAGAAACGGAGCTTAGAGCCTTTACGTTGTATTAGTAAAGAGCGTTCACCCTAATGAGCCTTTTGCATTGGTCTCTCTTGTTGTTCATATTTCTCTTGCATCTGTAATTTAATTTGTTTTGTAATAAGTTCCTTAAATCTAAATATCGTAACTAAGAAGAGAATAATGAAGTAGCGTATGAAATAAGCCCAAAGACTACCATGCTTTCTATTGGTCAACAACCAACCACAACTTATTATAATTCTTCACTGCTAGTGCAGGAATGTAAGAAGTACTTGTTTTTCTATATGAAATAGGCCAAGAAATCTTCAATTTGGAATTATATTCTTTTTCTCCAACCAGCCATGATCCTCCTGCAGGTAAATCATCAAAGTCAAGAAAAGAAGAAGTGATGAGCCAGGCAGCAATGCTAGGTCCGAGAAAGAAACCTGTAGGTTTGGAAAGCTTGTCGAAAAATTGGAACTTCCACGATTTCTTTTCACTTCTTCCATGTTCAAAGAGTCTTAAATAGGACTTCACTTCGAATGAGCGATACGCCATATCACGTAGCTTTCTTTCCAACTTACTATGACTTTGATTGATATACTACTCCTTTTGAAGTAGGATGATCAAAACAATCTTAATGAAAAATGAGTAATAGACCTCAAATAAGTTTAAGAACCCAATAGGTTAGGAGGTAGAGGTATTCCCATGTCTGATTTTAACCAATTTGGTGCATTAAGTTGACCTTACTATTTTTCCTTTTTTTTACAAAGATCGGAGGTGGAAGCGAAGCTGCTCTGATTTGATAGACAAAAGGCATTGTCTACATTGAAGGATTTGCTGTTGAAGTTTCTAATAGTTGCCAGCGCAGAACCAAGTGACGAGAAGTTTGGGATATGTTCGGCCTTTCGTTTATCCACGATACAGTACATTTTCTTTAGAGTTCTTCTAACAGTCAACTATCACAAGGCAACCATTCATTCAAACAAAAACCAACTACCTTGTTGCAGCATACATGCCAGTGGTGAATTACGATCCGCGGTTTTTTCCTCTTTCTCTATCCTTATCCTGCAGGTACAATGTTTAATTAATTTCTCTGTCTTTTGTTAAATTAATCTTAATATGTTGTTAGTACTTTGTAATGCATGTTGTGCTGAAAGTTGTCTATGTGTAAGCTTTCTATTGACTGCACTTGAATGTATAAAAACGGTAGTGCTAAAATAAAGAAGAAGAAAAATCTGCTATGTTCTAGTCGTGCAGAAAAATTTCTAATTTGAATTCTTTGTGAAAACCGGTTTTATTCTAGTTAATTTTTCACATATACAAGCCAGCCAACGAGGTGGAAGTTATGTGTTTGTTGTCCTTTGTAGTCTTGCCTCTATACCACGGAAAGGATTAGTTGCATACTTGAAAAATAACACTGTTAGGGCCCAAATATTTCACGCAAGGCCCAAGAGGATTGAAAGCCCAAGCGTTCTACGGTCATACAATTTCATGCTAACCCCTTTGTATTATACGTATTTATCTGAAAAATTAGTAGTTAAGCATTGTTTTACACAAATTTTATGTAATTATTATGCCACGCCAAAATAGGAAATATATCATGCCATGTCGAACATATTTGTTTAAACCCAACACTCACCAAACTCACATAACCCAAGACATGTGGTTTCACTAGGCTTGCTACAGGGGTTGAGATGTGGAAGGATACAGAGGTCCACAAAGTACATGGAAACTCTTCGATAATGGAGACTTTGACCTACTTGGGAGCGCCAAAGTCTAAATCTAACTTAGAGTTATCCATGCTGGGTGAACAAATGAGATATTTTCCTTCACATTGTGCACCGTCATTGGCTTCAGTCTAGAACCACTTATCATCCCAATGAACCTAAGCTATTTCACCCCATACCTCCACCCAGACATATGTTACCCGTAAACATATTCTTGCTACAAAGCCATCTCATTATTTGGTCCATAGGTTACTAAGAAGATTCCATTCCACACATTCTCACTATTTCATTCTCCACTTTCTCACTCCATGAACCATACCAAATCAAATTCCCCATCAAAAGATGGTTGGTCCATAAAATCTGCAAAAACTGGCCATCTTGAGCCATGGGATTCGGGAGTAGCCACATGACAGCCTCGACTTCCTCCATGCTCGCCTCAGTTTCTCAATTCACATTGGGGAAGTAACGATCATGAAAGAATTTGACGGCAGATTTGATGGCGGGAACCGAGTTTCCAGCCCAGTTCAAGGAATCGTAAAATGGCATGATGGGTGCTCGTTCATTGTGGCGGCTGAAAGGGTTGCCGAAGTAGATGACGCGATCCCACGTGATGTAGAGGGCGGCATCGTCGGCCTTGCACGTGATGTGAGCTGAAGCTTGCTCGCAGATTTTGCACAACTAGACGCGGGCGTGGCTAAATTTCAACATGGAGCTTGGTCTTTGGTCCATAGGCAGCTTGGTCTCTAAGAGCAACTCCACCCCTAAAAACCTCTAGTCAAAAGTCTATTCAATCCACCCAAATAAATAGTAGTTGACAACAATGAATAGTAACTGCCCAAGTGTATCTCTACCTTTAAACTGAATAGCCTAGTCAATTCGTATTAAAATATTGTTTTTTTTTTATAAAATACTAAAAAAAACTAATTTTTAATTTCGGATAGGATTTTTAACCAATCTTGTCACGTTACGTGTCATTATCTGAAATTACAATTTTTGTGGAAGATGATTAGGTATTTATACATTAAAAAAAATTAGTTTTATTTTTTCTATATTTTTAAACAATTTTTATAATATTTTAATTTTTTTTTAATAAGTTAATTAATCTGGGCCGTTAAATTGAAATCCAACAGCCCAAAAGTAAACACATGGCCAACGTTACCAATTTCTAACATTTTCTTTTCTTTCTTTTTTTAGTCTGGAGCGCGCGCCCACACAAGCGTGTATCCCAAGCACCAGCCGCTAAAAAATGATTTCACATGGCTAACATAATGCTGACGTTAGCCTGGTGTCATGTGGCCTAGTTTTTGGGTCAGTCCATTTTTTGCTGGGCTAAAAGCTGGCCTCCACTTTGGGCCAGCTAATTGGATAGGGTAGAGTGGGTTTTTTAGAGGCTAGGGGGAAAATGGGTTGTTGCCCAGTTAATTAAGGGATGGGTGGAGTTGCTTTAATGATGAGAGAGATCATAGATGGGTTCTTTGAGAAATCAGGAGAAAAATGAAGGAAATGGGCTGGGACTATGGTGGTGGTTCTTCATGATGTATACTATGGTAGAGTGGAATCGAACAAGGACTAGGCACATAATAGTTGACCATGAGCAGTAGATTGGGAGCATAAAATTAAGCGGGGATAGCTCTGTTTAGAACTTTGTGCTGATAATGTGCTGCAAAATCGACGGTATGTGTGTAGTGGAATATAAAGTAAATAAGACATAATATTTACAAGTTTCGGCAAATGTGCCTATATCCTCGAGTGGGCTAGTAGGCCTTTGTATGGGAAAACATATAGTTTCCTGCTAAGGCCAAAAGTTGTGAAAGTAGGACATGCTTCACGAGGCTTGCTGCATAACTTCAACATTTATTGGCTGAAACAAGCGGTGGGATGGTGCCTATTTCTTTAAGTAGGCCATCCACTTTTATATCATTGTTTACATTATAGACAAATTTTTCATGACTAATATGTACAAAAAGACTCTTACAATATTACATCATAAATATTTGTTTTTTCAAAGATAAAAAAAAAAAGGTCATGTCGCCATTCTTTGATTTAGCCCAGGCATTCGTGTTGTGTTTTCCGTGTTCGTGTCATTTTCGTGACATACCCGATATCTTAACGGGTAGTGTCGTGTAACACCCGTTACAGTAAACGAGTAATATGACCTGACCCGTAATATGACCTTACATGTTACCCGTTAAAGAAAATATATTTTAAATCAATAAATAATGAAATTTTAAAAATGAAACCTCGGTGAGTATAATAAAGCGTCAACGACATTCGACGGTTAAATTTAAATCTTAGGTATATGGATTATTTGACAGCCCGTCCCTGATTTTGAGTGTTTTTAAAGTTTTAATAAAGGATTTTACAAAAATGCCCTTTGAGGCACGCGCATTGTTCGAGGTTAATCGTTGTGTCGTGCCATCTAAGATTTGTTTTCTTGACATATCCTCGTAGTACTCGTCGCTACGGAAGCGTGGGCGCAGACGGTTCGTGATTTAGAGTTATAACGAAAAAGATTTTAAAATTTGAAGTTTGGACATTTTAGGAATTATAATAGTAAAATCTGGAATTTCTTTTATGAAAGTGGACGGCCCAGATTTAATAAAGAAATAAATGAATGGCTGGGATTTAAAGGAATAAGATTTGTGAGGGAATGAGAGAGAGAGAGAGATCCACGGGAGTGGCAGAGAAAGAAAAAAAAAAAAAAACACAAAAAACAAAAAAAAAAAAAAAAACAAAAAAAACAAGGATTGGGCAAAGCAGCCCAATCGGGAAGAAGGGAAGGAGAGAGAGACCGAATGGGGAGAGGAGAGAGGAAGGTCAGTGACCAACCAGATGAGGGGAAGGAGAGAAAGGAGAGAAAGAAGAGGAAATGAGGAAAGGGGTTGGCCGGATCCCCTTGACCTGCAAACCCGGTCACGACCCGTGAGCATCTCTGGCGAAATTCATCAATTTTCCGACGGATTGAGCCAAACCACCACTCCTAAACATCATCTAGCCCTTCCCTCTATTCATTCCACATCAAATTTGTCTAGATTTAGCCTTGATTTTGGACAAAACCGTGCAAAAGGGGGCGCACGGGTTGGGTTCCTTTCCGTCACGATTTGAAGCTACCTCCTCCAATTACCACTACCATTAGACTTCTCTTAAGGCCTAGAACAAAGCCCAAGCAATGGTTGAGGCGTCGGAGTTGTTTGGAGGTCGAATTGGAGCACACCAAATTCTAGGGTTCATACGGTTTTTGCTGAAATTGGAGCTCTTATTGACCAAATTGGCCTTGGTCACAGGTATGAAAGTTGTTCTATTCTTTGAGATCTTCAATTCTGCAAATTTTGGTAATTTTTGGAGAAAGTTGAATTTTCCGGCGAACTGGGGCGGCCGACCGCCACCCACGGCAGCGCGTGGCCAGTGAGCCGCTAATGCTATTCTTAGGCCATAATTCATGTTCTGAATTCAGTTTTGGTGAATGAATGACGTATGATGATCATTCGAATCTAAATTCGTTACGATGCGGGGTTAGGCCAAAATATGAATTGACGATCCAACTGTTGGATCGTCACCAAATTTTGTTACGTTGTAATACGTAATATTTGAGGATTATAGGAACTTACAGATCGAGAATCTGATTTACGGATCTTCTGGATTTGGAGTTGTAAGTTCATAAAATACAATGTTAGCAGTCACTTAGTTTTGGCAATTGACGGAGATCCGACCGTTGGATGGTAATGAAATTTTAGGATGTTGTTCTAGAGATTTATTGTGGACCTCTGGGAGTTACGGATTGGAAATCTGAGTTGCAGATCTTCCGGATCGAACTACATAGTGACGTGTTTTATACAAGTTATATATTTTATCGATATGATTTCTGAGGCATGATTTGATGATTGTTCTAGGCGCCGATCATCATGACGCCTTGATGTGTTGTGCTAGGGAGTTGTAGGGCGAACTCCAGGTGAGTAGGCAGTTTTGTTTTCCGTATATACCTATATAAATGAGTTTTTCCCAGAAAATCTATTTAAGTGAAATGTGATTTGAAAGTATGATTTGAAATGCCATGCATAGAATTTATATGAGATATGTGAATTGATATATGATGCATACATGTGAATTGGTGCTGCGGACGCACATGTGAGTATCAGGTGAGTTATATTTGGTTCATTGAATTGTTTGATGTGATTTATGTTGATAGCTCATAACCTGCACCCCTGGTGTAGTGCTTATGTTTTCACCTCGCACCACACGCTCACCTTGGATCCAAGTAGGTGCATGTCGTACAAACCACTAGAGGTGGTTCCGACATGCTAGTCGTACAGACCACTAGAGGTGGTTCTGACTAGTAGGTGACCCTAGATTATGTGCACAGATGATTGATGAGAGAAGCACTAGAGCATATTATTACACCATCCTAGTCGTACAGACTACTACAGGTAGTTCCGACTTATGTGCAGTGTAGTGCCGTACAGGTCACAGTTGGTGACTCCGGCTGGATTGGATATTGAGCTCTAGAATCGACCGTACAGGACCACTGCAGGGTCTCCGGTTGATTTATTATTTCACCTGATTTATATTGATGCTTCCATATTATGTTTTTGGCGCATGGCATGGCATATTTTCTGAAAAGTGATAAAGAATGGTGTTTTGAGATTTTTGAAGCTATATATATTTATATATGCTATTTTCTGGGAAAGTATACAGGTTTTACAGCAAGGGGTTAGAACTTTGATAAAGGAAAGATTTGAAAAGACTTGTTTTACTGACCCACTCAACTTTGTTTTGCGCCCCTCCAGGTTCGAGATAGAGCAGAGCTTTGGTGGCCACGAGGAATCCAACGGTGTTCTGACAGAATTCACAATTGTATTTTTAAGCTTCCGAACTGTGTAAATGGTTACGTCACTCTCACGTGACGGCCAGCATGCCCTCCTTCGGGACGGGGTGTGTCAATTATGGTATCTGATTTCGAAGTCAACCATTTCACGAAAGTTGTAAAGCTTGTCATTACAAGTGTTTGTATATTTATTTAACATTTTTCACACTCCTACAATAATTATTAATAATTTTGCACTCAAATAAAAAAACACTATTCATGAGATTTGGAGGGTTTTAAAAATCTAAACGACCATGTAACCATCGTCTAAGCGTAGAGGATACAATCACAAGTGATTATACATGCTTTCACATTTTTCAAAATTGTACATTAATAATTATGAATTTATTTATTTTGAACTCCCTTTAAAATACTATTAATGAGGGTTTGTATGATTTTAAAAATTCAAACGACTATGTACCCATCCTCAAAGGGTAAGGGATACGATCACGAGCGTTTACATATTTTTTTCACATTTTTCGCACTTGTAAATTAATTGTTATAATTTTTGAAATGTGTTCGGTATTTTTAAATTACTTGATATTTTTATTTATCATGTGTTTTTAATTTTTTAATCTCACTCTTTGCCTATAGGATGCTACAAAAATAAATAGATAAAACTTAAATCTTTAATTTATATAGAATAATAATACAGTAATACGTATTTAATATACAATATATACTTATACACTATGGCTATTGTATGTTATAGTATGCTTTTTTAGTAGTTTAAAAAATTAAAATCATCAAAATAACTTTCTTCTTAACGTGTCAAAACAGGTTACCCGCGTGTCACCCTCGTGCAAACTTGTTAAGGACCCGTTATTAACGGGCTCTTATCATGTGACCCGATAATGACCCGATTAGTTATCGTGTTGACCCGAAACCCGTTATTTTTGTGTCGCTTACATGTCGTGTAAGAAATTACCAGGTCTACTTTGCTTTCCCCTGGGGTTGCACAAATTAATAAAAGGTGGTCATGAACCCTTTTTTTATCTTCCATGCCTTTGGTTAATTTATATCATTTAATTTTCTTTTTATTTAATTCAATGATTAAAAATTAAGGCAATTATTAGGGGTGGGCATTGGCCGGGCCAAGCCTAAAATTACAGGGACCGGACTTGACCCGTTTGTAAATGGAACAGGGTGGGGCGGGTTTTGCTGTTTTAGAAAATGGAACCAGACCTAACCCGACCCTTTCCAAATGGGCTAGTTCCTACGGGTTCTCGGGTCCTTTATCTTCGACAGCTATGCTCCTTTGGCTCTTTCGATTCGTCGTCGTTTTAATCAGAGTATGCTCGGAGAAGATTCATTCATAGAAACAAAGAAGAACCTTAACCCCTAAATTTGGCTTGTGATGAAAATTTGGGAATTGATAGTTTAAATTGGAAATCGAATGAAACGAAAACGAAAAGATACTCATTGATGGCTTGAAAAGGGAAACGGCAACCACTAGGGTGGGCACAGAAGGATTCTTGGCGGGGTTGAGGTTTTGGAAGCTCTAAGTTGGCGTTTTCCAAGGTATACGATTTGCGTTCAAACTTCGAGTTCGGAGAGAGACCTCGAGCTTCGAGTTGTGATAGGTGGGGACCGACGATAGCAAACGGATTGAAGAACATGAAGTCACGACAACGGGGTCGGACGACGATGATGAGACGAACAATGGCGAATGGATCAATGAACACGAAGTCATGAGGACGAATGAATCGATGAACATTAAGTCATGACGATGGCGAACGTATTGACGAATACAAAGTTTGGACCTCGACATCACCTGCGCTGCAATTTGGGTTTGAGAACACGAAGTTGGGAATCTTGGACGAGACAACTCAGACAAGAATAAGAAAGAGACAGTGATAGATGGTAGAGATTTAATCAAGGTAGAAAATCAACGGTCTGGCCCGGGGGCCTGTTTTCTCCAATTTCTAGAACCGCCCCACCCAGTTATTTATCTGGACTTGCCTCGCCCTGCCCCATTTTGTATTTATAATTTTTGGACCCGCTCCGAACCGTATGGATCTGCCCCAACCCGCAGGTTTGGACCCGTTTGCCCACCCCTAAGAGTTATATAAAAGATAAAAAAGAAATGTATTGGTAGTACCGTCCTTAAAAGAATGTCTCGTTCAAATTATTTGTTGAACCAATTAATTCCCAATCATAAATTCATAGAAAACTTGCACAAGCACGCATGTTCTACAAACGAACTTAAACTATTTTTCAAATCATATTCTTCTTCCCCATCATCTTTTGCCTTTTTTCCCTTTGGGAACTCTAGGCCATAGTTGTCGTCATCTCACAGGATGAGGACACGTAGACGCTTGCATGTGTTTTAACTTCCCCTTCTTTTTTGTCTCATTCAAGTTGGTGCATGAGCTGTATAATTCACAGGAATAGACACTTTCTTTGACAAGGATTATTATATTCTTATACTGTCAAAGGATAAAATTGCCCTTCCAATTCGAACAGAAAATTAAAAGACATTTATAAAATATTTTGCTGGTTTAGCCTGCCTATAAACAGTAAAGGTGTGTTTGTTTGGGTTTCACTATACTAGACTGGCTTACTAGTCCATGTTTGGTTTGATTCACGACTGTCTTTAATGGGATTAAGTCGGACTCCTTCCGACTAAAGGCTTCGCTACCTCGTCTTAGCTAGGACCCTTGAAAAGGATGGGATTGCTAATCCCGGCTCTCAAATATCTGCACCATTTGCGATCTGCAAGCATGCGTCGCCAAATCCAGTCACCAAATTCTACCGTCTCGCTAATCTCCATCATCCCGCAAACCCATCACCAAATCTTGCCGTCTCACCGATCTCCTTCATCTCACGAACCCAACTTCCTCTTCACTTCAAATTGATTTCTCTCCCTCTTATGAAACCCAACGAACCCACAGCCCAGATTGCCCCTCTTTGCTTCAAGGAGGAATACCTAGCTGGATTTGCTTTGGATTTAATCCAACGCCAAGAACTGAATTGTAATATCAAAGAACTGAAATTTAAATATCAAAACAAATTCAGAGTTTCATACTTTGAAGAAGAGAAGAACAAAGCAAAGTAATTTGAGTGAAATGGGAGAAAAAAGAGGGAGTGGGGAGAGTGATAGTGGGATGAAGAAAAATAGAGTAAAAGAGGGAGAGGGCAGGAAGACCGTGGGTGGAGAAAAAGAGAGGTTAAGAGAGAGGATAAAGATTATAAAAGTATAAATAAATATATTAATATTAAAATATTATTAGATATTGGTTAATCAATATAATATTAAAGTTTGTTAATTATCCTGCTTTTTAGTTCGGAATTGGATCATCGCCGGATCCCCTCCCTGTGGATCCTAGGGATCAATGCACGTGGACCGTTGATAAAAAATGGTGCAGTCTCAATTAAATATTTTTTATATTTTTAAAAGTAAAGTAGCCTTATTTTGCGTGAAAAATATGAAAAGGGAACTTTAACGAAAAGCTCCCTGTACTGTTCACTTTAACAAAAAACCACATTTTTACACTAAAAAGTCAATCCTGGTACTATTCACTTTACCTTTTATTTTGTCCTTATCGTTAAGACTCAAAGTTTTCAAGCCTTTTTCATTAGTTTTCCTATATAAAAAAGGAAAAAATTGTGGTTGCACGATTTTTGATCAACGGTCCGTGTGCGTTGATCCTTAGGATCCCTAGGGAGGGGATCCGGCGAGGATCCAATTCCTTTTAGTTTGACACTGCACCAAACGCTTCATTAAGTTAATCCAGCTTAGTCTAGTCTAAGCTAGTCCAGCTTAGTCTAGTATAAGCTAGTCCAGCTTAGTCCCTTCAACTAGTCCAGTTCGAGATAGTTCGATACAACAAACGCACCCTAATATTTTAAAGAGTACTAATTTGGCTGTAAGTAGAATAACCATAGAAGATTATAAAGTTACAGAAAGAATATACTACGTACTCATCTTTCTGTAATGTATTTATCGGCATCAAAATTGCTTTGACTCTTCAGCTATATTATTAGTTGTTTTTTTTTTTTTTTTTTTTTGTCGAATAGCTGAAATTTATTAAACTTCAAACATCTTTGAAAGCCCAACAACGACCCTAGACAAACAGTGTGGGAGGCTTCATTCTACACTGACAAAAGCTTAAAATTGAAAACATAGAGAGAAAAAAAAAACCCTAATCTCCACCAACCAGCTCGCTGCCGCCGAACTCTCCCCAGCAACCACTGGACAGCCATGTAGGAACCAAAACGAAGAATGATCCGCAAAGAGTCAACCTAAAAAAGAAAAAGAAAATCCACATCTAAAATCAAATCTCACAGCGTCGCAACCGACCGAGCCATCTAGACCCATACCCCAAACCACCACGCTTGCGAGAAGAACTAAGTTGACACAACACGGGGGTGGGGAGGGTCAGGGGATGTGTAAAACACCTTTACTACAACGAAGACCAATAAAAAAGAACAGTTCAAATACCATCTGTTAACATCCCTGAAAAATATTATTAAAATCCTTTTATAAGAAGGTTTTATTGAAAACAAGCTCTTTAAAATTTAAAGTATATACTCGCGTGGGAATCTCAGCAATCACTTATTCTGATTCTATGTATTGATCATTTTGAACTAAAATCAAACTTATCTATTCTAACTTCCTATTGATTAGTGGAGTGAGTATTACATAAACTCTCATTTTCTGTATAAGATTCATTCAATAACCAAGTCGGGAGTCTGTACCACTCCGAAATATTAATAACTAATTTAAAGAGAGTGGGGCAGGCCATAGACGAAAGTGAACTACAGACTACTTACTAGAGACCATAGGCAATGGACGACACTACACCAACACAACCTTAGAATAGAACGAGTCGCCCAAGCCCTAGCCCAGTCTTACTAAGAGTTTGAATTGCTCCCTAGGATAGTAGGGCAACTGAATCAGATTACAAAACACTTTGCCAAAATATTCCGGCATGCTGGTATAGCAAGGGGCAGTGGGGTAGAGATTTACATCCTAAATCGAGTCCAAAACTCGAACATCTGATTTATAGGTAGGAATAAAGGGGAAATAACGGAGAGGTTAAAGATAGAGGTGTCTGGGGATGCAACAGGAAATGAGAGAAATGGATATGAGGGGAATAGGTTACATAATTGGAATTAGGGTTTGAAAAGGGGATAAAAAGTAAAAGGAGAAGAAAAATGGGGCATCAAAATAGGAGAGACGGCGAAGGATGCTAGGGAAGCGACGATAAACGTCAAGAAAGCATGCCAACAACTCTTAAACCAGCAGAGGCGGTTTGGAACGGTGCCGATGTTGAGAGATTGAATTATTAGTATTTAAAATTTAAAAAGAGAGAAGTTATGACATTAAATTGGAAA
Source organism: Heteromeles arbutifolia (assembly GCA_024362995.1). Taxonomy (NCBI): domain Eukaryota; kingdom Viridiplantae; phylum Streptophyta; class Magnoliopsida; order Rosales; family Rosaceae; genus Heteromeles; species Heteromeles arbutifolia. The sequence continues at coordinate 7,615,663 of JANCRC010000015.1, forward strand.
TAAAATACCTAAAATCTTTCAAACTAATTTTTTTTTTTTAAGAAGAAAATAGATAGTGTTATTGAGCAATTGAAACAATATATGAGATGAGCAACTGCAAATTAATAAAAAAAGAAAACTGTTGAAGGATTAGGCGAGTCGAATTACTGATAAGGCTTGGTCATCACCTTAATCTTTAGCCAGCACACCTAAAGCGTTTAGAAAGACTCAAGACCCTGAGATTTAGTCATTGACTACATAATTAGGTTACTTTTTCCCGCTCAGAGCAATGAAAAATGACTAACTCCCTGATAAAACGACCCTCCATCACCTCGAATCCCTTTTTAGTTGAAGCTAAATGTATCAGTCTTCCACCAATAATTCATAAGTCATAAAAAAAATTGCTAGGAAGGTTTTTCCCGATAAGGGCAACAATATATATTCAATAGTGCCAAGAAATGAGGTGTAAGCAACAAAATATATGAGTTTGTCACTACTATTTGGCCAATAATAGAGCACAATCAATAGACGTACTTTAATAAAATAAGAGTACTGTTTTATTCAATATCCTTGTTTCAATGACATGAGGCACCATATAACAACATATTAATGGTAGGCAAGTTATTCTACGTTTCATAGAGCCTTTTGGTATTCTACTAAAAAAAATTTTACTTTCTAAAAATATTTCTTAAGATTATTTTTTGAGAACAATTTTTAATAAAATTAAAAAACTTGTTTGGTATATAAATTTAAAATTGTTTTTTTAAGTTTGACAATTCAAAATTGAAAACAACTCCTTGGTGGAACAGGAGAAAAAGAGGATCATGGATGGGAGAGAGAAGGAAAGAAGAGATTGGGAGAGAGAAGAGAGAGATAGGAGGAGAGCAAGAGAGAGAAGAGAGGTAGGAAAGAGTAGGGGTGGGCACGGGCCGAGCCGGGCCCATTTTTGAAGGGACCGGACCAGACCCGGAATAAAGGGAGACGGGTCGGGCCGGGCCCATTTTTGAAGGGACCGGACCGGACCCAGAATAAAGGGAGATGGGCCGGGCCGGGCCTTACAAATCTTAAAATAGGAACCGGACATTACCCGGCCCGGTTGAAACGGGCCGGTTCGGTCCTCTTTTTTTTTTTTTTTTTTTTTTTTTTGCTGTTTAAAAAAAATTGCACAGAATATTGCAGTTTGCAAAAATTGCACAGAATAGATTGCAATTTGCATATATTGCAGTTTGCAGTTTGCAAACGGCACAAATCGCAGTTTGCACATAACACAGATTGCAGTTTCCAGTTTGCACATATTGCAGTTTCCAATTTGCACAGATTGCAGCTTGCAGTTTGCAGTTTGCATAGATTGCAATTTGGCATTTTGCAGTGCACAGATTGCCACAGATTGAAATTAAAAAAAAAAAAAACACAGATTGCAGTACTGCACAGATTGCAATTGCACAAATTTGCAATCTGTGCAAATTTACAATTGCACATATTCAATACATCCAAAATAACATTACATCGTCCAACATCTAAAGATCAACATCATTCCTCATTGAATGTGTAAGGAAAAATAGAATATAAACTTGATATTATTAACGTCCATCATCATATTATCCTCACTTAATCATTGAAAAGTAAAGCTTATTCATTTAAGTTTAAAATATTACCGCAATTCTTTTTCCTTTATTCATTTGAGTTGTTTGATGAGCTTCAATTTCAACATCACTTTATGAGATGGTTGAGCTTGTAGATATAACATTAGCATTTGCGTTTCTTCTTTTATATTCTACAACAAAGAACAAAAGGATGTTAATTGTAAACAAATTAATATAAAGTTATAGACCAAACTGTACAAAACAAAAGAATTACCTTCTTCACACTCTTGATAAAATTCAAGCTCCGCCGGACTTGCTTCATACTCAATGTTGCTAATTGGTTCACTTCTTAACCAGTTTTGGAGGCACATCAATGACTCCACTATTTGAGGAAGGAGAGATGATCTAAAGGGGTCAATTACGCTCTTTCCTCCACTAAATGCACTCTCACTGGCAACTGTTGACACTTGAATTGGCAACACATCTTTCGCTATCAAAGCAAGTGTGGGATATGTGCTCCTCCCTTTCAACTTCCACCATTTCAAAACGTCAAATGATGAACCATGTTGTACTTCTTCTACAGTGTCGAGGAGATACCTATCCACCTTATGTGCAAGTGCAATATCCTTGGTGTCTTCTAGTTCTTTCTCCCAATCATCCATCATTTGACTAAATATCATTGGATTTTCTGTTAGCACACTAGATGATGGTTTTACCCTTGAACAAGTAGTATCATCAACAACTAAATCTCCTCTACCCTTTTGTTGTGTTTGTGAACCGAAAGCTTGGTAAGCATATTCATCACACATCGTCTTCAACAATGTTTTCACTTCATTACTTTTCTTTTGAATCTCTTCTTCATGAAGGTGTAATTGCTTTCTACACAAGTGCATGTAGTGCCTTAATTTGAACCTTGGGTCTAAGACAAGGGAAACTACAAATATTTGATTAAGGAACTCAATTGAACCAAAATACTTTCGATATTTGGCTCTCATGCTCATTGCCATGTCACGTAGCACCATCTCTACACTTCCTCCAGTTTGCATATATTCAGGCAAAAAAAGCTTTTCAATATCTCTCTCCACAGCAATGACATCATGAACAGCTGTATTAGATGTCGGATAATTACTTGCACTAACTTTTAAAATTATAAGATAGAAGACCTTCAAAAATTCCACAAATATTTCTGCACTATCCCAATCTTTGTCCTTCAGTGGTCCAACCCTCCCTTTACCCGCCACTTCTTCTCCTTCATCATTAAGCACATTTTCCCCGAAATAGGTGGAGTATATATTGGCTTCATCATCTTCGAACATCATTTCAAATGCTTTTTTAAACTTCAAGCACGATTCTAGCATTATGTATGTGCTATTCCACCTAGTAGGCACATCCATAACAACTAGACCCCTACCATCCAACTTCTCATTCTCCACACATTTCTTGAAATAACTAAACCTTTGAGGACTTTATCTCACAAACCGCACGGCATTTCTAAGAGCATCAACACTTGTATCTAATCTTTTCAACCCATCTTTCACTACCAAGTTGATAATATGGGCTAAGCACCTCACATGCATAAACTTGCCATTCATAACAATTTTGCTATTAGGCCATTTCTGCATTTTACGAACAATATACTCAATTGCCACCTTATTAGCCGATGCATTGTCAACTGAGATACACATCACCTTCTCAATCCCCCACTCAACCAAACATTGCTCAACTAGCTTCCCTATTTCTTTGCCTTCATGACTTGAAATCAAACAAAAATTTAGAATCCGTTTGTGCATATTCCATTCGTCATCCACAAAATGAGCAGTTAGCACCATGTAGTTCAAATTTTCATGTATCAGTAGTCAAGCTCACTCTATGCTTGTGTATCTCCTTTTTTAACTGATCTTTCATGGTATCATACATATTGAATAAGTCCCTCACAATAGTTCTTCGAGATGGAACATGCAACCTAGGCTGAACTTTGTACATCATCCGCCTAAACCCCTCAGTCTCCACAACACTAAAAGGTACCTCCTCGAGCACAATATACTCAACAATACCTTCCACTGCCTCCTCTTGGCTCCACCCTTTAGCAACAAGCATGTTTTTAACGTCCCCAGAAGGTCCAGAATTGCCTAGAACCTTTTGCAACTCATCAGTTGGTTTATATGACTTGCAATGTTTATTGATATGTTTAATGTAAGTACTAGTTCCACCCCCACTAGTATCACATGCAAAAAGGGCACTACAATGGTTACACTTAGCCTTCAATACTTGTACCTCCACCATCTCTTTCTTTCCATCCTTTTTCTACTGCTTGTATTTCCGAGACGGTACACTTAGTGACATGATCCCAAACCCAAGATCTCTCAGAAGAAGATCTCTTTATTAAAGCTAATATAGTTGGTTGTTTTGTCTTTGGAATAGGTGGTGCTTTTCTTTTTCTAGAGGAGGTGGGTTTTGGGGGAGGCATTGATGTTTTTTCTTGTGTGGGTTGTGGAGGACATGGTGATGTAGCCGTAGATGATGCTAAATTGGTACTAGGGCTACTTTGACTTTGAGATTGAGATATTATGTAAAAATCTGTAAAAATTAAATAATGAAAGTGTATTCATTAATCAAATAATGATATTTCGAAATATGCACACCAATTTCATGAAATTACCACCAAATAGTAAGAAACTATATATATATATGTGTGTGTGTGTGTGTGTGCAGTTTTGGATATATATATATATATATATATATATATATATATATATCCAACAACAGAATAAATCAAAACTGCACAGTTTCAAAACTGCATTTTTACAGATTCTAAAACTGCACAGTTTCAAAACTGCATATATAGATTCTAAAATGCATTTTTACACAGATTCTAAAACTGCACATATAGATTCTAAAACTGCATTTTTACACAGATTCTAAAACTGCATAGAATCAAAACACACAGCTAAGCTCATCACACAACACATAAATGCACAGCAGGGAGTTAAACACAACTCATCAGAGAACTAACTTCTCAAAACTTGTTATCACCACTTACTGATACGAATGCTAGAATCCTACACCAGAGGAGAACTGTGTAAATCTTTTTGCCCTTGAAAATGAAAGGATGGAAGTTCCACTGCAACAGAACATACACCACATGAGGAAAAATATAAATAAAACTGAACTTTTCTGTAAAACACACAAGCTTGACTGGTATTTGTTAGAGAATAAACCATAATAATAGTGCGCAATACGTGTGCATGATTGTACACACAGGGAGAAGCATGGCTTCTGATAGGGGAATAGGCATAGAAGTCAAAGAACATAAACCAACAGATTATAGTGTATCTTTCATCAAAATTAAGGAGAAGGTAAGAGGAAAAAATAGAAAGAAAGATCACAATTATAACATCAAACAAAAAAAAAATATGTAAAGTATAACCTGAAAAGTTAAATCTCACGGACATTATCAAAAGCTATCAAAAATATGGCAAGATGCATAATTATTCAGAGGCATTACACCACCCATTAAAGAAAGTTACCTAGAAGAAGAGTCTTTTTGAAGCTAATCCGCTCCCCAAGCAAGCAACTCTCTGACCCAAGCAAGCAAGCAAAGCAACTCTCTGATCCACCACGAGCAGCTAAGTGAAATGGTGTACTTCCAGGGTAGCTGCACATATATAGAACACACAGATTGAAAAACGCAGTAAACACAAATCTAAAAAATGCAGTAAACACACAGATTGAAATCCCGATCCCAATCCCAATCCCAAATTCCAATCAATAACCAAATTGCAACACAAATCCGAAATCTCAAATCCCAAATCCCACTCCCATCCAATCCTTCACCCAAATGTTCATGCATTCATCAAATTACTCCCACCTACAGTTTCTAGTGCTACTGATCCTCCGCATCCACAAAAATAAAATTCGGAGAAGACAGAAGTAGACTTACGATAGTCGGCGAAGTAATGGATGTCGTCGAGGTCGGAGGATGGCTGAATGGGTGGTGGTGGTGCCGATGTGTTGGTCGCAGCGGCGGTGATGGGCGTTCTCTGTCGTCGGAGTCGAGTCAAGTCGAGGGATGGTGGGAGGGAGTGAGAGAGAGAGTGAAAGTCGTGAAACTGAAACAACAATCTCTGGAAGTGAAACCCTAGGTTAGAAATTAACGGTTCAGATTGCATGATATGTTATCAATCAGTCTCAACCATTGATTATAATTAGAAACAGACCGGTCCGGGGCCTCGTTTTTCTAAGGTTTAGGAACCGGCTCGCCCTGTAAATAACTATGGCCTGCCCCGGCCGGCCCCGTATGTTCCCAAAATAAACAAGGCCGACCCGTACCCGGCCTGAACCTACACTACCTGCCCCTACCTGCGGGCCCAGGGCCCGTTTGCCCACCCCTAGGAGAGAGGAGAGACGAAAGAGAAAGAAAGTGAAGAGTGGTTAATTTAAAAACGAATAATCCTAGTGAAATTAAGTTTGTAGATAAAATCTGTAAATTAAATGATGTGTTATTTATATGTCATTTATAAAAAAAATGAGCACCTTTATCTACGTTTAAATAATAATCCAATTATTAACTTTTATGTCATTTAGTTTATAAAATTTTGTCAACAAATTTAGTCTCCCTAACATTACTCAAAACACAAATTTTTAAGGGAATTGTTATTAGCACTCCAAAAATCTCATTCTACACTCCTCACAAGTATATTTTTCTTTCTAATTATAGAAAATTTGAATTGCGAAATGAGATTTTTGAAGTACTAATAATGATTCCTATTTTTAAATTCAACTTCTGAAAACAGTTGTATAAAAAAAAAAAATTTGCTTGAAACTCAAAAACTATTTTTAAATTAAAAAAATAAAAAGTGAATTCAAGTCCAATACCAAACGGCCTTAATTTCCTCATAAGTTTCTTGCCAAAACTGCTGACTATTGCCACTTTGTGGGCATGCATTAAGCCGGCTTTGAATGCTACCCTTTCCTTTCCTTTTCCTATTCGGAGAGACAGAGAGACAGACAACACCTAATGGTCCTAATTGACAGTCTTCTCTTTCACTGCTGCTTCAATTAGCCCTCCATTAATCCAATCAATCCTCTCTCTCTCTCTCTCTCTCTCTCTCTCTTTCTCTCTCTCTCATTAATTCCAAGTCGTCTTCTTGTTCTTGTTCTTGTACTCCATGTTTTCTAGAAGGCAAAGTCCTCCGAGTCCTCCATGGACTGACGACGAGAAAGAGAAACACTACTATTACTCCAACAACAAAGACACCCACTTTAGCAATACCCACCTCCGATTTGGTGCCTTGGTTTTTGTCTTCCTCTCTCTTTGGCTTCTTCTCCTCCTCATTTGGTTCCCTCACAAAACCACACCCATTGTTGAGGTTGATGTTGGTCTTGTCCAAAAACCACGGCAGCAACAAAATGTCCACCACCATCTCATCCACAAAACCCAAAATCCTAACCGCATCAATACTAGTACTACCGCCATCGCCGCCGCCACCACCACCACAAAATCCCCATTTACGGTTCCTACTTGCTACCCAAACGTCTCTGTGTACGTATACCCTTTGCTGGCCAAGTTCAACCTCGGACTACTGGACAATTGTCACATTCTAAACGTGTACACCAACATGTGTCCCCATGTGGCGAACCGCGGCCTTGGCCAGCCGCATCCGCAATTGGGCTCCGCCGCCTCCTGGTTCGCCACTCACCAGTTCATTGCCGAGATGATCTTCCACGCACGCGTGGAGAATCACCCCTGCCGCACTCTTGATCCCGCACGTGCCACCCTCTTCTACGTCCCCTTCTACGGCGGCCTCCACGCCTCCGGCAAGTTCAAGGAAGCCAACCTCACCGCCCGTGACGAGCTCGCCGTGGACTTGGTCGATTATATTCAGTCCCAGCCTTGGTGGAAGAGGCACAACGGTAGGGACCACTTTATCGCCCTGGGGAGGACCGCGTGGGATTTCATGAGGGCTGCCGATGGTCCTGATTTCGGGGCCAACTCCCTCCTTAACCTACCGGCCGTTAAAAACATGTCGGTGCTGACCGTGGAGAGGCACCCTTGGCAAGGGTCAAACCAACACGGCTTGCCCTACCCTTCATATTTCCACCCGTCCACTTGGCAGGAGATGGTGGCATGGCAGAACAAAGTGAGGGAGATGGAGCGACCCCACTTGTTTTCTTTCATCGGTGGGCCCCGAAAGGGCTTAGAAAAAGCGGCCGTTCGGAACGAGTTCATACGGCAATGCGGTGAGTCGACTCGCTGCATGCTCTTAAAATGTGGCTCTGGGGCCAGCAAATGCCACGAACCGAGCGAGGTGCTAAAGGTTATGTCCGAGTCGCAGTTTTGCTTGCAAGCACCTGGTGATTCGTTCACTCGGCGGTCGACGTTTGACTCGGTGCTCGCCGGCTGCATACCGGTGTTCTCCTCGCCGCACACGGCGTACACTCAGTACAAGTGGTTTTTACCTGGTGACGTGAGCACGTATTCGGTTTACATTGACGAGAAAAGTGACGCGAGTAAGAGAATCGAAGAGGAGCTGCTGAAGATTCCGAGCGAAAAGGTAACGGCGATGCGGGAAAAGCTCATAGAATTGATCCCAAGTCTCACTTACGCGCATCCGAATGCGACTAATCTTGGGTTTGGGGACGCCGTGGACGTTGCACTTGCATCGTTGGCCAAACACATCCGGACAATGATATGATTAATTAATTAGATATTGGTTGATGAAAGGTGGATTTTGTGTGTATTAACTATTACCATTGAGAGAAACCCTGCCGACAGTCGTATGTGTTTATTGAGTGTTTGTCCAATAAAAAAAAATACATCTTTGACTTATAAAATTAGAATTCAGATTAATGTGGTTTGTGCAGCTGAAATGTTTGAAGATGCACTAATAACATGTCAAATTATGCTCCATCACAATTTTGTTTCGTGGTGCTCTAGAAGATTCTGACTTTCTGTAATTATTGAACAATGATTTGAGTTCTAATTTCACATCATAGAGAAATTTTGTGGAATAAAAATTAAATAAAAGTATAAAGTAACATGCATGTATGTCCAACGTGTTGAACAATTGGTACGGGGAATCAAATCATATTACAGTATATATTCTTATTAAACGCACCAGCATTCTCACTGGATTCATTCCCTAGGGATCACGCAATCGTGAGTCAGAAATAATTTAAATTTAAAATTCAAATATAAATAGTACTTAACGAAAACTGACCGCACGATATATGATGAACGGACACAATTGCGTGATCCCTAAGATCCCTAAGAAATAGATCTGGTGGGCGAGGATCCTGGTTCTTATTAAAGTACTTGTTTGCCGACAAAAAATCAATTAAGGTTTATTACAACAAAAAAATATAGAACAAGAAGAATTGGACAGCAGCTCGTATCTCTATTTTATTACAAGGTATCGGGACGTGGTGCTTAACATCATATAATAAAAAATAGCAGCTCCTGGGTGATTCATATGTATGTGACTTCAAAAACAAGCATCCAAGAGGCAACAGCAACACAAGGCAGCACAGCATCCCTTCCAGAAGCCATCGCCCTTGGACTTGGTTTCTACAGGTAGTGCATCACGAGCAGAAGCAGCTCCTCCTCTCGTCGGATAACCGGCAGGCGGCGGTGCCTGCACATAATAAGGGCCCGTTGCCGTTGAATAAGGTGGCGGAGGATTTGCCATTGCCATAGTGGATTTACTACTTGAACTCATCGTTGAATTATCGAATAAGAAGTGAGACGAATATTAATTGCTAACAAAAATTAATCAACGGAGTTAGCTAGAAGAAATTAGTACTTGGCAAAGTTTGTGATATTGGGTAGTTGATGATCGAAGAACCGCAATTTATAAATGAAGAAAAGCAGATGAGAATTGTTGGAGGTTGCTTCTTAGAAGGTCGATAATTTAAATTACGCGGGAGCCTACAACCACACCGCGTGCCATTCTTTTAAGCGGCGAAGAAAAATCACAAGACACAATTGCTACAAGGCAAAGTCCTACCAAGGCTACCATAACTTGTTCTCATTACTTTTGTACTAGAAGATATGTAGGAAAGAGGAATCACATTACAACCAACTTTCCAACTCCTCAAATTAATTAAGAACAAAAGATGGGGAACAAAAATATACTTGTTAGATATTGATACTTGTACAAATGAAATGTTCATCATGTATATTCATATGCAACCATTCGTAGTGAAGTAAACCTTTTTTTTCAATGTCAAATGTATAGAAGTTAATGGGTCATATGATAAATTGTTAGTTTTTAGTTCTAGTTTTCGAACTTTTTAAGTAGGGGTCATTTGCTAGCAAGAGCTCTTCTGTTGGTTTCTAGACATTAAGTTACATGCATTACTAAATTAGAAATCCTTATGGCCTATCATCAGTCATTGGGAATCCTTATGCATCTATACTTCCTTAAATTAAGTCCAAATAGAATAGGAAACATCTTTTCCCATATGTTAGGTATATGTGTCATGTGACAAACCAATTGACAATATGGGGAGTAACTTAACTTACTTATAAGATATGTAAGGTCCATCGTCCTATCAATGTGGGACATTGTCAACACATCCCCTTCACGTGTGGCGAATTAGGTGCCTTGTCCTATCATTGGGGGACATTGTCAACATGCCCCCTTCACGTGTGATGAATTTTCAAGCCAAACACATGAACAACACAAATGGGGTGACGTGGAACACATGTGGCCGTTAGGCTTTACACGTGTGACAACCTGCTATGATACTATGAAGAAAGTTAAGATTCCACTATAAAACCAATTAGCAATATAAGCTCATTCAAGGTGATAGGAGCATATTTATGCTACTTAGTTAGTGTGTTTTCTTGCATTTGCTTAGCTATTTGTTGCTTAGTATAGTGTTTAAAGTCATTTTCGTGTGTTTTTAGGTCCTAGAAGCAAAGTTGGCAAAAATATGCATTTTGGAGCATTTTAGAGCAAATATGGGCTTGGAATGGATAGCACAAGCAATGGGCATGAAGATGGACGAATTTGGAGTCTAAATGGAGTTGGGAATATGTTTCAAGGTTGGAGAAATAAATTCAAATCATTGAAGATAAGGAATCAGCTCAAAAGAAGGAGGATTATCCAAAACATTATCCAAACAACCTTATCTTATCTTATCTTATCCAATCCTTATCTTATCTTAACAAACCTTATCCTATCCTAATCCATTTCTAATTCAATTCCTGGTACAATGAGGGTTTATTTTCTGATTGGGGGACATTTAAATTAAGTTTCTAGAAACCCTAAGCCTTGCCGCACCTAGCTTTCCAGAAAACCTGATTTCCTTGCCTTGCAAGGCTTTCTAGAAGCCTTATCCCTCCTTATCCAAATCTGCCGCACCTTAGGCCCTTTCCCATTGGAAATCTGATTGTTTTGAGCCTATTTCTGGATGGATTTGGCTTTCTAGAAGTCCTAATCTGATTCACCTAGGGTTTTTGGTGCCTATATATATACTAATCAACCCTTTGCCGTACACACCACCCTCCATATACACCATTCACGCCAGAAATCATCCACCACTCTCTGCCGCCCCTTTCCTTCACCATTCTCCATAGTTTCTGACCTAATTCACCCTCTGCCGTGCCATATCACCCACACAAACCCAGAAAACCCCTCTTGTGCTGCAGCTATTCAAGGAAGGAAGGAGAAGGTGCCACTCTAAGTCGTGACTACTGCTGGAGCGTTCTTAGGTGTTGTCTATCCTTGTTTTCAATGTTTCAATTCAGTTTTCTTTGTTTAATTGCTATCATGAGGAACTAAGCCCCTATTAGTTAGAGGGGGAATTTGAAGCCATGAATATATGTTTCTTATGATTTGATTTACTCCAGTTATGATTTCATAAATTGTGAATGTGGTTTACTTATCTGTTTTATTAAGAACTTGTTCTTGTGTGTTGATTAAGGATGCATACTTAGTTTACATGCATGAATTTGATGCTAGAATATAAGGGAATTTCACCTAATCGTTATGAACTTATATTCACAAGTAGTAAAGGTTGCTAGTCACAATCATGTTAAGTAAACCCTAGGCTGGATTAACATGCGTCTTCCATAGTTATGAATGCCTTGTCAATGTTCATGATTTCCATTGAACTTAATGATCTTTGTTGAATGTCTCTATCATGCGTATTCCATAGTTAGGGAGTTTGAGAAAGAATAATTTGGTTGTGATGCGTTATCCATTCAATTCAATGAATCTAGGGAAATCTGGGAATTGATTAGTTCAATACAATTAATTCGGAACATTGTCATTCATGGTTTATCGAAAGAGTAACTGGGAATCAAGTTGTATGCATATGTTTATGTGTGGATAAGGATCCTTCTAACTAGCCATTCACCCATTTAAGTCACCAATTTCGTACCAAATTAAGTCTAGTTTACAATTCTGTTTTGCTTAAGTTTAAATCCGTTTTCAAACAATCCCTTGCTTTTAATTTGTGTTAAGATAGTCTAAATTCGTCAAATCTTGAGTCTTTTAGTCTTTTGAGTCAATTTGAGTCTTAATTTCGTTCAAATCAATCTTAGGTGTTAGTTTAGAGTCTAGATAACTTGTTTTGTGTGTTTTAGGTCTATTTAGCTTGTTTTGAGTCTTTAGAGTCCAGAAACTGTTTAATTGAATTCTATTTGCTGTTTTGAGTTTGTTTTGAGTTATTTGAGTCAAGTTAGGTTGTTTAAAGGTGTCTAGAGTTAAAATTCGTCCAAATTGATCATAGTACCTGTTTTCATTGTTTTAAGTCCAGTTTATTGTTTTAAGAGTCTAATTTGTGTAGATTAGCATCCCTTCTAATCCCCGGCCTAAAACAAGGTCTCCCTCCTATCAATGTGGGACATTCTCCAACAGGATTGAGTCCTTTAGGACAGATTTTTGTTTCCCATTTGGCTTTGGATTTAAGTTATATTATTTTCTTTTTTCAAGTGGGATTAAGTCTATTTTCTTGTTTGAGTTGATTTAGGAATGTCTTCCGAAACCCATTAGGATAGGCTGTCTTTTCCAATCATTAGTTGAGCTGGGAATCCTTGTACTATTTGAATCGGGAATTCTTTCCTGATTGTCTTTGTATTGGTTCCCTATAAATATCCCATTGTAATTCATAGGGAACTATGAGTTTATGAATAAGAATTGAGTATTATATTCCTGTGAAAGGAATTCTTTGCTGGGAAGCCAGTTTCGGGTGCGAAGCCCCTGGAGTGATTCCAGACCCTCTCCCTTTATCTGCTGTTTTTTATTTGTTTTGCTTCTGCTAAGCTGCTTATTTTCTTAATTAAGTCATATCCAACATCGTAATTGATATATGAATCTGCAATTTATAGATGAAGAAAAGCAGATGAGAATCGGTGGAGTGGTGGTTTCTTGGAAGGTTGTTAATTCAAAACTGTAGTGTCTTTTACGCGGGTGGGCTATACCAACTTATGTTGCGAATAAAAATGTAACAACGAAACGATAGCACATGACAAACGGGCCTACTCAATTCTCTAACTATATATTCTTGTTTTTATTGATTACTTTTGGCTCCAAGTGGATATGTAGGAAATTATAGGCAATTACCAACTTATGAGGGTTTCTTGAATCAAGATGGTGACTTTTCAAGAAGTAATGTTCTTTTGTGGAAATCATATGCGATCTATAATTCTCGAGCTATAAACATCCGACTGTTTATGGTTATCTTAAAAGTAATATTAAGGATATCACATTTTTGTAAGCTATGTTGTACCACCTCTATAATAGCAGTTGGACAAATAGCTAGGTTTCACTTTTATTACAAAAGTGGTCAATGTGCTACACTAAAATGACTTTTCTCACGTGATCCTTGAAATTAGGGGTGGTTCGGTATGGGATCCCATACCGAAACCCTTGTCCCGATTTCCAAACCGAAATTTTCAGGAATCCCAATTTCAATACCGATCCCAAACCAAATTTTTGGGAATCCCGATTTTTGGGAATCCCGAAACTCCCATACCGAAACTCTTGTCCCGATTCCCAAACCGAAATTTTTCGGGAATCCCGAAATTGTTTCGGGATTTCGGAACAAATTGGGAATCCCGAAATGATTTTGGGCTTTTGGACTAAAATTTGACATATTATGCTTTTGGGCTAAAATTCAACCTTTTATATTGAAAATTTGACATATAGGCATGCCCAATCTATCAATTTGTTTCTACTAATCTGTGCACACAAATCTGCCAATCAAATGGCAAGGCCCAGTTAGTATTTGCCTATTCAAAAGCAATCTGCCAATATGAAACGTTAATATATGCTTGAGTAAACTAGTAAATCTATCTATAATCATGCTAGTCCCCAAAATTACGTCTAAAACGTTAATATATGCTTGAATAAACTTCTGTACATATATAATATAAATATTATAGATAGATGTAAAGTTTTCTCAAGCAAATTGTAACTTATAATCTATCCATGTATCCATCTATCAATCTCCCATGTTTATTCTGCATCTATGTATCCATCTATCAATCTTCTGTGATTTAAAAATTCTGCATATGTTCCACTATCTATCTTAGGGCTCCTTCCTGTATATGTTCCATCATCGATTTCCAGTGCTCCTTCAGTATTTCAATTTTCATTATTGTAGGCAGATGATGTTCCCCTTAAAGATGTGATCCTATATATTTAAAAATTAAATAATATATATATATATATATATTTTTTTTTTTTTCGGTTTGGTTTGGGAATACCGAAATCCCAAAAACTTGAGACCAATTCCCGTACCAAAATTTCGAGATCGGTTCGGTATTGGGTACCAAAATTTTCGGGAATTTCGGTTTGGGATTTTTTCGGTTTGGTTTTGGGAATTTTTCAGTTCGGTTTGGAATTTTTGGAATTTTTTTTTCCAGCCCTACTTGAAATAGGTTTTATGAGGTCTCATTCACTCACACATCCCTCACTGTGTATATTATTCCATTGATTATTGAATGAGAGTATAGTAACGTACAAATGAAAGGACAATACTTTACTTCTTACATGTGAGAAATTATTCATCCTTTAATGAAAACATGACATGCACTAATCATCTAAAATCATACTGTTCATTAGTTAAAAAAAAAAAAAAAAAAACGTGACAACATTTCACCATACTATTCATTTTCATTATCTTCATCTAAAATCATCTCAAGATTGTTTAGCCATGCATCCATATGTGTCGAATCGAATAAATAAACGATCTTGATAACAAGTAACATCCGCATACTCATTTTATACTTATATATGGTGTGACTTGAGGCAAACAAACACGTACATATACCTGAACAAATCATTTTAGGTAAACGTAGTGACTTTGGGTTTGAGACATGGAAATTTACCATGGCCAACGGTCTACCATGGTAAAATTAGAAAGCTTAAACAATTAATATTAACGAAGGTATAATTTACATGAACAATTCATATCAGGTGAGAAATTCATCTTTTAGACACATGCACTAATATGAGCCGTCAGAGCACTAAAGTGGATGCTAAACTAAAGGTGCATCAATGGATACCTTCTTGCTGGGAAGAAGATTAAATTCCTCCCTCCCTAACCCTGCTGATCTCATTCCTTATTCACATGGATTTTCCCAAGAGTACCTTCCTTTGGAAAGGTTCCATTACTATGATCTTCTCCTTCTACAGCTATCGGAACTACCTCGAGCTATATATTCATTTCAAATTTTTTGAATGCATATGTTTTTCCTAATCATGTTTTTGTCTGCCTATTTTCTGAGGGTTAGGTCATAATCTTCCCTGGATAGGTGTTTTGTTCTCCACATTAGATAATTAAGACCTCAATTTCGATTAGAATAATGGATTATGACCACGATTACACTAAATTAGGCTGGATTTCATGTTCCCATTGTAAGAGTATGAGTATGAATTGAAAGTGCCGAGTAGTATAAATCCTTTTTCTTGTAGGATTATAAGTACAAGTCCTTGTTGTTGAGGGACTTATCTCTGTACTTTATCTTTTGAGGGTCACTTGTAATATGGATTACTTGTTCAAGTTCTATAAGAATTCTAATAGGGGAACGATTAGAACGACCATATATATATGATCATAATCACTGCTCTTGCAATGTCTGCTTCTTTTGTACCAAATACCTATTGTTTGGAAAGCACTTGTGTTTGCTAAAGAGGAGAAGGTTATTAGATCAACAAGCTGCGATGGCTTCGTCTTCCATATCGGGTTCTGCAAGTTAGTGTTTCTGCAAATACATCAGTTTTCCATAAACACGTTTAATGGTGAATAATTAGTTTGTTCTTGATTTATGGTGATTCAATTGGCAAACTTGTGATTAGTAATTTAGGTATATATATATTTATGTTTCTTACACCCATCTCATCCATATATTTAAAGAAAGACTTTTAGATGTTCAATAATGTAATATGTCTTCATTAAAATGCATGGGTTGATCATTGTACATTTGCACATTTTGAATTTAACTTTAATTAATTATGACTAAAGAAAATGGAGATCAGTTGGTAACAATTTTATCTTCAAACATAAGCCACTAGTATAATCGACAGATGGAGTTTTATGACTGCAAGGTGAATTGCTTGACAGCATAAATCTTCAGATACATATTTGTGACAACAAATTAAAGTAATTATTCTCAACAAATACCAAAAAGGAATAATCATACCAACCACAAAAGTTGGACAGTCCGTACTATCCAATCAGCTAGGTCGTCGATCCATGACTCAAACAACGGCAAAAACATAAAGATAAACATCCGAGCGTAAAATAGAAACAAAGATCACAGATATCTATGTGACTTCAAAAACAAGCATCCAAGAGACAGCAGCAACACAAGGCAGCAGCACATCCCTTCCAGAAGTCATCACCTTTGGACTTGGTTTCTACACGTCCATGAGTAGAAGGGCCACTTTGGTCATCGTCTCTTGTGGGATAACCAGCTGGTAGTGGAGCCTGCACATAATATTGCGCTGCAGTGCTTGTTACTGTGGTCTGAGTAGTACTATTTGAACTCATATTTATCAGCTGCAAGCAAAAATTAGACCATGGAGAGCAAAAACTAGCTGGGTAGTAGCGAGTTGTTGCAAGTGGATGATGGATTATGTGTATTTATATACAGTGAGAAATTATTACAGGAAATGAGAATTGGTGGAGTGGTTATTTCTTAGAACTTAGAAGGCCGGTAACTGGTATCTTTTACGCTGGCGGCAACGGCGCGTACGTACAAGGTCAACAAGAATGAGACGATTACTACAAAGGCAAGAGGACTATAACTAATTTAGTTCTCGAATATTGTTAGCCGCTTTGTTCAATGGGCTTCACTTTGTGCAACCCGTCAATGGCCACCGTCCCAACATGTGTCCTTTTATCTCAAATTATTTGACGTCTACCATTTATATCTTAAATTTGATTTGTATAATATTATTACTATACTAGTATGAATTTTACCTAGGTGCTCAGGTATGTTCAAATTATTAGTTTCAATTATATCTCTTGCGTTTGTAATAGTGTTGCACACCGTTTAGCTAAGTTTGATCTTGGTATTTGATGATATCCAGTTTGATTTGAGGACTCTCCCGACTTTTTAAGAACATTCACTTCCAAGACTTTTCTTGTACTTGGCTTGATGCTTCATTAATAATATCGTTTCCTATAAACAAAATATGCAATTACTTTTCCTTAATTATAGTCGTGTAAATTACCTTGAGAAAATATGACCTCTTATTTTTAGGGATAAACTATGATTTTAATGCAAATTTTCTATTAAGAAAGTAATGATATTGATTAATAGAAGTTTAATAATACATCAAAGACGTGCACAGGACAATATTTTTTAAGTCCAACATTCATTCATTGATAAGGTAAATGAATGAGTAAAAGTGCATCTATTTGGATGTCAATAAAACTTGCCAGTGATTTCTACCCATGTACCAAAGTTTAGCAGATTTTTGTTAAAGGGCTATTGAAGAGTTTCATTTTTTTTCTTATTTTTGTTTAGTAATTAGATTTCTAATGTCATAGAGACCCTCATCGTATGTGATTATCCTAAACACTATTCCTAGTCGTTGGATTATAATAGTGGATATAATCCACAGATCATTACACACTTTGTCTACACAATTATAGGATACTAGATGCATGGCTCAGTCTCAAGCTTCCAAGGATGATCCGCTGAGACACGTATGTAGACGCTTAAGAGAGAAGATCTGCTGAGACAAATGTATAGGTGCTTAATAGAGATTAAATTCACTAAACGTGATCAACACAGAGTACTTTCATGGAGTTAATATACATGTGAAGCAAGTTATTCACAATTGCAAGAATACAAATTGATCCTTAGATCTGAGATATCTTAGTTGTCTTATAGATATCGACATGACTTTGCGACATACATTACACCCTAAAAGGTTATCGAGTGTGTGTTTCGGTTCATTGAACTATTCACGATGACATATGATGTACAAGGGGTCTTTAACTTTCTTTATAAAGAAAGTAGAATACTCTACAACATGATAATGAAATTCTTAGTCAGGGTACGAGGCATGATCAAGTACAATTCTCATAGCTTTAACAGGTTCATGTAAACGTATAAGATTACATTAGAGGTTTGACATCATTAATCATGTTTTAATAATGTGACTGAGAGTATTACATGGAGAAGGATTGTGTTGCATGATGATTACAATTGTACAAGTTCTCCAATTACATTCTACATCGACTTGAGGACTATGAAATATGATCAGGTGTCCCTCGTAGTTTGTGAGATCCCTCGAGGTATTTATCCTCACTAAGAAAGTAAAACATAAGTGTTTTTGAGTTCACTAAAGAATTAGAAAAGTCTAAATCACTCATGGCTTCATCAATTAGAACCTAATGGATCACATTTTGTGAAGTCTAGACTTATGTGTTTGGCTTTCCTTGTCAATATTGTAATCGTACCACACTTGCTCTGACTAAGTTTTAGAATATTCCCTTAAGGGCTTCTGTACCTAGAAACGAGTGTTCAAGGCTATGGCACATCTCCTTAAAGGTTTGTTCATACAAATGCATCATGTCTAAATTCCTATTGCATTTCGACTAGTGACCTTGTATCGTCACACCAGCCCACATGGGCTGACTAATACATTTTATACGGGATTGAGCTTTTCACCATTGATTTGCTCGGATTGCTTTTTCATTTGACAAGTGTCTCTTTGTACTTTGTTTGTAGCAATCAAAGGTTTTGTTTTTAATATGGGTGGAGAATTTCATTTCCTCCTTGGCTGAGTGAGATTAATTTTAAAGAGAGTCATTGTTTTTCATTTCCATCTCAGATCTCCTATGAGCATCAAGCATTTTTTGAGTAATGTTCTTCATTGAATATGTATAAAGCTATCCATGAAAATGCTTGCTTAAATCTTTTTAAAAGCTCATTTTGTGTTTGGCTAGGAAGTTTACATTTTCTAAAAAGAGTGTTTTCAGCTTTGAGCTACCTTTTGTGTTCTTCATTGAAACCCTAGTCGCAAAACCACAGTCATGCACCAAATACCCAATCATTGCCTATTAAGGTTGCATTGTCTTCATAGTTTTGTTTTAATTTTGTGGTCAAGAGTTTGCATCAACTTCATCATAACATCATTTGCATTTTGGTTGTGTAGGTTTTGGTGCCACAATGTGAAGAGTTTAGGAGGAGATGCCATATTGTGAAGACTGAAGACGACTCCATCTCGGTGCCACAAGGTGAAGAGTTCAGGATAAGCTACCACATCGTGACCTCGTGAAGACCGAAGGGATCCTCATCTCGTGCAAAGTAAGGTTGCACAAAGGTAAAGCTGCTCCCTAGACTAGGTCTAGGAATTGAGCTTTGCGAGGTATGTACTTTGTAAGAACCTTATTTGCACTAGTGGATTGGACTCAGTGAAGAGTCCTTGATTTTTAATCTAGAGGTGGATTTTTTCGACCAAAAACTTCTAGTGTTCTCTGTTACTTAAACTTGTCCACATATCTTATTTACTAGCATATATTTCATGCATCCTATGGTATTGATATGTGTTTATGACTTAAGTTTATAATGCATATTATGAGTAATGAACTGAATTGTTGTTGACTAGGATAATGTGTAGTAAACTAAGTTTGATTGGTCGATTAGTGTTTGGTTAACTAATGAATCTATACTGAGTTGACTGGCAAGTTTGACTAGTCAATCCTGCATATTTGATACATAATTGCTTTGTCATTGTCGCTTGCATAATGAACTGATTTTTGAATGTGTTTAAGTTTGGGAATTGTTGTTGTGAGACAAATCTGGGTAGACTCTAACTAGTTAGATGTACTAGTCAATTAAGTTTTGTTCTTGCAACTGTACTTTTAGTCACTTACAACTAGTTGACTAGCTCATTTAACTAGCCTACTGTGCAGAGTTAAATTTTTATTTGCAAAATATTCCACCTTGTACTAATTTCACATTTCCTTTTCTTATTTGTGGTGAATACAAAAGTGACGGAATGATTAATTAGATTAATTGAAGAAGAAAATAATTAATTAAACTATATAGTTTAATGAGTGAAGTGCTGATTTAGTCCCTGAATTATCACTTCAGAGAAAATTAGGTCCCTGAATTATTTTTTCGGTAAAATAAGTCCCTAAATTCATTAGAAATTGCTAATTTCATCCCTACTATTATATTCAAAGCTACGTTATCCAATTTTTCGTCAACTTAAGTCACTTGACACACTTTAGAGTGTAATATCATCATTTTCTTGTTTATAAGCCCTTAACATTTCATATAGGTTGCGAATTTAATGTCTAATTTACCCTCAAAAGTTAACTTACACTATTTCTTTATGAAAAACTACCAATTTATCATCCAAAGTTAACTCCATACACTATTTCTTTATGAAAAGTACCAATCTACCCTCCAATGTGTATCACATGCAAGTAATGTGACTTAAATTAGCGGAAAATTGAATATAGTAGCTTCGAATATAACATTAGAGATGTAATTGGCAGATTTTTATAATTCAGGGACTAATTTTTCTGAAAAAAATAGTTTAGGGACCTAATTTTCACTAAGGTGATAATTCAGAAACTAAATTGACAATTTACCCTAGTTTAATTAATTATAGTGGAGGTTTAACATATAAATTGGGACTCAAATTAGTTTTAGATTTAATTGGGCCCAATCCCACTTGGACTAGATTAAGTCTCTTAGGGTGTGTTTGGATCACCTTCTTAAGTGAGACTGGACTAGTTAGGATTATCATCCCATGTTTGGTATGCTTGGGGCCTAACTTAAATGAGACTAGCCAGAACTCGTGTGGACTTCGGGCTTCATTAGGTTGTCCAAACTAGTCTGCGTTGAACCATGGGATTGCTAAGAACGTCTTTCCTCATTACGTTGCCTCCTTCTTCGCCGTTCCTCATCTATCTCTGCCTCTCCCTCGTTAGGTTGTACAAAAAGTCATTTATCTAATTACAAGACTCGGATGTTTCATAACTGGATCGGAAATTTATCAATGACTTCTTCCTTGAGGTTGCCTTTAATGCGAATCTCAAACTGAATCGATTCTATAGTCTCGCAATTTCTTTGCCTGATCAAGCTTGGCTATTCGACAAGGGCCTTAACAAAGCCTCTTCGATGTTTATTTCTAGCCGCATCCATGGGCTTGGGGATTAGATCTGAGTGCAAAAGGAGCACCAGCAATTAATTGGGTCTTTTTAGGGTATTTCTTATTTTAATAATCAAAGTTTTTTCTTTGTTATTGGAAATTTGGATCTCTGCTTTTTGGGTTTTGAATGGGGGTAAGCCTTTGTTATTGAAAATTCGATAATTCTCCAAGTTGCAGAGGAGCACCTGCAATTCGAGAAGAAGAAGAGAACTATGCCTTTTATTTTTCTATATATTCATTTTGATATGTTTAATAGAAAATAAATTAAAATTTGACAATACTTCAAAACGCTTCACTAAGTTAGTTCAGGTTAGTCTTGTCTAATCCAGTCCAAGTTAGTCTCTGAATCTAATCCAGTCCGAGACAGTTTGGTGCAACAACCGCACCTTAGTAACTTAAGTGGAAAGGAAGCCTAAAAGGCCCAAACCAACCATGTGGCTGGTTTTTCCTAGGGAGCTTTAATGAAAAGCTCCCGATACTGTTCACTTTAACGAAAAACCACATTTTTACACTAAAAAGTCAATCCTGGTACTATTCACTTTACTCTTTATTTTGTCCTTATCGTTAAAACTCAAAGTTTTCAAGCCATTTTCATTAATTTTCGTTTTTTCCTAAGGTTATTGGAGTTGAATCTTAATTTTGTTTTACAAAATGAATTTAAAGTCAAGTGCTCCATGTGATGGTGTAAGTGAAATATAGGAAGACAAGCAAAACTTCTCTTGGAAGGTTCATGTGCCTTCTTGTACACTCATCTTTCACTCTTATTCCTCTGCAGTTATCTTTCTCTCCCTCATTCACTCATTTTGTCACAAGAGAAAGGTTGCCAAAACACTTAGAGAGAAAGAAAGAAAGAAAGAAAGAAAGAAAGAAAGAAAGAAAGAGAGAGAGAAAACACCATCACAAAACCACTTAGCTATCCACCACCTTCTTCCTTAAATTAGAGCAATTGTGTACTAGCACCTCACACTTGCTCTCTTCCACACTTACCACTACAAGAAGTTGTCGAAACAATAAAGGGCTTCCAATTGGAGAATAAGAGAAGAAACCACACAAGGTGGAGTAAGGAGAAAGAAGTTGGAGAAATAGCTTGCTTGGCTTCAAGGCTATAGCCAAAGGTATAACTTCTAAGACCCTTAATTAATCTTATAGCAAATGAATGTATCAATCATAGAAGAAAAAAGCCTTGAAGAGGGGTTTGTTATTTTTATAGTTTTCGTCCTTAATTATTGAAATTGATACCGGGCGGAATCCTCAGCAATAATATGTATTAATAGACTATATGATTGTTGGCGTGACCCCAATTAGATTAGGAATATAATTTTGTTTCCTAATTTGATTATAATTCCTTTAGTATTACTTAAAGTTGTATTATATATATTGCCTCCTAAAAGGAGAAGAATAGAGAACATAAATTAAAACACTAAACATAACTTTTATCTTGGTATCAGAGCAGGTTTAGGCCTGTCTCTTCCTCGAACCTTAAATCTCCAGCGTGAATAAATTCTTTGCTAGCTGCTCTGCCGACTGCAGAAAGCCGAGAGTTCTTCGACTTGTTGCCCAGAAATTACCAACTATAAGAAAATCAAACAATCATTGACTGGACCTTTGAAAGTCTCGAGACAAGAGACTTTCCCAGAATTTCAAATCAAAAACAAAGAACTGCCGACATTGGAGGTTCTTGTTGGCTTCAAACAAATCTGCATAAAAATAAATAAAAATAAATAAGGTGTGATCTTGATACAAGAGAGTCACACGTGACCCAAATCCTACAAAACCTAAACATTACAACCACCAAGCCGCTGTTTTTTATTTTAAATGGCTGAGACTTTCCGTACCATAGGTGCACTTCACGCCTCAAACGGTGCTTCTGCCAAAATTGCAGACGCAGAGCAAGGAAGACATCCTGACACGGGCCATGGGCTCGCGGGCCTAACTTCAAGTATGCCTAACCGTGGGCTTGTCGTGTCTCAAGCCCAAACTTCAAGCAGACATAGAACAAGTGCAGGTGCTGAGGAAGTTGGCAGATTGGGCATGACCCCGCTCACTCCACCAGCAAGCATTCAAGAAGACTGGAACCCGGACTTAGACAATTCGGGCCCACAACTATCTCTATTGAATTTGATTGTTTCTCAAGAGTAATCCGATGATCTAGGTAACTCTAGCACAACTTTGATTCCATCTATTGATCTTGATACAAGTTGGATTATTGACTCTGGAGCCGCTGATCATATGACTTATGATTGTACTCTCTTTAACTCTGCAACACCACCACCACGGAACAGTATTGTCACAACTAATAGTGGCGTTGCCCCAGTTACAAGGGCGGGTTCGATTGCACTCACTCTTACTCTCTCCTTACACAACTGCTTATTTGTTCCCACACTCTCTAGCTATTTGTTATCTGTAGGACAGGTCACCGAGCAATTGGACTGTGTTGTGCAAATGTTTTTGTCTTTCTGTATACTTCAAGATATCCGAACTCAGGCGATTATTAGGTGTGGTACTAAGATGAGAGGGTTGTACTATCTTGATGATGTTGCACAAGGTCGTGTTCATCAAGTTCAAGGTCGTGATAGTGGAAAGTTGAAGACTATTCTGTTGTGGCATCGTCGTCTTGGTCATGCTTCATTTAGTTATTTGCGAAAATTACTTCCATAATATTTCATATTCTTTGTTAAAGTGTAATGCTTGCACATTAGCCAAAAATCATCGAGCTTCTTATCCCCCGAGTTTGAATAGAAGAACAATTCCTTTTAAGCTAATTCATTCTGATGTGTGGGGGCCATCTTTGGTTACTACTCAGCATGGTGTGTGTTGGTTTGTAACATTTGTGGATGACTGCACCAAAATGACTTGGTTGTACCTCATGAAAAATAAAAGCGATGTGGGTAGTATATTCAAAAGTTTTTATCACATGGTCTATACTCAATATTTACTCCCTATTAAAGTGCTTCGATCAGACAACGGTGGTAAGTATCTTAATCATGAACTTTCTTAGTTTTTACAGAAAAGGGCATTCTCCATGAAACTACATGCCCTCAGACCCTATAACAAAATGGAGTTGTCGAACGGAAAAATCGGCACATACTTGAGATTACCCGTGCCCTTCTTATTGGTAGATGTGCACCCAAGACATACTGGGCTGATGCTGTCACCTATGCTATTTATGTCATGAACCGAATGCCATCGCATGTTCTCTTTTTTAGAACACCTTTGACTGTGCTTGCCGATCATGCTTTGCTCCCCTCTACCATTCATCTCGAACCCCGAGTTTTTGGCTGTGTGGCATATGTCCATCTTCACAAAAAATCAACGAAGCAAACTTGATTCGTGTGTCGTACGGTGTGTTTACATTGGATTTAGTCCGTAACAAAAGGGTTACCTTTGTTATCATCCACCTACTCGACATGTATACGTCACTATAAATATGACATTCTCCAAAGATGAACTTTTTTATTCCCCCAACCATTCTCTTCAGGGGGAGACAATTGGAAGATAAGATTATGGTTGGGTGGATGTCGGCCTGATATGTTTGGAAGCAAAGAAGGTGTTATCTTCGATGGCGTCGAAAGCCCAAATGGGCGTGATAATGGTTGCCCACGTGGGTGTGAAGTTCACAGCAGCCAAGGACCAAATGGGCTTAATGGTGACAACATTGTTGAAAGCCCAAATAGGTTTGATTGTTGCGTCGGCTCAGACCATCATGCGGCAGGTGGCAGCACAGAAGAAAGTGCAGCAAGCCCAAGTGGGATGAATGATCAGGCCAAGACAAGGCCAACTGTGTGGTAAAAGGAAGTGGTGTGAGAACATGATGGTGTCAACTCCAATGATCCAATCATCGAAAATAGCGTCCCTACACCTCCTTAAGTGCACATCAATGATCCTACGGATATCCTTCCCAAGGTAAGTATTCACTCAGAAGCTACTAAACCACCTTATGTTTTACCACATTGACAAAATCGAGGAAAGCCACCAGACAGGTACTCTCCAGAAAGGAAGGTGCGATATTCAATTGCTAACTATGTCTCCACTCATGGACTCTCATCGAAATATTGGGCACTCGTTCAACAAATGGAAACAATTAAAATACCTACCAAAGTGGAAGAAGCCTTGAGAGATCCGAATTGGACAGAGGCAACGCAAATTGAGATGGAGGCGTTACAAAAAAACAATACATGGAGTGTGGTTACACTCCCTAGAGGAAAGAAACTCGTGGGTTGCAAATGGGTATTTACTGTCAAACATAAAGTGGATGGGACGATCGATAGATACAAGACGAGATTGGTAGCCAAAGGGTATACACAAACCTTTGGCGTTGACTATGAGGAAACATTTGCTCCAGTTGCAAAAATGAATACAATCAAAGTTTTGTTATCTCTTGTTGCTAACCTAGATTGGCCATTGAGACAATTTGATGTAAAAAATACGTTTTTGCATGGGGATTTAGTGACGAGTCCATATTATACCATATATTTTACCCTTATCTTAGTATTAATATATTAGTTATTTTGGTAGAATTTTGATACTTTGTTATATATTTTCAATGTAGGACATTTGATTTCCTTTGGAGCAAAAAGTGATCAAATGGATGAATTTTGGAGTGATTCAATTGGAGGATGTTTGTGACTCTTTCAAGATGATTGTGTCAAAATTCCAGATTTTTCTACCAAGCCGTTTGATCATGGCAATGAAATAAAGGCCCAGCGCGCAGCTTTCCCAGATTGACGTTTCTGGACGTTTTGGGCATTTTGGAGGTCAAGATGGTATATTTTAAGGAAGATTCCTTCTGAGGATTTGTAGGGGACAACTTAAACTTACAAAATAGGTCTTTTGAGACCAAATCGGAGATGATTTGTTCATTCAAAAGTCTGATTTTCTGAGAAGTCCGAATTTCAGTTTAAATAGGAAACCTTTTATTTTCTGTTTTATTATTTTATTATGTTTCCTAGTTTTATTCTAAGACCTTTTAGGGTTTTATTTGGTA
This sequence comes from Heteromeles arbutifolia, assembly GCA_024362995.1. Taxonomy (NCBI): domain Eukaryota; kingdom Viridiplantae; phylum Streptophyta; class Magnoliopsida; order Rosales; family Rosaceae; genus Heteromeles; species Heteromeles arbutifolia. Next base: position 7,641,846 of record JANCRC010000015.1, read on the forward strand.
GTGGTATAAATAAAGATATTTAGCCATTAGGGTTTGAGGAGGAAAGAAGAAGGAGGAGGAGGAAACGCACACACACTTTAGAGAGTTTTCCGAGTTTATTTTCTAGGTATTTTCTACCCTTATTCTCAATAATATTTTATTTTATGATTGTTTGTAACTAGTTTCTTTTGCTAGGGCGATGCCTTAAGCTTTAGCATGAATATGTGATTTTATTAATTTGCTTATGAATGAATCCATGCTTGCTTTGAATTATTAATCACCGAGATTAAACTATCTAATTGTCTTAGTGATTCGTTACCATTAGGGTTTTTTAGACAAGTAATTTGATGCAATTTCTGTTGGAACATCACCCTGAAATTGAAGAGGGCTTCTTGTGATTAGTAATTGTAAGTTCACTTAAGGCGAACATCACTCTCTTAAGGGTTGCATGGTTTTTCAAAGGCTTTTCACAAAACTTAATGAGTCTTGCATGTTTATATTTAATCTGAACATAGCAGACGGGTTGGATGTTAGATATACGTTTTCGCTTGAACATCACAAGGAAAATATGTATTAGGAAAACCTAACCTTCAAAGCATGTATGTAGAAATTCATAAGTAATTGGTAAAATTGCATAGGATTGTTAAGGGGACGGCGGAACCCTAGACTTTTACAAATTGATTTTCTTTAAATTGTTCTCTAGTTAATTTCTTTAATTGTTTTATTTTAAAATTCATTTTTATTATATTAAATTCTAAAATCAACATTTTCCCAACTTTGTTTAAGGGAGCTTTAATGAAGAGGGGTTGGACTAAGTTTAATTTAACCAAAAACCACCCTATAATATTATTTAATCAAAAGGACTTCATATTTAATCATAAGGACAAAACTAATCTATATTAGGCCCCCACAAACATTGAATACACATGGGCTGAATGAAAAGCCCAAAACGAAAATTTTTTTTTTCCAGCCCTTGCCCCTAATAGAAACCCAATTCTGTCAGCCAGTTTTGTTAGAAATAAACTTTCTTTTATTTACAAGTATGCCACTATTTCATTAAAACTAATTAAAGGGGCAGTGTGCAAGAAATGTGGTGAACGGTGAGACCAAATTCATCAACAACCAAATCCCTGCTTGGATTTCTTGACACACGAACTGAATTGGACGACAATATCAAACCCGATGACACAAATCATAAAGGGTGGGTATCCATGATGGCAGACAAATTGTCTTATGAGAATCAAGAAAGTTGTCAGTGAATACTGGAAGTTAACAGAAAAAAAAAAAAAACAATTAATTTGAAGTGTAACAAAAAAACTACTAATCGTTTTGGAATGGTACGGAACAACTTAGAATGTGGTTTTATGATTTTATTTCTTATAATTTGGGCGACTCTAACATCGGTTCTTCTAGTTTTAATTTTTCAAATCATAGGCTTTATAGCGTTTTTACAGCCGAAATCTGACATCATGAACGCCCTTTATTTACACATATGCACAACAATAACAAACTAACATTTAAAAAAAAATTGCAAAATATTATCATCCTATAGTTTTCCTTTCACTTAGCGAACCTCACTAAATATATATATACGCAAAAATAAGACATTAGCATTCCAAATTGATAACATTTCTCACCAATATTATTGATCATGATCTTCCATGCATAGATTTGTCTTGTATTTTTAAGCACTTAATGAACTAAACTAATATAAATATGAATAGATCAAAAAGCTAAAATATTTCCACAAGTAAACAAAATTATCAATTTCAAACACACAAAAAGTCTTCAAAATCTAAAATCTTCGAACTGAACACTATTTTTAGAACTGGACAACCACTATTTTAGAACTGAACACTGATACTATCACTATTTCTTAAATTGAACGTTGGTACTATCACTATTTCATAAACTGAACACTAGATACTATCACTATTTCTTAAATTAAACACGGACTATTTCTAAAAGTAAACACTGACTATTTCTTAAATTGAACGCTGATACTATCACTATTTCGTAAACTGACCACTAACTGTTTCGAGAATTGAGCACGGATACTATCACTACTTCGAGAATTGAGCACGGATACTATCACTATTTCTTAAACTGAACACTGACTAATTATTAAACTGAACACCGACTATTTCTTAAACTGAACACTGACTATTTCTTAAACTGATCATTGACTATTTCTTAAACTAAACACTAATATTATCACTATTTCGTAAACTGAATATTGACTATTTCTTCAACTAAACGTTGACTATTTCTTAAACTGAACACTAGTACTATCACTATTTCGTAAATTGAATATTAACTATGTCTAGAACTGAACATGGGTACTATCACTATTTCTTAAATTGAACGCTGACTACTTTTTAAACTGAACAATGGTACTATCACTATTTCTTAAACTTAAACCATCAGAAATATTCGGCTTTCTATTCGCGAATTTTCGCAGGCATGCTCGTTCTTTAAAAATTTCCATTATATTTGATCCAATATTTAAGATAGTTTAAGCTTTGAAAATTCCATTAAACTCCTCAAATTATCATGTGCAGAAAATAGTCGAAAACAACCATGCGGTATATATCATTTAGCAGCATTACCAATCTCTCATTTACCAAATACTTGCTCAATACCATATAATAAAGCTAACAAAAAAAACAGCTAACAAAAAAAAAAAAAACAGCTAACAAAAAAAAATCCAAATTTGAAGTCTGTATATCTTAACTTGAAATCGCTTGAATTATTCATGCAACAATGAGATGAAGATAGATGTTTTATTTTGTATCTTAACATGTCAAGTTGCTGCACTTTTGGCTTACTTTTACAAGACTATTGTTCTTTTGTTCATAAGAAAAGAGAATTTCATTGTACTTCTTGGTTCAGATATAAATATAAACAACATATAAACAAGATCACCATCAACTCACCGAGCAATTATATATTCTAGTATCAGAAAGAGAGTCCAACTAGCAACAAGTCCACCCCAGATGTAAGAGACAACACAAATAAGAGGAAAGGCTACTCACACCTCCCAACACAAACGCTATTCCATCTCCATCAGGCCCAAAGCACCTAAACTCATTCACTACCAGTGAAACAACGACTTATCGTCCCCATTTTCAAGATTAGATGAAGATCCACCTCATCCAAAACAAAGTACCAAAATAGAAAAGAGGATTATGAAGAGTAGATCTTCACCTATCGGCCAGATATGCTAGTACGGTGATCCTTGCAAAGCTAGAGGGGACGACAAAAGCTCATGACAGAATTATAAGCGGAAAGGCTCAAATTTATTTTATCAATTGGAATTCAAGGTGGGGAGAGGATCTGAGTTGTGAGACGATGGAAAGCGACAATATTGTTCAGTGAAAATTCGGGAAGAGGTTCTGAGCTCCAAAAAATGACGAAAATTTGCATGAGACAATTGTTCTTAATTTGAAAAACCTCTTTCGTCGGTGAAAAGAGGGGGACGGCCTGCGGGATTTCAATTTTCTTGTGTTTAAATGGAAGGTTTTGGGAAGAAATGGAGGAGACAGAATAGCAGAGAGATGCACAACTGAAGTGAGATATTAAACGGACAAGAAGACTTGCTATTAGGGGTAAAATTGGTAACTTAATGTTTGGGCCATTTTAATTGGACTGGTTTAGTGTTGGGCTTTGTCCTAACCATTAAATAAAATTATTACATGGCTTTTGGTTAACATTCAAAGTTTTCAAGCCCTTTTCATTAGTTTTCCTTTATTTTAAATAATTAATTAAGAGTTGGTTTTAAACACAAATTATTCATTCAATCTCTGTGGAAAACGACCTTACTTGAGCTGCTATACTACGATAACCTTGTACTCTTGCAAGTATTTTTAAGTGTTTTTATCCCTACTTTTGCAGGTGGTAAAAATCCTATCATTTAGAGGAAGAGGTATGGATTTTCCACTAGGATATGGTATTGAGAACTCCAGTGGAAAAGTATGTAGACTTCGGAAGGCATTGTATGGGTTGAAACAGTCTCCAAGAGCTTGGTTTAGGCGATTCACTCAGGCTATGAAGAAGTATGGATATCAACAAGGAAATTCAAATCATAACTTGTTCATCAAGCGCAAGGATGGCAATGTGATCTTACTCATTATACATGTGGATGATATGATTGTCACGAAGGATGATAAAGAGGAAATTGAACGGGCTACAGGGGTATTTGTCCTCCGAGTTCGAGATGAAGGATCTAGGATGACTCAAATACTTCCTCGGAATTGAAGTTGCTAGGTCCCGAGAAGGCATATACTTATCTAAACATAAGTACGTGTTGGATTTGTTATCAGAAACGGACATGCTAGCGTGTAAACCAGCGGATACTCCGATTGTGCATAATCATCATCTTGCAATATATCATGATTAAGTCCCGATAAATAAAGAGAGGTGTCAAAGGTTGGTGGGAATATTGATTTATTTGTCACTTACACGACCTAATATTGCTTATGAGGTAAGTGTGGTAAGTCAGTTCATGCATGAACCTAGTGAGGATCACATGACGGCAGTAATGCGGATTCTCAGTTATTTGAAAGGGGCACCTGGAAAAGGGCTAATGTACAGGAAGTATGGACATATAGAGGTGAAAGGGTATACCGATGCAGATTAGGCTAGGAATGTTACTGATAGGCGATCCACATCCGGTTATTTTACATTTGTTACTAGTAATCTTGTGACCTAGAGAAGTAAGAAACAGAATGTAGTGGCCAGATCATCAGCGGAGGCGGAATACAAGGGCATGGCGCATGGTATTTGTGAATTTATGTGGATTCGGATTCTACTCACTGAAATAGGGTTCAAGTCTTAGGAACCTATGTTGTTGTACTGTGATAACCAAGCAGCGAGGGAGACAGCTAATTACCCGGTACAAAATGATAGGACCAAGCATGTTGAGGTGGATAGGCACTTCATAAAAGAAAAGTTGGAGGTTAAGATGGTTGATATTTCGTTTGTAAGAACAGAAGAGCAGTTGGCAGATATTCTAACTCACGTAATTTCCGCTGGACGGTTTCAGGACTCACTTGACAAGTTAGGCTTAGGAGATATCTATGCACCAACTTGAGGGGGAATGTTGGCGTAAGCCCAATTAGATTAGGAATATAATTATGTTTCCTAGTTTGATTATAATTCCTTTAGTATTACTTATATTATAAGTTGTATTATATATATTGCCTCCTAGAAGGAGAAGAATAGAGAACAAAAATTAAAACACTAAACATAACTTTTATCTATGATAACTATTCCTACTCAGGACCACCCCAAGATAACACTAATGTACAACAACAACCAGACAAGCATATATATCACGGTCACAAGGTTGACTAGTGACATAACACAAGTAAAGAACACATGATAGGGATATAAGTTACCAGGCATACTTAATGATGCATACACAGGTATTCAGATTTAAATGATATACTACATAACCTATCACAGCAGCGGTTAGTAACAACATAAGTATAAATCACACAAGATAATTTGGGCTCAGAAAATCCCTAACTAGGTAAAAAACCGAGGGAACTCCTTGGAGCTCCATCCACTAGTAGAAAATCAAGTTCATACATGAATCACACACACACACACACAAGCTCAGAGCCCAAGTTATACTACAAAGCAGCTAATACCTTTGTGCAACTTGAGATTCTTTAAGGAGATCTATAGTTGGTCTTCACAAAGGTGGCAGCTCAAGTTCGAGCTTTTCACTTGTGTCTCCGATGAGATGAATGAAATTAAATGACATGCAAATGAAGATCCAACAACAACACAAATCTCCTCAATCGAACATCAACAGATTGAGAAGATTTTGAAAGGATCTTTGTCTAAGGTTCTAAAGGTGAGAGTTATAAACTCGGTTACTACCGATGAATACCAAGGCTGAGATATTCTCATATGATCTCTATAAGAAATGCAGTGATAGGTTCATCAATGTTTTCTACAACTGAGGTTTTCAAGAGCTGCGTGGAGAGGAATAAATGCAGTAAAAGCTAGAGCTCAATATTTATACTCGCCAAAACCTAAAATGATTAGGTCGTAAGATCCACACAAAATTCCACACTACTGAGTGCACATTTTTGTGAAAAAATTTAGCTACAACCAAGGTTCTAAAAGATGCTAGGCGCTAGTCAGGCAGTGGGCTGGGGCCTAATGCCTAGGAGGTTAGGGCCTAGCGCCTAGGCGGCTAGGCAGGGTCTAGGCGGATTCAAGTAAATCTATTATATTTCGTGTAAATAAGTGTATGTTTATACTTAAAATATATATAATTTCATGATAAACTAAAAAATAGAATGATATATGTATTATGAAGTATTGGAACATAATGAAAACACGGGGAACAAGCATATAGTATGTGCTCATTTAAGTATTCAACAAGCCTCTTACAATTTATTGAAAAAAATTAAATGCAAATTGAAAGTTATCTATTTTCTGTCTAAGTGAGTCGCAACCTAGGCATGTGCCTAGGCGGGTCTGGGCGGGCTAGGCGGGTGCCTAGGCGGTCTAGGCGGGCGTCTCAGCTGGTCTAGGCGCCCTTTCTTAATTTTCAAACGCCTAGGCATTAATCGGGACGGTGACCAACCGCCTAGGGCCTAGGCGGCGCTAGGCGGTGGTTTTTAGAACAGTGGCTACAACCAGCTCACAGTGAAATCACTAGTCAACAAGCAATATGATAGAATATTCAATAAAAAAGCATGGTCACGTGTCAATTTAAATGAGCACGTACACAAACTTGACTAGGCAGAACACACTAGTTAAGAAACATAAAAATGCAGTTTGTTATGCTATGCATGAACCAAACCTGTATAATGAAAGCTGGCTTGAGTCTTCATCATCATTGCAGCTTTACTTACATCTTATCACTATCTTAATCCTAGTTTGAGCTTGGTATGATAATGAAGAATATAAAGATTATATGTTTGTTTAAGGAAAGCCAAAACTAGACTAAGTCATAGAGTTAACATTTATCTTTGCAAGAACTCGACGTGTGGCAAATTGAATGAATCTTGTATTAGGAAGGATGATGGGGTGCAAATTTTGGTTCGGTGCAATGAATACATGTGAGCAAAGGTAGTTGAAAAGCATTCACTTCTTCAAAATCCTTTGGCCAAGCACTCATGGCCGAAGATTTCAAAAGCGAGCTGGGAATTTTTGGGCTTGAAATCTGGGATTTGGGCCAAGAAGGATTGAGCCGAAAAGAAGCTTGCAAGTCTCGGCCAGTAGTAAATGTTCAGCAGAGTGGTGTAACTAAGTCCTGGAAGACGTAGGATTGTTGAAGGATCAGGATGTGTTTGATATGATTCAGAATATTCCAGGCAGCGAAACTTATGGCTGATTGGATAAGGAATGGATTGAAAACATAAAGGGACTAGATTGAGAGTCCTAATGCATGTGGGATTTTGCCGAGATAGAGATTCGGCCGATGACAGATTAGTGAGGACAATTATGAAATTATCATATAGGAAAGGGTAATTGTAATTCTATTGGGATTCTACTTTGGCAGACTTGGGCATCAAGGGATTTGTCACTATAAATATTAAAGGAATTGAAACGTAGAAAGGACTTTCAACTTAACACACAATCAACGCTCTACGCGAAACCCTCTCACAATCTTGAGAAAAATACTATCTGCTCCACTAACAAGTGAAATTCAATTTGGTCAAATAGGTTTGGAGTTGGTAGCCGACAGACCATTACAATTTGGTTAAACAGAATTTTCCATAGGCAACCAGCAAAGGAGACAATTTGGTTAAACAGCACTCAAGTCGTTGAATCAGCTTGGTCAAGGAGTCTTAATAGTTTGGTTAAACCTTAAGTTTTCCTTTTTCGACTGGTTATTTATCCCAAGTCTCTACCGGCAGAGTCTTTTTATTCTTTTTCGCCAAATGAGGTCACTTCATTAGCTTTTTAGGTAAGGGTGAGCACTGTTCGATTCGGCCTGGTTCCACCCTCAAATTAGAACCAGAACTAAAATATATCAACAATTCGGTTCAGTGCGGTTCCGCTTAAACTTATTACGAAAACCATAAGGTTCGGTTCACACGGGTTCCGGCTCGGTTCATGTCGGTTTACAATTCTAACCAAAATATATATATGCATGTATGTGTGAGTGTGTGTGTGTGTGTGTGTGTATATATGTAATTGTTGACCCTAAAAACGACCAAGCCTACGTGGCGCGCAGGCTGAGTAACTAATAAGCTAACTACGTCCTTCGGTTGTGTGCGGGGCGTGCCAACTCGTCGGCCGAGCTCGACCGAGGAGTAAAATTCGTTGATGTTGCGTTGGTCGCGCTGCTGACTTCTGCGTCTTGCGATTGCGACCGAGGAAGGAACAAGGCTGCTAATTTGCGAAGTTCAATATCAAATTCGACTGTCAATGCCGAATGTAGTAACCTGGTAACACCTCACTTCGCCGAGAAGGCTAATGAGATGACCTCTGCCAACAAGGATTCGAAAATCCTTCTCGACCGAGACTTGGGTAGGTAACCAGTAGGCCTCTTCGCAGTGCTGTTTATCCAAACTGAAGGTGCTCCACGGTCGGCTGATTCTACGGCGATAGTGCTGTTTATCCAAACTGAAGATACCACCGGTTGCCTTCACAGTGCTGTTTATCCAAACTGAAGATGTGTTGGCGAAAAGGAAAATAAAAATCTCAAGGTTGTTGAGAGGTTTCGCGTAGAGCAAGGGTTTGCGCAGGGCAGATTTGTGTGTTGAGTTGGAGAGAGTTTTCTCGTTACCATTGCATCTGTATTTATAGGACCGAAGTACTTCTAGCCGAACCAGAGACGTACTCAGACTAAAACTCCTTATCCCAATCTGATTATGATTCGGCCAATCCTAGTTCCAATAGGTTTCTGAACTAGGCTCAAATAATGAACCATATTCATTTCCTAATTCAGCGCCTTCAACCTTGAGACCCCTTGTTATATCAGGATTCGACCTCTTTACCTTTATCCAAATCACTCATCCTCCCAATAGGACTCGGCCAACCTCACTTGACGGCCTATGGCGACTGAACGGCCCATAATATTTCTGGAAGAGTACTGGGTCGAGAACAAACTTAGACTCGGCCCAATAATATAAATTTGGGTCCAAACATTGCCCCCCAATTTCCTTGAACTTCGGCCCGTAAGCCGAATGGTTAAGGAAATTAATGCAGTCGAAGAAATATATGGTCGAAGAAAAATAAGTACTCGGCCCAATAATATAAATTCACTTGGTAGAAAGTTGTTCTGAATACAACCTTGCTGAGGAAGAAAATCAGCCATACTAGATGATTGGGTTCTGTGCCGAGCATACACATGTATAAAATGAACCTGTGCCGAGCACCAATCCGTCGAGCTCGGCCTGTGTGATATAGATAGAGAAGAACAAAGGTCGAGGTCGATAAAAAATCGGGATCTGCCGGCCATGCAGTTGGCATATACAAATATACTTCATGGTCGAACTAATATATTCCCCTTTTTTCCTTCGGCCAAACCTATCATATTCGGCCACTCTTTATTCGGCCAAAATTGTCTCAGCTCGGCTAAGGAACAACCGTTTAAACCGAGCATGCCATAGTTCAGACAAAATTTTGCCGAGCACACCATCTTTTTTCCCCCTTATTTTCTCAAGTATTGGCCCATAAAGCCGAATGGTCGAGAAAATAATTTATTCCTTTTTTTTTTTTTTTTTTAACAAAAGAAAAACGAAAGTGGCCGAACTAATAAAGAGGAGGAGGCCAACGATGCTTTATTCCAAACCGAGATCTTAGGCCGAATAAAGAGTTTTCTCCAAATATTTTTGGCTTGACGAAATATTTTTCATTTTCGGCCGCCGAATGTGTGGAACAATTATTATGCCCCCCGGGCATAATTATTCCACCAATTTCGGCTTTTAACTCGAGCAACTTAGCCGAATGAGATTTCTCCATATCGGCTTTATCACCAATAATCATATCGATTGGCGTTGTTTCGGCGTTCAAAACCATGTCCTAGCTCTGTTTGTCATTGGAGCACTCATCTGACAAATCATTTTCCAAGTCGACTTTTGGCTTAGAAACTTGGACTTTTCCTTCGAGGCCTACCACCCTCTCAGTCTCGACCGAGACAACAGGTAGCCTAGATTCTTCTTCGGCCGTCTCGACAATTTGTTGAGGCCGAATTTTAATTGTGGCCGGAGCGAAAAATTGCCCCCCAGTCTTTTGAACCAACCATTCTTCAAATGGAATTGATTTGAACCCAAAAGGTGTTTTCTTATCAAGCCACTCATAATATCGATCTCGATCTTCATTTAACCATTGATCTTGTAAGCTGTGATGAACCTTCACCTTTATCATTTGAGAGAAAGATTTTTGCCTTTCTTTATTTGCTTCAACGATCCGGCCAAGGCGTTTTTGTTGCTCGACACTTTCCTTGAATAGGCGCCAAATCTCATCCTGATATATCATGTGAACTTCGTAGTTTTAGCACTGTGTCCCACCGGGCGTGCCAAAATGTTGACCCTAAAAACTACCAAGCCTACGTGGCGCGCAGGCCGAGTAACTAATAAGCTAACTACGTCCTTCGGTTGTGTGCGGGGCGTGCCAACTCGTCGGCCGAGCTCGGTCGAGGAGTAAAATTCGTTGATGTTGCGTTGGTCGCGCTGCTGACTTCAGCGTCTTGCGATTGCGGCCGAGGAAGGAACAATTCTCGGCCTTCGGGTTCTAGAGCCTGAAGACAAGGCTGCTAATTTGCGAAGTTCAATATCAAATTCGGCTGTCCATGCCGAATGTAGTAACCTGGTAACACCTCACTTCGCCGAGAAGGCTAATGAGATGACCTCTGCCAACAAGGATTCGAAAATCCTTCTCGACCAAGACTTGGATAGGTAACCAGTCGGCCTCTTCGCAGTGCTGTTTATCCAAACTGAAGGTGCTCCGCGGTCGGCTGATTCTACGGCGATAGTGCTGTTTATCCAAACTGAAGATACCACCGGTTGCCTTCACAGTGCTGTTTATCCAAACTGAAGATGTGTTGGCGAAAAGGAAAATAAAAATCTCAAGGTTGTTGAGAGGTTTCGCGTAGAGCGAGGGTTTGCGCAGGGCAGATTTGTGTGTTGAGTTGGAGAGAGTTTTCTCGTTACCATTGCATCTGTATTTATAGGACCGAAGTACTTCTAGCCGAACCAGAGACGTACTCAGACTAAAACTCCTTATCCCAATCTGATTATGATTTGGCCAATCCTAGTTCCAATAGGTTTATGAACTAGGCTCAAATAATGAACCATATTCATTTCCTAATTCAGCGCCTTCAACCTTGAGACCCCTTGTTATATCAGGATTCGACCTCTTTACCTTTATCCAAATCACTCCTCCTCCCAATAGGACTCGGCCAACCTCACTTGACGGCCTATGGCGACTGAACGGCCCATAATATTTCTGGAAGAGTACTGGGTCGAGAACAAACTTAGACTCGGCCCAATAATATAAATTTGGGTCCAAACAGTAATATTCTACTTCCAATACCAAACACATATTTCAACTACAAATTTAAGTAGATTTGAGTTTCCAATACTAGATCTACAAGATTGTGACCGGAAGACAAAAAAGTGTACATATAAATCTAAATTAAAAGATAGAAAGATTCATATCAAGACCAAAGTGTACATTCTAAACTAAAACTGAGGTGTACATAATGCATAATATATTGGAAAATAATGAAGAAAAATAAAGTAAGGGGAGAGAAGTGATAAAACAATAGAGGGGAAGAGAAGTGAAGAAAAATATTAGGCTTATGCACACGGCCTTCTTGGGAAAATGGCTTATTTATATAGAAAATAACAATAAAACAATAATTTATATTAAAAGCGGTTCGGTCCGGTTCCTCCGTTTCTTAGTACATCTAAACCGAAACCGAAATCGATTTGAGACAATTTGGTTTGGTTTGGTTTTTGTTCTGGTTTTGACTTTTTTGGTCAACGTGGATTTTTTGCAATTTTTGTTTGTTTATCACAGGTCGATTTGATTTTCTGGTACGACGGTTTTTATGCCGACCCTTATTTCTAGGCGAAGTGTAGTGTTCCATGATTGGATATTCCCAAGTGACATTCAGAGTTCGGGATATCAACGGCCGAACCACTTTCACCATAAAGACACTCATCTCCTTTGAGTATCATTACCCTTACAGTTTGATACTGATTCAGCACACTTATATTTTCACAAATACAGTTGAAGCAGTCAAACTTGGTGCAAAAGATCGAATTTCATAGCAGAAGGCATAACCTTGTCTTCAGGTTATAGAACCCAAGGCCTAGAGTATTCCTTTCTCGGCCAAGGTCGCTCGTCCAAGAATCAGCAAACCATTTCATCACACCACTACCATATTTAAGTATTCGCCGCACCGAGTTCAGTAGTGAGTTGGCACGCCTGCATTAGCAATCAACCACCGAATAACATAGTTAACTCATTAAGTTACTCAGCCTATGCGCCAAGTAGGTTTTGTAATTTTAGGTCAACAAAATGTCTTTACCATAACCAAACACAATTACAGTGATTGTCAAAAAAATTCCGGGATAAAACAAATTAAGTGAATGGAATTTGACATGGACACCGAGCCACCTACCAACTCTTGGCCATTTTAATATGCACAAAGCGCACAGCACAGCTAGCTTGCCCAGTTAGGCATTTCATCAGCACACTTGGTGAGCAATTTTGAAGGAAAATAAAACTCATGAGCATCGGAAGGGGCTCCTATTGACAGAAAACAAACGCAAAATTTAAAATCACAACTTTCCCTAAATAAAACTCTTGAGAAAACCCTAACATCTTCAGAATATTTCTGTAATTTGCATGAGCCATAAGTACGTAATACTGATCAATCAAACAACCTCTCATTTGTTGTCGCGTTGTTTCACCAAACTCAGTGCCTGGCCTTATAACAGTAGAGATAGGATAACGAGAGCACAAGAAAACCACAATTGCCATTCAAAGTCAATGCAAAAACCCCCAAAAGTTGTATATACAAAAACCTCTTCAATTACTCAAAGCTCGACAGTTGCTAATCTCACCTCTCTAGACTCAAAAATAGCATATTTTCTACACTTGCAAATTTTACACACAAATTTGAGAGCAACAATAAAATAAACACATAAACAACCTTAAATATTTGACACAAATTGACCAAAGCATGTTTCCTTCAACATTCTTGCAAGACAAATCCCTCACGAAAATTACGGTTGAAATTTTTGGAAGGCTAGGTGGTGCTGAAAACAAAATCACTTGGATCAAAGCTTCATTTATGGCTCCATTATGCCATTGTCCTTTGCATCGTGCTCTGGTATGAATGGTGGTCACTGCATCCAAATTCATGGCTCATCGTCCGCAAGCTGCACATTGTATCCATGCTTTAGGTCTGTAACAAATCAAGGTTCCAATGTGGAATGTTTAGATGTTCAATGATCTAATATTTCCTCGTTAAAATGCAAGGATTGGGTCGAACATTGGTACACTTGGCTAAAACTTAAGAAAGAAAAGACAAAAGGTTGACGGGAGAGAAAACATGATAGACACGACAGGCAATCAAGATAAGATGGCAACAACTTCAAAGTTGAAAAACCTCAATAACATCATGAACAGGTAGCTCTATATAACTGCTAGGTGAACGCTTTAACACCATAAAATACTAAGTTACAGGTTTAAGCTTGGCCACTTAATGGGCCAATTAACAGAGAAAAATGTGAACATGCAGCCAAACATAAATTTAATCAATGTAAAACAACTTTATATGAGCTAAAATTCTAAATAACAAGTTTAAGTTTGCCCGGCCCCAAATAAAAAAGTTCTAGTATACAGAGAAAACTGCGCGCAAACAAACAATGTAATCTACATCAAACCTACTCTAATATGTCAGAAGTTATAGCATGCAGCAAGTTTCTTCTAATTTATAATACAAAGTTTCTTCTAATTAGAACACAAGAATAAGTCAGATTATGGTCATGCAGTACGGCAATTTTGGGATCCCACTTTTGATGATTACATATTAGAAATCTGTAAGACATAAGATAAACTTGGGTAGCCTTATATCATGGATGTACCAACTGCACAAGAATATGATTGTTGATTAAGAGGGTTGGCAACAAGTCAGGGAGAAGCTCACCACAAAGCAGGGGTGGAGCCCGGAAACTTTGTTTTGTATTCTCCATGTGGGCGGATATGAATTGGATAAGTTTACAACTATTGATATGTAATGGTATTAAATTCTATCACAATATAATATCAAAGATTAAACTTTATCAAATATCTATGAAGTCTTAGAAAGATGTGTAAAAAAAGAAAAAAAAAATCTATTTCAAAGTGAACTTTGACATTCTGGGCAGTTCCCTTTCAACTACAAACAAGGTTACAAGATTCGTCGTCAATTTTTGGAAGAGTATGCAAAATGAATCGATCAGTAGATCAGATGGTAAACATCAGGCCAATCAATTTATTATTCTTTAAGCTTGAACATTGAGGTTAAAAATTCCGACTTATTTTGAAAATATAAGTGAGAGAACTAGTTCTAAGATTAACAACGCCTGTCCACACAACTTTTAAAGCTCTTACTGTAGCATGCCTCATAATTGAGAGCCAGTTAGAGGTCATAATTTAAAATCGAACATTTCTTCATTCCCTATTATTTTAATTTTCGTTCACTCATGTTTTTACTTTTTCAAATATTATGTGGTTCCCACATGGCCTAAAAGTAGAGAGGGGCAATTTGCAAGAGATCATAGACAGAAAAGAAAGACGACCTGGCTATTATCAGCAAGAGAGATGGGACAGGAGAGAGAATAAGAGAAAGAGAAATGGCTATTATCACCCAACTTTGGGTGTACCATATGTGTGTGTATCTTTTTTCTTCTTGGTTTTAAAAGAGGGGCTTCATGGTAAAATAAATTGTGACGTACGAGTTGGATCTGAATGTTCATACTTAATACACACGAGCACACACACACATAGAATAACAATTCAAGTGGGTTAATCACATTAGCCATACAAAAGTCACTTTATGGCTAAAGGAAGACACATGAAAAGATGTGCCAGACACTGGGAAGGATGAAGCAAGAATATAACTCATATCTTAGCAAAATCAGGGACAATGAAGGAAAGGAAGTAATGACATAAAGGTGTTTCGTGGTGTAATATTAACTCTGACTTGCTTATTTTCCAGCAATACTATACAAAAACAATTGAAGTGTTTTAAATGTAAGAATAATAAACGTGCCGGGAATGAATATGTTCAATGGTACCTTTAATTGAAGATTTATCATATTTCTCTTTCCTCTCATCATCATTCTTCCATTCACTATCATCATCGTCGTTGTCGTCATCATTTCCCATTTCATCTCTTCCATCATTTCCTATATCGCTCTCACTTGCCGTCTCCCATTCGGAATCATCAGTCTCTCGGCCATAGATATCACCAGCATCACCCTCACAATGGACGCCCCCATGTTTGATAGCTGCCTCTCTAAATAACCACGCTGCACGCATCTGCTTTTTAACCAATCGTTCAGCATAATCTGGAACCTTATTTTGCCTCAATGAGAGATCAGGATCATTTGACTGAGAGCACTCATTTATGAACAGAATGGCATCTAGCAAACTCTCTTTTGCAAAGCCAAGCATGTCATAAGCCTGCGCTCTTCTCCAAAGACTTTTGGCATGACGGTTCAGTGGGTTGTGAAGACAAAGTGCACGAGTAGCATCACTAATAGCTGCCAAGGGCTGCTGCAACAGAAGATGACACTGAGCTCGGTTACTGTACAGAACAACTCTCTCCTTTTTGGATCTCATTGGACACAATGACAGAGCTTCTGAGTATTTAGATGCAGCACCAGATATATTTCCTGATGAGAATAGGGAATTTCCTTCAAGCTTGACCACTAGCGCTGCAGCCTGTTTAATATGGAGATCCTCTTTAGGCATATTCTTTTCCCATTTCAATCTCTGTCTGGAACTCAACAGTTCCTCTATCAATTCTTTCGTTCGGTTACTAAAAGAGTTTCTTCCTGTCCCTTGTGACTGGACACATTCCTCAAGAACATTAACAATGGAATCTCCTAGCTTCTTGTGATCACCCAGAGTTGTAATCTCCGCAAGGTCAACAAGTGCAGGTACAGCCTTATCAACCACCTATATAATGGTTTCAGTAGCATTAATAATGTTATAATTTATAATCTATGATCTCATTCCATATATACCAAAACAGATGGGTTAACTTATGAAGTGCGGTAGTCTGAAATTGTGCATACAAAAAGTAATACAGTATTTTTCATTCAAAATTGTTAAATTAGGAGGACAACTCTTAGAACGTATCTTCATCCAAAAACTTAACTCACATGCAGAGGTTCAAAATTTCTGATCCAAACAGTTGTTAATATGTATGACGCATTAAAACATTCATTCAGGAAACATAAAAAAACCACTTGATGTGACAAATAAATTGAGTCACTGGATAATGGTAATGACTATGAGGCAGAGAAGTTCAAGTTTCCATAAATATCCTTAGTTACTAGTGATCGTAACTTTAACATGTAATAAGAAAACTAAAAGAAACAGGCTAATATCCACTATCCAGGACCAGATGAAAAATTGCTCATGAGGAAAATACCTTATGACATGTACTCAGGTCTTGGAGTAACCAAAGAAGGCAATCAATAGTCATATACTGCCAATCATCTGATGACCGAGAAATATTACACAATGATTCGATAATACTGGGACAGCCAGCAACTGGTCCTCTACCCAGCTTATGATGGCAAACTGTTCTTAATAAACCAATACCAGCTGGTGAGTTTTCATTAACAAGTCCACCCCACATGCCAGGTAGTTTCATTAAGAATTCAGGTTTGCATATCGTAGGAAGAAACTCTGGTTTAAAGGCAAAGCAGTTAATGAGCTGGAGGGACCAGCATTGCAACTGACTAGCCCACTCTTCTGCCTTTCTGGACTCCATTTCAACACCTCCCATGCCGCGGGTGAGCAGATCACAGTGATAGCTTAACCTTCTGTCAACATACTGGTAAAAATGAGAATAGACTATTTCTGGTGAGCTCATTGCTAGTTGAATCGAAAGCTCAAGAATTTCACCATGACTTGCTACGGCAGGAAAAGTGCTGGCATAGGTAGCCAAGTGCCCTAAAGCTCGAACTGCCACTCTCTGTTCAACCCATGTTAACCTTCCTCTCAAAAGTTCAACTAAGGGAGGGATTACCCCAGCATGAACAGCACTTGCTGCAAATTCTTCCATGTTCATAGTGTATGATCCAATAATATGAGCAGCATAATAAGGAATGTATATATTCTGGTCATGAGAAAGCCAGCGACGATTCTTTAGACCCTTCCATATCAACGCAGCCATACATTCAAAGATACCAAGCTCGATGAACTCAGGGTCATTCGGATGTGCCATGGCAGTGTTCCAAAGGCCACTGATAGGGAGAACCTGGCCATCGTCATCCTGTGAAGGAAGCTCTCTAAAGAACTTCAGGATGCTGGCTCTTCGCTTACTTGGGTTCCCTTCCTTCATGACACAAAAGAAGCATCCTGGGTATGGACAGTCAGAAGACACTTTATCCATGTTCAGATTACAACTTAATATTATACAAAGCAGGGCGGGTCACCTCTTCATCTCTTGGCTGAATCAAATAGCAAGACCAATAGACAATTTATTAACATGTTAGCTTGGCATTTATCAGAAAGAAAAAAAATGGTAAACATAATAACATCAAAGAAATACTGCAGCAGCAAGTAACCACTCGATCCTTAACTACTAGTTCAGCACAAAGGCCCACAGGTTTAAAATCTTTAAACTGAAAATAATTGATTCTGAGTATAAAAAAAAAGACCTAGAAGTGGATTTCACTAAAACAAGAAAATACTTAAGTTATATATATCCAATAATATCCCAATCAAAGAATTTAATACACAAATTTTATTCCACTTAATTTCTTTCTAGAATCGTCCTCTTTAGTTCCAAGATCACATTGCTTATGATGACTTCTATGATTTTGAGAAAACAATGCCTTCTATGACATTTTTAAAATTAGTTCGAGATCATTTTGTTCTTGCCTCCAAAAACAGATAGCAGGTTAGATGTTCTCCCAAAATTACTCCCTCCCTTTTCTCCCTAGTCAAATTCAAAATGGATCAGAACAACTAAGAAGTCGATCAATTGTGTTGGAACAAGAACAAACAGAAAAAGAAACCAAATCAACCAAACATGATTTCATAAAAAGATACCAGATTCTTTGTTTCCCCGTTTCACCTTTTCACGTCGGTGCATTTTAGATCTTTGTTATACATGACCAAACTATCTCAAACAACTTTTTTTCATCTCACTTCAATTCCACACACATCCTAAATCCATAATATGCCAATTCCTAGTCCGATATAGGGCATGTTTACTTACAAGGAATGAGAACTGGAATCACTTTTTGATTCTCAAAGTTCCTGTGTTTACTAAGATATTGGTATGTAAATCATTTCGCTTCTAAACCTTCCCATATTTATTAACACGCAAGGAGTCGGAAAAGTGTTAGATTCCCTAAAGTCCATAATCAAATACCTAAAAGTCAGGAATTAAATCAACTTCGGGGAGGGGGTGGAGGGGGGAGGGGGAGCTAGTTGAACCGATTCCCGTTTCTTACTTTGCCTATTTGTAAGTTCTCCCATTCGTTCCAAAGTAAACATGCCCCAAGTCTATGTATCTTTCTCAATTTGCATCTTGGTTATACACTTATGCAGACCAGTGATTTTTAAACCAGCCAACAGTTAATCCAAAACCCTAAAACATAGCCATAAGACAGGTATTCTAACAAAAAAACTGACACTAACCCGAGATGGAAAAAGCTATCACTTCACTCTATAACAGCTTTTAAATTCCTCGTCCCTTTTTTCTCTACGTTGGTAAACTGGCATTTGAATATTCGACTAATACTCAATCTTGAACCTACTAAATCTAAAACCCCTTAAGACTATTAGGCCTCTCTCAAAACTAGTAATCCACCAAATACTAAACTATCAACTCTAAAACTCTAAACCCTTCGCTTGTCGGCAGTCAAAACACTCTACCCTTTATCACAGTAAAGGAATTTCCAAGTCCAAGTTCAGAGCAAGCATTCCAACACAACAATCAGTAAAGATACAGCAGTTTTTTCAAATAATTACATCTAAAAAACGAAAAACAAAAGGAAATTCAACTTGTTCAATGAGATCCAAACTCTCAAAACGCCAAAAATCGCATTCAAAACAACATTAATTTGGCAGCAAAAACAAAAAATGGAAGAAATAAACAGATAAATACCTCGGAAACCCCTGCTCAGTAGAGATGATTTAGCACTATAAAACTTGCAGGTAGCAATCTTTAGAGAAACTGAAAAATGGGAAGAGAGAGAAGAAACGAAAAGTGCTTCTCTTTCGATTCCTGCTTCTGCTTCCGGGGAATGAGAGAGAGAGAGAGTGCCGAGAAGCTCCGCTGTGAAACGAAAACGACTGTGTTTAAGGGGTTTCGATTCGGACAGCCGAGAAGATTGCACAGTTTCAAACGTCTTAATTCCAAGCTCACTTCCCCAGATTACGCGCGTGGTTGGAGTGGTGCGCTGGGCTTCCATTGGACCGTGACATGCATAACGAACAAGCGCGTGCGGTTGACAAACCTATTTTTGTCGATTGTTATTGCTGCAAATATTCAAGAGACAAATACTGAAAGAGTAACAATGGTTTGTGGGGTAACGGCGTTACGCTGGTCCCATTTCTTCCACGCCTGTCCTTTTACTTTTATTTTTTTGAGTGTTTTTTTGTCCCTCTACAGCAGTTTTATAAAAGTTAATATTCAACAATAATGTACTACCTTAACAGTGTAATGTACCGTCTGGAGTATAATTCTTTTTCCTCTTAATCTACATCACATTCTTTTTTTTCCCCTTCTATTTGAACGGTTACGATTAAGCAACATCAACATCTTATGTTAACTTCTTTATAGAGAGAGACAAAGAAGAAATTGTGAGAGGAGGGAAGAGAAGAGAATTAGAAGGAAGAGAACCCTACTCTCTAACGTCCACAACTTAAAGGATAACCTTTCTATAGTAATACCAACATCATGTCTAACAATATGGAAGTTTTGCATAAATTAGCATCACCCCTCATGTTATTAATTAGTTATCGAATGCCAGTTCTTTTGAATTTTAGTTCTGTACATGCAACAACAACTAGCTGGTTAGAAATCCATTCTTCTCTCTGAAGCTGAGGATGTAATACAATCTAATCTTTGAAGTAGGTCGAACTATGGTTTGTCTTGCTTTCTTGTACCATCAAATCTACTTAACTAAAAACCGCAATTGGCACTCTTTATCATTTTCTCGAGTTTCCTGCAGCACTGGCCGGACGCAATGGTACAAACTGTAGGGTCGAAATTTTCTACAAAAAATTAGGCCACATGATAGGATGTCAATTTCCTCCAAGGCTTAAACCTTGTATCATGAATTTACTAATAAGGATGAAATTGGAGAACTACTCAAACTACAAGGACCACAAGTGGAATTGTGAGCACTACTACCAAATTCAAAAACAAAAGAAAACAAGCACATATCTGAAAAAGGTGAATGTCACCCAAATCAAGTTAAAAGACTGGATCTAGCAAACATTAAGAAGAATCAAGCAGACCACTTTGACTTTCACTTTGTATACATGGGAACTTCGAAAATAAGGGACGTTCTAAAAAACAAACAATTTTATTATTTCTGTTTCAATCCTAAAGTATTTGGGATATCCTAAAAGATTATTTAGGGTTAGATATTATCCTATTAGAGTTGTAATCCTATTAGGGTAATGAATTCACCTTCCCTACTAGTACAAATAAAGGCATAATGGGGTGATATGCATCTCTCTCCTCTCTCTTTGTGCCGCCGGCCCTCTCTCTCCATGTCCTTAATATAGTTCAGTAAATTAGTGCTAACACGCACACCATCTTGCATGAGCGACACTATTTTACTAACTTCATACCTAAAAGTGCACCTTTGACAACCCTCTCAGGCTCATCCAACCTGATTGAAGGATACGAAAATGCCTGTATAATGTTGTATTATGGTATCGAATTAACCATTAAATAGGCCCCTTATTCTCCCCGTTCCAGAAGAAAGTTGCTGAGTTTTAGAGATATTCAAGATAATCAATATCATGTTGAAACAACTGAAGATAATGGTTCTGAATTTCTTTGTATCATTTCTTACAAATATGGCCAGAAGCTGGAACATCTCCCGAGTGGGTTGTACAACAACCATTAGATCCGTGGAGACCTATCATGTGGCCGGCCATATGCCTGGGTTCCAGAGCATTATGTTGCTTTGGCATGATCGAATGAGACATCCCGAATGAGATATGATGCGTCGTATGCTTAAAGTATCACATGGTCATCACCTAACATCTTATCCCGGCCACCCGCTTTGCAAAGCATGCTCCCTGGGGAAGTTGAATACTCAACCCTCAACTATAGAGATTATTCACGACCCTCCTAAGTTTCTTCAGAGGATTCAAGTTGACGCGTTGGTCACATGTATGGTTATTGTCCATATGCAATGATGCATTTGCGAAACTTCTAGCTCAAATCATTACGCTTAGGGCTTACCACCTTGATTATCCAATCAAGTCGATTCGACTGGATAATGCAGGAGAGTTTACGTCACAGACTTTTAAGGATTCTTGCATGTCAGTTGGGATTGAAGAACATCTCGTACCTCATGTTCACACCCAAAACAGTTTGGCAGAAGCTTTCATAAAGCGTCGTCAAACGATAGCTCGAACTTTGGTTATGCGAACCAAATTGCCAGTATCTGCCTGGGGCCATGCAACATTGCATGCAGCTATGTTGGTCTGCCTAAGGCCCACCGCTACCCAACCTAATCCACTGTTACAGTTGGTTACTAGATACGAGCCTGATGTCTCGCATTTACATGTGTTTGGATGGGCAGTCTATGTGTTAGTAGCGCCGCCACTACGTACCAAAATAAGTCATCAGAGAAGAATGAGAATCTATGTCGGTTATGATTCGCCATCAATTATTCGCTCCTTTGAGTCCTTGACAGGAGATCTCTTTACCGCATGTTTTACAGATTGTCACTTCGATGAGATAGTCTTCCCGTTGTTAGGGGGAGGTAAGATCACTAACGTTCCTATAGAGCCGCGAAGTTGTCGTGGAGTACTCCCACTTTGTCTCATTTAGATCCCCGCACTCCTCAGTTTGAAGCTAAAGTGCGTCGTACTCTAGATCTTCAGAGCGTTGCTCAAAGCATATCGGATGCTTTTACTGATCTAGCGAATGTGACCAAATCACATATACCTGCTACAAACGTACATGTGAATATTGACGTACTTAACGTACACCATAACATTGCCCCAGAATGGTGAACCATCCCCAAAAGAGGGGCGGCCGCACCTCCCACGTGGCCCGGTATACTGGCAGCTAACAAATCATCTACTCCTACCCTGAAGTGTAGCAGACCCTCTAGTTCAAATGATTCATAACTCCGGAAGAGGAAAACGACACAAACTAGTGAACCTAGTATGAATCTGATTGTCGCTTACTCATTTGTTCCAACGAATGAGGTTATTCTAGAT
Organism: Heteromeles arbutifolia; assembly: GCA_024362995.1. Lineage (NCBI taxonomy): Eukaryota > Viridiplantae > Streptophyta > Magnoliopsida > Rosales > Rosaceae > Heteromeles > Heteromeles arbutifolia. The sequence continues at coordinate 7,664,460 of JANCRC010000015.1, forward strand.
TATGGTGATATCTTAGATGAGACAAATCGGTCTCTCTAGAATCGCGAGATTTCGGTCCATTACGCAATATTGGATTAGGTTTGGAATCGGAATTAAATAATCGTCGATGATGCATTTGCGTATACAGTAGCTACTGACATCATGCTTAGCGATAACATTGAACCATGTTCCGTTGAGGAATGTCGACGTAGAACCGATTAGTCAAACTGAAAACAAGCAATCCAGGTCGAACTCGATTCGCTTGCAAAATGTAAGGTGTTTGGGCTCGTAGCTCCTACTACATCACATGTGAAGCCAGTGGGCTACAAGTGAGTTTTCTGAGGAAGCCTAATGAGAAGAATGAAATAGCGCGATACAAAGCACGCCTCGTAATGCAAGGCTTCTCTCAACGCCCTGGGATTGATTACGAGGAAACGTATTCCCTCGTAATGGATGTTATAATGTTCTGCTACCTTATCAATTTAGTAGTTTTCGAAAAACTGAATATGCAGTTTATGGACGTGGTAACCGCGTATCTATGAGGATCTAGATACAGAAATCTACATGAAAGTTCTAGAAGGACTTCCATTGACTGGTTCAAATAGTTCTAGACCACAGAATACTCTCTCGATTAAATTGAGGAGATCACTCTACTGATTGAAACAATCCGAGTAGATGTGGTATAACCGTCTAAGTGAATATTTGACAAGTTAGGATTATGTGAACTACGAACTATGCCTATGTGTGTTCATCAAGAAGTCACATTTCGGATTTGCGATTGTTACAGTTTATGTCGACGACATGAACCTCATTGGAACTTCCGCAGAGCTTGAGAAAATTATCGTTCACTTGAAATCGGAATTTAAGATGAAGGATCTTGGGAAAACTCGATATTGTCTCGGCCTTGAGATTGAGCAATGTTCGGATGAAATACTAGTACATTAATCGAGCTACACCCAGAAGGTGCTGCGACGTTTTAATGAGGATAAAGCGAAGCCTTTGAGTACTCCTATGGTCGTTCGGACTTTAGATGCTAAACGACATCCCATCCATCCCAAGAAGGATGAGGAAGAAATTTTGGAGCCTGAAGTTCCATACCTAAGTACAATTGGTGCTTTATTGTACTTGGTTTAATGCACTAGACCCGACATCTTATTCGCTGTTAATCTTTTGGCTAGATACAACAATTCGCCTACACGCAGACACTGGAATGGTGTTAAAGACATTTTCCGCTATTAAGGGTACGACGCATTTAGGCTAATTCTACACCCACGAATCCTCAAGAGGAGTCGTTGCCCCATCGGTCATTGGGTTAATTCTTGCCTCGTTGGTTACACAGATGCTGATTATCTGTCTGATCCACATAAGGTACGTTCTCAAATGGAATATGTCATTACCGTTAGAGACATCGCAATATCTTGGAGGTCTACCAAGCAAATGCTAGTTGCGATTTCTTCGAATCATGCTGAGATTCTCGTATTGCATGAAGCCTCGCGTGAATGTTTTTGGTTGAGAGTAGCCATGGAACACATTCGAAGTACTAGTGGTCTTACTACCGTCGTTGACCTTCCTACGACGATCTTGAAGACAATGCAGCATCTATCAAGTAGCTGAAGAATGGACACATCAAGGGAGACAACACCAAGCACATTGCACTGAATTTCTTTTACTCTCACCAACAACAACAGCATCAGAACATTGAAGTCCAGCAAATCTGTTCCCAGGAAAACCTGGCCGATCTCTTCACCAAGTCATTGCCCAAGTCTACTTTTCAGAAGCTTGTCCAAGGAATCGGTATACGTAAATTATCTGAGTTTAATTGCTTGTAGTTCTCTTATTTAGAAGTTATGTCTAACTCAGGGGGAGTATCTCGAAGCATACTCACTTGATCTTAATGTACTATTTTTCCACTAGGTTTTTGCTACCTAACGAGATTTTAATGAGGCACCCATCCTGGGATGATCATACTCCGTTGAGTTCACTACTTTCGTCCCATATGACATTTGTTTTAGACATTATGCATACTTCTCACTTTTTTCCTTAGTCTATGGGGTTTGTACCTATCTTAAGTTTAACCATAGTGAGGTTTTGTAAGTTTTACTACCAATGCATGCTTTCTTTAATTTTGAGACTCGCATTCTCCCGTTGTGCCGATGACTTCATCAACTGATCGACTTCATTTGTTGAAGACCTAATGCGATGTTTTGTTTGAGTATTTACACACTTAAGGGGGAATGTTGCAATCCTATTAGATTAGGAATGTGATTGTGTAAATCCTAAAGTATTTGGGATATCCTAGAAGATTCTCTAGGATTAGATATTATCCTATTAAAGTTGTAATCCTATGAAGATCATGATTAAGTTACTCATTGGTCAAGTCCTGAATAAGATAAGATTATTGGAGGATTATGATGGGTTTTGATAAAGTTCAAATCAAATTATTCTAAGGATAAAAACTAGTGGTTGATTGGATGAAGAATGAATTGATCACACAAAGGGACTAGATTCAAAGTCTTAGTTCAAGACGAAGAGGCCGAGACTTGATGGCAATGAGGTTTCGATTGAAGAGGGAGTTATCAGGATAACTTCAAAGGAAATGGATGCGTGCCGCAGAATTGCAATCTTGGTAGGATTCTATCACTCGGCAGACTTGGGTGTCAAGTATTTCATCCCTATAAATATAAGAGGATTTGCAACGTAGAGAAGACCTTCAACTCAACACACAAATCAACACTTTACGCGAAACCCTTTCACACGTTTGAGTAAAATATTAGCTGCTATACTAATTGTCAACGTAAATACAATTTGGTTAAACAAATTTGCGTTGATAGCCGATGGACTATTATAGTTTGGTTAAACAAAGTTTTCCATAGGCAACCAGCAAAGGTGACAACCTGGTTAAACAACACCAGAGTTGTAGAATTAGCTTGGTTTAGGAGTCTTGACAGTTTGGTTAAACAATTAATTGATTGATTATCTATCTTAAGTCTCTATCGGCGAAGAATCCTTGATTCTTTTGCAGAACGAGGTCAATTCATTAATTGTCTCATCAAAGTGAAGTGTTCTATGATAGATATTACGAAGTGACATTCATAGTTCAACATTTAGATGACCGAATCACTTTCACCATAAATACACTCATCTCTTTTAGTATTTGTGTCCATATAGTCTGATACCGAGTTGGCGCAATTATATTTTCACCAATATAGGTGAGGCTGTTGAACCTGGTGTAGATGATCCAGAACTTCACAATGATCTGTATAACTTGTCTTCAAGTTTTAGAACCCAAGCCGAGAGTGTTCCTTCTTAGGGTGAGGTTGCCTAATTCAAAGGTCCAAACAACATTTCATCACACCATAACTTCCATATGTATTTGCCTTTCCGAGCTCGGTAACAAATTGGCATGCCTGTATTAGCAATAAACCACCAGATAATGTAGTTAACTCATGAAGTTACTCGGCATGTGTGCCACCTAGCTTGGGTATTTTTTTTTAAAGTCAACACCTAAAACTTGAAACAACATCCCCAAAAAATATATAACGACACCACACAATTTAAGTTTCACGCGTAAACACCTACGATCAAAAGTAGCCATTTTTGCAACGCCATCAACAGAGGTAGCAAACAAGTTCATGTTATTATTTGGTGGGGCATAAACCATAGTAGTTGGCAACTTGGCAGTCACTAGCAATGTGTTATTACTCCAAAGTCTCTATCAAATCTTTGATCAACTCAAACCTTGAATGGTGCGTTTGTTGTACCAGACTATTTCAGACTAGATTAACTTCAGGGACTAAGCTGGATTGGCTTAAACTAGATTAAGCTGGACTGACTTAGTGAAGTTTTTGGTACAGTGTCAGACTAAATTACGAACTATATATTTTTTTTGCCATTTTTAGTTCACTTTTGCCTTAAAAATTAAATAAAAATTAATAATAAAGGGGGCAATACCATCCAAGTCTAGAGTTGATTGGATTTGAACCACATTTTCTTTCCCTTTTCCTTTTTTACTCTACCTCGTTTCTCTTGTCCATGATTCTCTCTCTGTTGAATTGAAATTTCTAGCCTCAAATCTTGCATCAATCTCTTAATTTTCTTCTTCAATTAAGCACTGGGAGATGGGTTCAGTTCGTGGTTTGGAGGTCTAAGCCCTCCGATTTACAAAATCCCCAAATCAAATATAAAAAATCTCAGCCCTCTCAATTCCAAGACTTAAGCCACCTGAGAACTTCTCTGATTTTCAAAAAGCCAACCTCTCGATTCGCTTCTCGGAGGTGACTCCAGCGATGGTAGCTTCGCCAGGACCTCCACTAACATGCCGATATTTCTACATTCAGGCTCAAGAATTCAAGTTGAATCAACAACTCTCAAATTGAAAAGCTATGCAAATTGAACTGATCCAGAAATTAAAAAGCTTCGCATATGATATGTGAGGAAAAGCGGAAAGAAGATGCCACCAAACTCTGTATATGACACAAGCAAGGCCATTGGAGTTATTGAGAAGGTTGATTTCCTGAACAAGTCAGTTGGAATTGCCAATGATGCAGATAAATTAGTAATTTGAGCAGAGAGCAGCAACTCTGATGCTTAAACCGCGTAGAAAGTGGGAGAAAGCGAAGAAGACGAAGTGAAGACCGTTTCTTGTTAGTACCGCTTAATACCAAGGTTCTGCTTGGGATTTGATAAAACCCTTTAGTGAGGTGTGGAGGGACTGCCAGTCGAAGCGATTCTCATTTAAGTTAATACTTTGTCGCTCCAAATACGGAACAATAGTCCCAGCTAGTCTTGTCCCTTTAAAGGAGGTCTAACAAACGGGCCCGAAATGGATAAAACGGAGACTCAACTATTTAAGAGATGAATGCAGAAAAAATGTCGGTTGTAGATTATTAGGCCATGCAGCCACCGACACATCCTCCTTAAACCAGTCGGTGCCGTAACATCCCCCCCTGCTCCTGTCGTTTACACTCCTTATTTTATTTTATTGCCTCTCACATTGATTCAGAAAATTGACCAAATAAAATATTTGGTTAGTAATTATTTTATAGGGTCGTTCATGTGGACATGCATCTAGTTTACTTTGTAATTTTTATTGTTCGTATATAATAATTTAAATTATTTATTAACAAAATTCTCCTTATCAATTAAAAGACGGTGACAATAGTAATTAATCTTTTATCACAACAACAACAAATTTATGAACTCCAAGGAATTTCTTGCTTTAATGAATTTCTTCTTTGCATTAAAAAAAAAAAAAAAAAAACAACAACAACAACAAAATTATGGACAGTAAAATAATTTCACAAAACTAAATTCTTTTGTTTTTTATTTAAACCTCACTTGTAGGCGATTTTAACATATATCTATTCTATAAATAAAAATAAAAGCCTCTTTCCTCACTCCCACGCTCTCTCTCTCCACCTCTCTTCCCAATTGAAAAACAGAAATAAAAAATGTTCACACACACAAAATGTGTAGGCATATGCTAGTATTATTTATACCAAGTGACAGATTTAGAAAAATTAACAAGTGAAATTAAAACCAAGTCACAATGACTCGGTTACAACAATTTAGTATTTATTCAGTCCATGTAAAACCTCTTAATTACAAGCAAAAGAAAACACTGCTTAATTAGAGTAGTAAGTGACCTTTAGAATAATTTTAATACATGCATGAATTAGATACAGATTAAAATACAGCAATATAACAAATATATAACAATTTATCCCACTTGCATATTCTATCATTCCATGCCACTTGAGATTATGTTTGAATAAATAATAAATTCTCCGTTTACAAGCAAATCTAAAAACAAAATAAAATAAAATTACAAAAGTTACAAACTGCAAGATCTTAAACCAATTTAATTGGTTTATTATTTTGATTTTGTTTACCAAGAATTTGATTGGTTGTTTTAACCATTTTGGACCCCACAGATTTTTAATCAGCACCAAAAATATTAACTCTTCTTGCCCTCTTCACCGCCCTCTTCCAAGTAAGCCTTCTTCCGCCTCTCGGCGCTGGCAAACAGAGAAATCACAAGGAAACACGTGGCGTAAAGTCCATGCACCTTCCAGTTGGTCTTGGGCGGCTGCCTCAGCACAGCCCTGTGAAACACCGACATGTAGTAATGGAGCCCAACGGAGAAGCCCACGAAGGTCTGGGCTAAGCCCAACACCTTCGAGCCCAACCCAGAATCGGTCGAGAAAACCAGAATCAAGTACATGAGCAGCAGCAGCAGGTACAGAACGTAGCCGAGCGTCTGCAGCACCTGCAGGCAGACGTAGGTGGAGTCCGAAGTGGCGTAGAAAAACTTGAGAGGTTCGAGGCCGGTGACGAGAGCTGAGAGGCAGAGGATGGAGAAGTAGATGGAGAGGTAGACTTGAATGAAGATCAAGAGCTTTTGGAGAGAGAAGTAGGCTTTGATGCGGTTGAAGAGGAGAGAGACTAAAAGCAGAGGGATAATCAGGAAGACGCACGACACGGTGGAGGCGATGGTGGCGGCGTACTTCTTACCGACAATGGGCTTGAACTGGTTCGTCATTTGTTTGTTGGCGTTGGTGAGGTAAATCTTCGAGGTGGTCCGAATTCTCTCCAAATCTGGGATTAGGGTTTGCTGGAATTTGCCGGGTAAGTCGGTGAAGTCGGAGACGAAATCGGTGTCGTCTTCTTGGTCGATCCAGCTGGGTTCGACTGGTTTTTTGGGTTTTTGTTGGGCGGGTTTTTTAGCGTCGGTGGTTTTTTTCTTGTCGACGAGGTTTTGGGATTGTTTCGGGGTGGTGGGCTTGGTGGTTTGGTTCTTGGGTAAGCTTATTTTAGTTAGATCTGAGGTTTTCTTGGAGGAATTTGATGTGGGTTTGGTGGAATTTAAGGGTTTTGATGTGGGATTGAGCTTCTTCAACTCGCCATTCTTGGTGGAGTTGGACTTGGTGGATTTCAAAATCTTGGTTTGGTTCTTGGAGGAGGATAGATTGGGTTTGAGGAGTTTGGTTTGGTTCTTGGAGGAGGATAGACTGGGTTTGAGGAGTTTGGTCTGGTTTTTTGACAAGGTTGGTTTGATCAATTTGGTCTGGTTTTTTGAGGATGACAAGGTTGGTTTGATCAATTTGGTCTTGTTTTTTGAGGATGACAAGGTCGGTTTGATCAATTTGGTCTGGTTTTTGGAGGATTGGTTGGTGGTGGTGGACTTGATCTTTTTGGGCAGGTCTTGGTCTGGGTCGATTTCTAATTCTAACAAGATCTTCCTTGTACTCGCAACAAACTGTGAGGTCTCAACTGACTCGGAGCGGGCAGAAAGGAGGAGAGTAGGAAAGAGGAAGAAAACAGCAGAGGAAAGCAGGAGTACCTTTCCGAAACTCAAGTACTCGAGTGGAGCCATTTCTGCAACCGATGAGGGGCTTCCCTTTTCCCCTTCCCCTCTGAATATCTCGTTCCACCCAAAAGCTTGGACTGGATCTACGGTTAGAAACACTAGATTTTTATATGTACATACAGAGACAGAAGAGAGAGAGAGAGGGACGAATTAGATATAGGTTGTTGAACATAGAGAGAAGTGAAGCAGAGTAGGAAGGAGTGGAGTGGGGAAGACTTTACAGCAAAAGGAGCAAGTGATGAGATCAGTCACATGGTGCAACCAGGCAGCGTCCACTGTCTAGAACTCCCCTTTAGACGCGGTTTTACCGGGGTCTTGCGCTCTTAATGAAAGATCTACTTAGATAAAAAGGGTTTATTTTGTATGTGATGTTTAGGTTTTTAGTTTATTGTCATTTTGGCGTTTTTGTTTTGACTTCATCACCGTGTTATGTTGGGAAAAAATTTATGCATGGTAACATACTATTGAACTAGAATGCTATGTGGCCAGGAATCTGTTTCTTCTAAGCCATTTTTTAATGACTCCGGCAGCTAGTTATAGGCTAAACAACTATATTCTGTTATTACTGGACGTAGTATTATTAGTCTAATAGATTCCTAAAATTGTGACTTCATAACAAATTCTGGCAAGACAATGACTTCATTGGTCAATAATCACCACTAAGTTGGTCCACTTTTGTCAAATATCTAAGTGGGTTGGCCATTTTCCAAGACCAAAGGTCTGGTTGTCAAAATTACTCTAACTCGGAAATGTTGTATGCCTACTTTAGCTGAAAAATTGTAACAAGGGAGAGAGCGGTGCAACAAGGAGTAGAGAGAGATTTGGTGAACTTTGAGAAGTTAATTATCTCACCTCATTCTGCACTATTTATAGTAATAAGGAGTGAAGAATCTAAACCAAACACTGCCTCTGGAACTATTTATAGGACTAAACACTGCAACTATTTCTAGAACTGAACGCTGTCATTATTTCTTGAATTAAGCACTGACACTATTTCCAAAACTGAACTCTGTGTTGCCACTATGTTTAGAACCAAATGTGAAAGTATCAATTTTGAGGAAGCACTTACATGGAAAGAAAGCTCATGAGGAGGATTAAACTTCTGTTTTGGATCGAGGACCAATTTTGTCAAGTTCGATAAAAAAAAATTAGCAAAAATTTCCAAAAAAAAGTCACCTTTGGAAAGCTCGATCTCCCTGTACACTAGTTTCAACATGTAGGTCTTGTATAGAAGAAAAAGGGGGTCAATACGAACTAGTAGCCTCTGACTTTGTGTGGTTTTACTACGGTATGAGAGACTTCTGAAGAATCTAAGATTGGGTTGGTTTGATATTAAGTTTTATTCTAACCATAAATAAAGTTATTAAAATGTTTTTGGTTATGCTTGAAAATTTTGAAACCCTTTTTCATTAGTGTTTCTTATAAATAAATGTGATATCACATAGCCTACTCTGATATAGCGGATGTGATTATCCAACCCAAATTCAAATAACATTAGGAGAGGGGTGTAAGATTGTTTAAACAAATAATGTAAGCTTCATTTCCCAAAGTGGGACAACTCTCAACAATGACATGGATTGTTACATCACAAAAAAACAGAACTTAAACCTAAAATTCAAGACTAATTGGCAGAGAGGCCAATTAGGTACCCTCCCTACCGGGTTTGTGATGTCTACGGCTTTGGCGAGATGTGGCCAACACCCTTTTTGTGATGGTTTTAAGTTTGTCGATGTCGAGTCTGTCACGTATGTTGTTTTTGTGATAAATTTGTACGAATGACTTTTCATTCTTGTGGTGGTCATATGGTAGTTTAATTTTTTTTGCTTCTTGTGAAATGCTCAGTTCGCATCGACTCTATGCTTGTTTAAAGATTTTGAAATGCTCAGTTCGCATCGACTCTATGCTTGTTTAATAAAAAGGAATAATTTCAACAAAAAGTACGTTGAGACATAATTAACCACATTTAATAGGAAAGGGATGTGTGGATAATATGCCCAATATCACGGTTTTACTCTTAACATCATGAGGTAGACCACATAACTACCTAAAGGAATAAGATGTAGTCTGCCCTAAGGAAATTGGGCTTTTATACCACCAATGGATCATGGGCCTTCCAAGCCGCCCATGGTACAAGTCATGGACTCTCCGGGCTGCCCATGACACACACATTATGGGCCTTTCGGGTTGTCCATAATACTTTTTTCCACTGAGCCATATCCGATCCAATTATGGCAAAGCACCAACTCTCCAGGGTCTCCGCTTGGCTGTCTGGCGCATCCACGCTCTTTTCAACATGGACCTTCAAAAATGCTAGTTAGCAAGTTAGCAGGAATGTGGAGACTGACCTCCATCATCAAGGACTGCCTAGTATGCTCTGCAGCCTCCCTTCCCAATTGCCTGCTTAGGTATTTCCCTATAAATAGCCAAGTCAAACAGAGAAAATGATAATCACCACTTATTACCCAGAACTCGCTCACATTCTATTTTTCTCTCTACTACTTATGACTTAGGCATCATAGGCCCTTTGGCGGACACTCTCCCCATTTTTCAGGGTGTTCGTCAATTAGGCTAATGAGATTTGTTCTCTTGTAGGTGAAATTTCGTCAAATCAATGTGTACAAATTTGCCTCCTTTGGAAATTTTATTGCATCTAAATCATTTGATTCCTTTGCAAAGGCCAAATTGAGAAAATCAATTGAAGGGTTTAGGGTGTTTTAAGATATTTCTAAGGTGCTTCAGAGTATCTTGATTTTTAATTCATGTGATTTAACAATTACATATTTGTTTAAAATACAAAAATCGAGATTAAACAATTAAAAAATTCGGAGTATGATATACTCCAAGGCACCGTATCCTATACTTAGAATGATTAGTTTTTTTAAGCCTTATTTACGGATATTTTTTAGTGTAACCGGAACACAACACAAGACAGTTTACCACATGTCAAAATATAAGTGGATGGACACTGGAAATATACTAAAAGTATGACATGTAAGTGTTGCCGTCCACTTGTCTTATAAGACATGATATACTATCTTGTATTTTTGGTACACATAAAAATTTAGGCAATTAGCATGAATGATCATTTTTTATTTTATTTTTACATTTGGTTGCAAAACTGATCAGGTGTCGTTATGTCTTGTTGTGTGGATGATATGTTATCATTGTGTCGTCGGTATAAAATCAATATATGATCATTTTCTAAAACCAAATGTCAAAAAAATATCATTCCTACTAATTGACCTAAAATTTATCCTCATTTATAGTTATTTATTTTAATTGAAATCCATAAGATCTCCATTATGAATGGGAAGTGCTATCCACACATCATTTTTTATCTCCCACACATGACACACCTTTGTTAATTTTTGTCTTTAATATTTTTCAATTCACTCGATCTGATGATAAAAAATTAAAAAAATGTGTGAGAAGTAAAAAATGAACGTGAATAGATGAATTTATGGCATGGGAAAATCAATGCTGGATTTTGAGCAAGGTTCTAAAAAACGCTAGGCGCTAGTCGAGTGGCGGGCTAGCGCCTAGGCGGATTTAGGTAAATTTCTTGTATATCTTGTAAATAAGTGCATATTGACACCTAAAAAAAAAAAACTATATTTGTATGGATAATAAAATAATGATAAAATGCAAATTAGGTACACTATTTCCATAAGTATTGGATGAACTTGTAGTTAATCCATCATATGCAAATTAGATACACCATTTCCATAAGTATACCACCATGAAACCAAAAAAAAAAAAAGCACACAATTAATAATAAAAATATATAAAAAAAAAAAACCTCCTAGGACCGCCTAGGGCCGCCTACCCCGCCTAGCCCCAACCCAATTTTTCAGCCCGATTTGCCCAAAAACGCCTCGGTTGCTAGGCGCCCAGCGCCTAAGCGGCCGCCTAGGGCGTTTTTTAAAACACTGATTTTGAGTACAACCGAAGCCCTAAACCTTGATAATGAATGAATAAATCAAAGAGTACAAGTATGTCTGGGCCATTTGACTGTGGTATGTGTTCTACCTTAATTAGCGTTGTTTTGTTTTGTTTTGTTTTGTTTTTTTGGGTCGAATACCTTAATTAGTCTTGTTGATAGCCGTCAGATCAACCATGTGTGAGTGTGAGACCCATGGTTGAAATAGTTGACTTGTGAGCAACTGGGATTCAATGAGTGCTTATTCTTTAATATTATTAATTTTGTTTTATTAACCATGGTGGCGTTAATGCGTGATTGGGATCAAGTTCAACTACGTAATTAAACACTGAGACTGTCTGGTAGGGCCGTGGCACGTACGTGCCTGCATGAGGCCACGTTGTGATCACAAGTCCTACTGGGACCCAGTTGTGAGGATCCTATGCAATGGCTGATGTACCCTCTTTACTATCTCTCTCATTAGAATGAACGTAGGTAACTGAGCTAGAATTATATCCTATGATCTTGATTTCACCGTTAACTGAGTGGGACCTCAAATCTTAGTCGTCGGTGGGCCTATGGACCGCACCTCTGTTTTGTATGCGGCTTGATCTACTAAACGTCACTCAAACAAAAGATAAAGAAAAACTAATGAAAATAACTTTAATACTTTGATTTTTAATCAAAAACCAAGTAATAACTTTATTTAATGATTAGGACGAAACACAATATCAAATCAGCCCAATAAAGACTGGCCCAAACAAATAACTTATTGAGCTTCCAATTTTACCCCACCGTCCCTGCAACCACAAAACCCACCGTCCCTGCAACCACAAAAGCCATCCACGTCTTCCGAAGCGGTCGCATCCACCATCTCCGGCAACCTCAAGATCAAACTCAATTTCCCGATATCCACAAGCTTTCACCTGTCGATGATGGCGTTGTATTTCAGATCTCGCAGGATGCTATATTGCTATATGGACGGGTGGACGGATCCATGGTAACTAGAACCACGTTTCGAGAAGACCTCGTCAGGTTTAAGAGCACAGCTTGTTTTAGTGATTATTATTATTTCTCTTATATATGTCAGTCAACCATCAATATCTAAAGTTCATCAATCTTTCGTATGGCCACCAAAATTAATTGAAAATTCAGAAAAGCTTATCAGCTTTGCCTTTGGTTGTGAACTGTTATCTCAAAATTGCCAAGAGCTCTTTGTGTGCGGCACGGCTCTGCATTTTGTTTTTTGTTTTTTTTCCCTCTATTTGCGGCCTTTCAAGTCATCGAAATCGAAGTTTTGAGTTTACATGCATTAGTGTGACAAAGCTTTTGCTGGATTTTATATATTCTGTCAAGCTTGAGTGAAACTTTAACCAAATAAATATTATTCTTGAAGCTTTGGTTTGGATATTTCTTATCATTTCGAGTTTAGACCTTCAGTTAACTTTGGTTCATCTTGCTAATGTCATTGCGTTTAGTAGTATTCATTTTTATTTGTAGGTGAAAATTATGTGCAACAAATATATTATTTTAAAGGTCGCAATGGTGCGATAGATAAAATTATCATGTGTTTACAATGTTCTAAAAAACGCTAGGCGCTAGTCGGGTGGCGGGTTGGCGCCTAGCGCCTAGGCGGCTAGGCCGGGTCTAGGCGGGCGCCTAGGTGGATTTAGGTAAATTTCTTATATATCTTGTAAATAAGTGCATATTGGCACTTATAAAAATTATACTTGTATGAAATCTATGAATAAGATAATAAAATAATGAAAAAATGAAAAAAAAGTATCTAACAAGTCCAAAATTTAAAAACATATTAAGCATATTCGTAAAGAGTATTGTAGGATGACACATGTACAACAAGTTCACAATTTAAAACCACATAAAATGCAAAATAGGAGGAAAATAAGGAAATATATTAATGTAAGATACTTGCAAAGTTACAAAGCTAGGAAATAAATTTGAATAATTGATTTTACGTTCTACTTTAATAAAAACGAACGCCTAGGACAAAGAAACTAAAAGAAAGGAAAAACATAAAAGAAACAAATAAATAAAAATAAACAAATAATAAAAAATAAAAAAAGAAGAAAAAGGAAAAGGCTCACCAGGATTCGAAATCAAGACCTGGAGCCATGGGAAATGCGCATAAAAAAGAAAGAAAATTTTCATGGGTGCAAGGTTTGAACTGGAGCCCTGGGAGCTTGTGAGAATAAGCTGACAAACACGTCCAAGTCCATACTAGTGTCAATTTTTAGCAACAACTATAATATATGCTAATTTAGCAGCTTCATGTTCATTTCAAAAAAAACCCTACCATCACCGACACTCTCTGCCTTGCCTCGAGCCTTGAGCCGTCCCAAACGGCTCACTGTCTCTCCATGTCAGAACGTCCCTTTCAAATTTCAATGGACATGGCATGCACACATGTCATGCATCCATGTAGTGAACTTCTTAGGATTCCAAAATAAAGGGCTAAGATATGCCCCCATTTCTCTCATTTCTGATAACTTTTTAGAAATCCTAGGCCTCTCTCTCTAGAATATGAGAGGAACATCCTCTCATTTTACCCCGCCCTCTCCCATTTCTCTCTAACCTCTCTCTCTCTTAAGGATAAAAAAAAAAAGAGCTCTCATTTCCCTATAATGAAGAACCCTAGCCGCTCCTCATCTACCATTTTAGCTCCAATGGTTTACCCTCCTGTCTCATTTCAACACACCCACTCACCTTTAGCCGCTCACAATACTCAATCTTCTCTGCAAAAACCAAAACCAGTGAGTCCTACCACTGAAATAGTGGCATATTGAAGCTCCAAATTTCCCAAAGAGGTAAGCATCGCCTCTGTCATTGTTGAATATGTGTCCATTTGATGGTTTGAGATAGAAAAAAAAAGAAGACTAACACATATAATACAATTTGCCCATTATGTACTTATCAGGTGGTGTCACCGATTACAAGATAGTTTCCTTGACTCTTATAACGTTTTGGTTGTGAAATTTTTGTTTTTGGTTGTTTGAAGTTTTTGGTTGAAGTTGCAAAGAGAGGAGGTTCATGTTATTATAAACTTTGATTTTTATGTGCATACATTTTATATTGATAGTACCAATATTCAGTTTCAGAAATAGTATATTACTTGAGTTCAGTTTCATAAATAGTCGGTTTCATAAATAGTATAATACCCCTATTTAGTTTCAGAAATAGTGTAGTACCCGCAGTCAGTTTCATAAATAGTCAGTTTCATAAATAGTGTGGTACCTGTATTCAGTTTCATAAATAGTGTGTGTGATACTCATGTTCAGTTTTAGAAATAGTGTAGTATTTGTGTTCAGTTTCAGAAAGAGTGTACTACCCGTGTTCAATTTAGAAATAGTCAGTTTCAGAGATAGTGTAGTACTCGTGTTCAGTTTCATAAATAGTGTAGTACTCGTGTTCAGTTTCAAAAATAGTGTAATACTCGTTTTCATATTCAGAAATAGTTAATGCTCCGTTTAAGAAATAATGAATGGTAGTAACTTTTTTAAACCCACAACAATCTCAAACTGACTCTTTATAAATAACTTAAATGAAATTTATATTAATCTTACTTTGATTCTATTATTTCAATAAGCATTTCAACACGATTTTGATATGGTATTTTGTGGTGGATGCACATATATTTATAGGCCTGATTATAGGACTAATAAATTAATAATTAAAATAATAATAACGGACTAATAATTGGGGATGAAGGTTATAATTTTGGAATGAGGATCCTCGCCAGATTAAACTTTCAATGGCAGCATCATATATTTCTTTACCATTTAGCACAAAGATGAGGTTAAGGAGTCAGAAGATGAGGTTAAGGGAGTCAGACTCCACAATTACTTGCTCCCTTCTCAACGTAGGCCCATAAGGCCTCCCTCACCGCCATAGATTCGATGGTTAAACTGGAGGCTGCCCTCACTCCACCCCGACCTCCTCCCAATTGGAACCAACCACTGCTGTTTCTAATCACCCAACCCGTACCACCAATCGCCGTCTCTTCTCTCCATGCACCAACATAATTAACCTTCCACCAACCAAATGCCAGTTTTCTCCACACAACAATCTCCCTCCTTGTATTCTTTTCCAGGGTGACCTGCTCCTCGACACCTTTCTTGCATCTTGACGCAAAATCTACTCCTTCCATGGGAGGTCTGGACTATTGAAAGCTTCAAATGGGATAAGTTTCTTGTTTATTAAATTGAATTTGAAAAGTAATATTTTTAGTTTGTGGGAAACGTGGAGAGGAAACATGGAAGTAGGGATGGTGGACGCGAGAGAGGAAAAATGGAAGTGGAATTACATGAGTTTTAATTGGGAGAATGGGTGGCCGCTGGAAAAAGAATTGAAAATTAAATTAATTTTGGTTTTAGTTGACTTTTTGGGCTTATGGCAATTTCGTACATAATGCGAAGTTGTATTATCAGATGTGGGTTAACTTCTGTCAGGGGCAAAGCTGGAAGAAAGATTTAATGCTGCATGTTGGGCTTTGTTTCAGCCCGTGGGATTTAATTGGTTTCGGCCTGTTTTATGTTACTTTTGTCCTTTTTTATTAAATTCCAAGCCATTTTTATTAAATAAAAGTTGTAGATGGTTTTTGGTTAAGAAAAGGTTGGTTCAAATCCTTTTCATTAAAACTCCTTTAAGATTATGATTCAACATTGTGATTCTATTTTTTTTAAATTTTAATTATTATTAAAAAAAGGGCTAGGATTCAAAACTATTACAATAATTTATAAAAGAGAGGAGTTTCGAACTCGGAACACATGAATAGAAACCCAACACCCTATCCACTAGGATATTGGACTGCATTCAACATTGTGATTCTATTTGCTATTCAATAATTTATACATATAAAAACAATCTCTTTTATTTAAAATTATTTTGGTTTATAGAAGACAGATTGGGATCACACTTGTTCACTTGTAATTGACAAGTTTTAATTTCAAATTATATAAATAACAAATTTGATATTAATTATTATTTGAGTTCCTTTAGGGTGCATTTGTTGTCCCGGACTATCTCGGACTGAACTAGTTTCAAGGACTAAGCTGGACTAACTTAGTGAAGCGTTTGGTACAGTGTCAGACTAAAAAAAAATACTCTCAAATTATATTATTTAATTCTTATCTATTAACATTTTATTATTAATTCTATTTTTTTCTATATCTCTCTTGAAATCTCAATCCTCTTTGCCTACATCAACCATGCTTTTCAAAGCAAAGCTCTCCAATTCAGACACACAAATCGTTTTACCTTCATCAACCATGCTTTCATGGAATTTCCATTTGCACAGATTCCCATTTGCTGAAAATCACATTTCAAAATCCCCAATTCCTACTAATTGCCATTCCATTTTCTCTATTAATTTTTTTACCAACCAAACACCTTTCAAAATTCCCAATTCCTACTAACTGCTCACCTTATCTGTCGTACAGATTCAGATTACGGTTTGCTGAATTCTCGTGACAGAATGCGACTGGTGGGGGAGAATCAGTTGAAGCAGATATTTGGTAAGGGTGGAAATTTAGGCGTTTGTGAGGTTTTGAGAGCGATTTGCATGTAGTCTAAGATAGCAAAAGACCCGTCTTTGCCGTGTTCGGGTCAACCCAGATGGAGGAAGACCCTAAATCAGCACTGGGTTTGCGGGATGGTGGAGATCGACGAGAGTTGTCTCTGCTCTGGTCACTGGAGAAGGGGGTTGCAGCTGCTGCTCATGTACGAAGGAGAAGGATTGGGTTTGTTGCTTGCAGACGAGGGAGAGGGGACTAGCAATCCCGTTGTTTTGGGGGTGTCTCCCTAAGACCTCCTAGTGAGGGACTTAGTCGAGGCGAGTCCCCCTTTGTCCCATTAAACTTAATCCTGCCTAGGACAAACACAGGCCTACACTAATGTCTAATCCAGTCCAGTCTAGTGAAACTTAACGAGGTCAAACAAACATGCCCTTAGAGTTGAGAAGATATCGTAAAAAGTCAAACTTTGTGGTTGTGCTTCCACTCGTCCCTGCCATTTGAAGCCCATAAGGGGTCAATTGTAATCGGTCACATGAAGAAAGCCATGTGAAAAAGGCCATGCAAGGCCATTAAAGGAACAAGGGAAGAAAAGGATGAAGAAGCCCCACTACTTTTCTTTTTCTTTCATCTTTTATATAAAAAGGCGGGGACTTACATGGATCCAAAATATGCCCCCTTGCCTTTTTTTTTTTTTTTTTTTTTTTTTTTTTTTTTTGTGCGCGCGCTAAAGTGGGCCATATATGTGTGTGTGTATATATATAATTGTAGTAATGGTTCTTTAACTTTAACTCAATTGGAGCAATGGTTCCTCAACTAAAAATCCATTACCATTGGTCCCTCAACTCATCAAAACGTGTAGCTATGGTCCCTTAACTAAAAACTCATTACCATTGATCCTTCAACTTTAATCCAACTAGAGAAATGGTCCATCAAATTTAACCTAATTAGAGCAATGGTCCCTCAACTTTAACCCAATTGTAGCAATGCTCCTCCAACATAACTCATTTTGACCAAATTCTGACGAAGTTTTACGAAAAGGACCATAGCTACACTTTTGATGAGTTAAGGGATCCCAATTGTAGCAATGATCATTCCAACACATTTTGACAAAGTTGATGAAAAGAACCATAGCTACACATTTTGATGAGTTGAGAGACCAATGGTAATGGATTTTTAGTTGAGGGACCATTGCTCCAATTTGATTAAAGTTGAAGGACAATTGCTACAATTTATATATATATATATATAGGCTCTTTAGGCAAAGGGATTCTCATTTTTTTTTTCAAAAAATAGGGATTGGTTGTGGGGCCCACTCCACATCGAACTTCAATGATCCGAACCGTCTATTTTGTAAGTCTCGATTCATAGATCTTCCTTGCGAAAATTCAATTCAATCCAAAACCATTTGCCTATTTAATTATCAAGATAAAATTTCATTGTCTCTTATATAACAAAGTATTCGTTAATTTCTTTAAACCTAATTAGATGTCTTAAACATTTCTAGCTTTGCTAATATTTTGAAAGGATGATCTATGAGGTGTAATTTGAAAAATAGACGGTTCAGATCGTTAAAGTTCAATGTGGTATGGACCTCACAACTAATTCCTATTTTTATAAAAAAAAATGGAGATCCCTTCCCTTAAAGGTTTCATATATATATATATATATATATATATATATATATATATATATATAAATAAAATATATCATTGTTCTAAAAATCCTCGTTTAGAGCCGCCTAAGCCTCACTTAGGCGCTAGGCGGCTAGCCACTACCCCGATTAATCCTTAGGCTAGCCCGTCTATACTGCCTAGTCTCGCCTAGGCACTCACTTAAGTCCCGACTCTTACTTAGACAAAAAATCAATACCTTTCATTTTGCATTTTATTTTTTCAATAAAATGTACGAGACTTGTTGAATACTTGGGTGAACACTCATTATATGCTTGTTCCCCATATTTTCAATATGTTCTAATACTTTATAATCTATATGTCATTTTATTTTGCAATTTATGTATTCCAACACAATTATTTATTTATTTTTAAGTATGAATAGATACTTATTTATATGAGATGCAATAAAGTTACTTAAATCTGCCTAGATCCCGTCTAAACCTCATCTTGCCACCTCAAATGCCTTCTCATTAATTTTCTGTGTTCTTCGAAAGCCCTTGTAATAATTGTTGGATTTATTCCGATGTAAATCAACCTTAAATGGTCTACAACATATAATAGGAATGTAATATTGGAGATTAATGTAGATATTGTGATTTGATTTCCTAAAGATATCAATCTTATATTAGGTGTCTTGTAATACAAGTAAGATTGATGGAATCCTTGATTTTAAGTGATTATGATACCTAACTGATAGGCTAAAAAGGTGGGATTTGGGATTCCTTTATGGACGAAACCTTAATACCTTAGCTAGTATAAATACTAAGGTCCCTGCAAACCCTAGATACACAACAAACGCTTCCCATAAAGTAGTTGTATCCGGCTAGGTGTTTTGTAGAAGACTTTGGTGTTGCCGCATCCCTCATCTTCTTCGTTTGATCTCCAATGGCTATCGCTTCATGATCAGGTCAGCTAACTCCTTCATTTGTGTTTTAATTATATAACCACATAAAGTTTACATGTGGTATCAAAGCCACTGGTTATATGATTAAAACCTATTAGGGTTTAGGTTGGACTATATAATATTTTTATGAGCTGCGTTTTTAATCCATGTTATGATTGCATATACATGGCAACACCACCATGTTGTTTCAATCGATACAATTGATGATTGTTAATAGGTTATATAACCATTCGGTTTTAGTCAAGAATTTTAATAATCTTATGGCATGAATCTGGGAAACTTCACAAAGAATAGCAGCAAATCGTGGGTCAACCCTATAATAGTGGCATGCCGCATGCGGAGAAGCATATATGTAAACCGTGTTGAAGTATAAAATTAAAATAATGGTGATGATCCAAATATGTTATAAGCTTCAAATCCCAACTGTTTTTTAAACTATACCTATTTTAATTGTAGATAATATGGTTTAGTTGATAGTTTTTTGATCTGGCATCTTTATTGCATAAAATATGTTTGGGTCAAACCACCAAAGTCTGGAGATTGCTAGTATTTTGATCAAGCAAGCGCATGTAATTTTTATTTTTAGCCAATTTGATTAGTCAAATTTGATTACCACCAATAGTTCTGATAAGGGGATGTTAAAGAAAATTGATTAGTTAGTTCATTGGATTAACTATGACTGGAAACCATGGCATATTTCAGATTTTCTATTTTAAAGCTGATGTTTTTGGTTGGAATGTATAACCATGTACTACGGATGTCTTTGTAGTTTAAGCATGTACTATGGATGTCTTTGTCAATTTTGTAAGCATATGTAAATACACATTTACACTGGAAAAGTGATGCGGCCTCTCCATTTAGCAAGCCTGCCAAAGCAGAGCATTGTGTTTCATCGACTCAATTCGGATTTTGGGTTTTTGGTGTAATCTTTTCCTTTGGTCTTAATTGCTGACAAGATTTTGTGGTGGATTTAAAAGGTGATTATTTGGTTCCTGCATAACTTACCTATGCCGTGACATCTTATTATTTGGAATAATATGTTTTTGGTTCCTTGTTTTGGTGGCATCGAAGAGTTTTCGTACTAGCATAACCAACTGATTATTCAGAATCCAATTTTGACTGCAACCAAATTCTTAAAATTAAGAAAGAGGCGTAACAATTCAAATATTGCTTGACATCTTTCGGAATGTAGGTGACGGAATTGTTCACTTTTAGATGTCTCAATACTATTATTGGTATATGAGTTGTGCCTATATATATATATATATATATATATATATATATGATTGTGGTAACATATATTACATTTGTGTTGCAGGGAAGCATATGCCAAGTTTTATGCATGTCAACTATATACTTGTCTGTTAATGAATTTTAATAAAATTCCTATACTTGAAAGTAAGTCATACATATTTTGGCAACATTTGTTAAGCAAATGGCGTGTATAGTGTTACTTGTATGGCTAATTTGGTTCAAGCATGAGATGACATATTTTTAATATTGCCGTGAGTTTTGAACTATAATTGTAGTCTTTGTTTCCACTAATTTTCACGATATGTGAATGAACTTTTATGCCATTAATAGCACAAGAAATATGCGTGACTAATCAATCAGGTTTATTTATAATTTGCTTTCCTATCTCAATAGTCATATAAATTATACATGACTAGTTAACTATGAAAAATTGATGTATAATTTGTGGATTGACTGAGAATGACAGAAAGCATCCAGTGACAAGAACAAGGGTATTATACAAATGAATAAGGTTTGTAGTAATTATGTGACAATTCTCATTTGTATTTTTATCTATTCTTATATAAGAATTATGGTTGGTCATGTGATCATATATATGTTTACAAAGAAGTGGTGAACATATGAAGGCATGAGGTATGTAATCCATTCAAAATATGTGACTTAATTGATAAGCATGAATTTTCAAACATGTATTATTGTTTGTGGTTTTTCCTATGCCTAAAGAATTTAAACAATGCTTTGATCAGTCAATTTTTATGTGCCATAAGGGGAGAAGAAAAGGAATTATTCAAGGCTAACGTATGGCATGTATTGGAGATTTTTCTTTTGGAAGAAAAGAATTTTGGTTGTTCCTTTACTTAATTTGGTATTTACAAGGCTAATGCACGATTTTGATGCTAATATTTTAGGAGTCTTGTACTAAGGAAATAAAGGTACAAAAGGAAAGGAACCTGTTTGACTTAAGAAAGCATTTAGGTGTTTTGGCTTTTGAATTAAAAGCGACTGTGTTGTTTAAAGTGTTTCCATTTTGAATCTATTAGCTCCATCATGTCTTCTCATACGTGTTGATATCCTTGTGGTGGAAGATTGATATTACAGTTCTTATACAACTTGATCTATATGTGATTAATCTCTTTTCAAGTATGTTGTCAGGTTTTTTGAGATTAATTGGATATCGAAGGGAGTCATGAAGGAGATTATTAAATTAAGGCCATTTGTTGGCAAGACTCGAAGCTTGAATCAGGTTATCATAACTTTGTCACTTACAGCTAATTAATCCATGTGACGTTTGTATTGTTTCAGGCTGGAGGTGATCAATGTCTTGTCAACTGATGCTAGGACTGTGGTTTTATGTTACTTCTATCAACATTGCATCTTAATTAGAATAAAAGCGATAATCTTCTTGCCCGTAGGTGTGGATCATTTCCTTTGTTTTAATTAAGATGGCATAGTATGGGTTTTATTTCACAAGAGTTTGTGAAAACTCATCTTGCCCGTAGGTGTTGAAGTTTTTTTATGAAGGTAACTCTTGTGACATATAATCCAGTACTAGAAACTAATTAATTTGCTTGCCCATAGGTGTAAATTAATCTAGTTTCATGAAGTTTATTGGGGATAAAGTTCCATGCCATCAATTACAAAATCCCACAATGAGCCCCATAATAGGTTGTGGTTTTAAGGCATGGAAATCGGTTGCATCATGATGTATTTTGTGTCTCTTCATGACACTTGTTGATGCAAAGTATTGGACCCATGAAGGTTAATCAAGATTGCTAAGGTACACATTGTTTAAGTCTTATGCTTGTAAATCTTTTCAATTTGAACTATGATGTCTGTTTAGAGGATGAAATTTGACTATTGGAGTTTCCTTTGGACATTGAAATTGAAATGATATGAAATTGAATTTGTCATGGATGTATAAATTCTTGATAGATGCACATAATTGTTTCTGGCAAATTGTGTAATTGAATTTATTATGGATGTATAAATTCATGATAGATGCACATAATTGTTTCTGGTAGATTGCATGTCTTGATTTAAATAGGGTGAATGACACGTCTAATGGTCACCAAATGACCTGAAGTTTTGGTATGGTCAACATATATATGTCTACTATGTGTCTGCAAATTTTCGTAAATTTTCGCCATGTATTGTAATTATGGTGAATTTACTAGTAACCCATGCTCGTACAGACAGTTTTGCTGGCAGATTGTTTGTCTTTTGAGACGTCACTTTAGACAACTATTTTGACCTAAAACAGCTCTATATTTTTATGTTATGAAGATTAGTATGTCTATTTTCATCTGTAAATTTTTGTTAGAAATTAAGCTTATAAATTAATTATGATAAATTCTAAAGTAAGTGTAACTCATTGCTGAAATTTTGTTTGATAACTTTATGTTGGTTGTGATGTCTATTTAATTATGTCTAAAATATGAAGCAATTTTGTTTAGGTACATCCTTGAAAGAATATATGAATGAGTGTTTGCCCAAGTGGGAGAATTAGTGAAAGAAAATTGGGCTTCACACTCATTAACTTATTTGCAATAAGTGTATAAACTCTAAAAGTTTAGTGGGAGTTGTTCTAAAGTTTTGAGCATTAAGTGGACTAGCATAAATCTATTAAAATGTTATTCTATCTTCCATGAATATGTGTTTTGGTTGATGAAATTAGAATTATGCCATGACTCGAATGACAATAATATGTTTAAGTTGCAGAATGAGTACTTGGTGTATGTGTATATTTTTACTTGCAGTTATTTGGATGCCTTGATTGATTATTTGTTAATCTTTAGAAAGAATTTTGAGGCTCATGGGGACTTAAGCACAAATATGAAATTATTAATGCAAATAAGATGGTTGTGGAATGCATGATTTTGTATAAACAGCGGTGAATGTCTTAGGTTTACCTTTCATTGAGATTATGTTATTTAAGGTGTTAAGGAAAGGTTAAAGAAAGATAATTTTGTAGTGATATGCATTCATTGACAAAGTAAGGGTGTTCCCACAAGCATATTTCAAAAGTATGATTTAAGTAGTGATTTTCAAATTAAGTGACGATGTCGCAGATCAGTGGGAGCTTGAGTTTCATGTAATTAATGCCTTACATTTGCAGATGACCTATAAGGTATGTATGGTTTTTTGAATCCATGTATTCAGTTTAATCTCCGGTTGGATTCATTGAGTCACATGTTTATGTGTTGATCAATTATCAGATGGCAATATATCTGATATCCAGTTAAGCAAATTGCATTTTAAATCATAAAGGAATGGTTAATCTTCTTGCTCGTAAGTGTGGATTAATTCTTTTGGTTCGACTTAAAATGGCATGACATGATTTATATGTTGTATTAGTTGTGAGGGTTTTTCATCTTGCTCGTAAGTGTTGAAAAGTTTCTTACGAAAGTAACTGATATGGTATATGATCCAGTGTAAAAAACATGTTAATTCATCTTGCTCGTAGGTGTTGAATTAATTATGTTTTATGAAGTTTTGTTTGCAACTGCAGTAGAAGTTTGCATTAAAGAGGACATGAGATGATAAAAGTTGAGACACATTCAAGTAATTAAAGTTCATCTCTACAATCATAATTTGACAGACTTTAGCATGTGTGATTATGAAGGTTTTGGGTTGTGTCAACCTTACAACCTTGTTAGTTCCATGTTGAAAGACTTATTTGACAGAAACTTGTATCAAGGATAGGATGTTATCACAACTACATGGCCATTAAAGTGACATTAATTTCCAATTTCAAGTATAAACATAAATATTATATGTGTAGACCAGTGGGAGAATGTTGGATTTATTCAGATGTAAATCAACCTTAAATGGTCTACAACATATAATAGGAATGTAATATTGGAGATTAATGTAGATATTGTGATTTGATTTCCTAAAGATATCAATCTTATATTAGGTGTCTTGTAATACAAGTAAGATTGATGGAATCCTTGATTTTAAGTGATTTTGATACCTAACTAATAGGCTAAAAAGGTGGGATTTGAGATTCCTTTATGGATGGAACCTTAATACCTTAGCTAGTATAAATACTAAGGTCCCTACAAACCCTAGATACACAACAAACGTTTCCCATAAAGTAGTTGTATCCGGCTAGGTGTTTTGTAGAAGACTTTGGTGTTGCCGCATCCCTCACCTTCTCCGTTTGATCTCCAATGGCTATCGCTTCATGATCAGGTCAACTAACTCCTTCGTTTGTGTTTTAATTATATAACCACATAAAGTTTACAATAATAACACAAGGCAAAATGTACCACAAAGGTAAATTGGATGTACAAACAAACTTAAGACAAAAGGTAGGACTTGAGGAACGAAGGGTTTCCCTTAGTTTCTGGATCTTTACATTTCCCAAAACACCTGCAAGTTGTTATGTTTCCCATTTCTTCAACGTGTCCAAAAGGGTGAAAGGCCAACTATGTCTTCGAGTGCGAGACACTATAGTTCGGTTGATTAAGTATGTTTAGTGTTGCATTCGAGGTCTTATATTCAACTAACTACTCTATCGTGACGACATGAGTTCAAACTCCGTTAATGGCTAATCTAACATCTAATCTAATCGTTTGACAAAAAAAAAAAAAAAAAAAAAAAACTGTTATTAGCACTCCAATAATCTCATTCTACACTCCTTATAAGCATATTTTTCTTTCTAATTATAAAAAATTTGAAGTGCAAAATAAGATTTTTGAAGTACCATTCCAAAAAAAAAAAACTAAGTACGAAAAATAAAACAAAATCAACTTCCGAAACAAAAATTGTAAGAACGATGGGGTGAGAGAGGGTTGAACTCTCGACCTCAGGATAACTCAGAAGCTATGAGACCTACGCTCTAGCCAACTGCGCCACCACCGCCAATGTTGTTATTGATTACCCTTTTAATATATCAAGACGTAACTATATCCTATAGTTCTGATATTTTACATTATCTTAATAATAAAAAAATCCCACTAGATATGCCAAAGCCAACGGACCAATGACGTTGAAATCTTACCATGTGACTTTTATTTTTTTTTTGCAATTGGGTCTCTGATAGTTTCAATTTTCAAGGCCTACTGAGATTTGCCTTTGTTGTAAGCTGTTTTTCTGATCACAAACCCAAGTCGAATGTCTCTTTGTTATTTAGGTTAATTTTGTATAGACTATCGCTTGCATCGAAAAAAATATAAATGAAAGTGACTACAAATAACTAATGTGAAGCAAAGAATGAACGACATCATACTGCTAATTAGGACTTATTTTGGGATTTAATTGTATGATATTATTCTTCTCACTAAGGAGGGAAATATATATTGTACAAGATTGATGTACAAGGGAAGAAACATAAACTAATATCTACCCTAATCACATCCTGATTAGGAGGACCCAAATGGGCAACTAAACTAATTACAAAAGGTCAACTCTCTCCAACACTCTCCCTTAAGTTAGTGCATAAATGTCGTGCATGCCCAACTTGCCGAGATAGTTGTAGAACGCTTGACTTATAACAAGTTTAGTTAAGATGTCTGCTAATTGATCATTTGACTTTACGAACGGAAATTGAATAATATTTTCATCCAACGTTTCCTTAATGAAGTGTCTGTCAACTTCCACATGTTTCGTACGATCATGCTGGATTGTAGGGATGGGTTCGGTTTTATTCGGTTCGGTTTTTTGCCAAAACCTAAACCGGACCAAAACTTCGGTTTGGTTGGGTTCGGTTCAATTTTCTTTCTGTTCGTTTTTTTTTTGGGTTTGATTTTGTTCGGTTCGGTTTCGGTACGGTTTCAATTTTTATTTTATTTTATAAACTTGATCTTTTTTAATATGGAATTTAGAAAAGAGTCTTGCATTGGTAGACTAATAATAAGAAAATAGGGAAAGTGGAGAGTGCGATGGTAGTTGTATATATACAAGATCATATAAACCAATCTTATTCTATTAACAACCTCAATTGCAAAGAAAAATGATCACTGTATCCATTCAAAAAGCAAGCAAATAGTGAAGATCTTCCAAGTTCCAAAGCCTTCCAAAACTTTTCTCTATAACCATTGAAATACATGGGCGTACATTTATAAAGTGTAAAGAGATTAGGTTTGATTCGGGTATCCTTCAATGTCGGCGTTGAATTTGTTTTGATAATAAAGCAGCCATTGATATCTCACTAAATTTCCTCCCACAAATGTAAAGTATCCAGATGTGGATCGTCGATCAGTAATATTCCCTGCCCAATCTGCATTAGTATAAACTTCTATCCGACAATGACCATTCTTTGAAAACATAATGCCTCCACTCGGGGAGGACTTTAGGTGTCGTAGAATGCGTTCAATCGCACCCATGTGAGTATCACTCGGGGAATGCATAAACTGACTAACAAACTGCATATGCAATATCAGGCCTGGGGGTGCATGGCAAGGTGGTGATTTTGGACTATGGGGGTGTCAGCTGGTTTATAGTCAAGGATTCCGGCTTCGGCTAACAAGTCCAAAACATATTTTCTTTGAGATAGAAATATAGTCTATATAAATCGAGCTCCTTCTATACCCAAGACATATTTCAATCCACAAAAATCTTTCATCTCGAACCCGATTGCTAAATAATCTTTTATTCTTAAGATTTTCTCTTTATCATCACCTGTAACAATCATATTGTCTATATAGATAATAAGTGCCGTCAATTTACCCATTCGACATTTCAAGAAAAGTGTATGATCGGAATTGCTCTGCCTGAACCCATACTTCTTCATGGTTGTCCGGAACCTACCAAACCATGCTCGAGATGATTGTTTCAATCCATACAATGCCTTATTGAACTTGCACAATGTTCCAGGTTGTGAAACCGATGCGTATCTAGGCGGAAGATCCATGTACACTTATTTCTTAAGATTGCCATGTAAGAAAATAATACTCTTACCGTATTAATCTTTGCTATTGGGCAAATGTTTCTATATAATCATCGCTCTATGGATCCATCGGCGTTGTACTTGATGATGTATATGTAAGAGTAAACTAGACTTAAAAGATTAATACACTAGCCAAGAACACAAGGATTAACCAACTAAATCACAACCGTTGCATCAAGTATGTTCTATATATACAAATACTGAAGTATTCTTAACAATACATACCTGTAGACTGCTAACGAAGTCTTTCCCATGTGTGCTGTCAGAAGACAGCATATGGTGCTGCTGCATGCGTGACGTGCTGTCACTTGTATTTTAAATTGTAAAGTTGTATGTTGTAGTGTATATAACAAAGCCTTCCCATAAGGCCTGAGATATGAAATTGATTTGAAAAGCTGCTATGTTTCTTAGTTTAACACATACATGTTCATGGATGAAGAAGCTATGGACGAATCTACACACAACCTTCTCCTATCTGAAGGAAAAATTTGTAAAAACATGTTCATTTGAGCAACATCTATGACATGCAATTAACAATTAAAGGCGGAATCATGCTTGTATGCACTCAAAACAAAACATTACCCATGAAATTCAAGAACAAAGTGAGTTGAGAAATTTATACCTTTGTTGATTCCTCTTTGCATAAGCAAAGGCTAATCACCCAAGGAGATAGGGCCTTCATTCCTTGCTTCTTAGCTCCATGGATTTCTTGGATGAGGATGGTAGAAGAGATTCTCCAAGTTCCCAAAATAGAGAACCTCAATTTTTCCACACCAAGGTGAGCATTGATGAAGAGATGAGTGACCTAGAGGAAGTAAGATTGCTAGCTAATTTCCTCTAGGGTGGCCGGCCTCTTAGAGAGCAAAGAGAGCTTTGTGTTCTCATCTTTTCTCCAAAAGAAACCCTAAGGATGAAATGGCTATAAAGTTGCCTTTATACCACCTCACAATGGAGTGGCAAACTTGCAATTAAGCCAAGTTCACTACCCCTCTCTATATGGCCAGCCATTAAGGGTTCATTGGGCTTTCAAGCCCTTTGTGTTTTCAAGTTGTCATACAACTTGGGTTAATGGGCTTGACATTCAAATCTCATTGGGACTTGCGGCCCAAAACTAACCCGAGGTCTATAAAGAACATATTCGTTTGATTAATTAACGTATTAATTAATCCTAGCCATAAAGAATTAAACCATTTAATTATCCTTACTCAACTCCGTTGTTTCTTCAATCTCTACCTTACACGGTGTACGATCCATTAGGTTCCTTTTAGCGAGGCAATGGGCGATTGTTACTCTGAACGATCGATTGTGAATTAAAATATACTTTCAATTCTCCCTTTAGTGATTACTCACCCTTAGGGCTTCCACAAACCATGAGTGACACCTAGCAGTATGTCATGGCTACCTAAGCTAATCAGAAGAGGTGGAGAACCTATTCAGTTTAGGATTACAATGCAATACGGTCTTTCTCTAATACAATACTCTTGACCACATTGTTTGGTTTGATAGTATATTCATGTTTACTATCCAATGTGATTCATTTACTTATATGATTACCTTGAATGTGATTTTGAACGACTTCATAAATCTCAAGTATATTCATGTCTACTATCCAATGTGATTCATTTACTTATATGATTACCTTGAATGTGATTTTGAACGACTTCATAAATCTCATTCATACTCTGGCCAGAGATTCTTAATCATATCATAGAGTATTCTCCCTCAAACGGTTTGAAGGTTAGAGATCCCTTGTTGCGCATTCACTTGCCTCCATGGCTAAGTGGCTTAACCCTAACTATGCCGTGGACACCCTCTGACGGAGTGACTTTGACATAGTCAAAGATCAAGGATCTAACCACAAGATAACTATGATGCCTCAGGTCAAATGACTACTTTGCATTATCCCAACCATGAGTTCTCACGTGACATGAGTATGAGAACTCTTTGTTGATCGTGTTCAGTGGACTCATTCTCTATTGAGCACCTACATGTTTGTCTTGGTGTCAGTCAAACCAATGACTCGAGACCAGTCACTCTCCCTAAGAGAAGACATAACACGTACTAATCTTGACGGACTGTCAATGCCCAATTGGCAATCCTATGATCAGGAACATTTAGGATATGTATACGGAAGAGAATGGTCTCATGAATCTAACTTCTTTAGATCACATTCTCCCTATTACATATTCCTTGGACTTATCGTTTAAGCATATGACATTTATATGAGACGACTTAAAACAATAATCTTTGCCCTTTATATTAAACTAGATTAGTTTAACATGTGAAATGTCCGTAAAGTATCATCATATGATTGGTTTTAGGGCACATTTCCAACACTCTCTGCAAATAATAATCTCAAATTATTATAAAGGTGATCACATAAGTCATTCATTAACACACTAGTACATAGACACAACCAGCTAACATAAACCAAAACAATGAATTTATAATTGCCTCTGCAACACAAAATACAGATTTAACTTACAAATCACAATGTCCAATTCATGTTCATGTTCATAGCAATGTATCTAAGCTCAAGAGTAAACCAAGACGTCTACTCCCACTTATATAGCTCAAAATTGATATAAAAAATACCAAATATTCTTGACAGTTGGTTGTCAACTTAAAATTATTCATAATTGTATGAATAGCACAATTGTGATCCAATCAACAGATTTATCATATTCATAAAAATGATTACCAAATCTTTTGAATAACAAAAGCTTAACCTCACATACAACTTACCTATGCATTTTAAAGTATTGAACTTAAGAATCTTTTCTGTTACATCATAGAATTAACTCAAAAGTCACAACATACTTAAGTTGCACTTTGTAATTATGTGAACCAATATGGCAAAACCAAACCAATTTTGCTCCCACTCATCTAGACCATACTTAACACGACCAAGTTAAGTACAAGTTAATAGCAACTATATTAACTAAAAACATCATTCCAATACAATGAATGACTAATCAGAATCCATATGGAAACTAAATTCATTTCCTTTTGAATGCTAACCGACATAATAGGATCCTTCTCATTACTTAAACAAATTAAGTAACACAAATAATTCAACCAATTGCTTCAATAAAACCATAAACTGGTTTTTAAGCATCCAAATGAATTATAATGGCCGGCCTAAATACTTTTAGCCTTATGCTTACATTCGAACATATGATTCTCCCACTTAAGCATAAGCAGAATGTACTGCACAACCAATAAAGAAATCGGAGATATGAACCAATTGGTTCCCGATTCCTCACCAATTGCATAATCTCAGTTTAGTCATATACACGTAAACCATTATGCAAACAATCTATGTATCAAAAGATAGTCACAATCCATTCGGAAAAACTTATCTCACATAAACCCAAAATCACTAGTTTCAACAACGATCAAAATCAGAATAGCAAGCACAATATTTTTGCATTCAATTTGATCCTAACTAGTTCAATATCCATCGAGCAAGATCAATCAAATCTTAATAATGTCTGGATATATATCACAATACTATGTCTTGATTAAAACGAGATAATCAAGACCACTATTTCTTCTGGAGAACTCAAAGTTCATCTTCCTCCCTATTTGTGATTTCAACCAAAACATAATAGCGGAAGCATGCATCATAAATGAAATCACAAATATACATATACAATAAGCATGCATCTTAAACTCCATGATTTTCACAATACAATAAGCACATGCTTTTCTTATGAATTCATACATTAAATCAATATGCATTCGGCAATGTCAATTTGTGTTGTACAAAAATATAGACAACAAGCTCACATAAGCTATTTTGTTTATCATCCCTGTATATGGATGACACAAGCTAATTCTCAAAATTTATAGCTTGACCTATATAATCATACAAGTAAATTTTTAAGCCTAAGATCAATATATATCGCTACAAAATCTAATTTGGGTCAACCAATGAAAATAAGATCATTACAAAATAAAACCCAAATTACACCAATGTATACAGATCCACCATATACGCACAATAACAATTCTACCCAAAACATATTTTCTTGTATGCATGCATCAATATGCAGAGAAACTTGTGCAAGTTCTATTTGATATAGATAAAACCGCATGCCCATAATTACAACGTCTATGCACGAATGCTATCTCCATATACATGCTAAATTAGCAAGAAATTCTCTACATGATACTCAAACCAAAACTGATGCATTTAGTTTATGTATCATAAATAGAAAGAATGCCATCCAAATTCCATTAGTTTATTATTTAGAACCACTTAGTCATTAAGCATATATACTTGCCAAAATTCATTCAGACAATATCAATTTATGGAGTACACGTGCAGTCAAAATGATTCCATCCCAAATTGATAATCATATATGTCCCAACACCAAATAGACAAAAGAGAACAATAGGTGTTGTATATGAACTAGTTTTATCCTCCACCAGACCAATTTAATCATAACCATAGACTCTTTACTAAAAATAGAAGAGTATATATAGACCAAATGCTACACTAAGTTTTATTTATTTATTAATTTTTTTTATACAACAAAAGATGATTTCAAACATCTCACATAAATCACAAGTTGGCATCTATATAGGGATTTCGTTCAAAATATATATAAATAAACAAGCATGCTCGAAATAACAAAAGCCCTAATTCATCATGCTCTAACTCATCACACTATAATCATGCATATAAGAGAACAATTAATCATGTATGAAATAGTGGATTGAATTACCCGAGTGCATCACTGAACCCATATTCATCGACCCAACCGAGATTTCTCGACCCCAAACCAATGAAACAAATTATCCATCAATGATCGAGACCCATCCATTCTGATTGCCATCACTCCAGATTCCTATAAACCCCATATCATTGAGAGACAGCAATCAACCAATGTCTCACCTCCACTTCTTGTAATTACTTCCCCAGTCAGAATAGGCACACTTGTAAGATTAAGTGAAACGGCAGACATGTTCAAAATTGAAATCTCAAAAGGAGAACCAAAAGTTCTTGATTTCAATCTACATACATGTTCAAAATTGAAATCTCAAAAGAAGAACCAAAAGTTCTTGATTTCAATCTACTTTCACTTAACACACACTGATATGAACCAACTTAGTCATATATATAGATTTTTCATCATGAATGAAAAGCATATATAGATTAAACAACTCATCAGTGAAGAGACAACTCTCAATGCAGATGCAGATTTCAGTTTAAATTAAAACAGAAAACAATAAAACAACGAATGAGTCAATATCAATATCAAGAATCAGAAAGATAACACGATCTTCGTTAAATGGTCTTTAACAACATAATTGGTTGATCAGAATACATCTTTATTCAGGTAAAGATTAAGAAACCACAATTACCTCAATCTGCAGACATCATAATGAACACAGCGAAAGCAATAATTTTCAAAATTAGAACTATGATGTTTAAGATAAATGTGTTTTGCTGAATCACTTTATTGATCTCCAAAAAAAAAAGCAAGGATAAGATCACCCTTTCCCAGATTGAAGAACACGAGTATCTTCCCTTTTGAATCAGTAATGGTGAAAAATTTTAAAATATAATAAATCCCTACTTTTACTTTGTTCTATAAAACCAATAAACAGACTTCTTCTTTAACTAAGTTTGCAATTAGTTTTGCAGATTTTAGAACCAATTTTCGATTGAACTTAATTGAAAAATCCATTGTCCCTGATACCACATCTAAGAGTAAACTAGACTTAAAAGATTAATACACTAGCCAAGAACACAAGGATTAACCAACTAAATCACAACTGTTGCATCAAGTATGTTCTATATATACAAATACTGAAGTATTCTCAACAATATATACCTGCAGACTGCTAAAGATGTCTTTCCCATGTGTGCTGTCAGAAGACAGCAGATGGTGCTGCTGCATGTGTGACATGTTGTCACTTGTATTTTAAATTGTAAAGTTGTATGTTGTAATGTATATAACAAAGCCTTCCCGTAAGGCCTGAGATATGAAATTGATTTGAAAAGCTGTTGTGTTTCTTAGTTTAACACATACATGTTCATGGATGAAGAAGCCATGGACAAATCTACACACAACCTTCTCCTCTTTGCAAAACTCAATGCTCTCCAAGTTATAGGTAATTGGAACAATAAGAGCGTGTCTTTGTGAAAGCAAGGGCTTGTGGTTTTATACTACAAGACCTGGATTGCCCTATAACAATCCTACAAGGAATACAAGATTGCATTCCTTATATCAGTATGAGTCTTATAAACGAGCAAACACAAGAGTACTCAATATACCAATATGATTGGATTAACTCTTGTCAATATGATTTAGACTTCTCAATTATCCCAAGCATTGTTCTAAAAATCCCCACCTAGCACCGCCTAGGCCCTGCCTAGGCGCTAGGCTACTGGCCACCGCCCCGATTAATGCTAAGGCCGCCT
Organism: Heteromeles arbutifolia; assembly: GCA_024362995.1. Taxonomy (NCBI): domain Eukaryota; kingdom Viridiplantae; phylum Streptophyta; class Magnoliopsida; order Rosales; family Rosaceae; genus Heteromeles; species Heteromeles arbutifolia. The sequence continues at coordinate 7,698,417 of JANCRC010000015.1, forward strand.
AGACCTGCTGAGGCACTGCCTAGACCACCTAGGCACCCGCCTAGACCCACCTAAACACTCGCCTAGGTCGCAACTCACTTAGACAGAAAATAGATAACTTTCATTTTGCATTTTGTTTTTTTCTAATAAATTGTAAGAGACTTGTTGCATACTTTAAATGAACACACATTATATCCTTATTTCACATGTTTTCATTATGTTCCAATACTTCATAATATATATGCATTATATTTTGTAGTTTATGATGAAATTATATATATTTCAAATATAAGCAAACGCTTATTTACACGAAATATGATTGATTTACTTAAATCCACCTAGTCCGCCTAGGCGTTAGGCCCCAGCCCACCGCCCGACTAGCGCCTAGCGATTTTTAGAACCTTGATCCTAAGACTTAAAAGAATCATACTCATACTTTTACAGTATACCTATCTACATTCGACTGTCTTCTTTCCTCGTGGTAACGGAACTAAATCCCACGTTTGATTTTTCTGAAGTGCATCAATTTCTTCCTCCATTGCCTTGGTCCATTGATCGTTAGATAGTGTCTCCTTCAATGAACTTGGTGTGCTATCATCGGATATTTGTTGTACAACAGCCTTTTCAGGTTTTAATAATTTATGTAATGACACATAGTTGGCAATGGGATACTTATAGCCTTTCGTTGTTCCCTCGGTTGTGCCTGAAAGGTAACTGATAATTTGGAACATCGGATACATAAACAGGGATAATAGAGCTTACCTCAGGAATATTCTCAGGAGTATGGTCATCTGGTGGTACTATATTTGGGGATGAAGGGGAGTAGTATCAGTGGAAGTCCCAAAAATAGCAGGTGCTAGCACTGTTGTTGTGGGTGGTGAGGGCACTGTTGTCCTGCCTACTGCTTGTTCCGTGGGTAGCGTTGCAGTTGTTGTTGGCTGGGCTGGCAGCACATCAGCTGCTATCTCAGCTGATAGTGGTAGCAGAAGATCGGTGGTGGTAGCCATGGTGAAATCCTTCTCGTCATTCGGTGTCTCCCTCAGAAGAGTAGGGTTGGAAGGAGCTGAAGAGTAGTACATCTCGGGCTCTAAAAAATTGACATCAATAGTAATATATATCCATGGTGATGGAGGTGGTAGCAACGGTACACTTTTTGATGTATTCCGTACCCCATAAAAATATGACAGAGAACACACGAGTCAAGTTTCGTCCATTGATTCTTATAAAGATGAACGAATGCAACACACCCAAAAACTCGAGGTGGGAGCACCAAGACCGACGGTAGATGCTCGAATGTAGCAAGAACTTGTAAAGGCGTATGAAAGCCTATGACTTTGGATGGCATTCGGTTGATAAGATAAGTGGCAGTCTGAATAGCGACATCCGAAGAGGAGCAGGGAACATGCGCCCCATTCAATAGAGACCGAGCCGTTTCTAATAGATGATGATTTTTGTGCTCAGCCACCCCATTCTGTTGAGGAATCTGAGGACAAGTAGTTTCGTGAAGGATTTATTGATTAGTCAAATAATGTGTAAAATCATTATTAACATATTCACCGCCATTATTCAAACGCAAAATCCAGATTTTAGTAAACAATTGTGTCTGAACCATTGTGTGGAATGTCTTAAAAGCCGAAAACACATCACTTTTATGCTTAAGAAAGTATAACCATGTCATGCGTGTGCAATCGTCTATGAAAGTCACAAACCACCTAATGCCAGATAACGTAGTAGTTGGGGATGACCCCTAAACATCCAAATGAACAAGTCCAAAATGAGTAACACTTTTATTAGAATTCAACGGATAAGAAACACAGTGACTCTTTACAAGTACCAAGTGTCACATTTAAAGTCTGAAACAGAACAACAAACAAATAAATCCGGAAACATATGCTGTAAATAACTGAAAGATGGATGACCTAAACAGTGATGTCATAACCAAATATGATGCCGCTTGTGATCTACGGCTTCTTGGGCTAGATTAACTCGGCCTGTACTGACATCATCCACAAAATGGAGGTCTATCTCTTAATACACAACCAATTGTCGACTTCGTGAGAATATCCTGAATAAGATAAAATTTAGGATGCATTAGTACACAACAATTCAATTGTTCAGTAACTTGGCCAGGAGACATCAATTTATGCTTTAGTGAAGGTACAAGTAGTGTATGAGGCAAATAGAGGGTGGATATAAGGCGTACAGTGCCAACGACAATCACCGGTGAGGTGACACCATTAACATTGGTAATATTACGTCGAAGTGGAATAGTATCACATGCTAAATTAGAGGGGTCATAAGTCATATGGTCCGTGGCACCAGAGTCGATGTTCCAACTGGATTAAGTATCATCACATTCATATTAAAAGCATAACCACAATTACCAAAGGACTTTGGAGATACATCAGAAGAACTAGACACAGGAGGAGGATCATCCTATGATATCAAAAATAATTGGGACACGAAGGTTGCAAGATTGGCTTGCCCAAGCTTGGCTTGCTCGTCTGGTTCTCATTGCTGTTTCTGAACTTTCAATGGTTCCCACCAGTCAGGATAGCCATGCAATTGAAAGCAATTGTCACGGCCATGCTTTTCACTGCCACAGTAGGTACAACCACCAGCCGGGACTGATGGTTTAGGACAAGGAGAGCGGGGGCCCATGGTGGGCTATGAGGCCGTCTTGGCAGCAAAGAGTGAGCCATGTGCTGGGCTCGGGGTAGTAGCCTGGCGCTACAGTCCTAGGCTAGGTGCAGGCAGCTTCTCGGGGGCGCTGGGACGAGGTGGAGCCGCGGCTCGTATTGTAGGCCAAGCCACCATCACTGCCCTACTTAGCAGTTGTCCTACGGTGTTTATAACAACATGTCGCATCGTTTCCCATCAAACATAGGCAAAGGTTTGTTAGACGGAAGATAAAGGCTCAATTTATAGAATATCATTATGAATTTTATCAAACATCTCATCCAATCCTGCAAGCAAAGTATACACATGATTCATTTGAACAATTTTATTAAAAATTTCAATATCAATACCGCACTTCATTGGATTGGGTCAACGATAATCAATCTTTTGCCACAAAGATTGAAGATCATTATAGTATGTCTCCACCAGTCGTTCATCTTGCCTCATGCGAGAGGCCTTGCAAATAAGATCATATACTTGAGATATATTGGAGCCATCATAGTATGAGCGAGCAACCGCGTCCCACACCTCTTTTTTTGTTGGTAGTCGAAGAAAATATCCAATTAAATTGGGTTCCATAGAATTGATAAGCCAACCTTCATGATGGCGTTCTCCGTACGCCATTTGGTGGAGGCCGAATTGTTGGTAGGGGGTTGGGGATAACACCCAAACAAGTAGCCCAACTTGTCTTTGCCAGCAACAAACATCTCAAAAATTTGAGACCAAAGTCCATAATTGGCACCATTGAGCTTGATACCAGTTGAAGCCGTAGAAGAATCATGATGAACAATTTGGGTAACAACTTGTGGTAGAGATGGGGTATGATTCATGGTAAGGTCAGTTAGGGTAGTAGTGTTTAGGATAGAGGTAGTATCGGTTAGGATGGGGATTTTGATTTCACCGTGGAGTGGTGGTAGGTTCTCCATGGGAGGGCTGGGTTTGCTTGAGGGAACGGGCAGAGCAGAAATCCTAGGATCTCTGCTATAATACCATGCTAATTAGGACTTATTTTGGGGTTTAATTGTATGAGGTTATTCTTCTCACCAAGGAGAGAAATATATATTGTACAAGATTGATTTACAAGGGAAGAAACATAAAATAATATTTACCCTAATCACATCCTGATTATAAGGACCCAAATGGACAACTAAACTAATTACAAAAGGTCAACTCTCTCCAGCACATACACCATCCATAAAGAATAAAAATGAATTACAAAAATACTAAAACTCCAATTACATTATAATTTCATAAATCAATTTCAATCTTGAAGCCCTAGCGAGGATATGTTTCACTTAATATGGAAACCTCATGTTCCGGTACTTTGACGGAGCTGCTTTTGGAATATTGATTCGACTTTGTCACCCCCGAGTAATTCTCCCATCCTCGTGACTCAGACAATTCTGTTCCGCCGCTGCTATGCATAAAAAATGCTGGTTGCGAGGGCACTGGGAGAGTAAGAGGGTAGCTATTCAGCATCATAATAAGGGTTTTTATCACAAATGGTCCTTGACATTGATCAAACACATCATTTTGGTCCCTGACATTGAAAATCAATAGAAATGGTCCCTGAGATTGATCAAACACATCACAAATGGTCCTTCCGTTAAAAACTCTTTGGGTAATTTTCAAAGCTTCGTAACTCAATCGTTTCTTAACCAAATTCGATCCATAATATATCAAAATGAAAATAGGAAAGTGTAGAACAAGATTATACCATTTGGAAGCCCAATGGTTGCCAGAGATGGTTGAAAAATAGCCTCAAATGTGACTGGTCCGCGGAAAAACTGGAAAACTCGCCGGAAACTGGGTAAACTTTAAACGTTCATAACTTCTTCAATAATCAACGAAATCGAGTGATTCAAAAACGAAAATTATACTTATCGACGAGATGAAGAGAATGGTATCTTTCTTGATGGCTAACTCGCCGCATTTTGGCTAGAAAACGGCTCGAAATTGGCTAACTCGAAAATGGTTATCCAATTTCAAGCCTTTTTCAGGCCAAACCAAGGTGAATTAGTAGTCAATAAAGGTACCATTCTCCTTTTCTCATCGAGAAGTATGATTTTCCTTTTCGAATCACTCAATTTCGTTGAGTATTGAAGAAGTTATGAACGTTTAAAATTTACCCAGTTTCCGGCAAGTTTTCTAGTTTTTCCGCGGACCAGTCACATTTGAGGCTATTTTCCGGCAATCTCCGGCAACCATTGGGCTTCCAAATAGGTATAATCTTGTTCTACAATTTCCTATCTTCATTTTGATATATTATAGGTCGAATTTGGTTTAGAAACGATTGAGTTATGAAGCTTTGAAAATTGCCCAAAGAGATTTTAACGGAATGACCATTTTTGTGATGTGTTTGATCAATCTCAGGGACCATTTCTATTGATTTTCAATGTCAGGGACCAAAATGATGTGTTTGATCAATGTCAGGGACCATTTGTGATAAAAACCCTCATAATAGCCGACGCCATGGTTGGTCTATCACCTATATTTTCTTGCACGCATAATAGTCTGATGTGGATGCATCTCATTATTTCATTTCTCGAACCAGTCTTCAGTGTCGGATCTATTAGATTTGATGCTGTTCTGTCTCTCCAACTCCTCCATGCCTGCAATGATTTGTGAATTAATTTGTAGAGATAATCAGTGATAACATTTGTTTAGTTTTGTTGCACTCAATTGCATCAATACATAGAGTTTATATACATATATTCACTTACGAAGCTTATAAGATCTTCCACGTTATCTCCACGACGGAAAGAATTGTTTTTCTGTCCGCTTACTATCTCTAGAACTAACACACCAAAACTATAGACATCGGACTTAACAGAAAAGTGTCCGTGTATTGCATACTCTGGAGCCATATACCCATTGCATATAAACAAGAAAAGGGTCAAGTGTCATCAACATAAATGGAAACTTAGGAAATTATGACAAACAAACACTGCTATAACATAAGCCCTCGAGGCAGTTAAGTGCATTCTTACTAGGTCCCCACAATTCGACTAGTATTGCCTTGAGTTTGATCAGGCACAAACAACCTTGCCATGCCAAAATCTGAAATTTTGGGGTTCATTTCTTCATCGATTAAGATGTTACTAGCTTTGAGATCACGATGAATAATTCTAACGTGAGAGTCTTCATGGAGGTAAAGGATCCCTCGAGCAGTTCTTACTATAATTTTGTAGCACCTATTCCAATCCAGTTGTGCACTCTTTGTTGTGTCTACATATTCGTGAAAAAGAAAGACTTCAATTACAATGTTTTCTTGCATGTCACAGAATTGGAATTATCAATAGAAAAAATAATTTAGGAAAAGTTCAGAGAGTATAAAGCATAATTCCAGACATACCGAATATGATGTGATCGAGACTTGCGTTGGGGACAAATTCATAGACAAGAAGCCTTTCGTTTCCTTTTAAGCAGAAACCTAAAAGTCTAACTAAATTCCGGTGTTGAAGTTTGGCGACTAGCAAAACCTCATTTTTGAATTCTAAATCTCCTTGTCCAGAATTCGTAGAGAGCCTTTTCACAGCTATATCTTCTCCATTGGAAAGCTTACCTTGAAAAAAAAAATTTATCAGAAAAAATAAATTATCATTAAAAAAACGAGATAAGTTTCATTCAAGAAATATGAAATTTAGCTTGGCACATAATTTATATAGTTGTTCATATATGTGTGTATATTTCGAAACAATGATGTATGATTACCCTATAAACAGGACCAAATCCGCCTTGTCCGAGTTTATTTTCTTCACAAAAGTCCTCTATGGCAACCCTAATGGTGCTAAAGTTGAATTGCAAAGACTCCGCAGATCTAATTTCATCTGTATCGTCACCCCCTGATGAACAATTTAACAAGAAAACTGTATAAGTTCATTGTTTAAAATGTTCATAATTAATTATTTTTGTTTCATTACCGGAAAGTAACTTACTAGTTTCAAGCTTTTTCTTTTTTCTCCTTACTCTTAAACAAACGAAGATGAATATAATTAGTACTAGAGCAACAACAATTGGCACAACGATAATGATGACTGTTTGGGTTAATATTTAAACATTGGGCTGTCAAGAAGGGAAGCCCAAAGAGAATGCAAGTAGGAGGTTTGACCCGAGGCCCATCGCCTAAGCCCAGACTATCCATTTCAAGATTAATGGGCACTCCCCCATTAAATGCAAAGGCTAGTGGCTTGTAAGAAGTGACAAGTGATGGAAATTGATCTACTCTCAGCCCAAAAGCACTTTCTGAATGGCAGAGCATGTAAATTACTGATGAGTCACTACCCCTCGGTTGCTTTCGTGTAGAAACAAAGCTGCAAGCAGTCGAGCCAATTCGCCTATAAAAGGAAGAAGAGGGCCCAGAGACAAAGACACTCAACCAATCAAACAAACAAACATACAAACTCTGCTCTCAAGCTAGATTTGCATCCAAAAGCTGTAATCACCCCAGATTCAATCCCCTTTGTAGCGACAAGCTATCTCTTGTCAAGTTTAAAAGCTCTGCTACTTTCTCCAAATACTATAGTATCGATTCTCTTGTGTAAACTTGTTTACCCTCCATCTTCCTTTAAATCCCCAAATCCTTGTAATTGCAAAGAAGAGAAACTGCAAGAGGTCCAGTCTTGCCCGACAAGGTTTAATCTTGCCCGACTCTCTTTGTTTTGTCTTTCAGTTAATAGATCTGGTGTTGTAATGCATTCCTCAATATATATTCAAGTCATTTCAAGTCTTTTAATGATCCATAGCTCAACTTATCCTCAGATCTGGTTTAGTTAATGGTTTTACCGTCTTAAAAGTGAATTAACTTAATGACTTGATCAGATCTAGATCTCCGACCCTTTTACCATACAAGACAAATAAAAGTCCTTGGTCTCAAGGCATAAAAAAGAACATAATGTGGACTTAACCCATCCATGAAAATCTTTTGATAATAAGAAGTCAGAATAACTTGGGGTGCGAGTAATCGGCTTAAATCTACTTATTTTACATCTGCCATACATAGATGGCAGTGGCATGCCTCTGTACTTAAGCTAGTTTTGATTGCAAGCCTCACGGCTTATACTTAAGACCCAACAAAGGCACATTTCAGACCCAACAAAGGCACATTTCAGAACTAACTCTGTCCTCTTCTTGTAGTTCGACGAACAAGCAAGAGCCCGATAGCCAACCAAAGTGTCAACTCCTCGGGGAGCTGTGTGCTCGAGCCAGGAACGCCCACCAATTCATGCCCGAACATAGTTTTGGCACGCCTGGTGGGACACGTTTTGTATGCCAAAAAGGTGAAGAAAAGAACAAACCTTCAGGTGGGGAGCAAAACACACGCCAAAACTTAGCATGGCAAATTTCTCCGAAGACTTGCAAGGACCTGTCTTAACAGAAAGCCCGACTCCTTCTGAAAAATCAAAAGGAAGAGTCACGAATGAAGACCTACAAGCTACCATGATGGCTGTTTTGAGAAGTATGGAGAAAAACTCTCAGAGCATGGAAATAGACTTTCTAGAAACAAGAAAAGAAGTCAGTAGATTCTTTTTTTCCAACAAAGAGTCTGCAAAGAAGACTAGATCTGGAGCATTCTACCCCGGAGAATAATCATGCTGGAAAAGTAATGAGAGAAGCCAGTCCTAAGGAGGAGCCAGCTATTCCATTGTTTCCTTTGCCTAAGGAAAAGAAAAGTGAAGAAATAAACAGGGAAGGATCCGGAAATAGTCAGCCAGGATTGGAGATAGTTAAGAAGGCAGAGCTGCCTGACCCTGTGTTATTTTTACCAAATAGCAGGGGGCAACGCGAGTCAGAAATAGAGCAGCTACAGAAAGAATCGTAGGCTAGCATAAATGCTGATTCCTTTTTACAAGCCTCAGTAAACTTGATCAACCTGACATGGGCAGAGAAAGGAAAAGAAAAAGCTACCTGGGAAGTGAGAGCTGAAATGCGGCAAATTGATAGGCCGACGGAAGGGGCTATCAAGTTGCCCGAAAAGCCTAAAGCAGCAATAATCAAGGGGGTGGTTTTGTGCAGTAAATGTCAATGTCAGTGCGAGTTAGAAATACCGGCTGCAGGAGCTATCCTTGATCAAGAGAAGAGAAAATGAAGAGCAGGAATCCCGTAGAAATATCATGCGGGCAGCCGAAAAGGAAACCTCTCGGAACGTCTTCTAGAGGTTGGGAGGAGACTCTCAGCTAAAGAACTTGTCAGAGGTATTCAGAAACTACGAAGCTTCAGATGAGGTAGAGGACAAGGAGGCCAAGACACTAAGGTGGGTGGACGTAAGGCCACCCCAATCAAGATACGTTGGTGGCGATGTTAGAATAAAAGGAATGATAGTAAACCTGGTCACTAAGAAGAATGTTGCCCGATGCGGTCGGAGATGGTATATAGTTGGAAGGGATGGAAAACCCGTTAAAGAGATGAGAGCTTCCATGATCATGAGACTCCAAAGGCAACATAAAGCCCACATGAACTCATTAAAAGTCTCCACCACCTCAGAAACCTCCAAGAATGTAAAAATGTACAAGGTGCTTAATGAAGGGAAGAGTCAATCCCGCTGGAGAACCAAGAAGAAGGTGGAAAACGCTAATAGAAAGACCGAAGGGGAAGGAGACCATGCGCCACCGAGCCTTCACCCAGGAAAATACATAATCTTGAGAAGAGCTCAGGAGGATATGGTGATGATGCCAACACCTCAGTGAAGCCCAGAACCAATCTGTTTCGGAACAATCTCACCCGAGAGGAGGATACCCTCACCATTGCTGGTTGATACTCTTTGTGAGAACCTAATGCAGGCGCAGAACTTTGGCATAACTCAAGAAGAGGCGCTGCCAGAAATGATGTTGCCAGAAGAAGCACATGCTTGGTTAGATGAGTTTATGCACCACATAGGGGGCAAGGAGAGAGATTTACCTGGACCCCGCAACTTCCACATAAACATGATGTACGTATTATCTGCCATGTTTCACGCTGAGCATGATCAACCTCCCATGATGGAAGGTGATTACCTGACGACAGAACCTATGATGGCACATATTAGTATTGAGGATGCGGGGGCGAGGAGAACCCAACCGAACAAGAGTGCCCGAACAATCAATAAAGAAGCTTGAGAGGATATACTCGGACAAAATGGTTTTTTCCCGCCCAAGTTCAAGCTTGGCCAACCATCTTAAACCCATATACGTAACGGCACACCTGGATAGGGTACCCTTCAAAAGGGTCTTGATTGACAGAGGGGCCGCAGTTAATGTGCTGCCATATAAGCAAATAAAGAAAATGTGCAGGAATGAAGAGGATCTTATCTCCACCGATCTGACAGTTTCTAGTTTCTCAAAAGCTATCACCAGGACGCATGAGATACTGCAATTAAAAATGGACTTGGGTTCAAAACAGATCATGCTAGCCTTTTTTGTTGTGGATAGTACTTCTACTTATGGGGTTTTATTGAGCAGAGATTGGATTCATCAGAGTCTCTCTGTGCCATCTACCTTACACCAGCAAGTAGCTGTCTACCATGAAGAAGGGGAAACAAGACCCGGGTTCTGGAAGATGGTAGAGGCCGAAGCACGACCATTTCTCCCTACAGCCAACGTCGCAGAAGCCAACTTCTATAATCCCAGTGTTGGGATTCTTCAATTCTCAATAGCTGATAAGAATAGCCACCCAACTAAGGTGACGGCCTAAAAACTTCTAGAGCAAGGGCTAGCTCTTACAAGAGAAGAATGGGATCGACCATATATCATCCCAACTCCCCAACACCTTTAATGTCTGAACAAAAAAGGAAGGACCAAGTGGTAGCAGTTAGGTCCTTAATAAAAGATTGTTGGTGTATGGGAAAGAGAAAAAACAGGAAAGGGAAAGCTCGGCCAAAGAAGAAAATGACTGGAGCAGAAAAACCTCAAGTAGCCAAATAAATAAAGAAGAATCTTTTGAGGAAGAGCTAAAAGCAGCCATCCAAATGGTTGAGTGTGTATATGACTTAAATGTACAAGAGGATTTGCCCGAGAGTCCAGAGCTGGTTGAGTTTTTGTGTGCAGAACCTGATAAACCAACCCCAGAAGTGCAAGATCCCTTAGAAACCATTGATCTAGGAACTGAGGAAGATCCAAGACCTATACAGATCAGTGGTTTGTTGAAAACCAAAGATCGGGTAAGGATTGTTGACCGTTTGCACGAATTTAAAGACTGTTTTGCTTGGCACTACACTGAGATGCCAGGTTTAGACTTAACCTTAGTAGAACACAGGTTGCCTATCAAGGAGGGGTTTAAACCTGTCAAGCAAGCACCACGAAGGATGTCAAAAGAGATCGAAGAAAAGGTTCAAGAAGATATCGAAAGACTGGTGAATGCTGGATTTATTAGACCTGCCAAATATGTTGAGTGGTTGGCTAACATTGTTCCTGTATTAAAAGCTATAACTAAAGCGATTAGATGTTGCGTTGACTATAGAAACATTAATGGAGCCACGCCTAAAGATGAATATCCCATGCCAATGGCCGACCTATCCATAGACGCAGTAGCTAAACACAAAGTTCTATCCTTCATGGACAGAAATGCGGGATACAATCAGATAAAAATGGCTAAAGAAGATATACATAAAACAACCTTTAGATGCCCAGGTCATGTCGGAGCATATGAGTATGTGGTAATGCCATTTGGACTCAAAAATGCTTATTCCACTTATCAAAGAGCGATGAATGCCATTTTTCATGACTTAATCGACCATGGTATGGAAGTATATATTGACGACATTGTGGTGAAATCCAAGACCAATGAGCAACATTTGGTAGATCTCAGACAAGCCTTAACAAGAATGAGGATCTACAAGTTAGAAATGAATCCAAAGAAGTGTGCTTTTGGAGTGAGATCGGGCAACTTTTTGGGATTCCTCGTTCACCAGAGAGGAGTGGAGGTTGATAAAAACAAAGCTCGGGCAATAATGGAATCACCTTCACCCACCAATAAGGTACAACTGCAAAGGCTGTTGGGAAAAATCAACTTCCTGAGGAGATTTATCGCTAATTTAGCAGGCAAGATTCAGCCGCTAACTCTGTTGCTGAGGTTAAAAGACAATGAAGATTTTGAATGGGGCCCACCACATCAAGAGGCTTTTAACAGCATAAAGGCTTATATTTTGATGGATCTTGTACCCAGAATGCTGCTGAGGCTGGGATCGTTATTATTAATCCAAGAGGTACTCACCATTGTTATTCATTCTTCTTGGATTATCAAGAAACTACTAACAATCGGGCAGAGTATGAAGCTTTGATAATTGGCCTAGAAATCTTGATAGAATTGGGGGTAATTGAAGTGGAAGTGTTTGATGACTCAGAATTGGTGATCAATCAGTTGAATGGAGAGTATAGATGCAGACACATCACCATGGCCAGTTATTACTTAGCAGTTACCCAATTATTAAGCTATTGGGGCATAGGAATATCAGTTAGCTACATCCCTAGAAAAGTGAATGCGATTGCCAACGAGATGGCATAATTACCTTCAGGAGTATAAATCCAAAAAAGGAAGTTTAAGGGACAAATAGAGGTCCAGAGAAGAAATCTCCCTTCCATTTTGGAAAGAGGATTCAACCTAGATATAATGATTGAAGAAGTAGAAGCTGAAGATTGGAGAATACCTGTTATTCGATATTTAAGAAATCATTCCTTCCTCACAAGTAAGAAGGATAGATAGCAAGCGACTAAGTACGTTTTGTGGGAAGAAAATCTACTAAGAAAGACTCCGGACGGGTTAATGTTGAAGTGCATGAGGGAATCTGTAGAGCTCATCAGGCTGGAACCAAGATGAGGTGGCTGCTTAGGAGATACGGTTACTTTTGGCCCGAGATGGAGAAAGATTACAAAGCTTATGCCCGAGGATGTGAAGAATGCCAAAGACATGGGCCATTTCAACATGTGCCCACAATACCTTTAAACCCCGTGGTCAAACTTTGGCCTTTTAGAGGGTGGGCAATGGGCTTCATCGGCACATTCACCCAGCTTCCAGCAAGGGGCACATGTTCATAATCGTGGTGACGGATTACTTTACCAAATGGGTGAAAGCTTCAGCAGTGAAGACTATCACGTCAACGGCGGTTAAGAAATTCATCGAAACTAAGATCTTACATAGATTTGGGGTGCCCGAGACAATTGTCACAGACTGCGGGCCATCTTTTATCTCGAGGGAAGTACAAGAGTTTGCCAGTAAGTTCAAGATAAAGATGATTCGGTCTAGTCTATACTACCCCCGGTCAAACAGTCAAGCGAAAGCTAGCAATAAGGTCTTGGTAAGTATTATAAAAAATATGGTGGTAGAAAGTCCAGAGAAGTGGCATGAAAAGTTGGGAGATACTTTGTAGGCTTATAGAACTTCTAAGAGAGCGGGAACTGGAACTACTCTTTATGCTCTAACCTTCGGGCAAGATGCAGTCCTACCCATGGAAATTAATGTGAATTCAGTTAGGATTCAGAATCAATTCGGGCTACATAGCGAAGAAGATATTCAAGCTATGTGTCAGGGAAATGAAGATCTTGATGTAGCCCGAATCGAAGCTCTGGATAAAATTCAATAGACGAAGAGAGCTGTTGCCCGAGCATATAACAAGAAGGTAAAATTAAAAACTTTCAGAGAAAGAGATCAAGTTTGGAAAGCAATTTTGCCCTTAGGAACACAAGTAAAAGGCTTTGGGAAATGGAGTCGGATTTGGGAAGGTCATTTTATCATTCACCCAGCCTTGGATAAAAAGGGTTATTACTTGGCTGATTTAGATGAGAATTTGCAGAAGCATCCAATTAATGCCAAGTTTATGAAGAAATACAGTCCAACCTTATGGGATGTTAGGGATTGTTACATTGAAGAAGTTTAAAGCATTTGGAAGAATCCAAAAGTTAAGTTGTGTCTTCATCATGGAGGAACTACGAAAAATGGAATTACACATAAAAAGAATGAAGGTGACCATTTCCATTTCATTAACTGATGAAGTTACATAGGAATCAACTCAGAAAGTTTTACATCTTTGACTAAAGACTAATATCCTAGGATGGCTTGCCTATATATCAGAAGATCTACTTTGTTCCTCCGATACGGTGAGATCCACAAAAGCCTCTATGTGGAATGGAAAATTTTGAGGGCAGAAACTGAGGTGAAATTGCTGATTTCCTGGCAGAACCTAACCTTCGGATCAGCAAGAAGCTGATGGATACTTTGATGTCCAGACAAGGGATGGCTCAGGCTAATGATGGTCCTCGTCGAAACTTTGTGGTTGATCCTAAAGCATACACCTATAATGATGAAGTAACCAAGGATGTAGAGGCCACGATTTGCCTTAAGCATGTTGCCTTTTGCAGCTATTGAAGCTTGAGGTATCCATGCAGACCCCAATGAAGGAGTTCATCCGTCACTAAAGAAAAGCTCACTGAACAGACTAGCCCAAAGGCGACGAATGATACGAGATGAACGGCGCATGGTGAGAATCTCCTCACTAATTTCACAGAAAGATTAACTTCAAACTCTGAGGAACTGAGAAAGACAAGGAGGATTTTTGAAGATCATGAAGGGCCTGGTAATTCTGAGGAATTCAAAATATGTTGAAAATTTGGGGTTACTAAGGTACTTAGCCAATTAATTGAGGGGGGATTTATAGTAAATAGTTGGCATGGAAACAGGATTCATGGGGTAGTGCAAGGGTCTGAAGTGCAACAGTCGTTTTAATTAATGAGTCCCGAGAGAAGGCGGGCGCACGTGGTTGCTATTCAATCATTATTAGCGCCTCGGTTTGCAGGTTTAACAACGATTGAAGGGGGCACTGTTTGGGTTAATATTTAAGCCTTGGGCTGTTAGGAAGGGAAGCCCAAAGAGAATGCAAGAAGGAGGTTTGACCTGAGGCCCATCGCCTAAACCCAAACTATCCATTTCAAGATTAATGGGCATTCCCCCATTAAATGCAAAGGCTAGTGGCTTGTAAGAAGTGACAAGTGATGGAAATTGATCTACTCTCAGCCCAAAAGCACTTTCTGAATGGCAGAGCATGTAAATTACTGATGAGTCACTACCCCTCAGTTGCTTTCGGGCATAAACAAAGCTGCAAGCAGTCGGGCCAATTCGCCTATAAAAGGAAGAAGAGGGCCCAGAGACAAAGACACTCAACCAATCAAACAAACAAACATACAAATTCTGCTCTCAAGCCAGATTTGCATCCAAAAGCTGTAATCACCCCAATTTCAATTCCCTTTGTAGCGACAAGCTATCTCTTGTCAAGTTTAAAAGCTCTGCTACCTTCTCCAAATACTGTAGTATATATTATCTTGTGTAAACTTGTTTACCCTCCATCTTCCTTTAAATCCCCAAATCCTTGTAGTTGCAAAGAAGAGAAACTGCAAGAGGTCCAGTCTTGCCCGACAAGGTTTAATCTTGCCCAACTCTCTTTGTTTTGTCTTTCAATTAATAGATCTGGTGTTGTAATGCATTCCCCAATATATATTCAAGTCATTTCAAGTCTTTTAATGATCCATAGCTCAACTTACCCTCAGATCTGGTTTGGTTAATGGTTTTACCGTCTTAAAAGTGAATTAACTTAATGACTTGATCAGATCTGGATCTTCGACCCTTTTACCATACAAGACAAATAAAATTCCTTGGTCTCAAGACATAAAAAAAAACTTAATGTGGACTTAACCCATCCACGACAATCTTTTGATAATAAGAAGTCAGAATAACATGTGACGCAAGTAATTGGCTTAAATCTACTTATTTTACATCTGCCATACAGAGATGGCAGTGGCACGCCTCTGCACTTAAGCTAGTTTTGATTGCGAGCCTCACGGCCTATACCTAAGGCCCGACAAAGGCACATTTCAGAACTAACTCTGTCCTCTTCTTGTAGTCCGACGAACAAGCAAGAGCCCGACAGCCAACCAAAGTGTCAACTCCTCGGGGAGCTGTGTGCTCGAGCTAGGAACGCCCACCAGCATAATTCCTGCCCGAACAATGACAGTCCGAGATGTGTTACTCTTCGATCCTGCAAAAAACCTGAAATCTTTTTAATTAATCAAACCATAATTTGGATATATTTAAAGTAGCACATATTTTCTACTAAAGCATCATAACATATGTAGATATTTACGTATCAATATATACATGTACCTCCTGAATTTGTGTTGTTGGTTGACGATGGAGGAGGACTTGGTGGCGATGAGGGCAATGGTGCCACAGTTGTAGGATCGTAGAAGCGAGAGATCTCGTACCTAACATTACAGCTGGGTTTAACAACCCTACCACCGTGCTTCGCCCCACAACAATTTGTGATTGCTGCCACAGCGCGAGCCAAGCAATCAAAGCAATCTAGCTCGGAGGCGTGCACTGCACAAGTCCATATATTGGTTGGAAATTGGGAGCTGTTGTTGTCCCTACTGCAAACTTACGAAGCGAACCATTCGCGGCAGCTTGACTACTTAAGTCATCCATCAGCTTCCTTAGCTCTTGAAGAAACCCGTCAACACCTGACGTTATGTTTTGTGTGTTCGACAACCAGAAAGAAAAGGAGTCTTCCATGATGCCGTAGATGGAACTGTTTGAGTAGCGCAGCATGCACTCATCGTAAAAGCCAAAAACTTCTTTCTGGTTGGGACAAACCTCTGTGATCTTTTGTGTAGAGTTTTTTAGGCAGCTATGGCAAGCGTCCGCCTCAACGTCTCCTCTGCAAAGCGCGATTGCATGAACCTGGTTGGAGTTTTGGCCGTAGGATGAGTTGTAGAAGCCGTAGCCGTTGCCGTTGTTAGAGGGTGAAGAAAGGGAGGAGAGAAGGGTGTTGAGGTTTGTTTGGTAGGTGCTACTGGTGGTGTAGTTACCTTTCTCATTAAAACATTTAACACTTTGAAAATCTGGCTGAGCAATGACTTGAATAGTAACGAGCAACAGAAGTGGACAATGGAAGAACAGAAATCTTGAGCAGACCTTTAATGGCGCCATGGTGTTTGTAAATAACTTTGTTGCCAAATATTTTGTTTCAGGACATATCGTTTTATACAAGGAAAGTAAAAGAAGTCAGCGCCTAAAGATTTGGTTGAGTATTGGTGGGGTGGGTAGATAAATATTGTTCAACATAGGATCATATCACTGCGCAACTTTATGTATAAATAAATACTGTTCAACGATGCAGAATTTTCAAAGACGGTTTCTATTATAATTGGAGTAAATTGTAACTACGGTCCCTTAACTTTAACTCAATTGGAGCAATGGTTCCTCAACTAAAAATCCATTACCATTGGTCCCTCAACTTATCAAAACGTGCAGCTATGGTCCCTCAACTAAAAATCTATTACCATTGGTCCCTCAACTTTAATTCAACTAGAGAAATGGTCCCTTAACTTTAACCCAATTGTAGCAATGGTCATTCCAACATAACTCGTTTTGACAAATTTTTTTATGTAATTGACGAAAATGACCATAATTACACACTTTGATGAGTTGAGGGATCCTAATTTTATAAATGATCATTCCAACATAACTTATTTTGACAAAATTTTGATGAAATTGATGAAAATGACTATAGCAACCCATTTTGATAAGTTGAGGGACCAATGGTAATGGATTTTTAGTTGAGGGACCATTGCTCCAATTTGATTAAAGTTGAGGGACCATTGCTACAATTTACTCTTATAATTGAGGGCCTATTACTTTTTATTCTAATCCTAAGAAAAGTCCTTTATTAAACTTAATCAATTTTTTTAATAAACGATATTATCTACACAAAATGTATGGGGGTGGGGGAATGGGCTAAATCTCATAATGAGTAATAATGTGATTCAAATTCACATTTGACAAGAATTGAACTTAAAACCTTTCACTTATAAATGAAAAAAAAATATTACTAAACTGTATTACTAATTGGCTAAACTTAGTCAATTAAAGCCTGGCTAAACTTAATCAATTAAAGCCTGGTGATGTAATTATTTCGTTTTTAGTTTGACTACGATGCCTAAACTAGATTTAACTGGATGAATCACAAGCTATAGGTTTTTTGGGTAAGAATAGTTCGTCTTCATAAAAAGCAGATATGGAGGCAGTCAACACTGGCCAGCTAATCAAATTGTTTCTTTGACTGTTTTAATTAATTAAAACGTAGATAGCAAAGTGACTGGCAGTGCTAGTAATTAATTTTATAGGATACTTTGGATGAGATCCCTAGTTCTTAACATTTTTTTATTAAAACCTTAATGGTATTCAAAGTTTGATCAAAGTTCTTTGACTTTGTACACCTCATTATATTACTATTAATATTTATATTTTTATAGTTTTGACATTAATTGTTTGATATTTTATGAGATTTATAATCCTATAAATTTAAAATCCCTCATTATAATACTATTAGAAACGGTTACAATAAAAAAATTCAAACATTTTGATTGAATGGATAAAAACTATGTAAAAATAAGAAATAATAAATGGCAAAAGAATGTATCCATAGTGTTAAAAAAATTAGTACATTTCACATATAACAAAGTGGTACATTAATAAAGAAGAATAGGTACATTATATATAAATTAGGGTACAGATAAAAGATTAAAAAATTATGAGTACAAATGAATTTTTTTTTTAAATATATGTGCTAAAAGAAATTAATACATGGGTACAAAAGAAAACTAAAAAGAAAATACTACAAATTTAAAAAAAAATGTTGCAAATTAAAAGTGGGTAGAAACTAAAAATATAAATATATGATACAAAGTTTAGGCATAAAACATAAATATACCATATGTAATTTGTCTATCATTGATTAAATATACAATGTCACGTGACGGTATACACATGGGTACAAACACAAAATAAAACTTTATAAAATATGGAATATATGGGTACAAATTAAAAATGAAAAGAAAATTGGTACAAGTTAAAAAATATTTGCAAAGTAAAAATAGGTACAAACTAAAATTAAAAATATATGATAAAAAATTTAGTCATAAATATAAATATACTAATTGTAACATTTTTAACACTATAAAGAATATATTTAAAAATAAAAATATTTTATTATTCAAATAATTAATTATGTTATTAATACCCAAGGACCTTGATTAAAACTTAAAAATGAATAAGATTTTAATCAATGGAGTAGCAAAAAGAAGATGTAAACCTAATTTCTCCTAATTTTATATTAGAAGAGTAGCTAATTGAATATTAATCCGACCAGGAAAAAGATGCTCAACATATTAATAAACAATCGATTTTGATCGAAACGGGAGTGGTGGCTGAGGAAGGTAAGAATTCTTCTCTTCTTTCTTAAACGAAACTTGATTGCCTGAATTTTCCTGGTCAATTCGTGTTTTATTAACGCGTAATCTTGGTCAATGTGAACGAAACTTCTATCAAGATAAATTAAGGAAACAAGATAAGGTGATCACGCACGTTCTTAGAATTTAGGGTAAATTACATTGTACCCTCTCAGGTTTTGGATCGATTTCAATTTCTTACATCTTTAAAACATTTTAATTTTATTCATTGACTTATCATTTTATTTTAATTTCATACAGTCGTTAGAAAATCCGTTAAGTAAACCATTAAGTGATGACGTGATGCTGATGTGGCTGCCAAATTTTTTTTTTTATGCATTTAAAATATTATAATAATTTACCCTATTAAAAAATTAAAAAATTAAAAAAAACTGAAAAACCCACCTGCAACCGACCCTTTCCCCTTCCCCGCATCCCAAACCCTCCCACCCCACCCCACCCCACCCCCACCTCCCCCTTCCGCTTCTCCGTCCAATGCTCAGTCGCCGTCGCGCCCACCGCAGCCGCCAAGGCCTCCAAGGAGTACAAGGTCAAGTCGGTGGAGGTGAGGCAAATCATCGACAACAAGGGCAATCTGACCATTGAGGTTGATTTGGTCACTGACGATCTGTACCTATCGGCCGTGCCCAGTTGCGTCTCCACAGGGCTTTACGAGGTGTTGGAGCTCAGAGACGTTGACAGCTTGGAAGCGGGTTCGAGTGGGGTGAGGGCGGACTCAGGGAGGAAGATTCGGATCGAGAGAGAAGTGTTGGGGTCGATGTGGTTGTCCTTGGTGGCGACGCCGTCGTCGAATATCGGATTGAGGGCAGCGATTGTTTCTTCGGTATGTGAGGTGACGCCAAACGGGTTTAACTCGTTGGGTTGGGTTTGGATCCGGTTCTGCAAATGGTGTTTCAAGAGGAACGCTTGGCATTTCTATCTCTCTCTCCCCTCTCTCTTTCTTTCTCTACAAATTGGGAGATTTGTAGAGACTGGAAGATGAGAAATGAGGAGTGGGGGAGGTAGGGTAGGCGTGGGGTGGGGCGGAGGAGAGGGAGTGGGTCTAGGGGAATGGTTTCTGGGCTCGGGTGGGATTTTTTAGCGTGGCGGAGGTGGGATTTTTGGGCGTGGCGGCAGTCTCCGAGAAGGTGGGGGAGGTTAGGGGGGTGGGATGTGGTGGGGTGTTTGGGTTACAGGGAAGGGGGAGGGGGAGGGGAAGAAGATAGTTTTTTATTTATTTTTTAAATAGGGTAAATTATTATAATATTTTTAATGCATAAAAAATTAATTTTTTTTGCCACGTGGCACAAATGTGGCAGTCATGTCAGCATCATGTCATCACTTAACAGATGTATAAAATTGAAATAAAATGATAAGTCAATGTATGAAATTGAAATGTTTTAAAGATGTTGTAAGGAATTGAAATCGACTCCAAACCTGATGGGGTAAAATGTAATTTACCCTAGAATTTAATAAATTTCCACGAGAAAAAAACTGTTGTAAATTAATGCATGAACAGATTGGAGAAAAAATCAAGTGACCATCTTCTTCTAAATATAAAGCGTACATCCAGAGAGAGCTCCAAGGTATTTTCCTGAATTTTTGTTTCGTCCAGGGAGGGCTCCATCTACTTATAACTTTTTAGAGAAAAATACGATATTCATCAAGATGAAAGAAAATGTACAATGTGAGGATACACTAAGATGATGACATTTGTCAACTTGTGATTGGTTGAGTTAGTTGTGATCGTAGTTAGTTGTGATTAGAGATTGTTAGAGGGTATTATAGTCATTGTTGTTGTAAAAATGGTTTCTATAAAACCATAGTGTATTAGTCATTTGACTTTAGAGTGAAATATCAAAAGTTTACAATTTCTCTCTTAAATCTCTGTCTTTCCGCCTATCTCAATTTCATAGCTTTGACATATACTGAAAGGTTAAGATGGTATCATCACTGAAAAAGGCTCATCACAGTTTCCGATCCTAGGCTTTCTTCCGCTACTCCGATGATGTTTGATCTTTGGTGGGTTGGTCAAATTGGGTCTTGAAGTTTCGTTTCGAGTGCATCTCTTCTTGAAACGCTGCGACATTGTCTGATTCTTTTTCTTCTGCTTGTTGTAATCGATTCAGATATCGGTGGTATTTTCGCACACTTGGTGTTCGACGATTTGCTTCAGCCATGACTTATTGCTTCTTCATCGTTATTCTTCAGGCTTCTTCTTCAATTGGTTTAGTTTTTCTTTTATATCTTGAATCTTGGTGAAATTGAATGTGAGTTTTATGATCTGAATCATATCGAAGTTTTCGATTGTTTGTTGATTTTGAGGGCTTGAAGTCTTTATTGAGCAGTTAAGTTTTGTGTGGGCACCAAAGTTTTGTGCCATTTGTTTCTCACTACGACCAACAATCTGGGTAACCCTCGATTTTGTATTTCGTTGCACTTCCACATTTTTCTTTGGGCTTGTCAGGGATTTTGGTCTGTCTGAGGTGCAATACTTAGTGAAAATTTACTGCAATTGATATGTGATTTCCTAGCAATGATTCTTGAGACTTTTGGTGTTTATGGAGAAGCAACTATGTAACTGTGTAGGATATGTCTTGTAGTATGTGATGAACAAAATATGCTCAAAATGGAATGCTTTTGCAAATCTGCATGGCAGGACTTTGTGCAATTGTAATTGCAGCATCATTTGCATTTACATTGGGCCTCTTGGCATCCATATTCGTCATTATCCTTGCAATCAAGGAGTATATATGAACGTATGCAGCTCTTGGTATGGATCCCTCAGTGAAAGTATCCGGTGGTTTGGTGTTACGTTCTTGGTGTGGTTTTCTGGCGATTTTGTTTTATTTCTGTGCTTTTGAAATTCATAGTTGGTTTCTTGAAGATATATGGGTTTATGTTGAAAACTGGGGTTTTTCTTGCTTTTGGATGAATCCAATGAGATAAACTATTGTTTCATTCAGTGATTTTGTTGGATTACAAGATTTCAAGAAAGTGTCATTCTTTCTTGATGGTTAAGAAAGTATCATTCTTTCTTTCGTTCCACATAATTTGTCAAGAGTATCATTCTCTTGTTGCCTTAGAATTTGTCAAGTGTATCACTCTCTTGCTGCCTAGAAGAATTCATTTGTTTTGATTTGTGGATTGTACTTGTGTCTTTCATCATGGCTACACCAACGATTCAAGTCTTTTTTGAAGGGATTTTCCAGTCACTAGTCTTTCTGTGTAGCGTAATCTTGTTGGAAGGTGTCTACAGCAGCAACAAGGTGATGGCTCATGTACTCTACAATCTTAGCTTGGAAATTCCTAACTGAGTTTGAGGGGGGAGTAATAGCTATACTAAGATGATGACATTAGTCAACTTGTAATTGGTTGAGTTAGTTGTGATTAGAGATTGTTAGAGGGTATTATAGACATTGTTGTTGTAAGAATGGTTTCTAGAAAAACATAGTGTATTAGTCATTTGACCTTAGTGTGAAATATCCAAAGTTTACAATTTCTTTGTTAAAGCTCTCTCTTCCCACCTATATCTTTCTTCTCAATTTCATAGCTTTAACACATATACTGAAAGTTGGGGTAAGGAATCATGAGACTCAGCTCGAAAGTTGGAGTGGATGAAACGTGAGCCAAGTGAATCAGCCATTCTTGCATATTCAATCTACTAAACTCCGTAGTTCGAATGCCCATACTTGAAAACCATACCGACGTTGCCAATGAACAATCACAAAGCACATGCTCCACCGTCTTTGGTTTCCCTCCACAAAACAGACAATCATCATTTTGAATAATTTTCCTCCTTGTTGGTAATTAAAATGCCTATTCTATCCGAAAAAACTGATGTTTCCTTGTTACTTCCCCGTCATTACCAAACATAGGAATGAAAATTTTCATTTTTGATCCCCTTGTAAATTCATTTCTACGAAGACATAAATTAACCACATTGAATAAAAAAGGACACTTCGACTTTTAACTCAGTATGACGGTTTTACCCTTTACATCGAGAGTAGACCACAAGGTATACCACAAAGAGCCTAACATCTATATGTGTACTGGCATTGGAGTCAGTTACATATCAAGGTGACCTTCGGACCCATAATAACCCAATCTTCCCACCCGTGCCATACCTGGCCCAAGATTGTAGGAAGTTGACTCTTCAAAGTCTTCATTGGGTGTCCAATGCTACGGTGTAGTAACCTTCCAAAGGCCTCCAACAAGACTTCAAGTAGCTGCTTGCAAAAATTGGTTTGCATCACACTAGTATAACATAACAGTCTACCTAGTATGGCCTACGACCTCCTCTCTCAGTTGCCTGCGAGGGTTCACTCCTACAAAAACTAATTTCAACAGAAAAATCGGTAATAACCACTTGTTATATTAGTTTCTCTCAACCTATTCTTTGACTTAGGCATCAGAGGTCCTTTGGTTGATACCCTCCCCTTTTTTCTTGGTGTTCGTTAATTAGGCTAACTGTGTTTCTTGTTTTGTAGGTGGGGTTTCGTCAATTCTACCTTGAACGAAATTTGTATCCACAATTTCTACATACCAAATGTAGCCTAATAGGAAAATAAGAGCATTACACATCACTCATCTTGGGTAGTGATTTCTACACAAGATTTTTCACCTCTTGCACATGTCTCTTAATTCTGCCTCTTGTTTTTTTTTTTTTTTTGATTTGTTCAATCTAATTTTTTTTTTATGCAAAGAAATTCATTAAAGTACGAAACCTCTAGTACAACCGTTTCCAATACAATCAAAATTAAAGGCATGAAGAGCAACATCAGGTAGACAGAAATCCCAATAATGAGGATTCAAAAGGGAGAGACCAAGGTGAGCTAAAGCATCCTCAACAAAGTTTGCCTCCCTGAAAATGTGCTTCCAGTCAACATGAATAAAAGACCCAGCTAGGATACGAATATCATTGATTATAGAGCTGACTCTCCAAGGAATCCCCTAGTGACCCTGCACAGCTTCAATGATGAGTTTAGAGTCCCCCTCCACCATCACTTTGGTGAAACCCTTGCGCCTAGCACACTGGAGCCCTTCTCGCAAACCCATCGCTTCTGCTACCGAAATAGTAATGCCATCAAGGTTAAGAGCCCCCGCCCCAATCACCTGTGAATTACTGTTACGGAGCACAAAGGCAGCAGCAACATGGTTGTTTGAAACTGAACCATCAAAATTGAGTTTAATCACATCAGGAGGATGCCATTTAATAAAGGAAGAGATAGGTAAAGCCTCCTTGGGGTCACACTTCCCATTAGCCTTGAGAAAAGGCGAACCAACACTACGGGCGATAAAAACACAACGTGCCTGGACCGGGGGCACACTTCTGACACCAAGTTATTTCTTTTTATCCAGATTTGTCAGCAGTTCAGAATTACTTTCTAAGATCAGAAAGACCGTCTTTGTCATTAGAACTTAAGGATTCCATCCAATCGAAAAAAATTATCATTAGTACTTATGTTGCCATTAAAACTACCAAAAGTTGAGCTCCAAACTTTAGTAGCAAAAACACAATTACAAAAGAGATGACATTAACACAATTACAAAAGAGATGACATTGATCTTTTTTGGCTGTATTACATAACAGACCAAACTTATCAATATTTTTAACAAAACGACTTAAGCGTTTTCTGGTTTGCAACCTTTCCTGAATCATAAGCCAAACAAACATTTTAACCTGAGGAGGAATAGTTAGCTTCCACATTTTCTTTAATAATGTAAGGCGATTACTAGAGTGATTGTTCTGATTTTGTAGCCAGGTAGCAGACTTAATGAAAAAGTTCCCATTATTGGTTAAACCCCAAAATTAACTTGTCTTTCGACTCCTATAGAGGGAGGGGAATGCGACAAATTTTTCTAATGATGTCATCATTAACTACAGTAGCTAATTTAATGCTACCCCAACTATTATAAACTATAAAGTTGCTTACTTTAAGATTCCAATCAATATTATTTCTATCATTCACGGGTCTTAAATGAAAAAGGGGGTAAGGAAAAACCCATTGATGGGTCTAGAATAGTATGTCTTCACCATTACCCACAATCCATCTCATTCCCTCATGAATGATGTTCCTATTAGAAACAATGCCTTTCCAAGCAAGTGACTAGTTTTGTTTAATCTTCGAATTTAAAAAATCGAACTTACGTAAGTATTTACTTTTGACTATTTTAGCCCACCAATTTTCTTTGTTGGTTAAAACTTTCCAACTTAATTTGGCTAAACAAGCATTGTTAAAATGATCAATCCATTTGATTCCTAAACCACCCTAATTCTTTGGAGAACAAACCTTTTTCCAGGCCATTGGTCTGAGTTTAGTATTTCTCCCCCAAAAGAAATCTCTGCATTCTTTATCAATTTTAGTTGTTACCCTACTGGGGCACTTAAAACAAGACATTACATGACTCGGCATCCCGGTGAGATTAGAATTAATAAGAGTTAGCCTCCCGGCCTTGGAAAGGGTTTGCCCTTTCCAACAGGCAAGTTTTTGCTTCACCCGTTTAATTAATTCTATCTCGTTAACCGGATTCTGCCATAAAACTATATTATGGATCCCTAAGTACTTCCCAATAGTGGTTTTATGTTGAATGCTCAAGATATTCACAATATTGTTCCTATCCTGGTTGATAGTATTATTCGAAAAATAAATAGAAGATTTATGAAAATTTACCTATTGACTTGCAACTGATGCAAACATCTTAAGGATTTGAAGGACATTTCTAGCCCCTTTAGGGGTAGCTCGGGCAAAAAGTAGACACATTTACAAAAAAAACTAGGTTTGAAATTCTAAATCCCTCAGGGAATGATAGGATTCCCACATGGGATTTAGGAGTAGAAGCCAAACGATTAAAATGTCTAATAAGCGGTTCCATACATAAAATGAAAATGTAAGGTGATAAGGGGTCACCCTGTCGTATGCCACGATTAGGATAGAAATAACCATGCGGAGAGGCATTAATTAAAATGGAGAAAGAAGTTAATGTAATGCATTCCATTATTAAGTTGATCCATTTCTCAATAAAACCAAAGCGAGTTAGAACATACCTTATGTAATCCCAATTTAAAAGGTCATAGGCTTTTTCCAAGTCCAATTTAACACCCATGGACCCGTCTTGCCTTTATTTACCTTGAAGCTGGAAAACAACTCATGGGCAATTAAGATATTACCATGAATGGAACGTCCCGGAGTAAAAGCACCTTGATTAGTAGAAATGCATAAGTCAAGCAAAGGCTTAAGCCCTTTAATAATAATTTTTGTTATAATTTTATAACTAACATTACAAAGACCAATGGGTCTATAATTGGACACAATTTCAGGATTATCCACTTTTGGGATTAAGGCAATATTTGTGTGATTAATAAACCTTAGGCTTGAATTATTTTGAAAGAAATATTTAATCATAGGAATAATAGTATCTTTAACCTCTTCCCAACAACCTTGGTAAAAAGCAGCACAAAGACCATCAGGTCCGGGTGCTTTTAACACACCAATGCTATTCACCGCTTCCCAAACTTCCTCATCTTAAATACATTCAAGTAGTTGTATATTATGTGTATGATCAATGCAAGGAGTTATGATATCAACCATTGTAGCCAATGTTTCTTGAGAAGGGGAACTATCACAAGAAAAACGCAGTTTAAATTCTTGCACAAAAACTTGCTCTAGACCTTCCCCATAATTCCACCAGAAACCAATACTATCTTTAACAGATTTTATTTCATTTCTTTTCTTACGGATAGAAGCCACCGTTTGAAAATATTTAGTATTTTTATCTCCCAATTGAAGCCACTTAACCTTAGCTTTTTGAGCCCACATAATTTCCTCTTCCAGTAAAACTCTATTAAGCTCACTTCTAATTTTAACCTCGTCCTCCATTCTTATAGAGCTATCTTGATCCCTCATAATTTTATTTTGAATATCACAGAGAGAGGTTAAAAGCTTATCTTTACGATCTTTGACATTACCAAAGGTCTCTTTGTTCCACTTCCTTGCCAAATACTTGAAAGTCCCTGCACAAGCAACAAACTTTTCTTGTGGCCTTGAAGTATTTGTACAAGCCCAAGCACTTTTGACAAAATTCCGAAAATTAGGATGACGTAATTACATAGCTTCAAACTTGAAGGAATAAGAGCCTTTTCTAACAGGGTTTACATTATTCGTAAGTAAGATGGGACTATGATCTGATCCAAAGATAGGAAAATTATGTAAAGAAAAGTCCCTCAACCACTGAGGATTAGCAACACCACGATCAAGTCTCTCATAAATCCTAGTGTTGTCACTATGACCATTGGTCTAAGTATAGGGAACACCGGAGGCAGTTAGGGAAATCAAGTCACCCCTATTTAGAAAATTAATGAAGTTATTCATGTAGGTAGTAGTATTAGAGCAGCCCCCAAGCTTTTCAGTGGAATCCACAATATTATTGAAGTCTCCAATTAAACACCAAGGATGGTTTGATGGTGTATGAGCTAAAATTTGATCCCAGAGATTAGCTTGTAAATGTTTCTGAGGATAAGCATAAACAAAGGTAATGAATTGCACCTTATCATTGTGCACAAAACTATATCTCTTAGCACTTAGTGGTACAAAAAAGGGCAGAAGATGAAAAATAAAATGTGTGCAAACCATATTCCTATCATTTAGACCATCTCCAACTCTTAGGTTAAAATCTAAGATTTTCATAATTTATTTTTATGAACATTTTAACCTAAAAAATATTAAGATTTTGAGAAAAGTTGAAAATTCAATAAACCGGCCCCATAAAACATGTATTTATATAGTTTTTTGGTGAATTTTGATTTAAATATTTTTTAATTGTTTTAACAGTTGAATTTAATTTTGGACCATTAGATCTTTTTTCTTTTTTATCGTTAGATTTAAACATAGGATTTAATGTACGTAAAAATTTAAAATTGCCCAAATTTTACTTCTTAACTCAAAACTTATTTAAGATCCAACCATTGAAAAATAATTGAGTTAGTTTAAATCCTAAATTTTGGTGGGCCAACCTTTTACCCCTGGCATAAATTATGGGTTAAATTTGCCCAAATTTTGGGTTTTAACCAATTTGGATTTTAAGCCAATACTTATTTTAAGCCCAACCATTGGAGAATGATTGGATTCGTTTAAAGCCTAAATTTTAAGTTTTAACCTAATAATTAAAGATCATCTTAATAGTATAAAAAATGAAATTAAAGGGTAAATTACACAAAATTACCTCAACTATGAGTCAAACGACACTGTCATACATTATCTTTTAAAAATGACAATGTCATACCTCATCTTACGAATTTGTGCCAATGTCAGACCTCCGTCTGTTTTTCTGTTAATTTCTCTGTTAAGTGCTGACGCGGCTAGAGGCGGGGCCCACTCACTAATCCAACTGGATTTAAAAATAATTAAATATATTTTTAATAATTAAAAATAAAATTATTTTTTTATATAAAATTGTGGGATCCACCTCTACAAACCCTTCCCCACCCCGTCCCCCCAACCTTCCTCCACCCGCCTCCCCTAATCTATCTCCCCCAACCTTCCTTCACCACCAAAACCAGAACCCACTTCCCCCCCGCCGCCCTCATCTGTTCATGTGCATCTTGGTTGACGGCGGAGGCGCCGAGGATGACACTGAAGATATAGATTGGGATTAAATGGAGGTGTCGAAGTCTGACTCTGTCCATGGAGAACCCCTGAACGTCTTCAAGAAACATAACAAAAGCACTTGTGGGAAAAGTAGCACTGCAAAATAGGTTTCGGGGGAACTCTGAAAACTGCGTTTTGGGAGGTTTGATGGGATTTTGGGTTTTGAGATTTGTAATGGGATTCTGGGTTTTAGGATTTTGGGGATGCAGGTTGCCTAGAGAGAGAGGAGAGAGAGAGAGAGGTGGATCCCACAATTTTATATAAAAAAAAATTTATTTTTAATTTTTTAATATTTAATTATTAAATTATTTTTAAATCCAGTTGGATTAGTGAGTGGGCCCCGTCTCTAGCCCCGTCAGCACTTAACGTAGAAATTAACAGAAAAAACTGACGGAGGTCTAACATTAGCACAAATTCGTAAGATGAGGTATGACATTGTCATTTTTAAAAGATGAGGTATGATAGTGTCGTTCGACCCATAGTTGAGGTAGTTTTGTATAATTTACCCTATTAAGGGCATGTTTACGTATCCGTAATCAGAATGAGAATGTGGAATTGAATTCCGATTACGGAGTACTTCCGGTGTTTACTAAACATAGAGGAATAAAAAAAGCAATGGGGCGCACACAAATTTTGGAATTCAATTCCTTTTATTGGTGGAATTGGATTCTCTAGTTATAGGTGGTAATCGAATTCCTGATTGTTTGGGCAATCGGAATGACACTTTTATTCCCTTTATGCCCTCACTTACTTTTTTTATTTCCAAGACTATCCTTTATAAACCCATTAAAGTATATAAAATATTTGATTTGGGACAAGGGCATTTTAGTAATCATACTGGTTTATATTCCGATTCTGCTGAATTAGTAAACAGCTTTATGGAATTCTATTCCGATTCCAGAACATTTAAGTAAACAGCTTCAACAGGAATCCGATTCCAACTCTTCTTTATTCCAACTCCTCTTCAATTCAAATCCTCCTATTTTCATTACCATTACGTAAACGCGCCACAAAAATAAAAGGTTTAACAGTTTAGAAAATAAAATCTGAGGTCTAAATGTTCATGTCACTTAATGCTAAAGCCACATCAAAAGCCTGCCAGGCGGAATCTTGTACACTTGGTACCACGTTCAATCGTTAACCCCAACCATACACGTGTAAGATCTTGGATACTAGGTCCCACATTGGACGTAATTGATTTCCAATCCAAATCTACCCTTGGTCAACCAAACCTTCTTCTCCTTTCTTTCAAACATAAAACCTCCGATTTGGTCCTACTTCTCTGTTTGGTCGGAGAAGCGAGCGGAGCAGAGCAGAGTGATCCGTTTTCAGACCGAACAGAACTGCGACAATGAACGCAGAGTCGGTGACATTGTTGTTAGTAAATCTGGCAAGTATTATGCAGAGAGCCGATGAGTCATTGCTGCCAGGGGTGTACAAAGAAGTTGGGGCGACTCTCCACACCGACCCGACTGGGTTGGGGTCGCTTACTCTGTTTAGATCCATCGTTCAATCTTCCTGCTACCCACTCGCTGCTTACCTCGCCATGCGTCACAACCGAGCCCGTGTCATTGCTCTTGGCGCCTTTCTTTGGGCTGCTGCCACCTTCCTTGTTGGCTTCTCTTCCACTTTCCTTCAGGTCTCCCTCTCCCTCTCTCTCATTGTTTTCATTTTTCAAATTTTTATATACAAGCGACGAACTAAAAAGGTGTTCATTTTCCTTCAAATATGAATATATTGTGAGATGGAATAGTTACTTTTGTCATCTTTGGCGGTTCGTTATTAGACAACCCATGTTTTGAATTGGCTCTGTGTTTTGCTTTGAGTTGTTGCTTCAATTGGAAATGGGGAATGCTGTTGCATGTATTGCCATATTATATTTTAGGGAAACTGTTGATTTCAATCTTCAGCTATGTTTCCACATTGTGTATGTGTGGAGAAAATCATCTAAGGCAGCTGATTTTCAGGTCTTGTTCAATGTAAGTCATACCGGAGCGTAATGCCATTGAAGAAGAAAATCGTTTGATGAGCCTGTCATGGATTGTTTTCAAGTCCATCATCATTTTAATCGTATGGTTCATTAGCAAGATCATTGCTAATGCTGTAAATTTCGAAGAAAAAGTAGATTGGCCTTACCAAGTTTGAAAAATTATAAAATTATGTGACTTTGTGTTGTTCTTGTGAGATTTTATTTTATTTTTTATACTACCAATTCACCCGTTGTAGATGAACAGAGAATATAAACATAACGTTGAAGTTGTGATTTATTTGGTTTCTTTTCTCTTCTCTTCTCTCGCTGTTTTAAGTCAGCGGTACGTATTATGACAGTGCCTGAAAATCCAGCTGTGTCTTACCATTTATTTATCTTATAGCAAAATCCTACTTTTGCTTGCGCCCATGACTGCCAAATCTCATTCTGTATACTTTCTTCATAAGTATGAAGCTAATCTAGGATGCTGCACCTGTGGAGATGGGAGGTTTGGGGAAGAGACCAGTTCATGTTTCAACATGAAGCTCATAGCTCTTGATACGAGATAATGAATCTTAAACTAACCACAAGTAAATAAGCTAAAAAACTGTCCAATAAGTTTGTAAGGTGTAATTCAGAACTGCAACGTTTTGAATCACTCAAAACTTTCAGCACGTGAAGGCTATTGTTTTGTTGGATTGCAAGATTACAATTCAACACTAAGTTGTCTGATTTGGTCAATTAGGTGGCTGTTTCAAGAGGTTTAAATGGAATTGGACTTGCCATTGTCACTCCTGCTATTCAGTCTCTTGTTGCCGACTCAACTGATGAGAGCAACCGTGGTACAGCATTTGGCTGGTTACAACTAACAGGAAACCTTGGCTCCATAATTGGCGGTCTTTGTTCTGTACTAATAGCGTCCACTTCGTTCATGGGCATACCTGGTTGGAGAATTGCATTCCATTTGGTTGGTCTCATTAGTGTCATAGTCGGTATATTGGTTCTCCTTTTTGCCAATGATCCGCACTACATAGAGAGCAGCGGTAGAGCTAAAGATGCAATTCCACATAAGCCTTTTTCATCAGAAATGAAAGATCTGGTTAAAGAAGCAAAGTCAGTTATTAGAATCCCATCTTTTCAAATTCTCATTGCTCAGGGTGTCTTTGGATCATTCCCCTGGTCAGGTTTGTCATTTGCTCCTTTGTGGTTAGAACTTATTGGTTTCTCGCACAAAGAAACGGCAGTTCTTTGGACCATATTTATTATTGGTGGATCACTTGGAAGTCTCTTTGGAGGAATCATGGGCGATACCCTTGCAAAACCCTTTCCCAATGCTGGGAGGATAGTTCTTTCCCAGATAAGTGCCGGTTCAGCCATTCCTTTTGCTGCTATTTTGCTACTGGTGTTGCCTGATGACCCAACAACAGGATTCTCACACGGGCTGGTCTTGTTCGTCATGGGATGGTTTACTTCCTGGAATGCTCCAGCAACTAACAAGTATGTATCCTTGACCCACTGTGTCCCTTTTTTCCTTTGCTTTAGAGTTACCATGACAGAGAATTTTCTTTTCTTACATTTTCCCCATGCTGTGGTGGGGATGAGAAGAGTAAAATTGCATTGAAGATTGGATTTGGTTTCTATTTCTAGGAGTTGCTAATAAAAAAAATTTCATACTAATCCTAGTGACCAGTTTATTCAGATGTGTTCTTGTTCACAAAACAATAAGATTATAAGAGGAGTCGATCCAGCTTTCTTCGAGTCTTGCTCATTAGAAACTTTCATTTGAATTTGTTTTTGTAATTAGGTCGGGGAGGTCCTTCATGTCAAATTCAAATTTGCTAACTCTTGAGTTAGTGAGAATTTTTCAGCATTTTAGAGTTCCATTCAAATCGTCTCAACTCATTTCGTTAGCCTTATTAGTTTGTGTATATCAATATGTATTTTCACTAGTTTCATAGGTACACTCTTTGAGTTATTGATAAATTTTACAATTAAATTTTCAAAAACTCTCTTGAGTTTCATAGGCTTTATCAGATATGGACACTCTTGAATTGACAGAAACATATGCATGATCTGTCAAGTAAAAACACATCCTTCACCCTCTTTGCATGACCAGTGCCGAAGAGTGAGGGTTGAGAAGCCATATTGACTAGAGTTACATTCCAATGCTGCATGGTCATGTTTTCAAGTGATCCTCGTGCAGTCAAAAACTAAATTACTGGTCACAAAAGTTCAGATACTTATACTTTCTTGGAACTCTTTCAACGTGCAAGCTGGTTCACAGTCCCATATTTGCTGAGATAGTTCCTGAGAGGTCTCGTACCAGTATATATGCTCTGGATCAATCATTCGAGTCCATCCTATCATCATTTGCTCCCCCGATAGTAGGACTTTTGGCGCAGCACGTTTATGGTTTTAAGCCAGTTCCTAAAGGATCATCAGATTCTGTAGAGTTTGAAACAGATAGAGAAAATGCTGCATCACTTGCCAAGGCGCTCTACACAGCAATGGGCATTCCGATGACACTCTGCGTTTTTATCTACTCCTTCCTTTACTGCACATACCCCAGAGACAGAGACCGGGCTAGAATGCAAGCATTAGCAGAATCTGAAATGCAGCAGCTCGAAACGAATTGTTCCCCTTCACGAGGAGAATACTCTGAAGTTCATGTTTCGGAATCAAAAATACCGAATGGAAATGAAAAAAGCGAAATTGACATCGAATATGGATTAGAGGAGGTCATTGACTTGGATGATAATGATGAGAAGTCCCTGCTTTCCGATCAACAAACGTTCTCGAATCTGAGAGAATAGGGGATGTACAAAGCAGAAGCTGAATTTTGTTAACTGGTTTCATGTAAACCAAATCAAGTGCAGAAAATTTGCATGCTTGGGTAAAGATCGGATGCTCATGAAATCTTTTTTAAGTTAAAAACTAGAATGTTTGTCATACCACATTTTATTATTTGTTACTAACACACTCAATAGTTTATTTTGAGGGTTTCCACTGATTTTAGAGCAACAATTTCAAAGGTTACCGGTTAATTGTTGTTATAATCGCAACTGTTCATTCTTGTAATAGATATAACCTCTTTAATTACTTGATGGAGTTTATTTAAGCTCTCTTTAATAGAATTGTTAAGGCAGTCATATAACTTATATTATACGGTCAAAGGGTCCTTACTGTTCACTTATCGAGGTATGCCTATTATTTCAAGGCAAACCAAAAAAAAAACTTACTTCCAACTGTTGGTTAGAGTTTTGGGTTTTTTTTCTCTTTTACACACACACACACTAACACACTAGCCTTCATGCATGTGTTCATCCACGTGCAAAAGGTATTTTTTGAATCACGGCGTGTTACGTGCGACTTACACATTTTAAATGTATTTATATGCGTAAATTGACAAAAGAAAAGTCAAATATTTGAAGTTAATGAATAATCTTAGATCATGCTAGAAGAAACCCCGTATAAACTAATTAAAGCAAATGAATTCACATAATAAAATCGGTCTCTATAGAATTTACATTAAGAATAGAGAAAATAATATTTAATAAGCAATTCATTGAATCATATTATTGCTAACCCATTAAGATGTTTTGAACGTGTTTAAAAATAGAGAAAATAATATTTAATAAACAACTGATTGAATCACATTATTGTTAGCCCATTGTGAGGCTAAGTCCACCCCCTCTCCCTTAGTTTAGATAATATCGTTTGTTAAAAAAAAAAAAACAATCACTTGACAACTAATTTAATCACATTATTATCCGCGTGCGAAAGACTTTTTTTATAACCGGCATTGCACACCTCTTAAGATGTTTTGAACGCGTTTAAAACTAGAGAAATTGAATCACATTATGGCTAGCCTATTGTGAGGTACTAATTTAATAAAAAAAAAAGCACAAAAAGATTCATAATTAAAAAAAAAAAGCATTGTTAAAATGACGAAAATGCCCTTGCCTTATTTGATGCGTTATTTTGGGATGCCTTTGAAATTTTTTGTCTTGGGGGCGTTTTTGTTGAAGCTTGATGACTCCAAAAGCACTATTCATCTTTTGTGTTGGCTTTATATATACAAGCCTTCATGCACGCGCTCACGTGCGTGCATAAGGCACTTTTTGAATCACGTTATGCTACGCACGATTTACATGTTTTAAATCATGTTAGAGGAAAATAATATTTAATAAACAATTGATTGAATCATATTATTGCTAGCTCATTGTGATATTAAGCCCACCCCTCCCTCTTAGTGTAGATAATATCGTTTGTTAATAAAAAAAAAATCATTTGACAACTAATTTAATCACATTATTATCCGCGTGCGAAAGATCTTTTTTATAACTAGCATTACACGCCTCTTAAGATGTTTTGAAAGTGTTTAAAAATAGAGAAAATAATATTTAATAAACAACCGATTGAACTACATTATTGCTAGCCCATTGTGATGCTACGCACGACTTACACGTTTTATATCATGTGAGAAGAAAAATCAAATATTTGAAGTAATTGAATAATCTTATATCATGCTAGAAGAAACCCCTCATAAACCAATTAAAACAGTTGAATTCACATAATAAAATCAGTCTCTATAGAATTTACAATAAGAATAGAGAAAATAATATTTAATAAACAATCGATTGAATCACATTATTATTAGCTCATTGTGAGGCAAAGCCCACCCCTACCCCCTTAGTGTAGATAATATCGTTTGTTAAAAAAAAAATCATTTGACAACTAATTTAATCACATTATTATCCGCGTGCGAAAGACTTTTTTTATAACCAGCATTACAGGTCTCTTAAGATGTTTTGAACGTGTTTAAAATAGAGAGAATAACCTTCATGCACGCGCGTGAGAAGGCATTTTTTGAATCACGGCATGCTACGCGCAACTTACACGTTTTAAATTATGTTAGAAGAAAAGTCAAATATTTGAAGTAATTGAATAATCTTAAATCATGCTAGAAGAAACCCATCATAAACCAATTAAAGTAGCTAAATTCACGTAATAAAGTCAATTTCTATAGAATTTACATTAAGAATAGAGAAAATAATATTTAATAAACAATTGATTGAATCACATTATTGTTAGCCCATTATGAGGCAAAGCCCACCCCCTCCCCTTTAGTGTAGATAATATTGTTTCTTAAAAAAAAATCATTTGACAACTAATTTAATCACATTATTATACGCGTGCGAAAGACTTTTTTATAATCGGCATTACAGGTCTCTTAAGACGTTTTGAACGTGTTTAAAATAGAGAGAATAATATTTAATAAACAACGAATTGGATCACATTATTGCTAGCTCATTATGAGACTAAGCGCATCTCCTTCCCTCTTAGTATAGAAAATATCGTTTGTTGCAAACAAAAAAAAAATCATTTGACAACTAATTTAATCACATTATTATCCGCGTGCGAATAACCTTTTTTATAACCGGCATTACACGCCTCTTAAGATGTTTTGAATGTGTTTAAAAATAGAGAAAATAATATTTAATAAACAACCTATTGAATCACATTATTGCTAACCCATTGTGAGGTTAAGCTGTCACGCCCCGACCCGCGAATAAAAACTATTCACGAGTTAGGGTGTGAGCCATATCTTAGCTATAGAAATAGATTCTACAACCAAGATATGGTGGAAAATAAAATAAAATTATAACAATTACACCATACATCATATAACGAATCGTACATAATAAAGGCTTGAGTTTACCACATATAATTTATTGAATAAGCAGCGGAAATAAAATATTAGTATACAAAATTAATTCATAACAAAAGTACCAACTAAAAATAATAATTGAATGATTAGCTCTTGCAAATACATATAATGTATGCGATGAGATGCATGAATGTACTCACTCCCTTCTAATCCCGTCAACACATACCTAAGGCACCCAAGCCTGCACGTCCCATACCATGCTTATACCACTTGGCTCCGAGTACGTTAGAATATGAGTTAACTCCCATTCATCCCTTAATCCTAATTTTTGTAATTAAAATCTCAGTTTCCACTTTATTAAACAAGCACTTTCCTCGACGCCCAATTGTATACTCAAGCCCTGCACCCTACGCCTAACATATACAAGATTTTATTATTTTATATTCAGGGCAAACTTCAGCCCTTGAATATCCTCACAACTCAAACACTTTACAAACTCAACTTTCTTACTTTGCAAAGCATATGTATATGTCATGCTCATATATATATATATATATATATGTCTATACTCACATTTTATCTAACAAGCCTGCAAGCTTCAACATAATCAATTTGATTAGTAACAAGAGTAATATAATATTAATAACAAAGTAATTTTTCGTATACTTTATGGTTGCATCTAAACTCCTCGTTAGACTGCCTACGTACCCTTAATAGGGATCAAGCCATTCGTAGTTCATATTCACAAATGATTTTAACATAAGTAATCATGGTAATAACCATATTACATATTCAAGGCGCTCTCTAACTAATGTAGGCCCACTAAACTTCATTTAGTCTCCCGTAGTAATTATTTTAGTATCTAAAACGTTTCAAGACATGTTGACCAAAAGTCAACTATCGGTCAATGGTAAGGTCCACAACTCTACATAATTTGATCCGGAAGATTCGCACATCGGATTTCGGATCCGTAACTTCCTAAGGTTCTCATATACTCATAGAACATCATACTAAAATATCACCATAATCTGACGGTCGGATCTCCGCCAATCACAATTTCCAGTGGCGGTTAACATTTTATTTTATGAACTTACAAACCCAATTCGGGAAGATCCGTACGTTTCTCAATCCGTAAGTTCCTAGTGTCTTCAAATATTATGTACTATAATGTATTAAAGTTTGGTGATGATCCAACGGTCGGATCGTCAATTCATGCAAGGACCCCGTGACGGCCAACTAGGTGGTCAACTACGAAACTACATTAAAGCATCGCAATTTCACTAAACGGATGTTACATATGGAATCGGGGCTTCAAAATTAGCCTAAGATAGTCAGGTGGGGTCTCGGCCCACGCGCTGCCACACGCGCCGCTGTGCGTGGTGGCTGGCCACCACGGTTTGTCGAAAAATTCCACTATTTATAAAAATTCTCAAAGAGAGGAACAACTTTCATACCTGCCACGAAGTCCAAAAGTGGACGGAAGATGGTCAATTTTGCCCACAAAGCTAGTGGGTGCCTAAAGCTTCCCGAAGTCGATTCGTCGTCTACGGTGGTCCAACGGGGTCAAGGCTGGTTGGGATTTTCTCCTGGGATGATGGGCTACAAAGCCCAAGTGGTGGCATCAGCCATCGCTTTTCCGATTCGCCGAAAAATTGAAAAGAGTGGCCGGAGCACTGTTTATTTTCATCGACTTTTGTGGCCTCAAACCGCCACATAGCATGGTTAATCAAGGTGGTTCTTGGGTGGGTTTTGTAGAGGGGAATGAGAGCTTCAAGATGGTGGTGGTGGTGTCGAAAAACTCCACCGGAGTTGGCCGAAATCGGCCTTGGAAAATGGGTGGTCGCGGTGGGTGTTTCTCACGAGAAAGCTGGGAGCTTCCCTTTCTTTCTTTCTTTTTTTCTTTTCTTCCCCCCTCCCTTTCTGATTGGTCCTTAGTCCCTTTTTATTTATTTTTTGTTGGTCAGTCTTCCCACAAGGTGGGAGTTTAACAATTATTTAAAACTAAGTTTTAAATAACCAATTCAAACTAAATAATACCTCTAAGTACATATAAACATGAAATACTACTAACTAGTTTTTTGAAATAATTTGAAGTAAAAAGGATTTTTACATTGAAACTATTTTACATATCAAAAATAGGTTCTTGTACATAAAAATAATTACCCACCTACATACATATATACATATAACCATTTTTTTTTTTTAAATACGGGGTATTACATAAGCCCACGCCCCCTCTCCCTCTCTTTAGTGTAAATAATATCGTTTGTTAAAAAAAAAACAATCATTTGATAACTAATTTAATCACATTATTATCCACATGCGAATGACCTTTTTTATAACCAGCATTACACGCATTTTAAGATGTTCTGAACGTGTTTAAAAATAGAGAAATTGAATCACATTATTGCTAGCCTATTGTGAGGTACTAATTAAAAAAAAAACAAAAACAAAAACAAACAAACAAACGAACAAACAAACCACAAAATAATTAATTATTAAAAAAAATACTATTAAAATGATGAAAATTCCCTTGCCATATTTGATGCACTATTTTGGGATGCCTTTGAAGTTTTTTGTTTTGGGGGCATTTTGTCCAATTTTTTTTGTTGAAGCCTTATGACACCAAAACACTATTCACCTTTTGTGTTGGCTTTATATATACTAGCCTTCATGCACGTGCTCACGCGGGTGCATAATGCATTTTTTGAATCACGGCCTACTACACGCAACTTACACATTTTAAATGTATTTATATGCGTAAATTGATAAAAGGAAAGTCAAATATTTAAAGTAAATGAATAATCTTAGATTATGCTAGAAGAAACCTCTCATAAACCAATTAAAGCAGCTGAATTCACATAATAAAATCAGTCTCTATAGAATTTGTGACAGCCCGTCCCTGATTTTAAGAGTTTTTAAAGTTTTAATAAAAGATTTTACAAAAATGCCCTTTGAGGCACGCGCATTGTTCGAGGTTAACCGTTGTGTCGTGCCATCTAAGATTTGTTTTCTTGACATATCCTCGTAGTACTCGTCGCTACGGACGCGTGGGCGCAAGCGGTTCGTGATTTGGAATTATATCGAAAAAGATATTAAAGTTTGAAGTTTGGGCATTTTAGGAATTATAATAATAAAATATGGAATTTCTTTTATGAAAATGGACGGCCCAGATTTAATGAAGAAATTAATGGATGGTTGGGATTGGAAGAAATGAGTTTTTGTGTGTGTGTGTGTGTGTGTGACTGGCGGAAGAGAAAAGAAGAAGAAGAAGATTGGGCAAAAACTGCCCAACCAGAGGAAGAAGAGGAGAGCTTCGGGAGAGAAAGGAGAGAGCTGGCAAATGGGGAGAGGAGAGAGGAAGAAGCCCAGCCAATCGGAACAGGGAAAGAAGGAAAGGAGGGAGAGTGTGGCGCGGGGGATCGGCCGGATCCCCTTGGCCCGTTTTCGGACCCGGTCGGCACCCGTGTCCATTTTCGTCGATTTCCACCCGTTTTTCCGGCGAATTGCTTCAAGAAACCTCATGGGAGACACTCTAGAACCCTTCCTCTATCCATTCCATCTCAAATTTGGAGAGAATGGGTCTTGAAAATTAGAAGAAACCGTGCAAAAGGGGGCGCACGGGTTGGCTCCCTTTCCGTCAAGATGTGAAGCAATTTCTTCCAATTACCACCACCCATGGCATCCTCTTGAGGCCTAGAACAAAGCCCAGGCAGTGGTTGAAGCGTTGGAACAAGTTTGGAGGTCGAATTGGAGCACACCAAATTCAAGGGTTTCGTACGGGTTTGCTGAAATTGGAGCCTTTCCAGGACGAATTGGCCTTGGTCGCAGGTATGAAAGTTGTTCTACTCTTTGAGATCTTCAATTCTGCAAATTTTGGTAATTTTTGGATAAAGTTGAATTTTCTGGCAAGCCGGGGCGGCCGACCGCCACCCACGGCGGCGCGTGCGGCGGCGCGTGGCCAGTGGGCTGCCAATGTTATTTTTAAGCTATATTGGATGTCCTGAGTTCAGTTTTGATAGTGGCTTAACGTTTGATGATCATTCGAACCTAAATTCGTTACGATGCATGGTTAGGCCAAAAGATGAATCGACGATCCAACCGTCGGATCGTCACCAAACTTTGACACATTGTAATACGTAATATTTGAGGATTATAGGAACTTACAGATCGAGAATCCGATTTACGGATCTCCCGAAATTGGAGTTGTAAGTTCATAAAATATAATGTTAGTCGTCACTTAGTTTTGGCAATTGACGGAGATCCGACCGTTGGATGGTAATGAAATTTTAGGATGTTGTTCTAGAGATTTTTGTGGACCTCTGGAAGTTACGGATTGGAAATCTGAGTTGCAGATCTTCCGGATCAAACTACATAGTGACGTGTTTTATATAAGTTTATATTCTATCGATATGATTCTGAGGCATGATTTGATGATTGTTCTAGGCGCCGATCGTCATGACGCCTTGATGGGTTGTGCTAGGGAGTTGTAGGGCGAACTCCAGGTGAGTGGGCAGTTATTTTCCGTATATACCTATATAAATGAATTTTGCCCAGAAAATCAGTTTAAATGAAATGTGTTATGAATGCGATATGAAATGCCATGCAAAGTATCTATATGTTTAATTCTGCATTATTGATTGTTTATATTAATGTCGGTGCTGAGGACGCCCAGGTAAGTGGCAGGTAAGTTTATATGCTAGTTATTGAGAACGAATGATGAAATGTGATGTGATGTGATATGATTAGAGCTCATAGACCTGCACACTGATATTAGTGCTCACGCCCAGAGAGGGGCTCAGTCTTTCACGTGTTGTTCACCTCCCGCACCGCATGCTCGCCTTGGATCCAAGTTAGGTGCTCAGTCCTGTCGAATAGGCCACTATAGGTGGGTTCGACTCGTAGGTGACCCGCGATTTATCGCTCAGTCTTCACGTGATTGTAGCACTAGAGCATATTAGTTTATTATCAGTGATGTTGTGCAGACCACTAGAGGTGGTATTGATGTGTGTGCAGGGTATATATATGATTTGATTATGATGATATTGAGATATATGAGTTGTTGAGTATGATATGAGCTATATACAGCCGAGGGCTGAGATGATATCTGATGATTTAATCACATTCACATGATGCTTCGGCATTCAGTTGATACTTTGGCATGGCATATGCATACTTTCATACATACTTGTTTTACAGCGGTTTTTGAGAAAGATATATATATGAGTATATACATTATTTCTGGGAAAATTATACAGGATTTACGGCGAGGGGCTATTACTTTTGAAAGGAAAGGTTTTGAAAAGAATTGTTTTACTGACCCACTCAGTTTTATGTTTTTCGCCCCTCCAGGTTCGAGATAGAGCAGAGCTTTGGTGGCCACGAGGAAACTCAACGGTGTTCTGACAGAATTGAACAAATGTAGGTTTCACCTTCGGGTGTTATATCTTAGTATTTGTATCTTTAAAGCTTCCGAACTGTGTAAATGGTTACGTCACTCTCACGTGACGGCCAGCATGCCTTCCTTCGGGACGGGGTGTGTCAGAATTTACATTAAGAATAGAGAAAATAATATTTAATAAACAATTGATTGAATCATATTATTGCTAGCCCATTGTGAGGCTAAGCCCACCCCCTTCTTCTTAGTGTAGATAATATTGTTTTAAAAAATAAAATCATTTGACAACTAATTTAATCACATTATTATCCGCGTGCGAAAGACCTTTTTTATAACTAGCATTACACGTCTCTTAAGATGTTTTGAACGTATTTAAGAATAGAGAAAATAATATTTAATAAATAACTGATTGAATCACATTATTGCTAGCCCATTGTGAGGCTAAGCCCACCCCTCTCTCCCTCTCTTTAGTGTAGATAATATCGTTTGTTAAAAAAAACAATCATTTGATAACTAATTTAATCACATTATTATCCACGTGCGAATGACCTTTTTTATAACCGGCATTACACGCTTCTTAAGATGTTTTGAACTTGTTTAAAAATAGAGAAATTGAATCACATTATTGCTAGCCTATTGTGAGGTACTAATTTAAAAAAACAAAAAAAACAAAAAAACAAAAAAACAAACAAACAAACAAACCACAAAAAAATTAATCATTAAAAAAATACTATTAAAATGACAAAAATGCCCTTGCCATATTTGATGCATTATTTTGGGATGACTTTGAAGTTTTGTTTTGAGGACATTTTTGTCCAATTCATTTTGTTGAAGCCCATGACATCAAAAAATACTATTCACCTTTATTGTTGGCTTTACATATAGAAGATATATATATATATATATATATATATATATATATATATATATATATATATATATATTTAGATAAAGAGTGGGAGTAATAAAAAATTTGTATTGAACTCGCTATTTATAAGATTGAATCTATACTTCTAATTTAGAAGTGAAGTAGAATATTATTATATCGTAATACTGATTAGTTGAATTTTGATTAGACATAATAGTTTGTGCTATTGCAATTCGTAAGCGGATTTCATTATTTAGATCGAATTCTAGAGACTCAAGGGCCCACTTCATCCAAATTAAAACAATCATGACCGCTGGTTCTTTGCTAGCTATTCATCAATCTTAGGGGTCTTCCTTCCTAGGAAATTCTAGAGTAGATTCATCCATTACGAATTCGAATAATTTAATAGGTGATTCTAAAGTACTTTAAATGCAATTTATATTATATATAGACACACATACGCTAATATATGAAATATTTTGTCACACATTGATGACAGACTAATTCGCTTTTATATGTTGTCTTAATACCACATGAAACGGTGACATACTTTTGACCATTGAGTCAAACGGTACGCAAAAACAGAGCAAATGTTCCCAATGAATGAATGCATTTGTGAGAGTTTGAACTAGAGTTTGGAGTTCTAAATCTTTGCTCGCTTTGCACTAGACAAACCGAAAAATTGCAATTATAGTATACATTGATATAGTGACCTTTCTTTTGTGTGGGAGGGGGAGGGAGAGG
Source organism: Heteromeles arbutifolia (assembly GCA_024362995.1). Lineage (NCBI taxonomy): Eukaryota > Viridiplantae > Streptophyta > Magnoliopsida > Rosales > Rosaceae > Heteromeles > Heteromeles arbutifolia. The sequence continues at coordinate 7,741,619 of JANCRC010000015.1, forward strand.
AAGAAGTTGAAGTGTGCGTGGGTGTGTGCAGGGAATTGAAACTGAGGGTAGGGTCATAGCTGAGTCAGTGGCCATGATTAATATGGGCTCAGGGAATTGGAATCATGAAGGGGGGAGCAGCCATGATGGAACAAAGGACGGTTGCATTTGGCAAAGGCCCCCACACTATGCCTGTCTTTGTGCTTGTGCAGTGCATATTCTCGATGTCAATGGGCGTCTCTGCCCTTCTTTCTGTGTATTTCTCTGAGCTTTTCACTGGGGGGCAGACAATTGACAAATCTAATCAAATGGCAAATGGGTGCACACCAAGCTATCTAAAAGCAGTGCCTGCCCTGCCTGCCTCCTTGGCCTTCAACCCTTTGTTGCATGCCGGCAGTGCATCACCCGCGTGTGCTGCTCTCTCCTACGCCTACATCTCATTGTGTTTTTTCTGGCCAAAGCTTGAGGCATAATTGCCACTTACTCAACTAATATATTGATATTTTCTCTTGCCGGACTAGTGTAGATATCGAAATTTCGGTGAAATGAATGCTCACCAACACATTAAAATTTCGACATGCTAAGGCATACGTGACATGCGCCATGTGTCTCACAAATCGTATACATAAATGTGACTCATCAAAATCGGACGAGTTATACACGTCAACACTTGGCGGAAATGAATTATTTGATTTTAATTTAATTAAATCAAATATTAATTTATGTAGTCAAATCACGAACCGGCCCACAAATCGAGTCTTGGTTCTTTCGTCAATCAATCAAGCCCACAATCAAGGTTAAATTCATCTGCAGTCAAGGCTTAGAGAGTCTATAAATAGGAGGCTCCAAGACAAAGAAAATGAACTAGAAATCATTCAAACACTCAGACGCTGCCAAAGCTCAAGCACCCAAACCCCTAAAACACTTACAAGAATTCAGAAAGATCTCTACGTTCTTCACCAAACCTTCGAAGAATCATCAAGCACTACTACTTGTGTTGATCCTTCAAATCGCCAAGAGCCAAAACCTCGTGGCAACCGTTCATCCGAGATCAAGTCATCGCGACCTTTGGATCAACAACCTACACATCTACACATCTTTCGGAGATCGAATAAGAGGAAACTTGTAAATAGAGATTGTAACCCTACAAATTCATTAATACAAATATTCTTTGTACATGTGTTCTTGTTTCATTTGCTACAGGATTTTCGTGTTTACAATTGGTTATTATGTTTTATGACTATGAATTTGGCCATATCAAGGTGTATTTCATCCATTTCTCGATCTGGGTAATCTAAACTACAGATAAATTAACACATTTTTCTGGTTAACTTGGTTAGACCCAAATACGTAGTATTTCATCCATTTCTCAAAAAAGTGTGTATTAGAGGTCAAGTGTTAGGAAGGATATCTTTGTTTAATGTCTTTATTAGAGGTCAAGTGAGCATTCTACATTCCAAGTTTGAGGACCAAGAGTTGTGTTTAAAGCTAGAGTATTAATCAGGCCCATAACATTTCAACTGCCATCTTTACCATAATTACTTAGCTATTATTATGGGATAAAGGAAGCCATAAAAGGCCAATTATTTTCGTTGTTCTTATTCTGGATGCTCGTGGGAATGAACAAATGTTTGTGTTTTACTTTAAGGACGAGGTAATGCTAGGGAGACTATCAATTTAAATTATATATAGTTAACTATATGACGTGATTATTAATGATTAGATTATCACTTTAGTGTTTATTAACGTGCTTATTTTTATTGGTGACACATCACATAATTTGCAAATTTGATATAAAAAATTGGCTACCTAACATCACTTTTAAAGAAAACACCTTAATAGTAGGTAACTTATAATACTTTTGACATCATGATGAGGCATCATCAAACAAACAACTTAAATGCTCTACACGAAAACCCATGCTCTACGCGATGCTCTTCTCACACTCTTGAGAAAAGAAAAAAACTAACTATCCTAACCTTTCCGCTAACACATCTTCAGTTCTGGATAAGTGAACAACACTGAAGCCATAGAACTAGATGATTTAGAAGCATCTTTAGTTTGGACAAGTGAACAACACTTCTCATGGTTGGTTGGTTATCTATCCAAATCTCGGCCGGTGGAGAGTTTCTAACTTTTTCACCAAATAGGTCACTTCATTAGCCTTCCAGCGAAGTGAAGTGTTCTACGATTGGTTATTCTCAGGTGAATTTTGCAGTTCGGCATGCAGACAGTCAAACCACGATCACTATAAAAACGCACACCTCTTTTGCCTACATGTACCCCTACAGCCTGATACCAATTCGGCGCACCTATATTCTCACGAATATAGTCGAGGCAGCCAAACCTGGTGCAAGAAATCCAAACTTCACGATGATCTGGGCAACCTTGTTTTCAGGTTCTAGAACCCAAGGCCGATATGTGTTCCTTCCTCGGCCGTAATTGCTCAAGTGCATAAGTCAGCAACACATTCAACACCACCCCCACCATCATATCTATTCTACCTGTCAAACCGAGATCGGTTGCGAGTTGGTATGCCCACATTCATAAGAAGGACATAGTTAGCTCATATTTACTCGGCTTGCGTGCCACGTAGGCATTGCAATTTCAAGGGTCGACAAAAACTTCATTGAGAATCATCAATAACTTACATAAGACATGCATGCCAAATGGGGTATCGGAGTAAACCTCACCGAAGAAAATCACATGATAAATCCTTGGAGAAGGAAGAAGAGACCAAACATGACAAAAGAAACACCACAACTCTATAGTTTATATTCACCAAAATACTATAAAATATACCAGCCATTGAGAACTCACCTCCAACCAAGGAAGATAACATTCACGAAAACTAAAGCATGCGAACCAGAGAACTACCATAAAGGTACCATGACAAAAATATCACATCACCTTCTAATGATTTTGTGATCGTCGGAAGTATTGTTATGAGTCACTTCTAACAACCTTTGGCACTACTCATAACCTTTACCAAGTGTACAAAAACCAAAACAACAATCTCATATATAAACAACAACAACAATAACTACTTTAAGATCCACGATTGAGCAGTAAGTTATAGCCATTGAAAGACCGGGCACAACTGGACAAAGGTTCTCCTCAACATAACAAAAGAGCAACAACAACCAAAGGTAAAGATGATTAAAAAATAATAATAACAAATAGAGGGAGAGAGGAAAGTGACCAAGAGGGTGTTTATTCTATTTTTCCACCACTCTATATATTTCCACCCTCCATTAAAGCTAACAAAAAAAAAATTATAATCCGCTATTCTTATAATCCATTATCACTAACGTAATGTAGGACAAGAATCTCCATATTTTACATACAATAAATAAATAAAAATGAAATGATGTATAATGAATTTATTCGAAAATATAAATTAGGGTGGAATTCCCTTCGCGTAAGGGTTTTCTTTTTCTCTAGTAGAGTCTTTGGGTTCTCGAGAAATTCAACTCCCTTTCTACTGCAAGTTCTACAGATGGTGGAACGCTCTATGGAAAGGTCTGCTTAAGTTTGGTTTTGTGATTGTTTGCCTTTGTCAAATTATGGACGACGTTGTTCACTCTTTTTTCTCGTAGTTTGGCTTAACGGAGGATGATGAGTGTGAAGTTGTGATTCAAGATGACTCTCAAGTTCATATTTCAAACTTCTTGCTGGTGGGCAAGTTTCTGGCTCATAAGAATTATAACAAGGAGGCATGCATGTCCTTCTTAAAAAACCTATAACGCCCTAGAGCCTATGTCTCCATTCATTCACTAAAATGAGACAAATTTCTCTTTGCTTTCCAGTCTGATAAAGATCGCACTACTGTACTCAACGGCAGCCTATGAAATTCTAAGATGTTGTTGATCTTTGCTCCTGTTCAGGATGAAGACATACCTCAACAAATCATGTTGCAGAGTCTAGCTTTTTGGGTTCAAGCCTTTGGTATTCCCCTAACTTATATGACTACTGAAATGGGCAAGATCATTGGGCAATCATTGGGTGTTGTCATGAAAGTTGATCAAAATAGAATTAGGGACTATTTGGGTGATTATCTCTGCATCAAAGTTGAACTTAATGTGTTTCAACCTCTATGTAGGATTCTCAAAGTTCATCTTCCCAATGGGATTAGGGTGGATGTAGATCTTCTGTACAAAAGGCTTCATGCCTACTGTTTTCTATACGGGTGTTTTGACCATGTTGACCTTGGTTGTCAGCAATATACTGGTGGAGTCATCGATACTGCCATAGCCTTGTATGGATCTTGGCTTCAAGCCGAGGCTAAATGTCCAAGCCGTCGTAACCTCTGTGGGCGTCAATTGAGCCTGGGTGAAGAGGTTTGTGTTATGGATTCCAATGAGGAGCAGCCACTGGAGAATGGCCCATCTCCAAGTCCTGGAGTAATGAGTGATCCTTGGCTAGGTTGATGGATTTGGAAACCTCGCTTGATTGTAGGAATGATGCGCCAATCTTGTTCCATGAACCTCGGGATTTGGCTCAAAAATATGAGAGTTTGATTGAGGAAAATCTCCGAGTTAACTTGGAGCCTTTGATACCTGATTTAAATTTTGCCATTTTATTCCTAAATTCCTGGTATGTTTGATTCAGCTCCATTAGATTTTATAGACCATCCTGAGTTAATACATGCGACTGACCTAGTGTTACCAGGCGAAAGTTGGAATGAGCCTAATAATTTTACTGAGCCCACTAGCTCAAATGTGGACAGGCTCGATTAATGTCTCCAACTCATATCCATTTAAATTGAGTCCCATCATCCGCAGATGTTGGGTTCTTCAGTTAGGGTTTCTGCTTCTCGATCACGATTTGCTGGGCGTGAAGGTTATGGCAGACGCCAGAGTTCCAGTTCACAGCGGCCTGCATCTCCATCGGATCAAGCTGGAGGTAAACGTGGTTGAGATTCTCCTATGGCAAATGGCTTGGTGCACCCAAAACGACCCGCATCTTGCAAGTTGCTTCTCCTGCTCCAAAATCATCAATGACAGCTGTGTCGGGATAGCCCCACCGGTCACCATGAATTGTGTTGCCTGGAACTACCTCGGTCTAGGGAATGACCCAGTAGTTTAAGTGCTGAAAATTTTTGTTTCCCAACAGGTTCCCCAAATTCTCTTTCTCAATGAGACCAAGTGTGATGCAAAAAGAATTTCTTTCCTTAAATTTCATCTTAGTTTCAGTTTTTGCTTTTATGTTCCTAGTAATGGTCGATCAGGTGGTATTGTGATCTTTTGGGATGATGTTGTGCCTCTCCAAATTCTTAGCTCTTCGGCGCATCACATTGATGCAGAAATTAGAGCCGTTAGTGACTTTCTTCACTGGCGACTTACCGGGTTCTATGGATATGTTGCTACCTCTGAACAACATAACTCTTGCGATCTAATGCGACATTTACATTCCCTAAGTACTCTCCCATGGTTGATTTTTGGTGACTTTAATGAGGTTTTGCTGGCTTTTGAGAAAACATAGGGAGGGTCCGTAACATTGTCTAAATGCAGGGTTATTATGTGGTGGGTGCCTGTAATTTGGGTGATTTGGGATTTTCACGGTGATGTGTTCACGTGGGCAAATTTGATTACTAAATGTTGGCTGGATCAGTGTTTAGCTAACTCGGATTGGGGGCATATTTTCAAGCACTCGCAGGTCCTCCATCTTGCTCATCTCACCTCGGATCACATTCCTATTTTACTCCAAGTCCGATAAGGCCCTGTGCAGATTTGAAGCAAGCATAAACAATTTGGTTTTAAAGAGGCTTGGCTCTAACATAAGGATTGCTTTCAAGTGGTTTCCTCTGGTTGGTCTAAATCAATCTAAAGAAAACCATCATTTCGTGTTTGCGAGAAGATCAAAGCAACTCGTATTGAAGGTTTTCTTCCAACGCCTTTTGGATTTAGTGGAATGGGACCTTGGGAGTCATCTGCACAGTAAGCTTGAATCTCTGCTGTCCCAAGAGGTGTCTCATTGGAAACAGTGTTCTAAAGTGGCTTGGTTGCGCGATAAGGATCGTAACACTCAATACTTCCACCAAAAGGCTTCGAATCGTCATCGAAAAAATTGCATAAAAGGCATTTTCGATGCTAATGGTATCTAGCAAATGAATTCTGGGGACATTGAACAAGTGATAGTTGAGTATTTCTCCTCTATGTTTTCTTCTAATGGTGAGTCTTCATGTTATGAGATCTTGGTTTCAATCCATGGGCGAGTTACCTCGGAGATTAATCGTTCTTTGTAAGTTAATTTTTCTAATGAGGAGATTAAAGAAACTCTTTTCCAAATGGACCTTCATACAACCCCGGGTTTGGATAGCAGGTCTCCTCTTTTTTTTTCTTCAGAAATTCTGGGATATTGTCGGTGATGATGTGGTTTCTGCGGTAAGATCCTTCCTAACTTGTGGTTGTATTCTCAAGCAGCTCAACTACACGATGGTTTCTCTTATACCGAAGGTTGCCGAACCTCAGCATATGGCTCAGTTAAGGCCGATTACCCTGTGTAACATATTGTATAAGATCGAAGCTAAGGTTATTGTCAACCATTTAAAAGGTATGACGGATGTGATCATTTCAGATCAACAAAGAGCTTTTGTACCAGGGCGTCTAATTTCGGACAATTCTCTTGTAGCTTCTGAGGTGGGACATTATCTCCATAACATGCAACGAGGTAAACAGGGCTTCTTAGCACTAAAGCTCGATATGAGCAAGGCATATGATTGTGTGGAGTGGAGTTTCTTAAGGAAAATCTTGCTAAAGCTCAATTTTGATCCTCACTGGACTGATATTGTTATGAGTTGTGTTAGCTACGTTTCGTAGTCTTTTCTGGTTAACGGTGAGATTACTAGATACATCTCCCCTACCTGTGGCCTCAGACAAGGGGACATTCTCTCTTCCTATTTGTTTTTGTTGTGTGTGGAAGGGCTGACAAGCATAATTGCACAGAATAAACAGCTAGGCCGTTTACATAGGGTTTCAATTTGATGCGGGGCTCCGAGTATTTCCCACTTATTGTTTGCTAATGATGGCTTCTTTTTCCTACGAGCCTCATTTCAGGAATGTTGGAACCTCAAAAAGATCTTGAGATCCTATAAGTTGGCTTTGGGTTAATGTATCAATTTTCAGAAGTGAGCAGTCTCGTTCTCGCCCAATATTAGGCGAGATATTCAAGATCAGTTGGTTGCCTTCTTGGGTGTGGTTTGGGTGGATGTGCAAGACCGCTACTTGGGTCTTCCTATTGTTCTTGGGCGTAATCACCCATAGCGGTTTCTTATATTATGGATCGGCTCTGGAAGAAATTGAAGGGATGAAAGGACAAACTTCTTAGCGCAGCAGATAAGGAAATTCTTATTAAAGTGGTTGGTCAGTCTTTTCCTATATACGATGAACTGCTTCTTACTCCCCAAAACATTTTGTGAGGATTTGCAACATATCTTATGTCGTTTCTGGTGGGGTGATCATGATGACCCTCGCCTAATACATTGGCTTTCTTGGGAGAATATGTGTAGGCCGAAGAATGAGGGTGGCCTCGGGTTCCATTCTCTCTATGATTTTAATCTGGCCATGTTGGCTAAACAAGGCTGGCGGTTGCAACAGAATCCCGAGTCGTTGGCATCCCAATTGCTAAAGGCGAAATATTTCCCCCATAATTCTTTTTGGCAGGCGTCTTTGGGGGCGCCCCCGTCTGTGGGTTGGAGAGGCACCTTAGAGGCTCACCCCATCCTTGATAGAGGTTTTAGTTGGCGATTGGGTAATGGAGAATCGATTCATATTTGGCATGACCGTTGGCTCGATCGCCCCCATCTCTTCTGTCCTCTAACATATTTCCTTGATAATTGTGGGGTAAATTTGGTCTCTAATTTGATTCTTCCTGCGTCGGCTTCTTGGAATCATGAGTTGGTTTATGTGTTGTTTCCTCCCTGCGACGCTTCACTCATTCTGTATATTTTGTTGAGCAAGAGATTACCTTCGTATAAATTGATATGGCACTATGACACGAAGAGTTTGTTCTCGGTGAAAAACGCCTATAACGTAGCCTACTGCATGGGTAATTAAGCTTCTGGTTCGTAGTCGAGCTTTGCAAGTATTTCTATGTGGAAGGCTATTTGGAAAGCTAATATTCATGGCAAGGGGAATTGTGTGTTTGGAGGGTCTGCCTCAACATTCTGGCTACTTGTTCTAACTTGGAGAAAAAGGGGTGGCGGTGGACAACATTTGTGTTCTTTGTAGTTCTTCTTTGGAGTCGGCGCTACATGTGTTTAGTGATTGCCATTTTGCCCGCTCGGTACTTTCTTCCTCTAATTTAAGGTTGGGTCCAAGGCCTCTGGCGCACACCTCTGTTTGTGATTGGGTGGCTTTGTGTACTTCATCTCTTTTTCCAAGACAGTTTGCCCTATTTTTAATGTTCACTCATTCTATCTAGTGTGCGAGAAATTCTCTTTTTGGGATGGCAAAGTTGATAGCCCGTATTTGGAAAGTCGCTTAACCAAACTGAATTTGGAGGATTTTACTAAGGCTAAGCTTGCATCTCAATCTCATGATGTTTAGGCTGTGTCCCGTTGGTGTCCCCCTCCACATGGATGGTTTAAAATTAATGTGAATGGTTCCTTTATTGCTGCTACGAATCTGGGAGGTGTAGATACGGTATTTCGCGACGAAGTTGGTATCTATGCTAGAGGTTTTGTTCATCAAATATCTTTTGCATCAAATCACACGATGGTAGAGTTGCTTACTGTTTGTGATGGAGTTTACTGGGCCTTGCAATGGCCTGTCGAGGATCGTCTTGGAGTGTGACTCGTTGCAGGTGGTTCAATCTATTTGTAGTTTCAAGCATGGGTCTTCTTCTATGGATCTAATAGTGGAGGACATGAGAGCTAGCTTGAGGAGGTTTGAAGCTTCGCAGATTTGTTATGTTCATCGTTTTGCCAATGTTGCGGCTGACCGTATGGCCAAGTTGGCGACTTATTCAAATTATGGTTTTTGTTGATTTGAGGAACCTCCAGATTTGTTAAAAAAAAAAAAAAAAAGGAATAATGTTTGGAGAATTGGAAATTCAAGGATTAATAAATTATTTGATGTTGCCATAACCCGAAAGTTAATGTTTTAGACTTTTCAAGTTATTCAGATTGATGCAACTTTAGTTTAGAGTGTCTATTTTAGGCCTGTAATATATGGATTCGAAGGAAATGGTTAGATCTACAAGGCTTCTTGTGCACATTTTTTTATCAATTTCCAATCAGCATTTGACTGAATTCCAGAGTTTAATTTCCAAAAAGGAGATTTTATTAGTTTTACTTTTAGTACAATTTTGATATTTTGTTTTTTTTTGAATAAACAGTATTTTCTACACTAACATGGGTGGGGGAGTGGGCTAAGTCTCACAATGCGCTAGCAATAATGTGGTTTAAATTCGCATTTGGTGAGAATCGAACCTAAGACCTCTCACTTACAGGTGAAGAGAAATACCACTAAAGCGTAATATTAAGTGACAAATGATTATCCAGGCTTACTAGGGTTGAGAACATTGTAAATAACTCATATTGAGAACATTGTAAATAACTCATATTGAGATCATTATAAATAAGTCATATTGACCTTAAGTTTGTAGGAGGCAGATTGTCTGCCCTCCCGTTATGGTGCCCTCCCCATCCCCTCCTATTTGTGCGGTCACGGTTAAGCCACGTCAACATTTTATATTCCTATTGCTTTTTGTCTTATTATCTCTATAAAAAAAAATCAATATAAAATGTTGACGTGGCTTAACCGTGATCGCACAAAATAGGAGGGGATGAGAAGGGCACCATAACAGGAGGGCAGACAATCTGCCTCCAATTGTAATCTTTTGCTTATTATTAATAGTTTACTCTCCCTTTCGTCTTGGTGAATTATAGGGCTTGCTAATTAATTTCTAGCCAAATGATTATCATTCAATTCTCCTTGTTATATCCCCTGCGTCATAAATATCCCTAATATATATATATATATATATATATATATATATATATATATATATATATATATATATATCATTCAAACTCTATTCTATTTAAACCCTTCTCATCCCAACAATTATCATCCCGCCCTTTTCCTTATTTTTTTTATTTTTTTTTCTCATGACTTTTCTTTATTTAACGATAAGATTATTTATGCTGAATTTATCTAAATGATAAAAAGATGTTTGAAATTGAATATAAAGGATGAAAAATATTGTTCTAAACAACTTGACTAAGCTCGTCAATACTTTTCTCTAATAAAACTTAAAACTTAAAACGTTGTAAAAAATCATGAATGAAACTTTGTAATATATAATTTGACAAAATTATCCCTAACTTTAGGCCGATAAGCAAGTGAATTAAACTGTGTAACACTTTGACACAATTCATCAATGAGATTACAAAGTTTTATGATGATTGTTAACTCTTCACGTTTTAAATGATTTTTCAAATAGATCACGAGATCTCAATTTTCTCATATTACATCATAATATTTTAAAATCACATCACATCAAAACAAAAATAACTAAAATAAAGATAATTTGTACCATGGAATATAATAATATGATTATGTTCTATAGCACTTGTATATAAGGTGATTATTCTATAAATACGAGACATTTGTCTTCATCTAGTATTAGCCCTTCATCTAGTATTAGCCTTCATGCACATGCTCACGCACGTGCATAAGACATTTTTTTACCACGGCGTGCTACGCGCGACTTACATGTTTTAAATGTATTTATATGTGTAAATTGACAAAATGAAAGTTAAATATTTGAAGTAAATAAATAATCTTAGATCATGTTAGAAGAAACCCGTCATAAACCAATTAAAGTAGCTGAATCCACATAATAAAATAGGTCTCTATTGAATTTACATTAGAATAGAGAAAATAGTATTTAATAAACAACTGATTGAATCACATTATTGTTAACCCATTGTGAGGCTAAGCCCCCACTTAGTATAGATAATATTGTTTGTTAAAAAAAAAAAAACAATCATTTGACAACTAATTTAATCACATTATTATCCGCGTGCGAAAGACCGTTTTTATAACCAGCATTACACGCTTCTTAAGATGTTTTGAACGTGTTTAAAAATAGGGAAAATAATATTTAATGAACAACTTATTGAATCACATTATTGCTAGCTTATTGTGAGGTACTAATTATTAAAAAATAATAATAATAAACAAAAACTGTACAAAAAAATTTAATTATTAAAAAAATATTGTTAAAATGACGAAAATACCACTACTACATTTGATCCATTTGGGTTGCGTTTGAAATTTTATGTTTGAGGGGCATTTCCGCCTAATTCTTTTTTGTGAAGCTTGTGTTATCAAAAAATACTATTCATTAGGCCCTTGCCTTTATATATAAAGATAGGGGTGTGATATCCACATACCTTATTTTACTTCTCATACACTTTTTTAATTTTCAGTCGTTGGATCGGATAAATTGAAGAAGATCAACGAACAGAAATTATCAAAGGATGTGTGAGAAGTAAAATAAGATGTGTGAATAGCACATTCCATAAAGATATGGCACTTGAATATATGCTTTTCAAGTGAGGGAATGGTGCCACCTTTTGATGGGATGCCAAAAGTCCGGCCTCTTTATGAGATTAGGCTAAAAATTGTGGGGCAGATTTATCTAAGAGATGCCTTTTCCACTTTCTGTTTCTGCCTTTGACATTACCCTAGCTTGGAGTAGATTCTTTTCCCTTCCTCTTCAGTCTCCTTCTACTGAACGGTCACTATAAACAACTTATAGAGAGAAAAAAATAAAATAAAAGTGAGAAAGAAGAAGAGTACAGGGGAGAAAAAGAAATTTGGAAGGGTGAGAATCCTACACTCATAACTTATGGGCTGAGATGTGATGATATGAGTGAGTGAAACAAGAGCCATCATTGCTAATGAGCAAAGCCTTATTCACTAGCACGGACCACCATGATGCATAACTAAGTGCCACCAGTAATAACAATATCCCTCTCAAAAAGTCCCTTAAATCTCTCACATTCCATGCCTAATCATTTTGGATTTATTTACCACAATACATTTTGAAACAAGATTTGATTTCTTTTGTTTTTTTAATATACACGATATTATCTACACTAGGAGTCTAGAGTGAGTTAAGTCTCACAACGAGTTAGTTACAATAATTTGGTTCGAACTCACTTTTAGTGAGAATTGAACTTAGGATATCTCGCTTATAAATGAAGAAGAATAATACTAAACTGTAGTAATAAACAGTAGTAACATTTGATTTCTAAATAAAAAATTAACCCCTTTATAAAAGTGTACAAAATCTTATGATTTTCATTTCTAGACGTGTCTCCACTTCGCACCGAAATATTCAATTTTTATGAAAGTTGCATATGCCTCTCATCATTGCAAATTTAAACCAAAGGTGAAAAGATGCATAATTGAAGTGAAAAAGATCATGATCTATCAATCAACCAAATGAAAAAGATTACCAACTTTCACACACACACACACAACCATTCAAGTAAAGTTACCCTCCTTGTATCTTAATCATAACAATTCCAGAGGAGGGAGTGCTTGAAAGTAGTTGAACTTTTCCCAATTCATAAATTTCAAAATTGAAACATTATGTGTGGTCCGTTCTCGCTGTACGTGACACCTTTTGGAGAGAAAGTAGGGAATTTTATCACAATAATTTTATTTTTTTTTGTCAAACGATGAATTTTGTTATATTAGATGTTAAATTAGTAATCGACGAGTTTGAACTTACGCCGTCATACAAGGGTTGAACACCTTTCCACCACAATAATTTACCCAAAGTGTAATTTTCACTTCCTTTCTTTCTATTTCTTCCCCAAACACTGCAATTAGTTACAGTAAGCTTGAATTTGGAGTGCTGCCAACCGAAAAAAAAAAAAGAAAAGAGAGAAAAATATTGTACGTGCCTAGTAAGATGCATGGTAGGCACATGGTATAAATTTTGTTTATACGAGTTGAGAAACGAATATAAAGCATGCACCATGAGATAATTGAAGAAGTGATCTCTTAACTTTAGCTCAATTGAAGTTTTGGTCCTTGAACTAAAACGTCTTGAGTATTGGTCCCTAAACTTGTAACAATGTCAAGCTGGAACCAATACTCGCAGCTTTTGAGTTGAGGGACCAAAACTCTAATTGGACCAAAGTTCATGGACTATTGCTCTAATTTTCTCAAAAGCTGATAATCATGATAAAAAGGGTTTTTTTTTTTTTTTTTTTTTTGTTCAACAATGATAGGATCTACGCTAAAGGAGTGTGGGAGAGAACTAAGCCTCACAATGGGCTAGCCATATTAATGTGGTTCGAATTCGCCTTTGGCGAGAATCGAACTTAAGCCTTTCACTTACAAGTGAAGAAGAATACAACTAGACCGTAGTATTAAATGGCTCATGATAAAAAGGTTTTAAAGTTACTTGAATATATACTAATAATTTTGATATTTAAATGTGATGGTAATTTTGAGTAAATCTTAATTCTACTCAAATTTCTTAAATTTTGACAACAAAAATGATTGTCTTAGGGTGTAGAATTGTATCCTAGAGCTTGGTCTTTAAATTTCTAACAACAAATTAATTTATTAGGTTTTTAGTCTCTAATTTTGATCCCATTTAGGATTTAACAGGCTGTATTGTATATGAAGTTTGATAGACTTTGGATGATTTTTAAATTTAAGTGTATTCAATATAGACTTTTAAGGAATCAACAAAAGTCTCCTTGCATTGATTAAAGACTTTTTTTCTAAAAAGTCTACGGAAATCTTGATTGTATTCACTTATGACTTTTTGTGAGTCTATAAAGAATCTAGTGTATTCAAAATTTCACTTATTTTGCCACTTAGTACTATGATCCAGTGATATTCCTCTTCACTTGTAAGTGAGAAGTGTTAGGTTCGATTTTCACTAAAGGCAAATTTGAACCACATTACATTGTGAGGCATAGTCCACTCCCCCACCCCCTTAGTGTAAATATTGTCGTTTGTTTAAAAAAAAAATCACTTATTTTAATGGATTTTAAAAAATCATGGATTTTGATGGACTTTTAGTGCTTTTATAGAAATTTTTTGTCATAGCAAGTCAAGCCTCTCCTATAAGATTTTGATGAATTTCATTTTTCTTAATTCTCTAATGATATAATCCACCACCTACTATAATGGAACAACTATCATTATCACCATTTTCAACACCATGTCGCCACTACTACCTTACCATGATCATTTACTCCCCCTGTAATACCCTGAAAATTTAAAATATACGAATATGTGGAGTAAATCGAGAATAAATAGATTTATGGTTATGAAAATTTGATTAGAGAAATTTTAGAATTTTGTTTCCGGGATTTGTTATAATTACGTCAAAAAAATTATCGATAAGTGGAAAACACGAGAATGCCCCTAGTTAACTAAACGTAATTTTACGATGACGTATTTTATCCTCACGTATTTTATCGTATTTCTTGACATATTTGGATAAAAGACGTTTCCACGAGCATGTAGGCGAAACCGTTCGACAAATGGAGTTATAACGAATGAAATAGAAGCGAACAAAAGTAGGGGCAAAATAGTCATTTTGCCATGAATCTGGAAGGCTCCAGATTTGGCTAGAGGTGTGTTTTTGTGGAAACATGCCCTATGAAGGGTTGTGAGAAATGAGGGGGGGGAAGAGCACGGGCCAATTGGGAAGGGAAAAAAGGAGGAGAAAGAAGGGAGATGGGCCGAATGGGGAGAGGAGAGAGAAATGAGGGTGACCAATGGAGGAAGAAGAAAGGAAGAAAAGGAGAGGGAAGAAGCACGGAATCACCCGCTCATTCCTCTTGTCACCCGTTCCGATCAGAAACCAGGGAACCCAATGGTTCTCCAGCCAAATTCCAGCGAATTACCACTTGAGAAATACTCCAACCCTCTATCAACTCCATCCCAAATTCGAAGAAATTAGGCTTGGAATCACAATGAATCGCACCGGTGGGTGCAACGAACCATGCCAGCGATCGGCCATTTCTGAATGCAAACACATCGATTTCCACCACTATTAGACTCCCTTTGAGCCCTAGAACAAAGCCCAATTAATTTTAGGGGCAGCAGAATACCAAGGAAGGAGAATCGAAGCACACCCATTTCTAGGGTTCTGGCAGATCGAGGAGGTTTTCAGGCGTTTCCTGGCCAAATTGGACTTTGACCCTGGTATGAAAGTTGTTCCTCTCATTAAGTTCTTCATTCTTGTAAAATTTGAGATTTTTTAGAGTTAGTTGGAAAATTGGGTTTCCATTCGCAGGAAACCACCACCCGCAGCGGCTCGTGGCCAGGGGCCCGACGCTGCCTTTTCATGAAATTTTTGATATTTAAATCCTTAATTGGTACCCATTTGATGTGATTCGATTGTGAAAGATAATGTTGAATATTTTCATTACTAGCATATTTTCGAAAATGGATAAAAGAATGAATGGTGAACTACAAAAGGCTTGATCCCGCTTAAGGGTACGTAGGCAGTCTAACAAGGGTTATATGTAGCCTTAAATAATTGAGATTAATCTTTTGTTGGGAATTTGATTTAAGAAAAGAAATTTGGTGATTAATTTGAAAATTTAATCTTATGTTTTTGGTAAGTAAATTTTGGTTATAGATTTTGTGAGTGATTAAGAAATTTAAATAAAGAATTGTATTTGATGGTAGTTAATTAAATAAGAGTTTAATTTGGCCTAACACCGAAATTATTTTCCGAATTAAGTTGGTGGGGCGTTACACCCCCACCCCGACCATTGTCACCATCAGCTCCACCAACATCATTGTCATGAGCATCATCGTCATCCAAACTATGATCGCCATCCCTAAATCATGACCACCACCTATATCACCATATACCACCGGCATCACCACACCGTCACCACCACCCCCATTCTTACTCCTTTACCACCCTGACACCACAATTGCCACTTGACACTTCCACCACCATTCTTGCCGCCACCACCACCACTACTACCTCATAAGACCACTGTCTCATGGACCTGATCATCATCTCAATAATGAAAACTTAAAAAATTAATAATAATTATACTCATTAATAAATTGGTAATTAAAAAGTCCATTACAATCCATAAAATTTTAAAAATTTTAGCTTCGAACTGTCTAGAATTATGCAAAAGTCTATCATGTAACTCAACAAAAGTATATCATTAAAAGTCTACGGAATTTTATGGAATTTATAATAGTTAATAAAATTTTATTAAATTTGTGAAAGTCTGTCACTTTAAAAACTCAACAAAAATCTATATAAATATGTATCAATTTTTTAACCTCAAGCCTAAAATTGAAGTTATAAAGGAGACCGATCATATATCCTAAATGAAGTGAGATTTTCTCGAGTAACTAAAATGGACATAACTAAGGACAAAACATCCTGCGCAAAAAATGCACATTTATGATTTAGGACTTCACTAAAATGGACATAACCCCGTGATTCGGGATTTGCTTCTAGTTTTGGTGACAAGAAAATCACATAGAAAACAAACATTAATTTTTCTTTCAACGTGTGATATTTGTAGCTCATATTAGTTCATATGATCATATCGGCAACATTTATTTTCTCTCCTTTTCAATCCAATCATCCATCAAAATCATGCCTCTAAATTTTATCTATTTGCCAAATCTAGTTCTAACTGCTTATGAAGGATCTTGGTGCTTTTTCTCATTTGGTTTTGGTTAACATCGTCACAAAAGGACCTTATTGTTTGAGTTGTTGGAGATCAAGTTTTTTTTTAAGATCCCTTTCATAGGTGGTTTATTGGTGACACTCTTTCAGCCAATGGTGGTTGCATTTTTATAGCGTTTATGTTGTTTTCAGTTATGTGAACTTCGCCAGGGACCATGCTTAATTTATATGACTTCGGCTTTCTTGTTGTTAGTGTGACTTTTGCCCATGTTAATTTTGCTCTTACGTGCGTGTTACTTTTATTTTATAGTTGTTTTGTAAATGTGTTTGATGTACTCTTGCATTTTAGTCATAAATTGATAAATAAATATTCTAGTGTCACATGTCAGATGTGGTATCAAGAGAAGTTTTGATGACTCTAATATGATGCAAGAATGCAAGAAAAAACTATATAATAAAGCTCAATTAGTTCGTATGTTTTACTCACATTACCATTGTAGTCCCCGTAGTTTTAATTTGGCTAAATTAGTACATATGTTTGCTTCCGTGATCTAATATATCATTCCATTGTTAAAAACAAAGGCTTGTATGTCAAAATGATCATTATGTTTGATTATTATTTATTTGTTGCACTTTATCTTTTTGACCAATTGGCATTTTATTTTTAAATATAGTAGGTATCCTAGCACACATTGGTGTTGACCTCCTTTCTATGTAGACCCGATACTACATAAGACAACAACGTACTTTTAGCCCTTGAATCTAACGGTGTGCCAAAGCAGATATGTTAGTGGGAAATTTCACTTAAAATTGGAGGTTCCAAACTTTTATTAGCTTCCCACCAACCCTTTGAGGTTGAATTTAATCTTATAGATGTTTTTGTTTCACCTTTTACCATACTATAAGTTTTTCTAACTTTAATTTTATAGTTTTCAAATGATAACCACTTTTGCTATTTTGTGAAATGTTTATGCATTTTCTCCTAACTTTACTTAGACATAATTGACCAAATTAGTTAATGGAGTCACTCACAATGAGCTAGCAATAATATAGCTCAGATTAGTTCATATGATCATATCAGCACCACTTATTTTCTCTCTTTTTCAATCCAATCATCCATCAAAATCATGCCTCTAAATTTTATCTATTTGTCAAATCTAGTTCTAACTGCTTATGAAGGATCTTAGTGCTTTTTCTCATTTGGTTTTGGTTAACATCGTCACAAAAGGACCTTATTGTTTGAGTTGCTGGAGATCAAGTTTTTTTTTTTTTAAGATCTGTTTCATAGGTGGTTTATTGGCAACACTCTTTCAGCTAGTGGTGGTTGCATTTTTTTAGGGTTTATGTTGTTTTCAGTTATGTGAACTTCGCCAGGGACCATGCTTAATTTATATGATTTCGGCTTTCTTGTTGTTAGTGTGACTTTTGCCCATGTTAATTTTGCTCTTACGTGCGTGTTACTTTTATTTTATAGTTGTTTTGTAAATGTGTTTGATGTACTTTTGCATTTTAGTCATAAAATTTATGTGTTTTGATAATAAATATTTGTTAGAAACAATCAAATGTCAATTATACAATATATAATAATTTGCACAGTTTATTTGGAATGAAAATTCCACAAAAGATACAATATATATCAAAATATGAACAATTAATGAAATTGCATATAAAATCACAAATCACTGACTTGTTTATGAAGATAAAGGCTTGCAGTAGCAATCTCCTAAGACAGAAATTCGCCCCTACACCAGTGCAGTAGTTCAACGGACGTCTATCTTGCAAGATACAACTATCTAATCCAAGTTCTTGGACTCGAACTTGGATTCTTGGCGAATTTACCAAGTGTTCCTCTATGAAAAATTAAGGAGAAAGCGATGGAATTGATTATTTGGTTTATGATATTATTGCCATATATATAATGGCGTATTTGAATCCAAAAATCAAAAACGTAAAAATCGTACTTGTGTTTTTCGTCCATTCGAGCCCTAAGGCCTAAGGCCCATCTTTGACATTTAATATATACACCCAAACCCTCCAAGTCTAAGGCCGAAGATCCATGGCTTAGGCCCAATTCTTTTCAAACTATAAGTGAATGAACTCACTTATAAAGGGGTCTTTCCAAAAGTGTATGGGCGATGTGGGACTCTCAATCCCTCACAAGTTCTAACAATACCGTACATTTTATATTCAAACTCTAGCAATACCCCACATTTGGATAGAAAATAAGATACTAACGAAATTAGTAACATCTTTCCAGAGAACTTAGATATGATACGTATCAGGATATGTGTCTTTTGGACTTGAACCTTCTCTAGTGAGTAGTTATCGGATTTACCTAATGAAGCAGTGAATTTAATATCTTGAACTGATCATTCTTAGTAGTAAATTGAAACAATAAGTATCACACATATCACATCTTGACACATTTCAATTCATACGGTTGTGTTCATTTTGGTCCTGAACATATCCTGATTTTATGAGACCTTTAGAGAATTGTAGCCATACCAATTCTCAAAGATGCGACCCATATCAATCTCATATAGGTAATGCTAATCAAGAATATCATGTTCTATTCATCTTAAACATAAGTTATTAGCATTATTATGAATAACGATTCACCATCTACGTTTTACAAGCAACACATTATTCTCCATCATAGGAAAGAGTAAGGATTGTGTGTTTATTACCTTGAGTTTTCCTCAACTAGTTTGCCTATTAAACCTAGACCATGGAATCTCCAATTAGCTAGGTTAGGTTTCCGTTAAGTTATAACTTATTGAGTTGGCTTTAAACACATTCCCCTCAATGTAAATGCCACTTGATCCTTGGATAGGCCTTTTGTCAAATGATCGGCAATATTCTCCTTAGATTTAATATAATCAATGGAAATAGTTCCATTCTTGAGTAGCTGTCTAATGGTTCTATGTCGTCGTCTTATATGTCTCGACTTCCCATTATAGTCAGCGTTTTTTGCTCAACTTTATGCAGCCATACTGTCACAATGTATACATACGGCAGTCACAGGCTTGGGCCATAATGGAATATCTTCCAAAAAATGTTTAAGCCATTTAGCTGCATCTAAGGCTATAAACTCTGATTCCATTGTCGAATGTGCTTTACACGTTTGCTTAGACGATTTCCATGACACAACTGCTCCACCAAGTGTAAATACATATCCACTTATGGATTTACTGTTTGTGCTCCCTGAAATCCAATTTGCATCACTATGTCATTCTAATATTGGGGGATATTGAGTGTAATGCAAACCATAGCTCATTGTATGCTTTAAGTATCTTAATACCCTTATTAAAGCATTCCAATGATCTCTTCCAGGATTACTTGAATACCGGCTTAATCGACTTATTGAATAAGCAAGATCAAGTCTTGTACAATTCATAATGTACATCAAGCAACCTATAACTTGGGTAGACTCCAATTGAGATCCATTCTCTTCTTCGTTTTTAGTAAGTTTATGAATGGGATCAAATGGAGTTACTGCAGGTTTACAATCATAATGTCCAAACCTTTTTAGAACCTTTTCAACATAATGTGATTGAGTTAGAACATATCCATTTGAATTCCTTAGAATTCAAACTCCAAGAATCACATCAGCTAATCCTATATCTTTCATATCAAAGCTAGAATTTAGCATTTTCTTTGTGGAGTTAATCACATCTTTGTTTGTTCCCATTATAAGCATGTCATCAACATATAGACGTACAATAACACAAGCATTTTTCGTTTGCTTAACATAAATGCATTTATCACTTTCATTGATTATAAATCCATTTGTGATCATATTCTGATCGAATTTTTCATGTCATTGCTTAGGAGCTTGTTTAAGTCCATATAATGACTTAATCAGTTCGCAAACTTTTTTTTATCGACCTTTGACAATGAAACCTTCAGGTTGTTCCATATATATTTCTTCGTCTAATTCACCATTTAGAAATGCAATCTTGACATCCATTTGATGTATCTCGAGATTGTACATAGACGCTATAGCTATTAATAACCTTATAGATGTTATTCTAGCTACTGGTGAATAAGTGTCAAAGTAGCCAAGTCCTTCTTTTGGACGATACCCTTTGGCAACTAGACGAGCTTTATACTTGTCTATGGTACCATCCAGTCTCAATTTCCTCTTGAAAATCCATTTGTGTCCTATTAGTTTATTTCCAAGAGGCATATTAACCAATTCCCATGTATTATTTTGCATAATGGATTCCATTTCACTTTGAATAGCTTCTTTCCAATAAGGTGCTTCAGAGGATTCTATTGCAGCCTTATAAATTTAAGGCTCATCTTCAGTTAGAAAAGTGAGGAAATTAGGACCAAAATCCTTTGCAATCTTTGCTCCTTTACTTTTCTGTGGTTCCAAATCTTGGCTTTGAACTCGAGAAGTTGAAGCATGATTATCGTCATCATTTCTTGTAGTATCATCATGTACTCTTTTGTTCAAAACATATGACCTAGCTTTATAAGGAAAAATTTCCTCAAAGAACTCAGCTTTTGCAGATTCAAGTATTGTATTTACATGAATGTCTGCAATTTCAGATTTATGAACCAAAAATCTGTATGCTGAACTATTATTGGCGTGACCAATAAATATGCAATCCACTGTTTTTGGTCCAAGTTTTTGTTTCTTTGGAAGAGGCACTTGAACTTTCGCAAGACAGCCCCACATTTTCAACGTTTTATATGTAGGTAACCTACCTTTCCAGATTTCATAAGGAGATTGATTAGTCTTCTTATGTGGAATTCGGTTCAATATTGTGTTGGCAGCAAGAAGTGCTTCACCCCATAAATTATGTGGTGCACCAGAACTGTTTAACATGGAATTAATCATATCTTTCAATGTTCGATTTTTCAATTCAGCCACTCTGTTTTGTTGAGGAGTATATGGTGCTGTTGTTTGATGTATTATTCCATGTTTCGAACAAAATTCTACAAAGTCATTAGATTCGTATTCACCACCTCTATTCGACCTTAAGACTTTTATTCTTTTGTCTAGTTGATTTTCGACTTCAGCTTTAAATTTTTTAAACATGTTTAAAGCTTCATTCTTGCTATGAATCGAATAGACATAACAGTACTTGCTGCAATCATCAATGAAAGAAATATAGTAGTTCTTTCCTCCATGAGTTGGTGTGGACTTGAAATCACAAAGATCACTATGGATTAAACCAAGTATTTCGTTGAATTTTTCCACTGATTTATATGAGTGTCTTGCATATTTGGATTCTGTGCATATCTCTCATTTAGATACTTTGTTCATGGAACATTTGGGCAACATGCCTAAGTTAACCATTCGTTGAAGAGAACGAAAATTAACTTGTCCTAATCTTGCATGCCATAATGTAGAGGACTCAATCAAGTAAGCAGAAGAAGCACTAGGCTTGTTATTATTATTAATAGCATCAGCATAAAGTACATTCAATTTGAAGTGCCTCTTAGCCAGGTAGCCTTTTTCTCACATACACCCCACCATTGGTGATTACAAACTTATCAGATTCAAAGACTATTTTGAAACCTTTGTTACTCAGAAGTAAACCAGAAACCAGATTCTTGCGAATATCAGGGACATGCAGAACATTGGTGAGTGAAAGCTCTTTTCCAGAAGTGAGTTTAAGCGTCACTTTTCCCTTCCCTACAACGGCAGATGCAGTTGCATTTCCCATGTACAGATTTTCTCCACCATCAATTAGTTGGTAAGAAACAAATAAATTCCGATCAGCACAAACATGCCTTGTTGCTCATGTATCAACCCACCAATCAGTCAATAAATTGATGTCACGCCCCAATCCCGACATACGTCTAGGATCGACACGTGGCGTCCTCAAATACCCGTATCTCAACCTAACCCGCCTCCGGAACATGGCAAAACACAACTCGAGAATCGAATCGCATAGTTTATGGCTGCATCTAACCTCCTCGTTAGACTGCCTATGTACCCTAAACAGGAATCAAGCCATTCGTAGTTCATCATTCATTACACCTCGACGTTTAACACAATACGCTCAAATAAAAAAAGCATAGCATTCCTCAATCAATTATTAGAACCTAACAAGCATGAATTACTAGATTCAAGGTTACATAACAAACCCACATGACATTCAAGGTTTCCATTACATCCATCATATAAATCACTATGTTTTCAACGTGATACCTCCATCCACAGCATGTAACTTAACCAATAACCAACGAAGCACATTATTATTCTCAAACCACATTGATCACTAAAATAATCATAATAATACAATCATATCCAACGTCATTCCATAGTCCCGTCAATTAATCCATTCATGAATCAAGGATGCATGATCTTAGCATTTAACTACGTTAATCAATCAATACAATAACATATCATTTCATGTATTTAGTTAAAGAACTCTATATAATTTCCCTACTTGGATTATGAGTAACATGGCAAATCTAATTTAGATTTACAAGGTCTATGGATAATTCCCATTCACTCGAATCTTGGATTCTAGACTAACCCTTAGGAATGTGCATGAGTAAGGATTCCCGACCACTCAACGGAATCCAACCACAGCGGGTTCCGGATCACTCAACGGAACCAAAATATCAAGTATAGCATCATGCTTTATGAAATCATAATCAAGTCGCAGAAAACTCCGAAGGAGTCACCCAGACATCCAACGGCTTCTCTAATTCAAACCACAAGATTCTCAAAAACCATCGCTCGTATGTACATTAAAAACTAGGGCTAGGGGGACGCAGTTCGGCCGAAGCCTACATAAGTAACCAAACAAGAAGTGGCCCCCCAATGCGGATTAACCAAGCAGAGCCACCCTTAGGAAAGTAACCAAGTAGGCAGTGACCCCCCAATGCGGATTAACCAAGCAAAGTCACTCCTACAGCTATTAGGAAGTGATCACCCAATGCGGATTAACCAAGCATGATCACTCCTAACCATACATGGCCATAAGGATCACCTAACGCGGATTAACCAAGCACGATCCATATATAGTATGGTCCCCCAATGCGGATTAACTAAGCAGGACCACTAATGACCCCCCAATGCGGATTAACCAAGCAGGGTCAAGATAATCAAGTAGGTAGTGACCCCCCAATACGGATTAACCAAGCAGAGTCACACCTACAGAACTGTTAGGCAGTGATCACCCAATGCGGATTAACCAAGCATGATCACCCCTAATTATAAATGGCCATGAGGATCGCCCAACGCGGATTAACCAAGCGCGATCCATATATAGTATGGTCCCCCAATGCGGATTAACCAAGCAGGACCACTAGTGACCCCCCAATGCGGATTAACCAAGCAGGGTCAAGTCCACTACTAGCCCTCAATTTACAAAACATTTCAATCTGCAATTCGAATCACTTTCCCACAAATATTACCCATCCATGAATCAAATCACATTTAATATAATTAGATCGATGGCTAATTATAAGGGAATCACATTTTAACAGAAACACACCAAGTCATGTCCGCACAGGATAACAATTACGAAAACAAGGTAATCACCAATATCACATATATTATAGTCACTCACCATTTTCATACTAGTAACCATACATATCTAACCACATTTCATTAACGTTTCCAAGCTACAGTTGATTCACAATTTATAAACATAGATCGATACTTAAAATAAAAATAATCATTCAATAGAAAGCACATTTAATAAACAAGTATAACTCAATATGATGCCACTCATACATATATCGACACACTTCAACTAGGACTGACATGTCAATGAAATGAGCCAACTAAGTTCCATCAAGCCTCAACAACAAACTAGAGATAAACGACACTCTAGAGTAGAGCACGTTGACTAGAACGTCAACCGTCGATAAGGTAGGTCCATTAAGGTCAACAACCTAAGGTTATTCAATCCGGAAGATCCGCTCATCGGATTTCCAATCTGTAAGTTCTCAAAGGTCCAACAACTGATAATTAGGGTGTTCACAAAATTGAACGATGGTCCAACAATCGGATTGTCATCAATCATACAAACAAGTGGCGGTCCAATTTGATCACCACACCAAACAATTGAATTTCGAGAAACCGAGCTAGACATAAGTTCATAGGGTCACTAGAAGGTATTTGGTACTTAGACAATACTCGTGGACGGTCCCACGCACCGCCACACACAGGGTATTCAAGGTGGAGGGTTTAGGAACCCCAAATTTTCAACATCAACTAAATAATCTCAAATTTACGTGGTAGCTAGAGCTCAACAAGGGAAATACTTTTCACAATTAGGCCGACAACAAATTCTAACCGGAAACGGCCCAAATTCACCGGAGAAAACCGAATTTCTAGGGTTCTAAACACCCAACTCTAAAATGAATACGAAAGCACAAACTAAGCATACCAACTTGAAGATTATGAAGAGTAGATGAAGTTTCATACCTCACTTGAAGGAAATGATTGCCGGAATCGCCGGAAAAATGACAAAACCGCTGGAAAACCCATGGGACTTTGCTGCCTCGAACTGGAAAAATGGATAAGAAAATGGAAAATCTAACACTACATAGTTGTAGGGCTTGTCAAGAGCTTTCCATGGACACCAAGATCACCCAAAACGGAGATCGGAGGAAGGAGATACAAGCGGGTCAAGTTTGTGGTTTTATGGGTCGAAAACGCCCCAAAACGGGTCAAAAATATCAGACCCTTCCTTCCTCTTTTTTTTTCAGAAAACCTTCCCCTTTCTAAATGATCCCTCCCCCTTTATTAAGCTCACTTAACCTTTAACCCACATGTGGGAATTACATAGTTCCCACAATCTATAGTTCACAACTTCAAACGTCCGTAACTATACCGTTATAACTCGGACTCGCAAACGGCTTTCGCCTATGCGCTCGTGGCTTCGAGACCTATTCGAAAACATTACTTGTGACCTCAAAAGGTCAACGAATTTTTAAATAATTATTTTCCAAACTTCACTCTTCGTAACTAGTAATTAAAATCTAAATCCAAACAATTTCAAATAAATTCTCGAGAAATAATATTAAATCTCAATAGTACAAATACGTAGATTATAACAGTGAAATCCGGGAATAGGATTTCACAATTGACCTCAGATACAATAACAACAAACTTGTCTTATGCAATGTTTCACAAATCACTGACTTGTTATTTTCGTCTGTCCAAGCCCAATAGCCCCAAGGCACATATTTGACATTTAATATATACACCCAAACCCTCCAAGTGTAAGCCCCAAGGTCCATGGCTTAGACCCAGTTCTTTTCAAACTATAAGTGAGTGAACTCACTTATAAAGGGGACTTTCCAAAAGTGTATAGGCGATGTGGGACTCTCAGTCCCTCACAAGTTCCAAGTTCCAACAATATTCTAGTGTCACATGTCAAATGTTGTATCAAGAGAAGTTTTGATGACTCTAATATGACGCAAGAATACAAGAAAAAACTATATAATAAAGCTCAAATAGTTCATATGTTTTACTAGTCCCCGTAGTTTTAATTTGGCTAAATTAGTACATATGTTTGCTTCCGTTATCTAATATATCATTCCATTGTTAAAAACAGAGGTTTATATGTCAAAATGATCATTATGTTTGATTATTATTTATTTGTTGCACTTTATCTTTTTGGCCAATTGGCATTTTATTTTTAAATATAGTAGGTATCCTAGCACATATTGGTGTTGACCTCCTTTCTATGTAGACCCAATACTACATAAGACAACAACGTACTTTTAGCCCTTGAATCTAATGGTGTGCCAAAGCAGATATGTTAGTGGGAAATTTCAATTAAAATTGGAGGTTCCAAACTTTTATTAGCTTCCCACCAACCCTTTGAGGTTGAATTTAATCTTATAGATGTTTTTGTTTCACCTTTTACCATACTACAAGTTTTTCTAACTTTAATTTTATAGTTTTTAAATGATAACCACTTTTGCTATTTTGTGACATGTTTATGCATTTTCTCTTAACTTTACGTAGACATAATTGACCAAATTAGTTAATGGAGTCACTCGCAATGAGCTAGCAATAATATAGCTCAAATTTGCCTCTGACGATAATCGAATATAAGACCTCTCACTTACAAGTAACGAGGACTACCACTAGACCGTAGTACTAAATGGCAACACAATGACTAAATCAGCAAATAGAGTTAAACACTACGGGAGAATCTCTTGTCCACCATGTGATTATTAACATTTGTACAATCATTACAATCTGTTGTATAATAGGCATCAATATTTTAAATTTTTGTTTTTTGAACAAGCAATATTATCCACATTAAAGGCAAGGGTAAGCAAAGCCTCACAATAGGCTAGTTTTTTTACTTTTTTTTTGAAAAAATGATATTATGTATACTAAGGGGGAGGGGTAAGCTAACAATAATGTGGTTCAAATTTGTTTTTGACGAGAATCGAACCAAAAACCTCACCTCTCATCTACAAGTGAAGAAGAACACCATTAGATCATAGTATTAAATGGCATCAATCTTTTAATTTTAAAATAAAAAATAAAAGAAAAGGAAAAGAACGAAAGAACTGCAAACACACGCACATGAAAGATATTTGATTCGTATGAAAGAGATTGCAGCGGCTAACTATACCCTGAATCTCGCCACCAATCACTCCTAGACGTGATATATAATATTCAACAAAATAATTGAAAAATAAAAAGAAATTTGAAAGAGTAATATGAAATTAAAGGGTGTGGAGATTAATAACGCTAGCAAGCAGACAAAGCTCTCAATTCTTAGGTCATTTGGTGCGGTAGAACATTTTGCTTCTTGGATTCAAATATATTTAAGGAGAAATTAGGTTTCAATCATTTTTTTTTTAACTTCATTGATTAAAACTTTATTACTTTTCAAATTTTTATCAAGGTCTCTCAGTTTTAATAAACGTCATTAATGATTTCAATAATAAAATATTTTACATGTCAAGATAATTAAATTTTATTTCTAAATATATTTATTTAGTGTTAGAAACGATATATTTAATATATATTTATGGCTTAATTTTGTATCATATATTTTTATTTTTACTTTGTACCCATTTTAATTTGCAACCCTTTTTTTAAATTGTACCAATTTTCTTTTCAATTTTAGTTTGTATACATATATTAATTTCTTTTTGTGTACATATTTTTCAAACTTTTATTTGTACTCATTTTTTTAACCTTTTATTTGCACCAATAATTTACTAATAATGTATCCATTTGTCTTTAAAAATGTATCACTTTGTTATACGTAAAATGTACCGAAATTTTTTTTTGTAAGTACCTTTTTTTTAATGTAAAATGTACCCATTTTCTAATGTAAGACCTATTTATTTTTTTAATCTAAAATGTACCAATTGTTTTTTTATACAAATGCACCCATTTTGTTTTATATAAAACGTACCATCTTTTTTGTATGAAAGATACCAACTTTTTGTATGTAAAATGCACCGTTTAAAAATTACCAATTTCTTGTATGTAAAATGTCAATAATATAAGTAATGACACATCATGGGTTTTATTTAAATATAATTTATCTTAATGACATGATCATGTCATTAAGATAAATTATACTTTTTTTATATAAGTATAATTTATTTTTTAATATTTTCAATCCCACAAATCTTGAATTTTATTTAAAATCTCATTAATATAAATAACTACAAATATCAAATTTTAATTTAAAATTATATAACCTACACAAAAATATATTATTGCATTGATTTCAAGAACTTCAATAAAAAATTGAAAACCAACAAGATTTCAATAAAAGAATGTTGATAAATAAGGACCACATCCAAAGTTATCCTATTTAAGTATATGTATTATTTATTACATATTTTCTACCTATCTGCTTGAACATCGATATTCCAGATATCTATTCCAGGTTAGAACTTTGCTCCCTAAGCATCAACGAGCATGAAAAGAACAATAAAGAACAGTTGAAATTTAACTAAACCGATCATTTGTGAAAAATGTTGTTCGAGAAAGAATCATGCATGCATTCAGGTAGCAGCTAATTACAACAGTGGTCCAACTTGACCAAAGCCATGTATGAACACACATTTTAGTATTGGAGTCACAAAAAGAGCCAAAATATACAAATGGACCGTGTATAAAGTATGAACAGAAAAGAAAAAGAAAGAGGGAGTCTATTATTTACATATAATTAAAGAGAGAAAAGAGCAAAGGGAAACAAAAAGTGTCCTCATAATTTAATTATGTTGGTGGTGGTCATGGTTAAAATGGAGGGAGGATAACCCACAGAGCAAGATTTGATGAATTTTAGTGTAATGATTTTGGTTGTTGAGAAAAAGCCTAATCTGAGGAGCAAATCCATGATTCCACCATACCTTCGCTTCGAGGAGTGGTAGTAGTAGCAGCAGAAGTAGTAGATGAAGGCACACTACCGGCATGAAGTACAATATTCGACGAAGAACCAGCAGCCGAGTAGTTGAGTTTCCCATTGCCGTAATTGCCATTGATAGAACTCATTAGTCTTTGATGATCAACGATATTATTGTTGTTGTCAATGTTCTTGTTGGACCCTGTTCCGTCAGTACCCCAGCTTGGACCATTACTAGTGTCGTGCCTGGAAAGCGCGGCGTCCGAGGAAGATACGATGTTGTTGGAAAGCGCATTAACATGAACCTGTTGCTGATGCTGCTGATGAGTCAAACCAAAATGTTGATGAGGAGGACCCCCCAAAGAGCCTGCTTGATGATGATGAGGTGGTGAAGTAACGGACATTAATGGGTATTTAGGACTTTGTTGTTGGGACTGGAAAAGGGATTGGAAATTGAGAACTTGTGAAGAAGATGATGATGATGAAGGGTTTCGGTTTTGCACATTGAGGAGATTGTGATTTGTGGAGGATGAATTAATAGGATCAAGGAATGAAGATGGTGGTTGGTGCGTCACTTTTTGAGCAAAAGGCCTCAAAAGGTATGGAGGAGGAGCGTCCAAACCCAGACCCCCTCCTCCACCACCACCTCTTCCTCCTCCTCCGCCTCCTGCTGATCTCATCAATGAAGAGGCAGCAGCAGCACTGCCAAAAAGGTCCAATCTGCTCCTCGGGAAAGGTGAGGAAGAAGAAAATGGAGGAGCAGGGATACCTGTAAATTCCTGAACCATGGCTCTGAAATTTGTGGTGTCCGTTGTCAGCACCGTCGTTGGTGCTCGCCTCGACGCTCTCGACCTCTTTTTCGGATTCCGCACAACACCGTTGTTGCTGTTGTTGTTGTTGTTGTGGGTTTGGTTGTTGGAAGCTGAAAAAGAGGCGGAAACGTTTTGATGGTCTTGTGGAATCTGAAGCGCCGCAAAAGTAGACGACCCGCCTCCTCCTCCGCCGGCGGCTGCGCCGCCTCTGCTTTGTCCTAATTGGTTAATACAGGGACTGGTCAATAAGGGTTGGCTGAGACCGGCTAGATCGGTGGGATTGGGGTCGGATCTTAAGGTTTTGGACCACATCATGTCGAAATTGAGGAGCGGATTTGGGTTGGTGAGCCTGGATGATAACGGATCGAACATGTTTGATAGAGGGTCCATTTGGTGGTGGTGGTGATGGTGAAGTGGTGGTGGGTTAGACATGGGACCGAGTTGACTCGGTGGGTTACTGAGCACGGCTGAGATTGACTCGGCGTGCGAATCGTACTCGTCATCGCCGCCGCTGGAGGATTGCATGCTCCCACTGTTGCCAGAATCCATGCGAGAGAAAGAGAGAGAAATGGAAAGCCGAACCCGAGGGACAAAGATATGAAGGAGTAGAGAGAGATTTGGTTACTTAAAATACAAACTCATTCAAGAAGAGCAAGCTACCAAACAAACAAGGTACAGAGAGAAAGAGAGAGAGAGAGAGAGAGAGAGAGAGAGAGAGAGAGACAGGTGAGCTAAGCTGTTGAGAAAGTACCACTACATGGATGCATGCCTGCTGGAATTAATGAAAGCTGAACTGAGATCTGAAAGGAGAGGAGAGGACAGAGCTTGGTAGGTGGTTTGTCCTGGAGCTGCAAAAGGGTATGCCGTGTGCGTGCGTGAACAAGAGAATAATAAAGAACCCAAGGCCACGGATCCTGAAAATTGATGGTTGCAGAAAGAGACTGTTGCAGAAAGAACGGAAAGCTATTAGTGTTGTCGGAGATCCAATCCCTTCTTCTTCTTTTTACTATTTTTCGGTTAAAGGTCAATTAGGGTTTCAATATACAGAAGATAAGACAGAGAGAGAGAGAGAGAGAGGAACAGGGGTTGTTCTCTAGCCTTTTCTCTACTCCAAAAGAGAAGCTGCTTCTCAGTTCGAGGTTCCATTCAAAAGATCAAGGTGGGGCAGCCATAACACATGTCTGAGAGAGAGAGAGAGAGAGAGAGAGAGAGGGAGAGCTGCTGGTCAAATGAGAGGAGAGTGGTGGTTTTGATTCACAGTGTGAAACGAAGAAACGGAGATATGAGGTTTAGCTACATGTTAAGAATTATATAATATTTAATTAAGTTAAAATTAAATTAATTTAGTTTTTTTGGAATATTATGAGGTGGGCAAGCAACCGAATCAGGGATGATGGCTGTTGAATGGTACTATACAAGGTTAGAGAACCACCATCACCACCACTATTACTCTTAAAAAAAAGAAACCCATTGAAATATTAAAAATTAAAAATAAAAAGCCAATCAAAATAAACATTAAAAATTAAAAATAAAAAGCCAATCAAAATAAACAAAAGTCTTGACGATTGGTATGGTAGAGTGAAATTTCTAATAATCTCTTCGGATTAAAAAGAAGTAGATAATCGTGATTTGATACCAATTATCATTTTTATTCAAAATTAAAATACGAGTCTATAATAAATAATATTTTAGCGTAGCAATGTTTGACTAGGTCAGCAAATTGATATAAAATATCATAAAAAGAAAGGAAAATATCAAAATCCGGGGTTATTATTGAAGAACCTCAGAGAATCTTTCAGTCTCTGCAGAAAATTTAGATGGAAATAGTGATGTATCTATCTAATCTACGTGCTGGAATCCTATTTGTACTTAAATTAACAATTTAACGCTACTTTTATACTCTTCCGCTTTCTATTTTCCTTAATGGCAGAACACTGTCAGCAAGAAAGAAGAAGAAATCAATCTATATCTTTGTTCGGATAGATCAGTTCAACAACATCTTAGGTTCGCTGCAACCATCAAAACTAATAAAGAACCAACAAATGTTAAATCCCATATTTAAATACCCTAAGACGTTAAATCCCATATAGCGTCCACATGAAATAAGTTATAACCATACTTAATTATAATTAAACACAACTTGGGTTATAGACAGTCATTATCGTTCTTTCACGTCATATTATTATACTCCTTTATACATTTTTTTCTCCTTGTAATGTATTTTTTTTAAGAACGAAACTGTGATAAGGTATTTTGTTATCAGTTTATGTCTATTTACAGTATATATTTTCGTCTTACTTTATTTTCATTTTTAGCTAATGACTCAGCCTATATTTACATTATGAGGTGGGGAAATAAATTAGTTGTGAACTCATTATTTTTGAGATTTGAACATAAAACTTCTTATTTATCAATAAAGAAGAATACCAATAGACTGTAGTACTAATAATTCCTTGTAATGAGTTTCCAAAACAAAAACAAACAAAAAAAAGATTCCTTGTAATGTATTATATATGAGAAATTTTATTTGGACTCATCTGATTTACCGTTACATCCAATTTTTCTTTATTCACCAAATTATCCTTTAATAAATAAGAAAAAATGAAAATAAAGATGGGTGTTTTCCTCTCTATTAGTAACCCTAAACCCACCGCACCCTAGGGTGGGCACGGGTCAGGCTAGACCCAAAATTGAAAGAATCAAACCAAACCCGTTTGTAAATAACACAAGGCGGGTTTTGGATTTTTCAAAATGAGATACGGACCTAACCCGGCCCTTTTGAAACGAACCAGTTCCTACGGGTACCCACGGGTCCTACAGTAGCTTCTTCTTGTTTGGGCGGTCTAATGTTCGAGCATGTGGAAGGCGGTTGACCCTCTGATTCTTGATGATCCAGGGGGTGGATTTTCTTCTTGACTCTGTCAATGTAGTTGCTAATATCAAAATTGGTCACTACATTTGTTCCTATGTACTCTATCGCCGCCATATCATACGCAGCTGTTGAGTTTAGCTCCACCAATTGGACCAATTGCAACCGTTAAAATTCAAATCAAGATAAAACCCTAAACCCTAAACCCTAAATACATTTATGCGAAGAAGAAGATGATGTCATAGAATCTAACTTGGTGGAGGACTCGGGGAGAAGAATGTCGGCGGTGGTTTTGGAGGCCGTGATGATTTTCTTGATCAGGACACGATTGAGAGTTAGGATCAAACCCCTTGCCATTTGGGTCTTTGAGAACACTGGAGCTACTGGGTTTAGGGTTTGGGGGAAGAGGACGAATACTAATGGTTTACACTTTACGATGTGAGGGTTTGGGGAGGAAGGGGACTGCATGTTGTCAAGTTCTAGGAGATGATGGAAGGTTCTAGGTCTTGGGGTATTTGGGGTATTAGGCGTTGGGAGGTGTGGGCTATGGGCGTGGGTCTGATGCTTAGGTCTTGTTTGGTAATAAAATAGCCCAATACATAGGCCTTGTTCTGTTACAAACGGACAGGTTCGAGTACCAATTTTTCTGTACTTCGGGAACCGGCTCGTATCCGTCCTAAATCTTGATTACCTGCCCCAGCCCGTGGTTCCTATACCCATTTGCCCACCCCTCACAAAGTTTCCATTAGTTCCAACAAACCAAACCAAACCAAACCTAAAAATTTCCTAAGGTCGTGGACAACTGTTTACTCCATCCATTCTTTTGCTTCTCTTTATCCTCCTCCCTCTTCTAATTTTGAGAAGAATATGAACCACCATACTATGTCGGTTGCCGGCGTCGACATCAACATGGCTCTGCCATACTCCTATCAACACCAATTCACAGCCGTCTCTCTCTTCCCTAATTGATTTGGTCCAAGTTCGCATAAAGAAACAAGAAAGAGAGAAAGTAGAGCATTAATTGAATATGAACCACCATTCCCTTCCGTTCTTTTCCAGTTGTAGCTGGATCCCACTACAAATTCTAATTGTTGTTAAAGTAAAATTCTTTATTTATTTCGGGACAAAGTTGGACTTTCGTTAAATAAGCTTTTAATTTGGAGAGCTACTAGACTCACCTCATTATCTTATTTTATCACCTATGTTATAATCTCACCCACCTTAAAAAGTTAAAAAATTAAAATGTTATTTCTCCACCCACTATTATTCACAAAATAACCTTCAATATATACATACATATGAAAATCCCAAATTGTCTCTTAAAAAATATAACAAATAATATGTAAATGAAAATCACTAAGGTCTGCAAATTCAAATGAAACGACAAAGGTATCCAAATTCAAAAGAACTCGACAATAACAAATTCAAAAATATGATGGAAAAATTCAAATGACCTACACACAAATTATTCTTCTACCTTCAATGGAAACATAATCTTCTACTTCTTCCGTAGAGCGTCATCTTCCACTTGTTCAATGAAAAAGTCATCTTCTAAGTCCATTGATATTTTTTTACTTTCTCTTAATGAAAGGAGATGAAAATATGAGTTAGGGTTTAAGGTAGACAAATCGTCTCCTACGCCCAACTTTTTTCTTTTTTAATTAAGCAAAACAAGATAATTAATGTCCTTATCGGTCTTTTTGCAAATGAACAAATTTGTAATTAAAAAATTCATTAATAAGTGGGTGGAAAGATAAGACATTGGGGTAAGAATAACATTACTCTTAATTGAAGTGTAGAAATAAAATAAATGAATTCAAATAAAATTTTGCATTACATATTTACCTTTTAAGAAAAAACAACTGATAAATAAAAGGCTTTTTATATTAGCACTCCACAAAATGTTGAATGCACCCCACATTAAAATTTAATATTAAATGACTTATTTACCCTACTATGCAATGACAATTTTGACCTTATTAGGTTTAAAAAAAAATAAAAAAATTCTAAATACAGCCCAAATCACTTTTAACGTTTATCTTCTTCAACTATCAAAATCTCTCCGACCCTCCACTGTTGAAAAAAACCCTAACCAATGAAATTACAAACATGTTGATTGAAAAAAAATATTTTTGATTAATGAAACACGAAATTGATGTTTCGGAAGCTTCACATGAGGTAAAACTTCATATTTTTTTATTGTTTTAGTGATTTTGACGACATCAATAATTATTTAATCTTGCTTTTGCTGCGTTATTCAAGCTTCTATGTTCGTATTCATCTTTTAGGGATCACATGGATTACATGAAGAATTAAACACCTAAAATTACCACCAAATATTAAAAACAAACGACATGAGTTTTAATGGTGGAATTGAAAACAACCCACGTATGATTTAAATCCCAGGCGGCATCTTTTGTCAAAATTTCAGTCGGCATTTTTTTGTTCAAATTAAAAGCTTTATAAGATTTGAGAAATGTGGGGTATATAGAAAATATGGGATGCATGTAGAAAATGTGTATATTAAGAATGTGAGGTGTGAGGGTATTATGGAGAAGTATGTGGGGTGTATTAAGATAATTTTTCATTGAAAAAGTAAATGCAGAGTGTATTAAATATGTGAGTTTTATTTAACAATTTATGTGGTGCTAATATAATAAGACTAAATAACAAACAACATGCATGGATTATGCATACGTATGATTTCAGAATAAATATATATAGTCCACCCCTACAACACAAAACCCTAAAAAGTCTGCACTCTCACATATCCTCTTGGAGTGCATGTTTTTAACCGTTATTGTGTCATTTCGGCATGTAGTTTTGAGTTGCATGTAGTATCAATTCTGCATACTGTCGGTCAGGTTATAATAATATGTACCATCCAGTGATACAGATTTTTTTTATACAAAATTTAATTATTGCAAAAATTCATTACATATCTCTATATGTAAAATATTATCGTAATTTTTTGAATTACTCAATAATACACATTGCAAAAGAAGAATGACACATTATCATAAGTTTTTTTTGTTTTTTTTAGGTCAAAGGAGATTTTTATTACAAAAAACATACCTTACAATATAGCCCAACACACCTTTTAATTACAACAAAAAAAAGGCCTAAGACAAAAGTAAAACAGAAAAAGGCCCAACAACAGTAAGGCCCAGAAACCAAACAACTTCCGCCAGAAGCTTCCACAACCATCTCCACCCTCTAAAACAGGTCCATGGGCCGATTCCCATCCTCCGTCCAGTATCGCCTCCACATATGCCACCTCTAACCTCAATTTGCTCCCAGAGCATAGCCATAAACAAGGGATAATCAGCAACCAAGTGAACGAAGCCGACTATCAGTATGAAGTTTGTGGATACCCACGAACGACACTGCCGGAACCGACAGACAATAAGGAGAAAGTGGTGGTGTTTGTAACACCTGAGCCGGTGTAAACACCGGAACTCTACACACAATCTCCTCAAGAAATATGGCTAAAGATTGGATCAAGGATGAGTAGGGAAAAGATTTACCTTCAGGAGTAAAGGAAATGGGGAGACCAGGGTGACAATTTGGAAGAGATAGCAGTAGAGGCAGGGAGCGAAGAAGGAAAAAAATAAAAGAAAGGACACGGCAACCGACCCTGGCCAAAGCTAGGGTCAGTGCCACCGGAAAATCCCAAGTTTGAAGGACTCACATGCAAGGAGAAATACTCTCAGGTTAGAGAGAAAAAAACTCTCACCTTGATGAGAAAGACCCTCCTTACATATTATCATATGTTTTTGTCATCTTATCATATGTTTTTGTCATCTTATCACATGTATCCTCATGGCGTTTATTACCCACTAATCAATTACCTAATTGTGTCGTATTTAAGTTACTTGAACCTGTAAAAGTGCTTTTTTTTAACCATATGTGGGTGCTATCTCTGCCAACTTGAAAGATTAAGTAAGATCGAAAGTTTGGGGTTGATGGGATGGGACCTCCATCATTTTCAATGAACCCGTACCTCACTCAAGGATGCAATGCATAAAGGGATAACTCATAGTTAACAGCTTTGTAACTAATCTCTGTGTTGAGAGATTTAATTAAGTATAATTAGTTACTAAGCTTAATTAGAAAAATGTATATATATTGAGTTGTATTTCTGTATTCCTTACTCATTAAGAAAGAAATAATACAAAGAGACTTCTTATTTTACATGGTATCACCGCCTCTGGATCCTTCTCTCCGCTTCACCGCACCGCTTCTTGATCCTTCTATTCCCTTCACCGCCACCGCCACCACCCCTTGATCTTCGATCTTTGATCTTCGGCCATGGCGTCTTCGACTTCATCTCCTATACAGCCTGAAATTATTCCCTCTAATCCTGCAATTCTTTCCCCCAATTTTGCAGCGATGAACCATAATTTCTCAAATTCTTCTCCGATCTCGTCAATTTCTTCCATAACTATTCAAAATATTAGTTGTATGGTGCCTACAAAGCTCAAGCGTGATAATTACCTCGTCTGGAAAGCTCTCTTTGCTCCAATTTTCCGACGATACAAACTGACCAGCATTGTTGATGGCTCTAAAGTTTGTCCGCCGCCTTATGTTCTTGATGAATCTGGTCGCAATATTCCGAATCCTGCTTTCGAAATTTGGTATGAAAAAGATCAGAATATACTGATCTGGTTAAATTCAACTCTTTCTGAGGATATTATTCCGTTCACTGTTGGTGTCACGTCGGCTCGCGATCTATGGTTGAACCTTGAGCATCGATTTGGTGGTGTCTCTGCTGCTCATATTCATCAGCTTCGTTCTCGTCTCCACTCTGTGCACAAAGGCGATCTTTCTATCTCAGATTATTTGCAGAAAATCAAAGGCCTTACTGATTCGTTAGTGGCTGCTGGAGCTCCTGTCTCTGATCATGATCTGATTGCTGTTACTCTCAATAGATTGCCCGATGAGTATGAGTCTTTCATTGACTCTATCATGCTTCAAATCTCTACCACAACATTGGATGAACTTCATGGATTGTTGATTAACAAGGAGGTTTTTATGAATCGCAAGAAAAAATGTGTGTCCTCTTCTGCTTCTGAGCCTTTTCAGGCTTTTGATGTGCAGTCTCAACCCCCTCTCCTCCCTACACCACCATAGTTCTACAATTTGCCTCAAGCCTATGTGGCTCACCAGTCATTCTCTAATGCTCCAACAAAGTTTCCTCACAATAATCGTGGTCACGGTTCTTTTCAACGTAATAATCATGGTAATTTTCATAAGAATTTCAACAATTCTCATGGTCAATTTTACAATTCTGGGGGAACTCATGGCAATTATAGAAATCATTTTGGCAATCGAAATAATTCTGGTGGTAATCGCAATAATTTTGGTGGAATAACTCCTTGTCAAATTTGCTCATCCTTTGATCATGAAGCTCTTGATTGTTATGAGAGAATGAACCCTGCCTTTGCTAGAAAGATTCCTCCTGCAAAGTTAGCTACTATGTGTGCTCATACTAGTTCTAAACAATCTCCAACTACTTGGTTGATGGACTCGGGTGCCACTTCCCATATTACTAATGATATAGCTGCCATTCAATCTCCACATTCGTACTCTGGCGAAGGCAAGGTGTATATTGGTGATGGACAAGGTATGGATATCCATCACACTGGTAATTCTACAGTTTCAACACCACATGCTAATTTTCGATTGAGTAATATTCTTCATGTTCCATTGATGAAATTCAATTTGCTCTCTGCCTATCAATTCTTAAAAGATAACTATTGTTCTTTGACCTTTGATTCTGATGGTTCTGAAATCAAGGATCGTTCTTCGAGGATGACGCTTTTTCGAGGACCAGTTAAAGAAGGCTTTTATCCATTTCAAGGTCTCTCCAAGGTCCCTGCTACACATTCTTCTTTAATTAGTACTAAAGCATCATTGCAAACATGGCATAAAAGGCTTGGTCATCCTTCTTCTGCTATGTTTAGGAAAGTATTAAATAAGCACAGTCTTGATCACAGTGGTGACAAACTTGTATCTTTCTTTTGCATAGATTGTGCCATAGGCAAAAATCACAAACTGTCATTTTCTTCTAGTACTAGGTCTGTTTCTACTAGTTTAGAATTGCTACATTGTGATGTTTGGGGTTCATCTCCAATCACTTCTGGCAGTGGTTACAAGTTTTACTTGTTAATTGTGGATGAGTTTACTAAATACACTTGGCTGTTCCTAATGAAAACTAAGTATGAGGTTTTCTCTATCTTTGTTTCCTTCAAAGCCTATGTAGAAAATATGGTTGGCAATAAAATAAAAGTCTTGAGATCAGATTCAGGGGGTGAATTCATCAGTTTTGTGTTAAATTCTTTTTTATCAAGCAATGGTATCTCTCATCAATACAACTGTCCTCATACTCTAGAACAGAATGGGTGTGTACAAAGAAAGCACATGCATTTTACAGAGACTGCAAGGACTCTTTCGGTTTCTTCTCGGGTTCCACACAAGTTCTGGGTTGAAGCTTTTTCCACTGCCCTTTATCTCATCAACAGACTGCCAATTTCTAGACTGGACAAATCTCCCTGGGAACTTCTATTTCATAAATCTCCAGATTATTCAAGATTAAAGGTGTTTGGATGCAGCTGCTACCCTTGGCTTAAACCATATGTCTCATCAAAACTGGAAGGCAAAAACACTCATTGTGTTTTTCTTGGTTATAGTCTTCAGCACAAGGGATATCGCTGTTTAGATCTTCAAACTCAGCAACTTTATATTTCAAGACATGTTCTGTTTAATGAAGTGCACTTCCCTTTTCATGATGCACATACACTTCATCCTTTATCAATGCCACAGTACCCAGTGTCTTCATCTTCTCCAGCCTTTACTCTTCAATTTCCCATCTCTCAGCATGCTCCATCACCTTTTGTAGTGCCTTCCTCCCAACCAGTACCATCTTCATCGCATGTACCATCTCCGCAATCATCATCTCCACCAGTATTCTCCCACCCCAGTCAAACATCACCTTTGGAATCAAGTTCTTCCTCTCACATCCAGTCCTCTATTCCTGCTAATTCTCATCCAATGATTACAAGATCCAAAGCAGGTATCTTTAAACCAAAAGCTCTATCGGCAACAAAACATCCTATTGATATTGATACCTTTGTGCCTACCGCTTATCTGCAAGCATTAAAACATGTTCACTGGAATCAAGCAATGTTAGAAGAATTTCAAGCTCTACAAAACACAGGTACTTGGACTCTTGTACCATCATCTCCCCATCAAAACATTGTTGGTTGCAAATGGGTATTTCGAATAAAGCGAAAATCCGATGGCACAGTTGACATATACAAAGCCCGTCTTGTGGCCAAAGGGTTTCACCAACAAGAGGGTATTGATTTTACAGAAACCTTTAGTCATGTTGCCAAACCAGTGACCATTCGCATCCTATTCACTCTTGCTGTTCAAAATGATTGGTTCCTAAATCAGCTAGATATTAGCAATGCGTTCCTTCATGGATCTCTGAAAGATAAGGTGTTTATGTAACAACCTCCTGGTTTTATTGATGCTTCTCAACCTTCATTTGTTTGCAAGCTCAATTGGTCTCTTTATGGCTTAAAACAAGCCCCTCGGGCTTGGTATGATAAACTTGGTCATACACTACTTTCTTTTGGTTTTACTAATTCCAAATTAGATTGTTCTTTGTTTGTGCATACCTCTCCTCATCTTGTGATTGTCTTGGTGTATATGGATGACATTATAGTCACCGGTCCAAATGCATCTCATTGTCAGCATTTATTCACAAGCTCAGTTCCTTGTTTCCTGTCAAAGACCTCGGGCCTCTCCACTATTTTCTTGGACTTGAAGTTCATCACTATTCTGAAGGCATTTTCTTGTCACAAGGAAAATATGCCATGGATTTTCTTGTTAAGACAAAAATGGAAGGGTGTAAACCTTGTGCTACTCCACTTGGCACTGCAAAATTAGATCATCTTGGTAATTTGTTGTTTGATCCAAAGTAGTACCGGTCCATTGTTAATGCTCTTCAATACCTCACATGGACATGGCCATATCTTGCTTTTGCTGTGAACCAAGTTTGTCAATTTCTTCATTGTCCTCGAGATACACACTTTCAAGCAGTCAAACGCATTCTACGGTTTCTCAAAGGTTCAGTTGATCAAGGACTCTGGTTTAAAAAGGGTTCTATGCAGCTTACAGCCTTCTCGGATGCTGATTGGGCTGGATGTGTTTTTTATAGACGTTCTACATCTAGTTATTGTGTCTACTTGGCTCCAAATCTCATCAGTTGGAGTGCTAAAAAGTAGCCAACAGTTGCACGGTCTTCATCTGAGGCTGAGTATCACTCCTTTGCTCTTACTGCTGCAGAAATCACATGGATTTGTAAGATTTTCAAAGATCTCACTTTTCCACTTCCTCATACTCCTACTTTGTGGTATGACAATGTTTCTGCAATCTTTTTGGCTTTAAATCATGTGTTTCATGCACGTACGAAACATATTGAGATTGATTATCACTATATCAAGGATCTTGTTCTTGCAGATTTGGTCAAAGTTTTGTATGTTAACACTGAGCACCAGATTGCAGATATTCATACAAAGTCCATATCCAAGGCACGGTTCAAGTATCTTCAATCCAA
This sequence comes from Heteromeles arbutifolia, assembly GCA_024362995.1. Classification (NCBI taxonomy): domain Eukaryota; kingdom Viridiplantae; phylum Streptophyta; class Magnoliopsida; order Rosales; family Rosaceae; genus Heteromeles; species Heteromeles arbutifolia. The sequence continues at coordinate 7,782,881 of JANCRC010000015.1, forward strand.
GCTTTCTCTGGGTTCTCCTTCGATTAGCTTGAGGGGGTGTAAATGGATAACTCATAGTTAACAGCTTTGTAACTAATCTCTGTGTTAAGAGATTTAATTAAGTATAATTAGTTACTAAGCTTAATTAGAAAAATGTATATATACTGAGTTGTATTGCTGTATTCCTTACTCATTAAGAAAGAAATAATACAAAGATACTTCTTATTTTACAATGCACACACAACCATTATTATTGATCTCCACCATCAGATTTATTGGATCTTCTTTAATGCGTCATCTGTGTGTTATGTGAGACATATGAAACGCTCCGCTTCAAAATATTAGGTACATTTGAAGGACTGAAAAAAAAAGAAAAAAAAAGATGTACATGGAAGAAGAAAGGGGAAACTAAAAATTTCCCTGAGGTTGTAATGCATCTGTTTAATCAATCATAGAAATCATCCAAGCCAGACCTACTAATTAGACATGGTTTAAGTACTGGTTTGGTACTGAGGTGCTTTTATAAAAAGTTGGTATAAAAAAAAGCTGAGCTTAAAAAGGTGTTTGGCAAACAATTAAAAACAACTTATTTTCACAGTTTTGGGTGAAAAAAAGCTGACAACGTGAAGCAGCAAAAATGAGTTTATTCTCACAGCACAATAGAAGCAGTTTTTTTTTCAAAGCACAGCAATACCAAACCAGCCCACTTTTTTGAATACTCGAAACAACTTCAGCTTGAGAGCAAGTGAAAACTTATTCCTCTAATTTGGTTACCAATTTGAACTAGGGGTGGGCAAACAAATCCTGAACTTGCGGTTCGAAGCGAGTTCATGTGGCTCGGGGTAGTCTAGATATTCTAAATAGGGGTGGGTTCAGTTCAAATCGGTTCGGTTTTTTGCCAAAACCGAAACCGAACCGAAATTTTGGTTCGGTTCATTTTTTTTTCGGTTCGGTTTCGGTTTCTTTTTTTTTTTTTTTTTTTTTTCAAAAAATGAAAAAAATTGAAATCTTAAATTTTAACATCTCCAACACAATAATAACATAAATATTCCAACTAGAATCAAAGACAATGAAAATAAACATTTAAAGTTCAACTAGAATCATAACATAAAGGCTTTTTTTAATATTTTGGGTTTAAAGTTTAACTGTAAATAGATTTCTTTTTAGAAAATTTTATTTTTCTACCATTTTCTTCATACCTCAACTCTTAACTATGAATAATATAAAGAGCTGGTATAGGTTGGTGGACATGAGCTAAATTATTTTATCATGATAGTACGTACAATGAGAGCATTATCATACTATAACCCACTTTGAACCAACGAGGGTCATATATCGATTATGCTCTCTTTGTATGTATTATCGATCATTTAGTAATGTAATTTGCTATTTAGTCGACATAAGTAAAATCAAAAGGGAAAACACTTGATCAAAACCAATACCTTATCACTGCATATAGCAATAAGCAATGAAGTAATGAATAAGCATACAAATACTTGAAGCAAGAAGCCAGATTAAACAAGAATAAGGAACTAAGTTCTAACAGTACTGTGTGAGGAGTTAGCACCATTTTGGTATCACTATTTTAGGTCCTGCTTTTTTATACAACTTCTTCCTTGTAGTTATAGGAAAAGTAGCAGATGCATAAATACATTTATGATTTTGGCAACACATTGGGCTTACAAATTGGGTTTAAAAATTAATACCCAAAACAAATAATTAAATAAATAAAATTAAAAAAATATTAATTTAATTAATTCGGTTTGGTTCAGTTCGGTTTCTAGACCACTAAAACCAAACCAAACCAAAAGAATTCGGTTCGGTTCAATTTTTTCAATTCGGTTCGATTTTTTATTCGGTTTGGTTTATTCGGTTTCGGTTTCGGTTCGGTTTTCGATTTTTTTGGTTTTCGGTTTTTTGAACCCACCCCTAATTCTAAATACAAAATGGGCGGGGGTAGGTTTAAATATCTAAGGAAACGGGGCCCTAGTCTGGACAGTTTCCACAGTCGAAAAATTTGAGATTGAATCTGTACCTTTGATTTCCCGCACATATCACAACACACGGGTTGAGTTTGTATGTCTCTCTATCAGATCTCGGTCTCTCGACCTCGACAGACTTCTCTTGACTATTAGACTTAGTCTCCAAAACTTGTTGCTGCTGCTAGTAACAAAAATTTAAAAATTATTATTGTATGTCTCTCTATCAAATCTCAGTCTCTCGACCTCGACAAACTTCTCTTGACTATTACACTCAATCTCTAAAACTTGTTGTTGTTGCTAGTAACAAAAATTTTAAAATTATTACGTTAACTTGTTGCTGCTGCTAGCAACAAAAATTTAAAAATAAAAATAAAAAAGATCTGTGGACCTGCCTGGTTGAAACGGGCTGTGATAGGTTCGGTTCCATTTTTAAAATTATAAAACCCGTCCTGCCCTTGTTTCATTTACCAACAGGTTCGGTCTGGTCCCTCCAATTTTGGGCCCTGCCCAGCCCATGTTCACCCCTAATTTGAACAACTCATATTCAGCTTGACGAAATTGTATGTACAAAATAAATAAACACTTTTGATCATGGCCAAAGCCTCACGCGCCCACGAGGTGGTGGTGGTTGGGGGCTTTAGTCAATGGATATCTGATGCCTAAGTTAGTTTCTCGGAAAAGAGAGGGTGCTTAGGGCTTAAGTGCGTAGCAAAAGTTTACTAGAAATTGGTGGAGATGAGATATTTATAGAGCTAGAGTCGGCCACACGTGTAGGGTTTTGCCTTGTGGCGGCATCCGATTGGTTAAGGTGAGTCATCTATAGGATGGATGAGGAAAGAATAATCCCAAAGATATTATTTAATAAATAATATCTTGGGATTATTTTGGAAGTATTCTTGATTGGATATGATTGTGATTCCTTAGTTGATTAAGTTGATCTTCAATTAGGAGAGTATTAAAGATAAGATTTAGTAATTAATCATATCTTTAATGCCTTTGACTTTTCTCCTTGCCACGGATAGGGGAGCTTGATGAAGGTGTAGTTAGCTGCTCTAGCCTTCAGGGATGTTGGACTGTGCACGAAAATCTTTGTAGACCTCGCTAATTTAATAAGGGCATTCTTGTCTTCTTCATGAAAAAGTTCACGAGTCATTTCCAAGATTTTTTGGATTAGTTTTGGCTCCACATGAATGGCAGCTGAATCCTAAACAAAGAACTTACAAAAATAAAATATCTTACGTCGTCTCACATATTTGACAGGTTGTTCTAAATAACGCTAAAGTGAAGCAAGTTTTATCACGCACTCATAAACATGTTCTTGGCATTGGTATATCTTCTCTCTCCAAAAAGAACTTTTGGGATTTAACAATTGTGGCAAAACATCTATCTTCATCACTTATTTGTAATATATGCAGATGATAACTTTGTTTTCTATAAGTCGTACCACGAACCATTTTCTATGACCACGTCTAGGTGCATCATGGTGCTACCATTCCCATAGGATACCCGTTAGTTTCTGAAACCTCTATGCTTTGCACTAAGTGAGTAACCTTTCCTGTCATTGGATTTAGCAGATGCAAAGTCTAAGCCAATAACATCTTCGAATTACCGTTTGGAGCTTCCGGTGAGCCACTGAAATTTCTTCTAAATAGAAAGCATAAAGCGGTTCGCATATGAATGCCTAATAAGCAATAAACTGGTGGTACACAAGCTGGTTAGCACCTTTCTTACACGTCTACTTAGTTAGCATCCCAAATCTGTGTACCCTTGCTTCTTTTAACAAGCTAGTACAAAAGCTACTAAACCTAGTAATCTAGTTTACTAGCATTTGCCTGATTGCTTTAACAGAGGCTTACCTCCAAATTCATACTTATCTTGTCCAAAACTATGGGAAATGTTGATTTATTAGAACAGAACGTGAACTCGATAGACAAGTTAATCACCTAGAATCGATCCATGACCGCTACAAGAGTCCTTTACTAAGTAAGCTACACAATCATCTTTACCCGCCTTAGCCAATCTTAGCTCGGACATGTCAACACCAGGCATAACATTTCATTGTATTTGAGGAGTCAAGGATTTGTTGGGAATTTCGGATCAAAAAAGAGGTAGATCAAAATACGGTGCGGAAAAACCCAAATCGTGATGAATGGAAGATGCCTTTGGAACTAACTTTTTTTATCTAGATCAGTCTAGGTATTCATTGAAAAAAAAAGGGAGTAAGCAAGCTTTAAAGATAGGGGATGGGAGCAAATTGTATCCCACAATTAACTAAGGGTGGGCATGGTTTGATTCGGTGCGATTTTAGGGTAAAATTGAAAATTATTTCGGTTTGTTCAGTGCAGCTTTGGGGTAAGAACTGAAATGGAATCAAACCATTTAATTTGGTTCAGTTCAGTTCGGTTCAGTTCGATTTCAAATAGTCTTGGCTTTGGTTTGTGCCTCACTTGTAGCAAGTCACCAATTTGAGACACTACTTTGGTTTTGGTTTCATGAAATTCAACAAAAAAGTTTTGGTGTTTCAAGTCACTACTTTGAAATTTTGAATCATTCAACCCTTTCTCGCTCCCTTTCCTTTTGGACACTACTTTTTGAAGGTTTAGAAGGTCTTTGAGCTTGTGAACGGGCTTGATAAGGCATTCGAGCTTGAGATTGCGATACTTTTGAAGACCTTGGATCTTATGAAAGTGAAACCATTGAATGAGAAACCATTAAACCTTGTGAACTAGAAACTTGAGATTGTCTTGGAACTTGTTGTTGTGGTTGTGGATTAAGAGTAAGAGAGTCGATACTTAAATTCGAATTGGTCAACTCTACACAATAGAAAAAAAATAACAACATACATCACATTAGTTGTTATAAACTTTAAAAAACCTATATTATACGGTTTGGTTCGGTTTTAGATATTAAGAACCGAAATCAAATCGTTTTTTAACTTGGGGGTCGGTTTCAAAACCATAAAAACTGACTCATCTGATGCAGTTTGATTTGGCTTGTGTTTTGGTTTCAATTTGTTGGTTCCAAATGCCCACCCCTAGTACCTCCATTCATCATTGTTGGACCACTCACAATACCCTCTGGGATGAATTGTACAATCATATTGCGAATATCACTCTGATACTTAGTCCAATTTGGTGGAGAGATGCTTCATCCACATTACTGTAAAAGGTTTGAGATCAGGTAGAGGAAAACAAAGATTCATACATATAAGAAGATAAACATGATTACATTAACTTTTTGGTAAATGTCTCGTAAAACCTCGGAAAAATTGTTTGGGCCATAAATAAAAATCAGGTATGGTAAAGAACTAAATGAATTTTATTGGCTAAAGGCGTGCAAAATGTCTCAAGTTTGACTCATATAAATAGGATAATGATTTATATTTCTTACTAAGTTAGGACTCATTGTGGATGAGTTAATGTCTCACCATACGAGTATTTATGTAAATATTATCATTTGTGCTAAAAAGAAGAACTTACTAGCCACTTAATATTACAGCTTAGTGATATTTTTCTTCACTTGTAAGTAAGAGGTCTTGGGTTCGATTCTCGTCAAAGACGAATTTGAACTATATTATTGCTAGCCCATTTCCATCTCCTGTTACTTTCGTTCTTCTATCCGTGGTAAGAGCCTTAATATAGATAATATTGTCTAATAAAAAATAAAAAAAAAACTTACCAAACATATTTCTTAGTATTAATCAATGCATTATGTTTGATAAGCTATGGGATTGGGATGTCCTTGGACTTGTAGTGCAATCCAAGGGTTTACCGTTTACCCGAAAAAAAAAAGAATAAAAACATTTCCATAGAGGGCAATTTTGCAGACGGAGGGAAAAAGAGCGCGTGCTTTGCCTGTTGGTCTCTCGGGTTTTTGTGTCATGATACAAAATCGAAATGGGTTTTCGCTCAAATCAGCTATCCACCAAAAATTCACCGAAGAAATTTTCCTAGTAAATCATGCCCTTTCGTCGGTTCATTTTCTTCTCGTCCAAACAACGCTCACAGGAGGCTCTCAATCTACTTCGGAGGTACTCACTCCACGACTCCCTTGAGATTTCTTTACTGGTAGAATTTAATTCATGTCATGGGTAGTACTCTTGAATCGCTGGAATTCATTCTTTATTTTTGGAATCACTCCTTTTGAATTTCACCGAATTGGGTTTTTGATATGCAGACTAGATTATATGTTGCTAAATTCTTATAAATGTTTGCGTTCATATATACACACATAAGTGTATCATTGTAAATTACATTCCAAATGTCTGTTGTTGAAAGATACTTGGAGTAGTAGTATATGTGTTCTTATCACCTTTTTCTTGCAAATTGGTTTTGCAATGGCAAGTTCTATGTTTGGTTTTAGAACAGTTTTCGCTACAACCCGAATGTGTTAATTTGAAAGATAAAATGCGTCAACTATGTGATATTTGGTTATGTTTCAGTACATTGTCTTTTACAAGTGGACGATTTTATTGATTTTTTGACCATTAACTTGAAGTGGGTTTTTTGGGGTTTTATGTTTCATCCCACTATTGAGCACATTGGGGGTTTGAATTGAAGAACATAAAGTCCCAAATGGATTTTTCTCGGTTATATGTGAATTCACCATTCTGGCAAGCATTTGTAAGCCCCATTTGGGGATACCGCTCAAAGTTCTGTTTCATGTTTCCTTTAGCATTTGAGTTTTGACTAAATCACTTGTGCTTGCTATAGGTCTGGCTTCTCTAAGAAAATTCAGTCACGTAATTATGCCAAGTCATCGAACCATGCTAATGGGAAGACGGATATTAGACCTCCTATGAATGTAGAAACACCACCGGCTTCTCGCTCTTGGGGCACCTATGTTATTGTACGCAGCCTTCACCTTTATTTTCACTTATCAGTGTTATTATCTACATCTTCTTGCTTTCAAGCTTTGGAGATGTAGTGAAAAATGAGCACCTGTCTCATGCTTTTCCTGGATTAAGTTACCTTTATTTGATATAAACAGATTGTCTCTAACCTCTATTGATTGTTAATAATATACTTTTTTCTGCAGCCGGCTGCTGGTATACTAGGATTTGCTGGTTTTGCAACTTTCATTCGCTATAATGATGAGAGGAGAGTAACTTTGAAAGGTACAGTTTCGACCTTTGATATTGCTAGGTAACTGCTTTTGATTTGAAGAAGTTGGAATACATTTACCTAGTTATGTGGGCTTTTCATATAATTTTGTCTTCTAGTTCTTCCTCCTTATTTTGTTCCATTAAGTGGACTCCAATCATTTGTTTGTATAAAATAGCATTTAAGTTAAATGGCTAATTTTATATCAAAGATAGCTCATGTCAGCAACTTAAGAGTCTTTTCTTCTGACTTTAAAAGCATTTCAAGTTTTTAAGGGAATAATTTGATGTTAGCTTTGACGTGTGAAAGACGAGGTTTTATGATGAATGTAATAGCTCCTGTCTGAAATCTCTAGGATATTGGTTATATAATCATTTATCTAGGGAAATTAGACTGTTTATGTGCAGTGTTACTGGGTTAGTCATCATGCCATTTTCTTATTGAGGTAAATCATTAATGTCAGTTTTGTACATTAGTTGGAAAATGTTTAATAGGATTTCTTGGTTTTAAATGTAAAACAAAACTTGCAGGCATAAATGTCATGTTGACCTTCAGTTAGGATTTATTTTGGGCGTAGACAAATTGTTCTTCATGCAGGACTACATCTTTTGTTCCTTTTCTTCGTTTGCTAGCTTTTGCATGATGAATGAGTAGCATAAACAATTTGGTTTGATGAACTTGTTATGCTTGACAATACAAGATAAGAATGGTTGGTATGACAATTTATTAATGGCTGAATGAGTTTATGTTGTTTGTAATTCTAAGTTTGGTGATTTTCTTGTGCTAATCTGCAATGGCATGGGTTCAGCTTGACAGACAGCCACATTAAACACCAGAACTGATAACTGAAAGGGAACCCTAAAAGTGATATGAAGGAAAACAGTGAAAACCTTGGTACTTTTATGTTCTTTCTTCATAGCTTCATTTTCCACTCGAGAAAACTTAGGGTGACATGCTGGTGGTGGCATAACTAAGTATGAGGAGTGAGTATTCGGTATTTTCTAAGGTAGTTGGCACCCCAAGATTTATCCTACCTGAGTTTTTGCTGTAACTAGTCTTTGTCAGGCTATAATACTTGATGGCTTGCAGCCTTGCACTGTATTTTAAGGTACAGGGACTAATTGGTAAGTTTATGGGTTATTGATTTGTGCAAATGACTTGTGGGGAGGGAAATACACGCCCGAGTAAGCAGGTCTTACACTAAGCGTGATATATTGTTACAAGGTTGAGAAGTTCGTTGGAGTAAGGCCTAGAGTTACTGCTGCCAATGTTTAGGTATCATTAGAAAATGGTAATGATGTGTTAATATATGTTTTGAAGGGTAAATTAAATGCCTTCCCCAAACTTTGTTTCAGCTCAAGTTTGGAATTTTGCAATCAGTTATTTATATCTTTGCAAATCATTTTTTTATCAGTTAGGACATCTGGAGATAGGATTTGGACTTGGAACCGGTTTAGAGGAGAGGTGTGGATACCAATTGGGTTATACCGTTATCAAAATCAATTGGAAGTGTAGGGTAATCGGCCCTTTTATGCTCTCAGCTATTATGGTAGTGTCAAATTACCCACCAGACATTTTTTCCCCCTGCCAATATAGGACTCACCGTCAGATTCCTATTCCATCCAACCTGTGGTCAAATAAAGTCAGGTGACCTATCTTCAAAGTTGTCATTTATCACAGATGTTTTACAACCCCTATGTACGATTACAGAGGTTCAAGCCTCCTCAATTGGAATCACTTGAAAAACAAGGCAGCTTCCTCAGTTATCCCAGCTTGGGGTACCTCCATTATGTATCCACTTCGTAGCTCTGTTTGTCTTTGCACCCCAATTTAAAGGGGAGTAACAGAGAAAACAGAAAGAACACCAGTATTTAAGAATCCCCCTATCACTTGCCCAACCTCTCAATTCCCTATCAGAGTACCCCGACCCGGATTATATTATCGGAAAATTCACATGGTGTACTTGGTTACCCAATTCTATATCAGTTTCAATGTTCAATAGCTGTGCTGGGTGGAAAATATTAGAAATCAGACCTGTAGACAAGTCTGAGCTCTATGATCTGGACTAGGAATACTTCACCAACACTGCTCAAGTGAAAACTCAAAACCCAAAGACGTAACAAAGTTTGATTTTATGGCAATCTTGAATCTGTTTTTGGAGAATATGAGGGCAACGACGTAGTTGGTTTGGTTTGGATGTGTGCACTCTGTTAGAGGTTCGGAAATTGGTAGGGACAAGTTTGATTGTAATGGAGGAAGTGGGCTGAAAATGATTGACTATGCGACTTTCGTTTTTCAAATGTGCTCTTGGAGAGATTGCGACGGAGGAGGCTTGATCTTTGTGCAGTCTGATCGATCTCTGTACTGTATGGAGCTGCAAGGGTTGTAGAATACCTGACATAAACTGCCCTCAAAAGTGAGTCGCGTGGTGGGTACATGAATCTACTTGATGCTAGCTTGGATGGAATTGCATAGGAACGTGACGTGTCCTAGATTGACCATTTTAATATATTTGAGATCATAAATTGGCTGAATAAAAGTCTGAGTAAATTGACACTTAATAGTTCAGGGAGCAAAAATCTGATTACCCAAGGTTATAATATCTTTCCATATGAGGTTCATGTGTATGTCAGCTGTTCAATATCTACCCATTTGGTATAACTTCAACTTTGTCTGAAATCTTATGAGAAATTCATAATAAATTTAGTTTCTCATTGAACTCTGTTACCCCCCATGTTAAAAGTACCTCTAGCTTCCCTATTTGAAAACTTAATGGTTCTTCAAGTATGTTCCTGATTGAATTGATAGAGAAAGGACTGTTTATTTTGTGAGACCAAGCGATAATCCTTTTTCATACTTTTTCTTTCTGAACAGGCCAGGGTAACAACCAGTGCATGAACAATGTCAGGGGCCCTATAATCGGTGGTCCATTCACTTTAGTAGACACAGAGAATCACACGGTCACTGAACGGAATCTATTAGGAAACTGGGTTCTTCTCAATTTTGGATATACTTCGTCTCCTGATGTTGGACCAGAGCAAGTCCAGATGATGGCCAAGACCATAAACATATTAGGTTTGCTATGCTTATTAACTTTTCATATGTGAACACAATTTCGAGGTTTGATTACTGAGGTGTTTCTTTCTCTTTTTGCTTGTTATAAGAGTCAAGATATAATTTGAAGGTTCTATCGGTATTTGTTACACTTGATCCAGAACGTGATACCCCTTCTCATCTTCATGCCTACCTTAAAGGTCCAAATTCTTGTACAGCCCAGTTTGTAATTTTATATTCAAATTATGTATACGCAGATGGTTTGGTTAATATGGCTTCCCCTTGCACCTCACTCAAAGTTTTCATGGACAGAGTTTGATTCAAGGATTGTAGGGTTAACTGGACCTGTATCAGCTATAAGGCAGATAGCTCAGGAATACCGTGCTTATTTTAAGAAGGTTGAAGAAGACGGAGATGACTATCTCGTTGAGGCTTCCCACAACATGTGAGCCACTAGCTCAAATCTTTTCCACTCAAATCCTTTCAAGTTTTCTGGTACATGAGCTTAAAGTGGCTATAATTTGTATTGAAACAAGCAGGTATTTGATGAACCCAAACATGGAAGTCGTGAGATGCTTTGGTGTAGAGTACAATGCAGAAGAACTGTCGGAAGCAATAGTAAAGGAACTGAAAAGAACCCCAACTTAAGAGCTGAAAGGTTTCGCAAGCGTAACGGAGATTTTACATTCCTCACACCCTTCTCTCTCGCTCTCTTAGCCATACGTATCACAGAATTCAATCGCCACTGTTGATTAGGCAGCAGTTTAGGACTTTCAGAGTTTCTTGGTTCAGAATTTTTTTTGTTTTTGTTTTTTAATGCTACCTCAAATTCGGTTCATTTCTTAACTTCATTGGTTGTAGACAAGAATATGTAACTTTCTCTTCTCAAATTGTTGGGTGATCGAGTCCTTGTTACTTGCAATGATGAGACATGTTATAGGCAATTAAAACGTCAATGGGTCCAATCCGTTGTTTGATGGTATTAAATGTAATTTTGGATCGTATGGGTTGCGAATCCAAAATGGTTATGTTACCCAACCTCACACGGGTTACAAGTCAATCTGCAAGAGGCAAAGTCGCTACCTCGTGGACCTTGACTTTGTTGTCCGGTTTGAAATCACTCTGGCGACTACTTGAGGCTGCTTCAACTTGTGTCGAGAGACTTGGTTAGCAACTCGGAGGACCTGAAGCGGATCCTTTGTGTTATGTGTGACGCGGTGGAGAGATAGCTAAGGAGACAGCTGGTGTCTGGAATTTGAGTGCCTTGAATCCCAACCAAACATGCCCTTATCGATATCGACCATAACTCGGGATCCTTTACCTGTAAATTTATATTGAGTTTAAGGATAATCCTTGAATCACAACACCAATGTAGCACCACTTAACTAGGTTTGCTTGCTCTTCTTTAAATCGGCCTAAACCAAAACAAGTTTCGAGCCCATTCGTTCATGAGTTGAAGAATAATTTTCATATCATCTCTTGTTTCACGTTTTATGTTTTATGTTTTTCCTGCTAACGTGTATTATAAAAAGTAAGATTCTAACTTGAATGCAATAAAATATGAAGTACAATGTATACACGCACGTTTATGTTGAGGTGCGTGTTTGTTACTCAACTAGCTTCCTACGTGCCATCGTCAAGCCCAAAGGAAATAAAGGCAATGTCAGATTGACATTGGGTTGTGGTGAGTGAGTCCGAGCTGTGCTTTCGTTTCTAAAAATCTAGAGATCGTCATTTAACGCAAGACCGGGTCTTCTGCTTCCACCTCTGCACCGCACCAGAAAACAAAAAACACAAAAGAAAACGTGAAGAAAATGAAAAATAACAAAAAACCCGAAATTATGTTTTTTTTTTATTTTTTATTTTGTAATTTTGTATTTTATAAAAGAATAAACCCGTAAACTGTTATTCTCTTTTCCTGCCATTTATTCTCATTTTTCTTTCCCTGCCCCTGATTAACTAATGATGCAATCCAGTTTCGTCTCTCTTGCACAGAGCAGAGAGAAATCAAGGAGGCATTGTTTCTAGATTCGTAGGCAGATGGTCACTCAGCTCCAGGAGGCCATGCACATAATCTCCTGCTTCCTCTCTCATTTATTCATTTTTAATCTTTTTTTTTCATGCACTTGATATTCTTCTCTTGGTTTTGTTACGTCACACCATGCACAAATTTGATCAGGGTGAGAGATAGCAATTAATAAAAAATGGGAGACTCGCCGGAGAAGAAATCAGGTTGCGGCATCTTGAGTGCTGTTTTTGGGCGGAATAGTTTCTGGCCGAGAAGAACGACTTCTACGGGTTCTCTTCCGGTATCCAACAACAACAATGCCACGTTAGTGAAAACACCAAGCACTCCCAATTCCAAACGGCGTCGTGGTGGCTCCGACGAGGCTTCCTTCCTCGATTCATCAAGCAATGTACCATCAGATTCATCGAAACCGATCACGAAGCCTTCCCAGTATAGTAATAGGGCACCCCCTATACAACAACAGCAGCAGCAGCAGCAACAACAACAACAACAGCAGCAGCAGCAGCAGCAGCAAAAACAACAACACCACCACCACCAACACCACCAACAAAAAATGGCGCCAAGCCAAGGTTATGTGAACCAAGGCAGAAGGGTTCCAAAGGAGGCGGTTGGCATATCTGGGGAGCTTGAGAGCATGATTGCTGATCATCAAAAATCAAAAGGGAGTAGTGGCCTTGTTAGGGCTTCATCCAGCAATGTTATGCTTTTCGGAAATTTGGGTAACTTGAGACAACCTGGTGGCGGTGGCGGTGGTGGTGGAGGCGGCGCAAATGCAAGCCCGTATAATGTTCTCGATTATCTTCCAAAGACTGCTAGAGAGGAAGGTCCAATGCCGACTCATGTAAACGTGGGGAAGACAAGTACTGCTAGGGAAGAGAAGAGACAAAGTGAGCTGGAACCACCTGCTTCCTTATGTCGCGCATTGTCTACTAGAATGGACCCCGAAACATTGAAGATCATGGGCAATGAAGATTACAAGAACGGAAGATTTGCAGAAGCATTGGCTTTGTATGATGCTGCCATTTCTCTTGACCCCAATAAGGCTTCTTATAGGAGCAACAAGAGTGCTGCATTAACCGCTCTAGGTGAAATTCTTGAGGCAGTTTTTGAGTGCAGAGAAGCCATTCGGATTGAACCCCACTATCATAGGGCTCATCATCGTCTGGCAACATTATATCTTAGGTACAACATAAAGTTCCACATATTAGTTTCATTTTGGAGTTGCAACTTTTGTCTTTAGAATTCTGTTACGCCTAGTTGTTCTTAAAATTAATGTGTTATGTACATATAGATTAGGGGAAGCAGAAAAAGCTTTGTATCACTACAAGCATGCTGGACCAGAGGCTGATCAAGAGGACGTTGCGAAAGTAAAACATCTTCAGGCCTGTCTGAACAAGTGCACAGAGGCTCGTAGGTTAAGAGATTGGAATACCCTCATAAAGGAATCCCAAAGCGTTATATTAGCCGGTGCAGATTCAGCGCCACAGGTCAGACATAACATTATCAAATTCCAGTCTCATCGTTACTAGAATTGCTTCTCTCTTATTCTCTAGTAGATGTCCTTTGAACAAGTATAAGAATTTGTATCTCAACTTTACCTGAAAATGTGATGTATCTCAAAAGTTTTTATCAAATGTAGAAAAAAAAAAGTTTTGTGGATTGACTAATATTGAATTCATTTTTTTACTCCACGAAGATATATGCTTTGCAAGCGGAGGCCTTGTTGAAGCTCAATAGGCACAAGGAAGCAGATGAAGCATTATCCAGGGGTCCAAATTTTGATGTTGATGCCTGCACCAAATTCTTCGGCTCAATTGGTAACGCGAATTTGTTAGCAACACGAGCTCAGGTGGACATGGTTGCTGGCAGGTTGTGTGTTTTCTATCTTTATAGAAGCTGTTTTAGTTACGATTATGCTAATCCTCATGCAGTCTCAAAAGGAAGAACGTTCATAAAAAAGAAATTAAGAAAAAGGAAATGACATTGGAAACACATACATTAAAATTTTTCTTAATTTGGTCAAATAATTGTTTTACTTGTTTTGCAATGGTTTGGCAGATTGGATGATGCATTTGAGACAGCTCAACGAGCATCACAGCTTGACTCAAACAACAGGGAAGCAAACATGGTCATGAGAAAGGCTCGAGCTGTTGCGGTAGCTCGATCAAAAGGCAACGAGCTTTTCAAAACAGCAAGGTTCTCAGAGGCATGTGTTGCATACGGGGAGGGACTTGAACACGATCCTTATAACTCGGTGTTATTATGCAACCGTGCTGCTTGTCATTCAAAACTTGGCCAATTAGATAAAGCAATTGAGGACTGTACAGCTGCCCTTAATGTCCGCCCATCTTACAGCAAGGCTAGATTAAGAAGAGCAGATTGCAATGCTAAGGTGACCGCTGTACTCATTAATATATCCACATCTTTCCTGGAAAAAACAATTTTCAAGTTGTTCATATTGTTGCTCTTTCATTATGTTACTAGTGAGTTGTAATATTTATATGATGACGTACCAAGCAGTTGAAAAAATGGGAAGCTTCAATACAAGACTACGAAATTTTGATAAAGGAAACACCAGAGGATGAGGAGGTAAACTGTGCTTTGTCTGAGGCGCGGGTGCAGCTCAGAAAACAGCGAGGCTAGCAAGAGAGCCTGGACGTGGACAATGGAAACAAGCCAATGCAACTAGATTAGACGGTAATAGCCAGGAAAGAAAGTTGCCCTTCTGCAATTGGAGATGGCTCTTGGAGCTCAAGAAGAGACACAAAACTTATGAGTGGTACGAAAAAAAAGAAAGATGATTTTTCAAGTAGGGGACTGAAAGTGGCAATTCATACAATGTAACACAGATACGTGACCCAATTTTCTGTTATGTATAGTTGTATTTGTGCAATTCTTTCTGGGAAATGTTTTGATACTGCTTATAAAAGTTGTCAAAAAAGTACTTTGGAAGAAACCTTGAATTCTTTGTTTCTACAAGCCGACATGTTTCCTGTTGGCGTGAGTCGACAATAATACAACAGGAATGTAATTGTGTTTTCTAGTTTGGGTATAACTCTTCTTTTATGTCTTTAATATTCTTTGTAGTACAAGGATTGAATATGTATATATTGCCTCCTATGAGAGAAGAATATGGAGAAATATATTGAAACCCTAAAATTAATTTTATCTTGGCATCAGAGCAGGTTTCGACCTGTCTCTAAACCCTAACCCTTGGTTGCCGACTTGGAGTTCTTGTTGGCTGGAAAAATACAAACTTGCTATACCACCAAAGTGTGATCTCGAAACAAGAGTCACACGTGATTTAATGCAGAAAACTAAATCCTCACGACCTCACAATTTGTTTTCTTCAATGGCTGAAAGCCATGCTATGCAGACCAAAGTTGCAGATGCTGGGCAAGCCAAAGTTGCAGACGTTGACCCTTTTTTTTTGGAGCTAACCTCTAGTATGAAAGAATGTGGGCTTATCGAGTCTGGAGCCCAAGTTCCCAGTGGTCCGAGAACGGGTGCTGATGGTGGCAGATTGGGCATAGGCCCGCTTACTCCCAGCACAGAAGTCTCGAAGCAAGAGACATCCGTTAAACATCCTAAATCCATGTCTCGAAACAAGAGACCCGAACCACCCCTTAAAATCCCAAACCACGAAATTAACAAACCAAAGCCATTACTTGTCGCTGCTATGGCAGATGGATCCCACGGTCTACTCTAGAAAAGTTTCACTAATGCCGATGCTAGTGCTGCCAGCAAACCATTCACGGATTCACCAGCGGGAAGGAAACATGACATGGACTCGGATAATTTGGCCCACAACTATCACTCTTGAATTTGATTGCTTCCCTTGAGCAATTCGATGATCCAAGTAACATAAGCAAAGCCTTAATTGCATCAGTTGATCTTGATACAGGTTGGATCATTGACTCTTGAGCCACTGATTATATGACTTATGATCGTACTTTATTTAACTCTATAACACCACCACCCCAGGATAGTATTGTCATTGCTAATGGAGGTTTTACCCCAGTTACAGTAGTGGACTCGATATCACTCACTCATACTCTTTCATTATATAACTGCTTACTTGTTCCCACACTCTCAAGCCATTTGTTATCTATGGGACAGGTCACTGAGCAATTACACTATGTTGTGCAAATGTTTCCGCCTTTCTGTTTACTTCAGGACATTCGGACTCAGGAAATCATTGGATGTGGTACTAAGAGGAGAGGGTTGTATTATGTTGATGATGTTGCACAGGGCCTTGTTTATCAAGTTCAAGGTCCTGACAATGAAAAATTAAAGTTTATTCAGTTGTGGCATCGTCGGCTAGGTCATGCCTTATTTGGTTATTTGTGAAAATTACTTCTATCATTATTTAATAATATTCCAGAGTCTTCGTTAAAATGTGATGTTTGCACATTAGCTAAAAGTCATCGAGCTTCTTATTCTCCAAGTTTGCATAAAAGAACAATTTCGTTTGAGTTAATTCATTCTGATGTGTGGGGGCCATCTCTGGTTACTACTCAGCATAGTGTGCGTTGGTTTGTAACATTTGTTGATGATTGCACTAGGATGACTTGGTTGTACCTCATGAAAAATAAAAGTGATTTGGGTGACATCTTCAAAGCATTTTATCACATAGTCTATACTTAGTATTCACTCCCAATTAAAGTGCTTCGGTCAGACAACGGTGGTGAGTATCTTAATCAGGATCTTTCTCAGTTTTTTTTTTATGAAAAAGGGCATTCTTCATGAAACTACATGTCCTTAGACCCTACAAAATGGAGTTGCCGAACGCAAAAATCGGCACATCCCCGTGCCCTTCTTATTGGTAGCTGTGCACCCAAGACATATTGGGCTAATGTAGTCACTTATGCTATTTATATCATGAACCGAATGCCATCGCGTGTTTTCTCTTTTAGAACCCCCTTAGCCGTGCTTGATGATCATGTTTTGCTCCTTTCCACTCTTCATCTCGAACCCCGAGTTTTTGGTTGTGTGGCATATGTTCATCTTCACAAAAATCAAAGAAGTAAGCTTGATCCATGTGCGGTGCGGTGTGTGTTCCTTGGCTTTAATCCTTAACAAAAAGGCTATAGATGTTATCATCCATCCACTCGACATACGTACGTCATCATGGATGTTACCTTCTCTGAAGACGAATTATTTTTTCCTCCCAGTCATACTCCTCAAGGGGAGACAACCTCAGGTGAAGATTATGGCTGGTTTGATATTATGCTTACTATTTATGTAAATAGCCCAAAGGGCCTTTAAACCAAATCGGCCCAGATTTTACTAACCAAACTGGCCTAGATGAAGCTAACCGTGACTGTCCTGATGGGCGTGCTAACCATGGCAAAGGGAATGGGCCAGGACAGTCTGATGCTTGCCCAAGTGGGCCGCATGTTGTACCTAGCGAGAATAATGATGGGTTGCATGCTGACGTTATGGTCTGCAGCCCAAATTATGACGTTGCTGTTACTGTTTGCCCATCTGCAGCTACCAGCCTAAGTGGGCCAAATAGAAATTGTGGTGTTGGTCCGAGTGGGCCATCAAGGGTGATAACTACCCCAAATTTGAGTAATAGTTCCAGTGAGTTAGAAGATAGTAACAAACTCCCTCATACTTCAATCGATATTCCCGAGGTAAGTACTCACTCGGAAATTATTGAACCATCTTATATGTTGCCTCCTCGACAAAATCAAGGAAAACCACCAGACAGGTACTCTCCAGAAGGAAATGTGTGATATTCCAATTCAAACTATGTCTTTACTCATCGACTTTCACTGAAATACTGTGCATTTGTTCAGCAAATGGAAACCATCAAAATACCCATTAGAGTGGAGGAAGCTTTGAAAGATTCGAAATGTACAGAAGCAATGCAATCTGAAATGGAGGCACTACAAAAGAATAATACATGGAGTGTGGTCCCACTTCCCAAAGGAAAGAAATCAGTGGGGTGCAAGTGGGTGTTCACTATTAAACATAAGGCAGATGGAATAATTTATAGATACAAGACGAGGCTAGTGGCCAAAGGTTTTACCCAAACCTTTGGGGTTGATTATCAGGAGACTTTTTCTCTTGTTGCAAAGATGAATACCATTAGAGTTTTACTATCTCTTGCTCCGAACCATGACTGGCCTCTGAGACAGTTTGATGTTAAAAATGTTTTTCTACATGGTGATTTAGAGGAAGAGGTGTACATAGATATTCCACTAAGTTTTAGTGCTGCGAACTCCAGTGGGAAAATGTGTAGACTTCGAAAGGCACTATATGGCCTTAAACAGTCACCCAGAGTGTGGTTTGGGCGATTCACCCAGGCGATGAAGAAGTATGGGTATCGATAGGGAAACATAGACCATACGTTGTTCATCAAACACAAGGATGGCAAGGTAACTCTGCTTATCATATATGTAGATGATATGATTGTCACATGTGATGATACAATGTAAGTCGAACGTTTGCAAGAGCATTTGTCTTCTGAGTTTGAGATGAAAGATCTTGGAGGACTTAAATACTTTTTGGGAATTGAAGTGGCTAGGTCTCAGGAATGAATATACTTATCTCAGAGAAAGTATGTATTGGATTATTTGTTTAAAACTGGTATGTTAGGGTGTAAACCAGTGGATAGACCTATTGTGCAAAATCATCATCTAGCAATTTATTAGGATTAAGTCCCAATGACAAGGCCATCCTCTTCAAAGAGTTCAATTCCTCTTTTCTTCACCACCAACAACACCTGTTGTGGCCCCGCCTCAATCAACTTCAGCTCAAATAGGGTGGGGTCTCTCAGATCTCAAGCACCTTATCGGATTCACTCTGAGGAACATTGGAGCTCTTCGCCATGTTAAGCTTTTTCCTGGAAGGCTTGACATCACCAACATTTTTCACGCCACCTTTAGGATGTTTCCTCTTCTTTTTCTCAGATTTTGGGACCTCTGGCGCTTTCACCAAATCCTTCATGTCTTCAGTAATCATTGCGTCAACCCATGATAGGTCCTCGATAGGGTGGTTGTAGCAGAGGTCTACAATGGTATCCCTCCCATGCTCTCTGAGTTTTTTCGGAGTTATGAGCCACTTCCAAGTCTGGTGTGCGAGAGGAATAATAAGGCCCTATTAATTAATTGAGGACGACACTGGTCAATGTTCCCTACATCATTGTTGCATTGAAGATCGACAGACGGGAGGTTCCGGAATCTGGTCTTAGAAATTTTGCCTTCCCAGTTGCCATCAACAACCATAACATCTTTGTACCAATCCTTGTCGTGGAGTGGCAATTCGGTGATATAGGCAGACCACCAAATGCACAATTAAAAAAAGTAATGCCGTTTAGCACTTTTATGCGTAGTATAAAGCATAAGGGATTCTTACCTAGTAAAGGGCGATCTTATGGTAATTCAAGACTTGTTTCAGAATAGGAGAAAGAGGGGATTTTAGTTCTCAATCCAAGTATCAATGATGGATTATGGTACATGGACACTTGGGATCAGAAGGGTCAGGCAAGGGACTCCGAACGTTGTGACAGTTTCCCACCGGATGATGCACCCATTCAGGAGGTGTGGACGAATGCGAGCAAAGGCTTCACCTTCTTCCTTACTGTGTATCCTAACCATCAAAGGGTCATACTAGGAATCGTAATTGGTTGCAAGGGAAGTAAGCATGTCTGAGGGAGCTGGCATTGAAGAAGAACGAAGAAATTCAAGAAGATGGTACACCTGCTTATACAATATGTATCTAACTCGGCGTCTAACTTTTTCTCTCAGCTTGTGTGACACTTGATATACATACATACTACATCATCAAAATAAAAGTAAATTCATATAAGTACAACACAAAGTAATATTATCATTTTGGTTGGGGAAATAAAAATAGAAACAAAGGTTTAGATACTTGGCAAACATAAGAGCATCATGAATGATGTAAATAAAGGAAATAGGCAAAATTGTACTATAATGACTGACGCGACAAATTGCCTACCCAATTATCTTACAAGAAAAATGTCACTCCAATCGAATAGGCAACCAAGTAGGAAAATTTTATTTTCATTTCTAACATTTACTTTATCCTTTATTTTTGTTTTCTTTCTTTGAAATATTTTATAACAAATATAAAAGTGAAACCCGATTTGCCTATAATGTTGAAAGTAGACAACATTTCCTACATGGCTCATCAAAATTGTTTTGACTTTTTATTTGCCTACCTATTGGAGATGCTTTATGCGAGAACATATGCAACCATGTCTAATTCATCATCCGTAATAATTAAAATTAATATAAAAAGTAGTATCCTTGTATTAAAAAAAAAAAGAAAAAGAAAAGAAGGATGCACAGAAGAGTCTGGGGCCTTGGGCATCGTCCTGGCAAGAAACCAATAATTGGTGGGCAATGTGCAGTAATAACTCTTTAAGACTGCTTTTCTTCCTGTTGTTTGCTTTCTTACCTTTCTTGTTTCTGCCTAGTTTTTCTTCTCCTGCCATCAACACTCTGCTGCTATGTTGTCCTTTGATTTCACCATCTTTAACCCCAAATCCATAACACCTGTTTACCGCTCCATTATTTTCATCAGTGGGTTCCATCATCTTTCCATCCATCTACAAGTTTGATTGATTACTGTCAGTGTTCTTCGCGATTTATCGTAATATTTTGGGAGGCTGTGTAGAGCTTTAGCTCTGGTGTTCGCACCACCACCCTTGTGGGCCCTCATTGGTCATTCCCGCTGTTCGCCCTCGTTGGCGATGTTGCCCATGGGATCTGTATTCCCATGGTCTTCCTTTAGCTACAAGGACTGTAACTTCCATATTTTGTGGCAGCGATCGATGTTGTGGTGGTTCTGGGAGGATGTTGCAACCTCTCCCTTACTCAAATTTGGGATTACTGACGGAATAATTGAAGGAAGTCAAAGGGGCCGACGGTTAGTGTTGATCGTGGCGTGGAGCAAGTTCTATGAAGCGCCGACTTTTGCTACAGGGACTCTAGCTTCTCTAGGGTTTTCCTATTTGTTTTCTGTGTGTTGGGCTTCAAAACTGTTTTTGGGCCCTTTTTTGTTTTATGGTCCACCCTATGCTTACTTTGTATATGGACCATTACTATGTTTGTAATATGTGTTGTTGGTAATAAATTGTCCACTTTGACCAAAAAAAAAAAAGAAAAAAACTTCTTAAGACTGCAAAACAAATTGCAAGAATCTTTTACTAATCCGGATCCCACCGACATCCCAAGACCCAGCCAAACGGAAATTCCAAAATTACCTCATTCACATTACCATACTTAATAGATCATGGGTCCAAATTTATATATACTAACACCCAAACTCGGGTGGTACTGTTCTAGAACAGTAAAATGCCCTCAAGTTAGCCTTCAGCCATTACTTTTTGACCTTTTTGTACAGTAAAATCTCGAATTTGCCCTTCTTATTCACTCATTCCTCCATCTGTGGAGTCTTTCTTTCAGTCTTTTTCTAATTTTTTAAACCCATGTATAGCCGGTGGGCAGACACAAAAATATTAAAAAAATGTGATTAAAACCGGGCCACGTGGTTTGTGTCACAACAAACAATAAAAATTTATACCTTCCTAATTTTTTAAACCCATGTATGGCTGGTGGGAAGACAAAAAAAATATTTAAAAAATGTGATTAAAACCGGGCCACATGGTTTGTGGCACAACAAACAATAAAAATTTATACCTTCTTAATTTTTTAAACCTATATATAGCTGGTGGGAAGACCAAAAAAATATTAAAAAATGTGGTACACAGTGAATTTAACGGAAGGAGGCTGGAAAAGTTGGGGGAACCGGGGCCTCTCTCATACCTCGTGTTGGTCATTGTGAGGTTTTGCTTTTCACTCCATACCCACCCTGCCTTTTGTTCTGTTTCCCATACCCATTTCTGCTTTTCTATCGTTTTCCAAGCTCTCGGTTTCTCACTTTCGAATCTCGCCTTCAATCCTCCCTTTTGAATCTTCCTTTCTGTCCTTCTCACCTCTTCTTAGCTTTTTCTTTCCGTTCGCTTCTCTCTCTCCATTCTCACCTTTTGCTTATTTTCGAACCTAGCTTTTTTTCTCTTCCAAGCCAGTGTTGTTCCAGTGAGTTTTGCATTTTTTCCAGTGTATCTGATTTAATTTTTTTCGGTGGTTTTCGATTTCCAAATGGATTTTGTCTTTAAATTTCTTTTTCTTTTTTTTTTCATTTTGGGGGTTTGATATGTGCTCTTATTTGGCTCAGTTTTTGGTTTCGGGAAACACTCCTGTCCCAATTTTGGGGCTTTCGCGTGCAACCTTGCAAGCCCTTTGTGTTCAAGGTGTGTATATAAAATCTACTTTTTAATTTTGGCTTTTTGTGGAACAAAATTTAAATTTTTTTGGGGTGGTCTTCCGTTTGCAGATGTGTCTTGCATTTAAATTTTGTTTTCATAACTTTGGGGGTTTTTATTTCTGTGTTCAGATTCTCGATTTGGCTCTATGATTTGCTTTTCTTTTCATTTTCAGGAAACGGTGGTCATTGTTTTTTGGAAATTTTGTATATGCGTTTGCAAACCATTTGTGCTTTAGGTATATAATTTCAAGTTTTCCTTTTGGTTTTCTAATGATGAGAGTTTTGATTTTTTGCTTGTTGTAAAAGTTAAATGTGTTGGAAACTGAAATTACAAATTTTGTTTTGTTTGGATTTTAAGCAGGAGTCACTCACCGAGACATTGCAGGGCATGAGGGTACAATTCAGACTCAGGATATGTAGGTATATATTGATTTGATTTCTGTTGTATTGGTTGAAGCTTTGTTAACAGTACTAGAGTTGTTAAATTTGTCCACCATATATATTCACCAAATTATGTCTCAATGTTGTTGATGCTGTTACTTGGTCATAGGGTTTCTTAAGGTAGACTGTTATCAAGTTCGAATTTTCTAATTTTCTTTCTGCAAATTATTTTTTAATTATTTTTTGTTTTAGGAACTGCAATTGTATAATTGGATAAGAAAACTAGAAAATATGTTCGATTAGAACAAATAATTTTAATCATATGTTTAATTTATTTTTGGATTTTATCTTGGAATCATGTTGAGTGTTTGTCTTATCTTTAAACTTCAATCGTAATTGTAGGTTGATTTGGACCTGGGCAACTGTGAACGCTTCCTAGATGTGACTCTTACTAGGGATAACAACATTACCACTGGCAAGATATATTAGGTGCTTCCAACTCGAGTTTGACTTCCTTTGTGGTGTGTATCATTTCCTAATTTTGACTTCGAACGTGATCTTACTTATAGTTTTTAGTTTTTGAAAAAGATGTAATTGTAATAACTGAGGTTTGTAATAGGGAGGGAGACACCATCAGTTGTTGGAATCATTAACCCCGGTTCTGAGGGATTTCAGAAGCTATTTTTCGGTCATGAGGAAATCGCCATACCAGTGCACTCAAAGTAAGTTGCCATTCTCTCATCCTCTTCCTAGATTTCGTCTTTCGTGGCTGCAAGCCACCTTTTGTATAGTTATGTATATGCATGTATGCTTGGTTAATCTTAATTTTCCATATCCAATATATTCAAATCATGTTATTAGTCAGATTACCATTCTTGATCTATTGTTTCAAGATTGTCTGACCTTTGGGTTGATAACTATTGCAGCATTGAAGCATCATGCACCGCATATCCTACTGCTGATGTCTTAATCAACTTTGCTTCATACAGAAGGTCAGTGATTATTCTATGAGTAGTGTTTTGGAGTGCGAAACTTCTATGGTTGTACCTAACGATGAATGTATGTTGATATATATGTAGTGCTGCCGCTTCTTCCATGGCTGCTCTCAAGCAACCAACCATTAGAGTTGTGGTAATCAATGCTGAAGGTGTACCTAAGTTAGACACTAAGCAATTGATCACATATGCATGAGCAAACAACAAGGTTACATGATTGATGCAAAGTCATCTTAATTTCACTAACCTGGGAAAATGAACTGGTGATACTAACTTTAATTATCATATCTTTTGCAGGTTGTCATTGGCCCAGCTACTGTTGGAGGAATTCAAGCTGGAGCTTTTAAGATTGGTAACACTGCTAGAACAATTGATAACATTATTCACTGCAAGCTATACAGGCTTGGATTTGTTGGTTTTGTCTCCGAATCTGTATGTAGCTAATCCAATATCTTGAACTTCAGATAATTTGGTTATTCATAAGACTTTCATGATGTATATACCTTAAACGTTTAGCGTATTGGAATTGAGTTCATTCATTTCTATCCTCTGCCCTTATGTTGGCAAGACTGTCCAGGTGATGGTACAAAATCACAATGTTCATATGTCCTACCTTTTCTTTTTTGCTTCACTTGCTTGAACGCTGATGACTGCCTTTCTTCCGTGATTGGAGACGATTTAGGTGGTTCAATACATAACTGATGTCATTAAGACATGGGTTGAATCTATTTCAGTCATTTCCAACGATGGAAAAAAGGGCTCTGCAAATGTTTATGTAGATCATTGGGAGCTTAATTTATTAGTATTTATGTAGAAATAGAAATAATTATAAATGAAACCTTCTTATCAGGCATGACCTTTCTTTTGATGTTTGTTTGATTTACTTTTGTTGGTTGTGTTTTGCAACGCATCAAGAACAATAAACAAGTGAAAGGTATAAGCTCTCCATAATAGGGTAGTCTTTTATTCATTTTAAAAATCATCCCTATGGTAGTTGGTAGATTTTTTCTATTTGAGATTTCTTATTGTTGTGGTAGAGTTGTGTTGAGATTTCTTATTGTTGTGGTAGAGTTGTGTTGAG
The DNA here is from genome assembly GCA_024362995.1 of Heteromeles arbutifolia. Classification (NCBI taxonomy): domain Eukaryota; kingdom Viridiplantae; phylum Streptophyta; class Magnoliopsida; order Rosales; family Rosaceae; genus Heteromeles; species Heteromeles arbutifolia. The sequence continues at coordinate 7,807,789 of JANCRC010000015.1, forward strand.
ATTTCTTTTGCTATTTGATATTTTGCTATACATTCTTTACGTACAATTTAATATGTCCATTTATGCTCTCGAAAATTGATAAACTATATAGTTTGGTTATGCATCTTTGTAATAGAATGGACAGCCTCCCGTGATTTGCAAGCTTTTAAACCACCAAAAAAGATAAGGGTCTCTGTGTGTAAAGTGTGGAGAAGTTAAGGCAGGTGAATTTCAAAAACTCATGTTTGTACAAGCTGTTATAATTTGAACAAGTAACAACTATATATTTTATGCAAATACGTGGTACATGTTTTATAAATTCTACACACAATTCTTGGAACATATTTGTTCCTATATGTAACATTTTATACAATACTTACAATATATTTGACATTCCCGCAGCAACGCGCGGGCAAACTTTCTAGTATCTTACTAATAATAATCATATTTTTTTTGTTTTGGCCAAATCACATTAGTAAAAGGGTCTGAGTATTCCAAATATGCCACGACATGAGAAAGAAATGTTGATAAAAAAAGTTTGATCTTTTGGGAAAATGTTAAAGAGGGTTAAATTTATTTTTGATATATGATTGAGTATATGTGCTTTCAAAAGGTTTTAATTTTTTGCGTTCTTAAGTTTATGTCTTTGAAAGCACCTTGATTTTGTGTTTAACTTAAGTTTTTGCGTTGTGGACCTGAGCAAATTGGCCTATGGGAGATAATGTTGTGTGAACATGATCCTGGAGGTGGTACACGGACCATTGTTCAGGTCATTATTTGAGGTTTTGATTTTTTTTTCTTTTTATTACTGGAAACATTGACCTGCACAAAGATGATCGTAATTTACATATTTTCTGCGATCCTTTTGTTCTTCAGAAATATGCAGCACATGGTAGCCGAGAATTCTTGTTTAATGTGAGCATTCAGGTAAATCCTTGTCTTTCGTGAATTTTTTTTATTATTCTTTGCATTTTATTCCATGTCGCCTGCCAATAATTTCCAAATTATTGATGTGAATCAGGTCCCAAGTTCAACTACATATATTTTGTAGTATACTATGTGATGAATTCTCCAGTCAAAGATTCTTGAACAAAAAAGTGCTTGAGTCGACTGAATGCTATAGCACAGAAACCATAGGTCGACTCAAATTCACTATTAAAGATGGCTTGACCCATTTATCATAGAAATCATAAGTCGACTGAAGGCTATAGCACAGAAACCTTAGGTCGACTCTGTCTTCCTACCAGCAGCATACTTATTGCAGTTTTTAGGTGACTTCCTGCAGTCTCTCTGCAACCAGCATACTTTATGCAGTCTCTCTGCAGAAAGCATGCTGCTTGCAAGCAACATACTTACTAGGTGACTTGTTGATGTAAATCTCCGTAAATCAAGGAGTGTCTTGTAATCAGTCAATTAGTCCTTAAATCAAGGAGAAGGTGGCGTGTCCCTTCTTCCTTGTTTTCTGTTTTTGCTGCTATATATTATGCTTGCTGTAAACTCTTTCATTATTATTGGAAATATATCAAAACTTATTTTTCCACATGGTATCAGAGCAGTGTCATTCTTAGGCCTGACTCTGCAACTTTTTTGCCGTGATTTTTCACTCTTTTCAGCCAATAATATGGCAGAAGAAAATTCAGTCAATCAACAAGCTGAAAGCTTATGGCAGAAGAAAATTCAGTCAATCAACAAGCTGAAAGCTCTCTTGCCTCCCCGGCTACGAATTTCTCTGAGGTTGATATCAATCCAAATCAAAGACTCAATTCAGTTTTGCTGAATGAGTTTAATTATCTTCCTTGGTCAAGGGCAGTCTCGTTGGCTCTTGGTGGAAAGGCCAAACTTGGCTTCGTCAATGGAGTCATTAAAGCACCAGAAATTTCGTCTCAAAATTATGAAGCATGGCTGTGCAAAGATCAGTTAGTTATGTCATGGTTGCTAAATTCTATGGAGAGGAAAATTGCTGAAATTTTCAGCTATTCTAATTCATCACAACATCTATGGAATCAAGTGAAGGAAATGTATGGAAATCAAAACAACTCGGCCCGTGTCTTTCAACTCAAGAGAGACGTTGCAGCTCTTCAACAAGAAAACAAGTCATTCGTGCAACATTTTGGCAACCTTACCACTATGTGGAATGAGCTTGATATCTATCGACCTCACACTACAGATGCGACGGTGTTGCTAAAAAGAGCCGAGGAAGACAAAATTTTTCAACTACTAGCAAGCTTGAGCTTGGAGTATGAAGACTTGAGAAGTCACATTTTGATGACTTCAGAGCTCCCGTCTTTCTTGAGCGTGTGTGCCACCAATCAACGTGAAGAGGTCAGAAGACAGGTTATGGGATTAGATACCAAAATTGTCACGCGTGAATCTCGAGCATATGCCTCAAATTACCAATCACCTGAGGTGAAGGTTTACAAAGGTAAGCGCCCCGACTTGAAGTGTGATCACTGTCTTGGAATTGGTTATCGCGGGAATGGTCACACCAAGGATTGGTGCTGGATACTTCATCCCGAGCTGAAACCAAAGTTTAACAAGGATAGCAAAGGACCATACAAGGTAGCTGCTAGTTCACCATACAAAGTCAGTCATATGGCAAACCTAGTAGAGTCCATTTCAAATCATGCCGCTACTGATGGGCTGTTGGATTTTACTTCAAGTCATGTTGCTCTAATAAATGAGTTTGCGTCATTTCTTCAACAAAAGAAAGGAAATGGAAAGGTTGAAGAGGCACCAATGACTGAATCTGAGAACCATTTTGCGATGCTTGGCAAGTTTGCGGGGTTTTTAGCAGAGGCTGAAGGTGTACCACATGAAGCTGTCCCAGGTATTTTCCATGCTTTTTCCACTGCTCTAAATAATAGTTGTGTGCATGATTGTTGGATCATAGATTCGGGTGCCACTGATCACATGACAAACCAAAGAACAAACTTGCATGAATTTCAAAATGTGTCATCTCAAGTGTCTGTTGCTAACGGAAAAGGAGTCTCTGTTATAGGTAGAGGAAAAATTAGGTTACTTTCGAACCACGTTGAGTCCACTGCCCTATATGTCCCTACCTTCCCTTTTCAACTTATTTCCATTGGAAAAATTACCAAAACCTTAAACTGCCTTGCAATTTTCTCACCAAAAAATGTGATTTTTTCAGGATCTAGTCACCGGGAAGACGATTGGTGAAGGTTTCTTTCTCAATGGTCTTTACTATTTACCAAGAAACGGCTCTATGTCCAAAGGCCTCCAAGTTAGTGGAGCCTCAAGTTCAAAACAACCCCAAGATCCACATTTATGGCATCAACGTCTAGCACATCCTTCCACCCCTATTTTGTCAAAGTTATTTCCTACTATGTGTCAAACTCTTATCAAGTGTGACACTTGTAATTTCTCCAAATTCGCTAAATTACCTTTCAATTCTTCCTTGTCTAGAGCTAGTAAGCCTTTTGAAATTGTACATTCTGATATTTGGGGTCCAATTAATGAATCATTTGATGGCTACAAATATTTTGTGACATTTGTTGATGATTTCACAAGAAATACTTGGATATATCTCTTGAAATTCAAAAGTGAAGTGTTTACTATGTTTAAAGACTTTCACAATCTTGTTACTACTCATTTTGAGTCCAATCTTCAAACATTAAGATCAGATAATGGCACCGAATACATGTCTAACAACATGACACAATATTTGAGCATGCATGGCATATTTCATCAAACAAGTTGTCTTGGGACGCCCCAACAAAATGGGGTGGCCGAGAGGAAAAATAGAGACCTCCTCGAGAAGACACGTTCTCTGATGCTTCACATGAACATTCCAAAAAAGTTTTGGTCACAAGGCGTGCTCACTGCCACATATTTGATAAACAGGCTTCCAAGTCGAATTTTGGGGTTTAAATCACCCTATGAAGTTCTTAAAAATCGGCCCACAGATATGTCACATTTAAAAGTGTTTGGATGTACATGTTTTGTGCATGTTCAAGTATCTCATCGTGATAAGTTGGATCCTCGATCTATTAAGTGTGTGTTTTTGGGCTACTCTTCAACTCAGAAAAGGTATAAATGTTTTAATCCTGTTACTAACAAGATTGTGGTATCTCGAGATGTAAAATTTGAGGAGTCCATTCCTTTTTTTCACAAAGGAACCGTAGATTCAAGTAAGGGGGAGACTTGGGAGGATTTGATTCCGCTGCCTAATCATATTGGGGATATTAACTTGGATCATCTTCAAGTTGATGTCACTCATGCTCCTGTTTCCGATGCCTCTCATCCTCCTGATTCTTCAAGGGTTGATCAAGTTGATGCCTCTTATGCTCTTGTTTCTGATTCATCTCTCAGCCATCAAGAGGTTGATCCACTTCCAGTTAGAAGAAATCCTCCAAGAGCACGCCAACCTCCACCCAAACTGCTGGATTATGTTACTTATGCAACACGGCATCCAATCACTCTTGCATATCATCGATACTCACCTTCTCATGCAGCCTTTCTCAGTGCTATCTCAAACCACCATGAACCCAGTACGTTTTAGGAAGCCAACCTTCATACCAAATGGAGAGAAGTTATGGATGAGGAACTGCGAGCTCTTAACGACAACCACACTTGGAGTCTTGTTCAACTCCCTTGTGGCAAGAAAGCTGTGGGCAGTAGGTGGGTCTACAAGCTCAAATTCCATTCTGATGGCTCTATTGAGCGTTATAAAGCAAGATTGGTGGCTCGGGGTTTTACTCAAACGTATGGGGTGGACTACAAGGAAACTTTTGTGCCTGTGGCCAAGATGAATACAGTTCGGGTCATTCTTTCTGTGGCAGTCAACCAAGGTTGGTTCTTATTCCAAATGGACGTTAAAAATGCATTCTTGCATGGGGAACTTGAAGAAGAAGTATACATGCAACTACCTCTTGGACATCCTCAAGCCTCCCAAAATGGTCTTGTTTGTAAGCTCCATAAAGCCATTTATGGTTAAAACAGTCCCCTCGAGCATGGTACGCTAAGTTAAGCTCAGTGTTGGAAGAAGTAGGATTCTCGAGGAGTAATGCAGATTCATCCTTGTTTGTTCGCATAGGTTCATTGGGTAAATTGGTGGTATTAATTTACGTCGATGATCTTATCATAACTGGCGACAATATAGACGAGATTGTGTCTCTCAAACAGTCTTTTCATCAAAAGTTTGCTGTCAAAGATCTTGGTAAGCTAAACTACTTTCTCGGCATTGAGATGGCAACTTCCCATAAGGGACTGTTTTTTAACCAAAGAAAGTACGTGTTGGATCTTCTTCGAAAGGTCGATATGCTTGATTGTAAACCAGTCACTACTCCCTTGGATTGCAAGCTCAAGTTAGACACGACTGGGGAACTTTTCACTCACGTAAGTTACTATCAACGATTAGTTGGTAAATTCATTTATCTTACTATTACATGGCCCGATATTACTTATGCTGTGAGTCTTGTTAGCCAGTTTATGCATGCCCCTACTGTTACTCATCTACATGTTGTTAAGAGGATACTACGGTATCTCAAGGGGTCCATTAGGCGTGGTATTCTTATGAGAAATAATGGTTCCACTCAAATACAAGGCTATACGGACGCAGATTGGGCGGGCAATGCTCTCGATCGCAAGTCAACCACGGGTTATTGTACTTTCGTGGGTGGAAATTTGGTCACTTGGAAAAGCAAAAAACAGAATGTCATTGCTCGATCTAGTGCTGAGGTAGAATATCGTGCAATGGCTTCCATTGCGTGTGAACTTATATGTTTCAAGAGTCTTCTTTCTGACTTGGGATTCCCTAGCAATGCACCGATGTCCCTCATGTGCGACAACCAAGCTGTGATGCACATTGCATCCAATCCAGTCTTTCATGAACGTACCAAGCATATTGAAGTGGATTGCCATTATGTGCGAGCTCAAGTTCAGTCCAAAGTTATTCAAACTCTCTTTACTCGTAGCCATGATCAATTGGCTGATTTGTTTACTGGCTGATTTGTTTACCAAGGCGTTGCCAGCTACACATTTTCAGCACCTTCTTGGCAAGCTTGGCTCCATTAATCTTATGGATCCAGCTTGAGGGGGAGTCTTGAACAAAAAAGTGCTTGAGTCGACTGAATGCTATAGCACAGAAACCATAGGTCGACTCAGATTCACTGTTAAAGATGGCTTGAGCCATTTATCATAGAAATCTTAGGTTGACTGAAGGCTATAACACAAAAACCTTAGGTCAACTCTGTCTTCCTGCCAACAGCATACTTACTGCAGTTTTTAGGTGACTTCCTGCAGTCTCTCTGCAAGCAGCATACTTTTTGCAGTCTCTCTGCAGAAAGCATGCTTCCTGCAAGCAACATACTTACTAGGTGACTTGTTGATGTAAATCTCCTTAAATCAATGAGTGTCTTGTAATCAGTCAATTAGTCCTTAAATTAAGGAGAAGGTGGCGTGTCCCTTCTCCCTTGTTTTCTGTTTTTTCTGCTATATATTATGCTTGTTGTAAACTCTTTCATTATTAATAGAAATATATCAAAACTTATTTTTCCACAAAGATACACCTTTGCTATGGAGTTTTATCACGAGGGATGATGCATATAGAAATTCAAGGTTTAAGTTGATACCATACATATCTAAATATTTTTTTTTTTTTTTTGATTGACACATATCTAAAGATAGTATACGCAATAATTGTAATCCAGTTGGAATGGCAAACTTGGTCTTATCCCATCATCATTGTCAAAATGTACACAGAACACACAATATGTGACACCATTTACTTGAAATGAAGAGTGTAGCTTTTACTGGTGTTCAAGTGTTTAGATCTCGAACTAAGATTAGTTTATTCTAACCTCTCTCTGTCCAATTTTACTAACTTCTTTTTCTTCCCCATGATTGTTATTTACATTCGTGTGTGTGTATATATATTCATATGTATATTTGTCATAAATATTTTAAATGCAATGTTATGAATATTTATATTCTTATATATTTGTAATAAACACCTGAACACATTAATGTAATATATGTATATTAGAAAACTGCATTTAAATTCTTAAAAAATATGAGTTTTAGACTATAACCTTGTGTAAGATTAAAATTCAATTTTAGTCCCTGATACATTTAATCATGTCATTTATTAGTTATATTTTGATGTTTTATTTATCTTTTTCTTTCTTTTTTAATGTATTAATTACATTTAAATTTAATTTTCATTTCATTCATCATAACATATTTTAATGTCTACATTTAGGCAAACTAATTTTTTTTTTCTTCATAATATATATTTCGATAACAATTTAGTATGTTCTTCATTTAGATACATTAATACATTTGAATATTTCGGTATATCCATCGATACAAACATATAGGTATATTAATTCAATATAATGCATTTCGATACATACCTTATGGTAGGGGTGGGCACGAGCCGGGCCGGGCCCAAATTTGGAGAGATCGGACTAGACCCACTTAAAAAGGAAAAGGGCCGGGCCGGGCCGGATATTACAAATCTCATCACTGGAACCGGACCTAACCCGGCCTGTTTGAAACGGGCCGGTTCGGGACGGGTCCATGGGTCCTCTTTTTTTTTTTTTTTTGTTTTTTGTTTTTTTTGGTTTGGATCGCCTCCCAGACTTGCTCTATCACTCATCCTCCAGATCTTTGACATCGCTGGAGCTTTACCGGATTCTGCAGAGAAGATCTAGAAATTGTCTAGGGTTGGAATCAGCTCTATTCCTTCACCAAATTAAATCAAAACCCTCCAGAAAAGGGTGTGAAGGAAATAACCTTTCTTGGCCTGCAACAAGTGCCGGCCGATAGAAGCCTGAGATTCAAAGACACCATTTGCAGCCACACATACAGAAATAAAAAAGTTCAGAGATTTGCTGAATCTAAGCTTATTTGAATCAAAACCCAACAATATACAACATATAAATACATACATAGAATTTTATATGTTAAATTTGGCAATACCTGAAATGAAAGTTAGAGAGGAAGAAGAAGCAGGAAGACCTATAAAAAGGAAGAGGAAAACAATGGAAAAGCAGAAGCAGAAGCTTTGATTAAACACCATACTTTCTGGGTCTTCTCTGTCATCATTACCAACCTCTTCGCCCTCTACACTCTTCTTCCAGCTACTACAACTTCAAATCTATCCTCGGAAACGCGGTGTTCACCCAAACCCGCCTCGATTCTCCGTTGCGGGAACCAAAGCGTCTTAAATCCTCATTCGGGTCTTCTCCCTCTGAACTCCTCTTCAACCGCCCCGCTGCCTCCTCCATTCCACAACCACAACAACCAATCTCCCTCCCCGCCATGGCCGAGTCATCATCAACCCGCCCAGCCCTTACTGTCGACTTGCAGGAAAACAGAGTCTGACTCGTCCACGGCCTCATGGCCTGCGCGGAAGCCGTCCAGCAGCACATCTTCAACCTTGTCAAAGCTCTGGTGACCCAGATCGGCTACCTGGCAGGTTCACAATCAGGCGTTGGCGCTCAGGTAGGAGAGGAGAGAGATGGAGTTCGAGAAGATGATGGAGATTAGAGTGAGTGACTGAATCTGGAAGTGGAAATCTGGACACACAGGACATCGACTAGGGTATGAATTAATGGTTGAGATTAGATGATAGGGTATCATTTAATCTCGACCGTTCATTATTATTAGAAACGGGTCGGTCCGGGGCCCCATTTTTCTAAGGATTAAGACCTGGCCCTCCCTGTATTTGACAATGCCCCACCCTGGCTCGGCTCGTTTACTTTCTACAATATTTGGAACCGGCCTGTACCCACCCCAAATCTACATTACCCACCCCAACCCGCGGTTCCTCTACCCATTTGCCCACCCCTACATTATGGTACACATATTTTGGTATGGACTTTTAGGTACATTAATTCAATATACTATATTTCAGTACATACATTTCGGTATTGACAGTTAGGTACATTAATTCAATATAATACATTTCGATACATACATTTAGGTTCATTATAATACATTTTGGTAAAAAGAAGTCCATTTTATATATTTCAGTACAGTCATTTTTGTGCACCTGTGTATTTACATAGTTCTGTATCACAAATTTCTTTTAATATTTTCTCATTTATGTTCATTTATAATTGAAAGAACTAAATATGTGCATACTGATAAAATTAAAATTTAATGTGGAAAGATTAAATAAAAATACACATAAAATAACAAAATTGAATATAAATTTTCATAAAAGTACACTTCAATGGATTAAATTGAATATGTAATCTAGCTCCATATTTTTTTTTTAAATTTTAATCTTTTGTAAGGACTAATGTTTAAAAACTCCGTATATTAGAAACAAAATTCTTTGGCATATATATTTTTAAAACTTTCTACACCTTCAATAATGTTTCAAACCCTGCAGCAACACGTAGGTACACCTGCTTGTAAAGTATCTAAATTGGTGTCTAACTTTTTCTCTTAGCTTGTATGACACTTGACATACATACATACATGCATACATGACACAATGTAATATTATCATTTTGGCTGGGGAAAGAAAAATAGAAACAAAGGTTTACATACTTAGCAAACATAATAGCATCTTCAATAGTATAAACAAAGAAAATAGGCAAACTTGTATTATAATAGCTGATGTGACAAGTAGCTTAATCAATTACCTCATATAAAAAGTGTCACTCCACTAGAATAGACAACCAAGTAGAAAATTTTTAGGGGCGTTTTGATATAGGCGCCTCGTCTTTGAATTTGTTAGACTAAACATATGCTCCTTTAAAAGCTTTGATTAAACATTTTCCTAAAATTTTGGTGACCAATTCCAATTTTTCACGTTAGTGTTATAAACTTCTTATTTAAGTGTGACTGTGTAAATCCTAGATTAGATTTGATTATAGTTATTCTTTGCTATATGGACTTGTATTCCTTGGGGATGAAGTATGCACTAGGTAGGGGGAATAACACACACATTCCTCTACACAATTCTAAAAACAAATCTCTCTCTACACTCTCTCTTGACGTCGGCCCCCTTCCCTTTGTCAGATAAAATAGGCTACAACATGTTATCAGCATGCTCCTACCGCTGCACTTAGGAATCTGCGTTGAAAATTATTCTTCTTCAATCAAGGGAGTATTATGTTTCAATTATTTTTAATTGATTAAATTTTGATTTTATTGATTCATATACTTTTATTGATTCAATTTAATTTTTTTTTTTGTGTTGAACGTGATACAAGCTTTAGAGATAGAAAGCCGAAATTGAAGAAAAATTTTCTGCATCAAACCAGTTCATCTAATACCATCACGCAATCAGGTTCTTTCAAAACAACGGTTTTTATCTCGATATTTTTGCAGCCTTGATAGCATGAACGTTCACCATAATGCATGACCCAACTTTACGTTTTTCGAATTTTAGATTCTACATAAATTGTGTATGCATCATATCCATAATTTTTCAATTATGTGAATTGATATTGCCATGAATTGCATCATATATCTGCACATGCATTGAATTATATGAATATGCATGCAATTGAATTGAATTTAACTAAAAATAAAAAATAAAAAATGTTTTTTGGGTTCTTCGAACCCGCGAGCAAGCTGAGACCATGAAGCCCCTTAGTTTCTAAACCCAGAACCCGACACCATCACCAGCGTTACCACTGATTTTTCGACAAAAGCATGGCCTGCAGCCATGCCCAGCCACCACGACTGCCTTTCCCGACGACCTGAAGTCGTCCCCGTCAAAATCGTGGTCGAGATTTTCGTATTCTCATCGGAGTTCGAAAACCCTAACTCGAACTCGAGGGTTTCTTGGTTCATCAATGTCGATTTTCACTTTTCGTCTCATGGGAAGATGTTCTACGGTGAACCATAACCCCAGACCGCCGCCAGAAGCGACAGGTTTGGTGTTCTTCCCCACACGGCTGGGATGTTCTTCTAGTCCAAAGACCCAGCCTTCTTGGGCTTTGGTTCTACTCGGTCCAATTTAAAACCTAGCCTTGGTTTTTGGGTTTGGATGCCTCAGTGTATTGCAAACCCCATTTCTCGGTCCACTCACAACACCAGCCCAATTTGGCTTCGATGTCCCCGTGTCCCCGCTGCAGTGGAACCCTGCCCACGCGACTATTGTGGTTTCCCTACGGTGCGACACACTGGATCCTAGCGTCGCTGGTGCATCCGTGCTCCCCACCGCACATGATCAGCGCCGTTGCCTGGGCCTATTTTGGGCCTGGCTTTCCTTGGTAGCCTGTTTATTGCCTTGGGCCTGAAACCTTTTGGCCTGATTAGCCCACCCTAGCCCAATTTCTTTGGGCCTGGACTTCACGGTTCCATTTTTCCCAGCCCACCTGTGGGCTTTGGTCCACGTTTTTGGACCCCGAGGTTTAATTTTTTTATTTATTTTTAGACAATTTGGGTTTATATTTTTTTCACCCACACTTTAATTTTGGCATGAAGACCAAATAATTAATTCAATTATAATTCTAGACCTGAAGTTCTATTTGCATTTTTTTTTGTTACATATTTCTGTATATATATGCGTTTGTTTGTAGGTACTATGAACTTAAAGTTCATAAATTTTTCTCGACAAAATTAATTGAATGGATTTAAGTTTTCGAACTTTTATGCATGTGACTGGTTCAATTAATTTTATTCTCGGTATGACTAGTGGGACACTTAGTTATCCAGCAGATAATGCAACCACGCACATCGTTTTGTGAAAACGCATCTATTTCACTAACTTTGTACCTAAGAATGCACCTCTGACAACCCTCTTAGGTTCATCCAACTTGATCGAAGGATATGGAAAGGCCCGTATAATGTTGTCCAATGGCACTATTTTGACCATTCTAGAGGCACTTTATTCTCCATGTTCCGGACGAACGTTGTTGAGCATTAAAGATATTCGAGACAATAATTACCACACTGAAACCTATGGAGAAAATGGAGTTGAATTTCTGTGTATAACTTCCTACGAATATGGCCAGAAGCATATTCTAGAGAAGATGGAACGTATCCCGAGTGGTCTATATACTAAGACTAAACGCCTTATTGAAAGCCACTATATGGCCAGCCCTACCTCTAGGGACTACGCACAAAATTACACTTTGGCATGATCGTTTGTGACACTTTGGACGAACAGTGATGCACTATATCCTCTAATCTTCACACGGGCATCCACTAACCCAAAGTTTAGGTTCGATTCAAGGAATCACATGTCAAACCTGTTCTATGGGAAAGCTTATTATTAAGCGTTCTTATGACAAGGTTCGCTCGAATCCTCTGATTTTTGTACAAAGAATTCAGGGGAGCATTTGTGGACCAATTCAACCTCCTTGCGGACCATTTAGATACTTTATGTTATTGGTTGACGCTCACACATGTTGGTCACACGTGTGCTTGTTGTCGACAAGGAACACTGCCTTCTCCACACTGGTGGCTCAGATTAACAAGCTCAGGGCTTACCACCCTGATTATCCAATCAAATCCATTTGGTTGGCTAATGTTGGAGAATTCACATCTAAAACTTTTGATGACTATTGTATGTCGGTTGGGGTTGAAGTTAAACATCCAGTATCACATGTTCACACCTAAAACGGCTTGGCAGAGACATTCATTAAGCGCTTACAAATGATTGTTCGATTGTTGGTCATACGTACCAAGCTCTCTATCGCTGTTTGAGGCCATGCAATATTGCACGCATCCATGTTGGTTCGCCTGAGGCCTGTTGCTACCCAACCATATAATGCCCTTCAGTTGGACCGGATATGAACCCAACATATCACATATGCGCATTTTTGGCTGTGTGGTCAATGTACCAATTTTGCCGCCCTTACATACAAAAATGGGGCCTCAACGAAGGATGGGAATCTATGTTGGATATGATTCTCCATCGATTATTCGTTACTTAGAACCTTTCACAGGCGATCTGCTTACTACTTGTTTCGCAGATTGTCACTTCTATAAGATAGTCTTCCTGTTGTTAAGGGGAGATAAGAACGTCAACATTCCTGAAGAATGACGCGAATTATCGTGGACGACTCCTGCATCGCTCAGTTTGAAATTGAAGTGCAACGCATCGCTCAGTCTCCAAAGCATAGCGTAGAGCATGCCAGATGCTTTCATCGATCTAGCGCGAGTGACAAGATCACATATTACAGCTGCGAATGTGCCTGCAAAAATGGATGTACCAAATGTACGACAAACTTCATCATTGGAGGCCCGGGACACGAACTTTGGTGATCCACGGACATTAGCGGCTAGCCAATCATCTACTCCTACACATAAGTGTGGCAAACCTCTTGGTTTAATGGATTCACACCCCTAGAAGAGGAAACCCAAGGCATAGGCCCTTGAAGAGCCTACCGTGAATCCGACCATCGCCTACTCATTCTATCCAACTCATGAGGAAGTTCTAGATTATGAAAGCGTCATTGAAGAGACGAATCCACCTCCCGAGAATCGTGAGATTTCGGTCTATTATGCTAGCTTAGATGTTGTTTGGTGTAGAAATGAGATGTTCGCCGACGATGCATTAATGTATGCAGTAGCTATTGAGATCATGTTGAGCAATGACATTGAACCATGTTCCGTTGATGAATGTCGATGTAGAATCGATTACTCAAACTGGAAATAAGTAATCCAAGTCGAACTTGATTCGCTTGCGATATGTAAGGTGTTTGGGCCTGTAGCTCATACTCATCCACATGTGAAGCCTATTGGTTACATATGGGTTTTCATTCGGAAGCGTAATGAGAAGAACGAAATTGTGCGTTACAAAGCTTGTCTTGTTGTGCAAGGCTTCTCCTAACGCCCCGTGATTGACTATAATGAAACTTATTCACCCATTATGGATGTGATTACTTTTTGCTACCTTATCAGTTTAGTAGTTTCTGAAAAACTGAGTATGCAACTGATGGACGTAGTAACTGTGTATCTCTATAGGGATCTTGATTGGATCAAATATTTCTAAACCTCATAACACGCTCTCAATTCGGCTGAGGCGTTCACTTTACGGTTTGAAGCAATTCGGAAGAATATGGTATAACCGTCTGAGTGAGTATTTGACTAGTCAGGGATATGTGAACAACGAACTATGCCCTTGTGTGTTCATTAAGAAATCACATTCTGGTTTTGCGATAATTGTAGTATATGTCGATGACATGAACCTTATCAGAATTCCTGAAGAGCTCGCGAGAACTGCGGTGCAACTGAAGTCAGAATTTGAAATGAAAGATCTTGGAAAGACTCGATACTGTCTCGGTCTCGAGATAGAGCATCGTTCATATAGAATCTTAGTACATCAATCGAACTACACCTAGAAGGTGTTGGGCCGCTTTAACGAGGATAAATCGAAGCCTTCGAGTACTCCTATGATCGTTCGATCGCTAGATACAAAATAAGATCCCTTCCATCTGAAGGAGGATAATGAAGAGATTTTGGAGCTCGAAGTTCCTTATCTAAGTGCGATAGACGCTTTATTGTACTTAGCTCAATGCACTAGACTTGACATCTCATTCGTTGTTAATCTTTTGGCAAGATACAGTACTAACACACAGACGTTGGAGGCACCGCAATCTCTTGGAGGTCAACTAAATAGACCTTAGTTGCCACTTCGTCTAATCATGCTGAAATTCTCACCTTGCATGAAGCAACTCGAAAATGCTTTTAGTTGAAAGCAGTTGTGGGCCATATTCGAAGCTCCTGCGATCTTTACCCCATTGTTGACGTCCTGACTACGATCTGTGAAGACAACGCAGCATGCATCGAACAGCTTAAGAAGGGTTACATCAAAGGAGACAACACCAAGCTTATTACGCTGAAGTTCTTATTCTCACATTAACAACAAGAGCATCAGAAGATTGAAGTCATGCAAATCCATTCACAAGACAATCTGGCCAACCTCTTCACCAAATCAGTACCGAATGTGACATTTCAGAAGCTTGTTTAAGGAATTGGTTTGCGTAAACTTTCTGAGTTGTAACATTGCTAGTTCTCTTTGGAATTATGTCAAACTCAGGGGGAATATCCTAAAGTATACTTGTTTTATTTTAATGTACTCTTTTTCCTTACGATTAGAAGCATTTTCCCACTGGGTTTGTGCTACCTAATTAGGTTTTAATGAGGCACCCACCTTGGGTTGATCATATCCCGGATGACGTCCCATAGACGTTTCATTTGACTTTGCATTACTCACGCATTTTTCCTTAGACTATGATTTTTGTCTCTACTTGGGTTTTTGCCATAGCCATAGGGTTTTTTGTGAGACTTACTTCTTTATGCAAGTTCCCACCTTATTGAGAATATCGTTGTTCCCAGAATCAGTGCTGACGAGTTGACTTCCTCAACTTCTACATGATGCCGAATCTACCTTGAGTATTTACATACTCAAGGGGGAGTGTAATAAACTTCTTATTTAAGTGTGATTGTGTAAATCCTAGATTAGATTTGATTCTAGTTATTATATGGACTTGTATTCCTTGGGGATGAAGGATTTCTTCTCCCTCTTATTACTATAAATAAAGGCACTAGGTAGGAATAACGTATACATTCCTCTACACAATTCTACAAACACATCTCTCTCTACTCTCTCTCTTTGCCGCCGGCCCCCTTCCCCTTGTCCGATAAAATAGGCTACAAAAGTTAGAAGTTCAATTTTATTTCGAAGTTAAGTTTTTCACAACTTCCCTCGGCATTTCGTTTTATTTTTTTTCTTTTCCTATTATTCCTATATATATGCATTTATTTTCATCTCTTATTATGGTGTGCTGCCGGATTTTCTTTTCTTTTATTGTTTAGTATAATTTGTAGAGTATTTATAAAAAAAAATAAAATTGTTAGGTAGACTTGATCATTTAAATGAAAAGATCCCAAAACATAATATAGGTACGTGTGATTATATTGCTACGTCTAGTTACCTATAATGTGGGCACATTTAGTTTTATTAACACACCCCGACCCGGAATGTCCACCTGGACTTTGAATCGAGCTATGCTGACTGACACCCGGAAGGTAACGAACCCATAAAGTGTAGTGAGGTGGAAAATGTGAATAATTTTGAACCTAAAGTGCCTAAATACAAGAGTGCGCATGTGAGCGGGAATGAACCCATTTCACACGGGATGTCAGAGCTTAAGTAAAGTATAGTAAAAGTAAAAGAGGAATTATATTGTCGGAAGTATTCCTATAACAACGTTTTTCCATAAATCCTCGTCGACACAAAAGCTCTGCCACTAAAACCTAGAAGGGCGAAAAACAAGGGTGAGTAGGCCTAAAAATAAAACTTTGTAGAAACCTTTTCGAAAATGTATA
Organism: Heteromeles arbutifolia; assembly: GCA_024362995.1. NCBI lineage: Eukaryota > Viridiplantae > Streptophyta > Magnoliopsida > Rosales > Rosaceae > Heteromeles > Heteromeles arbutifolia. The sequence continues at coordinate 7,824,034 of JANCRC010000015.1, forward strand.
ACCCCTCGATGTAAAACAAGTATAGTTTCCAAATATAATATACTACGTATAGTATGAAAATACTTACCATAGCTAGCAGTATCTCAAGAATGCAATACGTCACAAACTTTCGTAAATATACACATGACGTCCGTAATCACATAATCTCGCATAAGCAAACATATCATATCGAGTGCTCATCAACATATGCTGACACACGAGTTCATGCAGCAGCGATATTCCGACATGAACAAGATTGGGTGTAATAATGATTTACGCTCTAGTACTACAATCACGTGAAGAATGGCGCTATGCGCATCACATATGAGTCCTAATTGCCTATAGCAATCTAGGACATGACTAGCACCTACAATGGATCCAAAGTGAGCGTACGGTACTATGTGAACATATATGTGAAAGGCTGGCTCTGGCCCCGGACGAGTACTAATATCGGTGCAGCACACGATGAGCATATAACGTAAATATGAACATGCCACATTGATTCGATAATTCTAATCAATACAATGCTATTCATGACTGTTAATCCAATTAAGGCATCAATAATACTACGCATACTTGTGGATCCCGTAGGATGTAGCATAATTTCATAAATTCCTTTAGTACGCTAATTTTTATAAACATTAATCAAATCTAAGCGTAATATGGAAAATTCTTTATGAAATATATAAATGGAAACTAAACAAATATATATACCACATAAAATAAAAGACCCACTCAAAAATCATGTCGTCGGGTCGAACCTGCATCGCGAGCATCGAAGCTCCCTGTGATGCGTTTCACCTAGAAACAAAACCATTTACGTAAATATATAATGTACTACCATTTATATGCGTTTTCCTACAAAATACGCCTAACAAATAAATTCTTTTAAAACGATTGAATTTCGAAAAATGGAGGGCGGATTTGAAATTAGGGCGTCGAAATACGCTAAGACGGGTCCCTGACAAATTTTGTAAAAAGTCAACGGTCAACCCTAAAAAATCATCTGAGACGCTGAGCTAGTCAGCTACGTTAAAACTTCAGAATTTCACTACATGGATGTCAAAAAAGGACTCAGGGCATCGAAATTAGCCCATGGAACTTTTCAGAAAATTTTGAAAAAGTCAACATAAAGAATATTCTAGAAATATTTTAGAGAATACTCCAGTAAGAGTAAATTGTACGAATGGTCCCTCAACTTTAATCAAATTGGAGCAATGATCCCTCAACTAAAAATCCATTACAATTGGTCCCTCAACTTATCAAAATGTGTAGCTATAGTCATTTTCATAAATTTTGTTAAAATTTTGTCAAAATAAGTTATATTGGAATGACCATTTATACAATTAGGATCCCTCAACTCATCAAAGTGTATAATTATGGTTCTTTTTGTCAACTATGTCAAAAATTTTGTCAAAACGAGTTACATTGGAAGAACCATTGCTACAATTGGGTTAAAGTTAAGGGACCATTTCTCCAGTTGAATTAAAGTTGAGGGAACAATGATAATGGATTTTTAGTTGAGGGACCATTGCTCCAATTGAGTTAAAGTTAAGGGACCATAGCTACAATTTACTCACTCCAGTAATACTCATGATCCAGTTTTGGGAAGTGGGTCAGGTCGGATCTACACGGATCTTTTTTTTTTCTATCGGGGTGGGTTAACCCGTTTGGGTTCGCAGGTTGAACCCGCTGGACCTAACGAAGAAGAAGGTCGGATCTGGGAATTTTGGCTGGAAATTTCCTCGGCTCTGTTTTGGGTTCAAAACATAACCATTTTCAAAGATTTAAAAGCCAAAATGAAGGTAGGGAGATAAGGAATGAGATTATACCGTCGTGGTCCCTTACCGTGGTCGAAGCTGGCTGGAAAATGATCTGAAACTTACAGTTCTCGTCGGGAAAATTGAGAATTGAAAGGCAAGGTTAAATCCGTCAATTTTTTGTTTGAAAATAACCCAGATAGTAAGGAAAAGTAACTAAAGACTGGAATAAGTCCGATTCAATATAAGTTTACCTCGATTTCGTCGATTTCAAAGCCAAACTTGCCGGAGAGGATTGTTGGGTAGTCTCGGTGTAGTGAGGTAGATCAAGGGAGGGAGAATTGAGAACTGATCTGAAACTTACAGTTCTCGCCGGAAAAATTGAGAATTGAAAGGCAAGGTTAAATCCGTCGATTTTTTGTTTGAAAATAACCCAGATAGTAAGGAAAAGTAACTAAAGACTAGAATAAGTCCAATTCAATATAAATTTACCTCGATTTCGTCGATTTCAAAGGCAAACTTGCTGGGGAGGATTGTTGGGTAGTCTAGGTGTAGTGAGGTAGATCGAGGGAGTTTGGGGCTTTTCCCGTTTCTGGGTTTCGTAAAACTCATGGAGATGGTGAGGTTATGACCATGGTGGTGGTAAAGCTCACCGGAGCGGCGAGTGGTGGACGTTGGCTTCTCTGCGTTTGCAGAGAGAGAGCCGGGGGAGTGAGAGAGAGTCGAAAAGTGGAGGAGAGGGTGCCACGGGGCAAGAGAGGAGAGGAGAGTTTGTGTGGGTGTGGGCCCCACGGCCAGAGAAATTAATAAAATACTAAAAATATCCTGTCAGAAAATATTAAAATAATAAAATATCCAAAATTCAAATTTCATAAAACACCTTAAAGTTTCGTAGTTCCTTAAAATCTTCATCGTAGCTTCAAATTTGATTTCGCTTACACCTATGCGTTCGTATCGTCGAGTACTGTGAGGATATGGTAAAATAATAGCTCATACATGTCCCGAAATGACGATCAACAAAAGTCAACAATCTCGCCTCTAGGGGCTTTTTTTGTCTATTCACTCCTATAAAATAAATAAAATCGTAAAATTAGCGACAGATTGTTACAATCAACCCACCTTAAAAAAAATTTGTCCCCGAAATTTGAAATAACTTGCTATACATAAAATAGTGAAAAGATAGAAGAAAAAATATATAAAGAAGAAATTAAGTTAGAGCGGTTGCATAAAAGAGAATGGCATTCCATCGCGATCGGATTGTAATGATTCCTCTTTCATGCCTCTAAACTCAAACTTTCCTTCTCCTTTAACACAATACTATAATATAATACCTTTATAAAAACATAAAGTAAAAAATAGGTATATAATAACATAACATCAAAATACGTACATAAAATAACGTAGAATTTAAAAGAGTTGTACTGAAATCAAAACTGAACATAGAAGAAATTCACCTACACACTCGTAGCGTCACATACTCTGAGAACAAGTGTGTAGTATCTTTGGGTCAAGCCCAAACCATAGATAAATAACTAAATGAATAAATAAAAATACTAACGTAGATGAGCCTACTTATCCATTTGCTTAACGAATCCAAAGAATAAGTTATCGATATTACGGTCTGTAGCCCGTAATACCGGCAACCTACTGTTGTCTCGATAAGCAAGTAATAATTTCATGAGGGTGCAATATTACCACTTACTCCTCATTGGGAAATACACATATATCATTTGATCAAAGTCTCGATCGTGTTCAAGTACACTACCCTCTCGGGCGACAACGTCAATAGCACACAATTTCCTACATCGAAATCTCGATCATTCAAATACCTGTTCGCAAAACTCTTCTATCAATAATGTACTGTGCATAAAATCTCTTTACCACGCCTCAAACGGTACCATACCAAAACCAGAATAATAATCGTCGTTATAAGTAATTCTAACTAAGGTAAGTGTCTGTTACAACCATGCTAAAACTACATAATGGGCAAAACGCAACTTGTACACTAAGGTCTAAATAGTTCATTCAGATTGGCCATTAGTCTGAGGGTGAAATGTGGTATTGAATAACAACTTAATACCCATGGCTTTCAAGAACACTTCCCAAGACTTGGAAGTGAAACATGCATCACAGTGAGATACGGTAGTGACATGCACACCATATAGCCTAACAATGTAGTTCATAACGCCTTAGCGAGCATATTCATAGTGGATTTCTCTTGAATTTAGCGAAAAACTATGTCGAGAAGGCTAATAGAACACTCAAGAATTTAAGAGTCGAAACAAGTTCATTAAATCTAGAGTACAAGATAACTGGATTTGATGTATGACATCTCGCTACAATGGTAGCTTCCAGAATATTCAATCACCAACGGTAAAGATTCGTTTGGCAGAGTATTTGTTGGGTGATTGAGGAATTAATGGTCACAACTAAAATTTCAATGTTAGCGGTTCTTCTAGATAGTCTATTGGCTTAAAAAATAATACAAAGTGCATTAAGGTAGACACGTACCCAAGGCTGACTGGAATACCTTTCAAACAAAGAGGTGAATATGGAATCACAGTCAGAGTAGATGCTGATCGAAACACCAGAAAATCTAATAGATTTTAAGTATGAGCAATTTTACAAAGTGGTAAAAAATGTAGTCCCTCTAGACCAATGGAAAGTGAGCTGACTTGTCAAGTCAGTCGATAATGACTGAAACAACTTCATAATATCCACATGTACAAGGTACCTCGTACCAAGAGCTTATGGTGATATTTCCCCATCTCCATTCGGATACAAGAAGTGATTATAACCACTTGAAAAATTTCTTGATAATTTATAAGTAATGTCGTATCAATACTCATGAATTCTAGTTGAAATGACATAGGACATGTTCAAAGTGTTCAACGGTAAATATTTCTTTTGCTACGATAAACAGTAATTATGTTTGCACAACTGGGGTAATATGCGATAGTGCAATCGTAGACGTTGATTTGGTTTTTCCATTGCCGTAATTTGAGCCTTAGCTCATTTTGAGTGAAGAGGCTTTTGAAAAGTTTGTGTGGTTGGTAAAGGTTTTGACACATTTGTTTCCAAGTAAAGAAAGTAACCGTTGACTCTAGGTCATGAGTAAGATGGTTCATTTCGTACTGTTCCAACAGTTGAAAACATAAGCAATACTCCGTCATGCTGCAACAGTACGCAACCAAATTATACAGAGAAAATGTCATTGTGGATTTCAAAATTATCAATGTTGTCGAAAAGTGTAAGAAAAGTGGTTGGAAATAGACAGCACGTCAGTTGTCACAACTTTAATCATATTCACCATCTAAAACTAAACTAACTTTCCCTGATCAGTTTGTGAGGAAAACGTTATGGTCGAAAAATCGCTAAGAAATCGCCGATAAAATTGACAAGGCTAAGGATATCTCGCATTTCACAATAATTTGTGGGAATGTCACACTTTCTTTAGCTACAACCTTTTGGGGGAAAAGAAAAGAATATCGTCAGCTGAGATCACGTCCCCCAAGAAAAGTACTTGATCAAAACAAAACTAACATTTGAGGAGTTTGATATAAAGCTACTATCAGTGTTTAGAAAATTAGATCTCGTTGTTGGGATATCTGAGAAAGTTGTCGGTAAGACTACTACGAATTTGTTAGGCTATGAAAGAAAACTCGGCTCAAAATGTTGGTCGGGTAGACCATCAATTCAAAGTATGGGTTAACGGTTTTAATCGTTACCCGATTGAGTTGCTAAAATCTAGGTACGATCTTAAGGTTTAGTATTTTGACTTCATGACTAGGTTTGAGGTTCCCTAAGACAAAGTGTTTAGTTGGGTAAATTCCTAATTGGTAAGATTTTGTAACTAAGTTTTCTCAATGATGTAGGAGTCGTTCGATAAGATGCAAGAAGAATAAGTGTTGTATGAGAAAGTGGATCGATGGTGTATTCTACTTCTTGCTTCAATGGTATCCCAAGAAATGTTGAGCAATGGCGCCAGAGATATACATCCTTAGAACATACCATACTACTTCTTTCTCTACGACATGTACTAATAGGTCTTCACAACTTCCTCGATACTTAATTCCCTTTTACAGTTGAAATTTAACTCGTCAAGAATGTTTGGGTTACCTAAATAGGTAATGTGGTTAAAACACCTACAAGTTTAGTGTCCTCCTACAAGGCTTGCTCCTAAGTTTCCACGATTGTAATTTCTTTGACTCAGGTAGTCATTGTTAATCAGTTTATCAGTCGCGCCGCTAATTAACACCTTTATGATATCTTGATATTGTTCGCTACCCTGAAACTGTGAATCGGCATTCTGGCACAAAGGTATCACTCCCAGATACCAGCATGTGTCCGATATCAGAAATCATACCACCTAAATACTGGTTGACAATTCCTGGATATCAGATAATATCGTCAATAAGTAGCGCCACCGTAGGCTAATTACAGGTTAGAGCCTGCTCGGGTGGATGGTCTCAGATGATTAGTAAGGAATTGGTCTTGTGAGTTGGTTTCGTTGATTCTAGGGAAAATAATTACTGTTTCGAGGATTTCTACTAACCGTAGGTATAACAACTTGTACTCCCATGCCTATACTCGTCGAAATGACGAGTACAACATTGAAAGAAATTCTGGGAACTAGTGTTGGTTGAAGTGTTCTAAGGTCGGAAAAAGGAATTTGCTAATAATCTACTTCAGAACACGTTTAATGAGATTCGATCTTCCTCTCGAAGATCTGGAATGATAACTAGTGTGTTTGAGAAGATTAGTGCTATCGGGGACCAAAAGTGATTATCCCCCAGATGTTCTTCCGTCGAGTGCTACCACTTTAGCACCACATTGTCACTTTGGAAATTTTGACGAAAAATAAAACTTCGTACAACTTTTGATAGGTGGTATACTAACGGGTACTGCCAAAGAATCAAAACTAATTGTGGTCTCCTATCTCGAAAGGTTTGGTAATGATGATTGGATAGTAGTAGTGGGATTGATTGGTAAATCTCCAGTGGCACACATTTACCAATACCTGTTCTTACACCTTTCGATGAAGTTGACCAACTTCGAATCTTACTGTGATGTTTTACCGAACGTGTAGCTGGGCGTTGATGCAACATGGTCGAGTAACATTTATGCCTTTCGATGGTTGGAACCACATGATGTGAACCATCATATCTACAACCTAGAATCAATGGCTATCATCCTGGCTTGAAAATCTAATGACACCATTTCATGGAGACTATGGCGATGATTCGGTGTTTGTCGACCAACTCACTAAGCGTACTATCTATTAGTCCGTGAAGACTATACCTTGAACCTTTTGGCAGAATCCCTTATTCTTGAAATTTCTCTAACTTTTTGACGTTTTGGTCATCATCAACTTTGTTCGTAATTCCAAAATCACCTCTTGGTCCTAAAAGATGTTTTAGTCAATCTTGGGTCACTCTTTTGTTCTTCGTATCATTTCTGAAGAAGACAGACTGTCTAGGAGAACCACTCAGACGTTGAAGTTTTTAATTGAGATCATCAGTCCTTCAATCATCCAATCAACACCTTATTGAGTGAATCTTCACCACTAGTGATTGAATATTCTCGGAGTTACTGTTGTAGAGAGATGTTGTGAATATCGATTTGGGGAAAGGCTAGGTTCCCGTTCGTCAGTTTCAATAGACTACTGCTCAAGTCGAGTTAGCGTTTGACCATTTCAAACTACTACCACATAACCAAGTTAGGTACTTACACGCATTCAAGCATCAGAGTTGTATATTCAATCTCGATATCTTGTACTTTGGATTTAATGGACTTGTTTTGACCCTTAAACTCTTGAGTGTTCTTTTAGCCTTCTCGACATGGTTTCTCGCCAAATCCATGAGGAATTCATGATGGATCGACTTGGATGAAATGTGCGCCCAGTTTCATATCGATATTCCCAGGAACATTAGGAGCATAATCCTTTCACAAGCTTACCAAACTTACCAGGAAGAATTCCAAGTGGCCTTGAGGATTGAACAATATTTTAGCATGGAATTGGTGAAGGTAGAAATGTAGGTTCTGAGCTTGGCGATTGTGGCGTCAATTTCTATGTGTGGCTCGAAACGGCAACCGTCATTCAAAGGATGTGTTCAGAGATATGGTTACTCTAATTCAAGTTTTCAAATCTTATACCCCTCGATTTGGAGAGTGACTCTAGTGATTAGTAATGAATGAATGTTTTACTACAAGTGTTCGTCCGGACGCATTTTTCAACTATTTCGTTCCAGACTTGACGGTTCATAAGGGATGTGTACGTTTGATCATCTATGCTTGGGAGCAGGGATGAGGCCAAAAAAAGAAGATATCATGAGGGATGAGAAGGAGACATCGTGAGGGAGAACGAGAAAAAAAGAATAGGAAACGTTTTGGAGGATGAAGGAATATTAAAGAGATTTAAATTCCTATACTTAATCTGGTCATTAAGCATAAGATAATCCTATTAATAAGGATTAAAAATCATCATAAATAAAAAAAATTAATAAGTATATTAATTACTTAATTAGTTAGTTTAGGGATAAACTTGGCTAGAGAATAAAAATAAGATGATGTGTGCAATGAGTCATTGGACCTAACTCAATAATCAAACAAAATTGGACTATACCTTATAAAGGCTCACATAATTGGACTCATATCAGGAAAAGGATCCTCGCTGGATCCTTTTCCTAGGAATCCTAGGAATGCCGTGATCGTGACCGTTCATCGTATATCGTGTGGTCAGTTTTTGTTAGGTACTATTTATATTTAATTTTAAATGTTAAATTTTTAAATAATTTGTGATTGCACGATTTACGATGAACGGTCACGATCATGGAATCCCTAGGATTCCCAGAAAAAGGATTTCGCGAGAATTCTTTTCCCTTATATCAAATTTTACCTTTTTTTTTAATACTCATAATGAGGAATTAGTTAAATTAAATTATTTTTTTATTAAAAAATTCATTTAACGCTGGTTGATGAAATTAAGTTCCTATATTATAGGCAGCTAGTTGCTAGGTTGCCTTACACTACATAAATGCATTTAAATTAATGATATTGAAATTAAATAAATAGAAAATTATTGAGATGACAATTGGTCAAAGCATCTTAATCAAATCTTTAAAAGGGATAAATGTTTAGTGTTAAAACTATAAAAAAAATTTGTCACTTAGTATTACGATTTAGTCGTATTCCTCTTCATTTGTAAGTGAGAGGTCTTAGGTTTGATTCTTACTAAAGGCGAATTTGAATTATATTATTACTAATTTATTGTGAGGTTAAACCAATCACCCTCCTTTTTAGTGTAAAAAGTATTTTTTGTTCCAAAAAAAAAAGAACTATATAAAAATTACAAGGCATTCTAATTTTCTCAAAATTTTATTTTTATCTCTAACATTGACTTTATCCTTTATTTTTACCTTCCTCTACGTGAAATATTTTATAATAAGTAAAGAAGTGGAATCCTATATGCCTATAATGTTGAAAGTAGGCAACATTGTCACATGGCTCATCAAAATTGTTTAGACTTTTTATTTGCCTACCCTATCGAAGATGCTCTAAGCCAGAACATATGCAACCATGTCTCATTCGTCATCCATAATAATTAAATTTAATATAAAAAGTAGTACCCTCGTATTAAAAAAATAAAAATAAAAATGGAAGGATGCGCAGAATAGTCCGGGTCTTTGGCTTGGTCCTGGCAAGAAACCAATAATTGGTGGGCAGCGGTGCATTAATAACTCTTTAAGACTGCAAAACAAATTGCAAGAGTCTTTTACTAATCCGGATGCCACCGACATCCCAAGACCCAGCCAACAGAAATTCCAAAATTACCTCATTCACATTATACTTTACAGATCGCAGATCCGAATATCTTATTAATAAAATTCATATTTTTTATTTTATTTTGGCCAAATCATATTAGTCTAAACTTAACACCAGCGCGCACCTGAACATACACGGATTTGGATATCCACGACTAAACTTAACACCACTGCACACCTGATCAAACACGGATTTGGATAACCACACCTACTAACAACTCATTAGCCTCGCATTCAAACATAACTTAAACAGTAGAAACCAAACCGCTCGAACCGGACCGGATCATCCGGTGCTCAGTACGTCCCCGTTTCTCAGCACCCTCGATGTCGGAGTTACAGTAGTTCCTGACGGCGGTTAGCTCGTAGGGCGACGTATCGGTGGCAAGCCACTGTTCGATGGTGAACAGCTGTTGATGGCAAGGAATGTGGGCCCCAGTGGAGGTGACCTCGACGTAGTTAACGTACCAGCCGTGGTTGGGGCCGGAGCCGTCCGAGGTAAGGTTGAGAGCGCAGATCGATGACTGGAGGCAGGGACCTCGCCCGCTGAAGATGTCGAGATTGCCCCTCTCGAAGTAGTTGTAGCCGGGGCCCATCAAGCCGCCCCAGGCTTCGAGGTTCGTGATCTCGATGCCGTATCCGTACGCGTCGTACAGCCGGAGGTTGACGGTGGAGTCCGTCCCGCCCTTTATGATCGACCCCGTCCTAACGTACACCGTGTACACGCAATCCGGGTCCTGCACACACACACAGACATATATATATATATATATATGTATAGATTATATACGCTTCCAAACTAATATCAAACACCAAAATTTAATCAAAGGGGAAGAAAATGGAAACTTACGTCGGAGAAGGCGAGGGTGAGGAAGAGGGAGAGGAGGAGGGAGATGAAGAGACTGTTGACGGAGTTGGTGGATGCCATTTTTGCGAAGGGTGAAGCTTGGTTGGGCGAGTGTTATATGGAGCTTTTTATGGTAGAACATCACATGCTATTTGGTCCACTGTGGACACGTTGATTTCTTTTTTGGGGATGATTTAGTCATTTGGTGTAATCATACAGGTTGGCCCATATATTTCCACCACTTGCCACTCTTGTAATGATGAAGATAAGAACAATGTCGGGTATGGTGTAGTTGGCATCGGTTTCAAGATTTCCCTTATCGACCTCCAAAATATGTGTTCATTATATTCCAAAACTGGAGAAAGCATATACATAGTAACATATGTAGTGACAAGGATGGTATTTAAACACACACATATATATGTGTGTGTGTGAGATATCTGTGATTATGAGGTTTTCTTCATGGATTTTTTTCTACTGTGGTCAACTTATGTTTATTTATTTATTTATTTTTTAACAAATGATATTACTTATACTAAAAAAAAATAGTGGAATGAGCATCACAATGTGCTAGTAATAATTTGATTTAAATTCGTCTTTGCCGAGAATCGAGTTTAAAACCTCTCATTTACAAGTGAAGGGGAATATCACTAGACCGTAGTACTAAAGGACTACCTTCATGCATATCAGATTAACTATCTTTTATCAAACCTAGAGTTTAAAAATCTTCTTCTTGTTTTTTCATGGTATATTGAGTGTAAAAATCATTAGTCCTAGAACTCTCGCCACTTCTATTGTATTTATTTGGTTGCAATAACAGAATGCGACACTGCTGTTTGATCTGACCAAAATAAAATAAAGGAAAACTAGCGAAAAGTATTAAAAAAAATTTAGTTTTAATGAAAAAAATTGTACTGCCACACAAGCACATTAACGGTAAACATAACGGAAGGACCAATGCTCCATAGCTTGGCAAATTGAAGGACTATATCTAATGGATTTTTAGTTGAGGGACCAAAGCTACAATTGACTTAGAGTTAAGGGACCATAGCTATAATTTTCATAGAGTTGACACGTACATTATTTTCCAAGAAAGACAAGACTACTCCTATTAAATGAGCAGGGAGCAGCCTCATTCACCACTCGCAGCTAAGGTAGAACATGCAAAGATCAACGATTGCTCAAGGCACCCTTGCCCAAAGGAAAAGTCAAAGGTATTTATGATAGAATAATCCTTTGTTCTTATCATAAATACATTCTTAATCAGAGAAGACATCTTCCAAGTTAGTCATCCTAATTCCATTTATTTAGGATATTCATCTAATTACTCCAAGATATTTATTTACACAAATATCTTGGAATATTCCACCCAAAATCCACCCTAGGGCTGGCCACCCCTAAATTATAAAGGGCTGGCCCACTTCCTCATTTTCTCCTATAAATACTCCCTTTATGTCCAAAATTCAGGAGGCTTTTCGCTATCCACAAGCACTCAAACACATTATTCTCAAAATTCTAACTTTGGCCTTAATCTTAGGTGTTATTATTTTGCAGGTGCAGATTCGTCAATTAAAGAAAAGAGAAAATTTGCATCCACAAATTGGTGCTTTCATTGAGAGCTCTGATTCGAAGACTAGAAGAAGACTTTCGCTTTCAACTTCCATCATTCGTAGATCCACGACTACGATGGTAGGAAATTCTGAAACTACAACCAATAGGACCTCCTACATTGAAGGACATGGACCAACAGATGGAGATCACGACGTGGCTCCACACCGTCGCTCATCGAGGCTTACCATGGCAAGGAACACTTCTTTGCCATGAGGTACCATGGCCATGCCAAAAGCGGTTGTCACCGCTGTAGTGGCCCATGAGGCAGTCTTCACCTATCACGAGGAAACCCTAGGGCAGGAGGCCCACGACACAAGCAGCCAATAGACACATGCCTAGGCAGCTGCTCGAGGCTGAGCAGCTGCCCTTGACACCTACCACTTTTACTTGGATGCGAGTTGCCCAGACCGAGATAGCCCAAGCCGTGTCAACCGCAACGCATGCTGCAGCCCAGCGTGAGCCCAAACCCCTTTAGCTTGAGGCAAAGTAGGGTAAACTAAGGCGGCCCAATGCCTCAACGCCCATGGGCTAGACCTACTCCCGCAGCCCTCCAAATGGTCCAGCATGGTCCCATACCAGTTCAACCAGCCCAGATCTAGATTCCAAGGCCGACGGTTGAACCAAGGGTATTTTTACCACACCTTATTGTAGATCTGACCTATCCTAGCTCATGCTTTGCATCTGGAGTCCATTACACTTCCACAACTCAAACAGATGTCTACTGTCTTAGCTCTTCCACTCCAAATGGCGAACAACACCTATCCCGACAGGTGGCCGAACTGACAAGCGCCCTTGCGCAACATACTACTTTGGTGAGTCAACTCCTGTAGCTTATCGAGACGCAGCGTGTCCTAGACGAGGTGTTCCGAAGTAGGACAAGGGCATGCGATGACGTTTCTCTCCAGCAGCGTCTCAGCAAGTAGCCCCTCGACCAGCCACGAACCGAACGTTGTGGTAGTGTATGCTTCCTGACACGCCCCGATCCTGATATTCCTCAAATACCAGGATAGGCACGTGCTGGCCGACACCCAAGGGTGACGAAAGGCATTTATTGAGTGCAAAAGTTGAAAAAAAGGAATATATAAGACTTATAAATATGAAAGAATAATGAATATGCATTTAAGGAACGTGTTCAGAGCATACAACTAACTAGAACACTAAAAGAAATAATATAAAATTGAATAAAACAAAGGATGGATCCTACACCGAGAGGACTCGAAGATGCCGATGCGGAAATGCCTTAACGTCGGGATTATATGCCTCGATTCTAAGTCCTAAAGCTGGCGCAAAACAAACATAAGTGAAACTCACTAGTTTAGGATTCCATCAGAACTCCGAAGTTAAGTGAGATTGGGCAAGAGCATTCCTAGGATAGGTGACCCACCAGGAAGTGCTTGTGAGTTCCCAGAAACAAAGCCGTGAGGGCATGGTCCAAAGCGGACAATATCGTGCTACGGCGGAGACGGTTTGGGATGTGACAAAAATTGTAACATCCCACATCGACTAACGGAGAGGGGGTGATGTGTCTTATATGTACAGGCCCACCTCCATATAACACTAGGCCTTTTGGGGACTCATTGGCTACGGATCCCATGAGAACTCCGTAGTTAAGTGAGTTTGGGCGATAGCATTCCTAGGATGGGTGACCCACTGGGAAGTGCTCGTGAGTTCCCAGAAACAAAACCGTGAGGGTGTGGCCCAAAGCGGACAATATCGTGCTACGACGGAGCCGGTTTGGGATGTGACAGAATGGTATTAGAGCCACTTTACTGTGTGGAGCGAGTGTGCCGACGAGGACGTCGGACCCCTAAGGGGGGTGGATTGTAACATCCGACATCGACCAACGGAGAGGGGGTGATGTGCCTTATATGTACATGCCCACCTCCATATAGCACGAGGCCTTTTGGGGACTCACTGGCTATGGATCCCATGAGAACTCCGTAGTTAAGCGAGTTTGGGCAAGAGCATTCCTAGGATGGGTGACCTACTGGGAAGTGCTCCTGAGTTCCCAGAAACAAAATCGTGAGGGCATGGCCCAAAGCGAACAATATCGTGCTACGGTGGAGCCGGTCAATCTAACACACCCCGATCCTGATATTCCCTGAATACCAGGATAGGCACGTGCTGGCCGACACCCGAGGGTGACGAAAGCCATTTATTGAATGCAAATGCTGAAAACAAGGAATAGATAAGACTTATAAATATGAAAGAATAATGAATATGCATTGAATGAACGTGTTCAGAGCATACAACTAGCTAGAACACTCAAAGAAATAATATAAAATTGAATGAAACAAAGGATACATCCTACAACGAGAGGACTCGAAGGGGCCGATGCGGAAGTGCCTTGACGCCGGGATTGTATGCCTCGATTCTAAGTCCTGAAGAGGGCGCAAAACAAACATGAGTGGACCCCTTCTAAAAGTGCATGTTTTAACAATAGTAATGCATACATGAAAAGCATGATTTAATGATTATGTTTTTTGAAACGTTTTACGAGATAACATGCTCATTGAGGCTAGTTTGAATTATTACTATTTTTCCTATAACACGTGTTCTTTATAGAATATCTGATGGATGACGATATAATATTTAGAACATGTTTCGAGCACCTCTTTATAGTATAGATGATGGATGACTTTATACTATGAAGTAGCTTTTCAATTACATATATGTTCAATGGTTTTGTACTTACCTAATGGTCCCTATTCTGCTACGGGGCGATGGATAGATTCTGTCCCGGGTGACGGTTACGATGTTGGCACAGGGCCCGAAGATGGTTTTCCTCTGGCCATTAGCACAGGGATGGGGAGCTGGCATGGGGCCTGTGGGTGATTTTCCTCTGGCAGTTGGCACAGAGACGGGGATCTGGCATGGGGCGTGGAGGGATGTTGGACATTCACTAGTGATTACGATATATTCGAGATATGATTTGAGACATTACACGGCATGCTAGGTGTTGGAAAACCTATTTTTATCACTATATATGTGTTTTCATAAAACCTGGGGGTTAGTATACTGATAACTGTTTTACTATATATATATATATATCAACTTGGTCTACTCATGTTTGTTTTGCGCCCCCTTTAGGACTTAGAATCGAGGCATACAATCCTGGCGTCAAGATATTTCCGCATCAATATCTTCGAGTCATCTCGGTGTAGGACCCATCCTTTGTTTCATTCAATTTTATATTATTTTCCTTTAGCATTTTAGATTAGATGTGTGCTCTGAACACATTCCTTAAATACATATTCATTATTTTTATATTTATAAGTCTTATTTATTCATTGTTTTCAGCATTTGCACTTAATAAATGACTTTCGTCACTCTCGGGTGTCGGCCGAGACGTGACCATCCCGATGTCCCGAGGACATTGGAATCAACGGGTGTCAGATTTTTCTGTCACATCCCAGACCGACTCCGCCGTAGAACGATATTGTCCGCTTTGGGCATCGCCTTCACGGTTTTGTTTCTGGGAACTCACACGAGAACTTCCCAGTGGGTCACCCATCCTAGGAATGCTCTCGCTCGAACTCGCTTAACTTCTGAGTTCCAATGGAATTCGAAGCCATTGAGTTCCCAAAAGGCCTCATGCTATATGGAGGTGGGCATGTACATATAAGGCACATCACCCCCTCTCCGTTGGTCGATGTGGGATGTTACAATCCACCCCTCTTAGGGGCACGACGTCCTGGTCGGCACACTCGCACCGAACGGCAGAGTGGCTCTGATACCATTTTGACATGCCTCGATCCCGATATTCCTTGAATACCAGGATAGGCACGTGCTAGCCGACAACCAAGTGTGACGAAAGCCATTTATTGAATGCAAATGCTGAAAACAAGGAATAGATAAGACTTATAAATATGAAAGAATAATTAATATGCATTTAATGAACGTTTTCAGATCATACAACTAACTAGAACACTAAAAGAAATAATATAAAATTGCATGAAACAAAGGATAGATCCTACACCAAGAGGACTCGAAGATACCAATGCGGAAATGCCTTGACGTCGGGATTGTATGCCTTAATTCTAAGTCCTGAAGGGGGCGTAAAACAAACATGAGTGGACCAAGTTGATATATATATATATACATATATACATATATAATAAAACAGTTATCGACATACTAGCCCCCAGGTTTTATGAAAACACAAATATAGTGATAAAAATAGGTTTTCCGAAACCTTGCATGCCGTTCAATGTCTCAAATCATATCTCAAATATATTGTAATCACTAGTGAATGCCCAATATCCCTCCAGGCCCCATGCAGGTCCTTGTCTCTGTGCTAATTGCCAGAGGAAAATCACCCTCAGGCCCCGTGCCAGCTCTTCGTCTCTGTGCTAATAGCCAGAGGAACACCATCTTCAGGCCCTATGCCAAAACCGTAATCGTCGCCCGGGATGAAATCTATCCTTCGCCCCTTAGCGGAATAGGGACCACTAGGTAAGTACAAAACCATTGAACATATATATATTTGAAAAGCAACTTCATAGTATAAAGTCATCCATCATCGATACTATAAAGAGATGTTCGAAACATGTTCTAAATATTATATCGTCATCCATCAAATATTCTATAAAGAACATGGGTTATAGGAAAAATAGTAATAATTCAAATTAGCCTCAATAAGCATGTTATCTCATAAAACGTAATCAGTAAATCATGCTTTTCATGTATGCATTTCTACTATTAAAACATGCATTTTTATACGGGGTCCACTCACAGATACATCGCCGCTGAAGAGCCACGCAACTAGCAAATATGAAAATGCCACAATAATTGCCCCTAAGCACATAAAGGGTCCAATTAATGAAACTATACTAAAGCAATTGAATTTGGCAAAATGGACGTCATAAATAGATTCAGGACGTCGAATTACCCTAAGAAGGGTTCCGGGTGAATTTCCTAAAAGTCAACACAAAGAATATTCCAGGAGTATTCCAGGGAATATTCCCTGAAGGAATATTCCCTAATAGAATATTCCCCATAAAGGGTTTTGGCCGGTTAGGGTTTTGGACTTGGGTTAGGGTTAGGTTAGTGGATTAAGCCCTAGAATAATAGGTTAATGGGTTTAGGCTAAGGGCTAAGGGGTTTGGGTTTGAAACTGGGCTGGAATCAAGGGTAGTGGTAGGCCGGCCCAAAGGCCTGGGGTAAAATAAGGTTTTGGTGCTGGGTTTTAAAGGGTTTAATGGGTAATTGGTAAACATGCGGCCTGCTGCATGACCCAAGGGCTCGTGTTTGGTGGATTAAAAGGTTAAGCTTTAAGGGACACGAGTTTGGGTAGTTTAGGACTGGGCAGGCCCAAGGATCTTTGGGCTTAACAGGTTATGGGATGGGGCTACCCAAAAGGGCAAGTTTCCTTGGCCATGAGTCGGCCGGTCTCGCCGAAGAAGAAAGCCTGAGCTTCTAAGCTCCGGTCAACCCACAACTCAGCAAAAATCCATCAACCCTTATACCAAAATGAAGCTACGAAGGAGAGGGTTTGAAATATAACTTCCTTGTGGCCAGCCGTGGCCGGAAGGTGGTCGGAAAAAGCCTGCAAGCCTTCGGTCTCCGCCGGAAAACATGGAAAATGTCTCCGAGGTGGTTTCTTCGTGGTTTGACGTCTAAAACGTGTACAAAAGTTTAGTCAACAACTAGACACGATGGAAAGATTAATTCAAAGGTCTAGAACCTTACTCTCATGTCGGGGAATCGATAACCAGTGTCGAACAATGGGGCTCAACAGCGGTGATGCAGTTGTAGAGTTGAAAGATTGAAGTGAGAAAGTCTAAGAAGGATGAGGGATATCCCACACGTAAGGGTGGCATTTGGTGGTCGTCCCCAAAGCACCATCTCGGTGTTAGCCATGGAAGAAAGGAGAGAAAAGACTTGTGAGAGGGAGAGAACTGAGATAGAAAGTGAGAGAGAAAGAGTGCTAATCGTGGTAGCACCCCCAACTCTCCTCACTTATCTCTCTCTTTCCCCCACCCCCAGACCTCACTCTCACCCCTCGACCCACACCCGAGTGCATCCACACCCTCCCCGACGTCAATGGCATCATCATCATCATCACCCTATCGTCTCTCTCTCTTGTTGCTGCGAGGCACGACGAAACCCAGAAAACACTCCGGCCATCTTTCTCGTTCCTCCGATTTGGGTAAGCCTCAAGACATTTGAGAACTCTTCATTTTTCATCCTTGTGGCTTAATTCTAGCCTAGAATATACTTGTGGATCATTTTTTTAGCACTGATATAGCAAGGTAGGGGAAAAACCCAGCTCCGGCGAGCCCCGTGGGTGTCAAGAGGTTTTTCGACCAACACCGGCCGTTTCGCGGTGAACCATAGGTACCAGTCCACTCCTCTCATCTTGTGCTTCTTTTTGGTGCTTAGACCGGAGCCTAAGGTTTACGTTTGCCATCAGCCGAAGTTGGGAAAGCTCCGACGTCCACCCTCGTCGAGACCAGGCCCTTCAGGCCATTCCAAACCCTCAGGCCTTAGGCCCGTTAAGAGCCCAACCCAAAAACCCTTTCCGTTTATTTATTTATATTTTAATTTCCTAAAACCCAAAAGGCCTTTGGGCTGTTTCCTTTAGGGCATTTGGCCCATTGACCTTACCCCAAAACCCTTTCGTTTGGGCTAGGCATTAAGCCTGGGCCTTTGTGTTTAAAACCCAGGGGCTACGGCCTTAAGCCCAACCCTAAGTGGGGCTTCCAGCCCAACCCTAAGCCCACTACCCTAAACCCAAGGCCCAAACCCTAACTCTAAATTGACTCGACTCGAACCAGTTGACTTTCCGGTCAATGCTGATCGTTGATCGGTCAACGATCAACATTGACTTTGACAGTTGACTTTTTAAGTTTTCGTTCGGGACCCCTCCTAGACTAATTTTGACTCCTGAACCCATTTCCGAAGTCCGTTTTCCCAAGTTAAGTCGTTTGAGTGGAGTTTGACTAAATGTACCCTTTATGTGCATAGGTTCAATTAATAGCGGTGTTTCCGTTATTCCTTTTGGTACGACTTTGCACAACGGTGTACGGTGAGTGGACCCCTTCTAAAAATGCATCTTTTAATAGTAGAAATGTATACATGACAAGCATGATTTAATGACTACGCTTTATGAAACTTTTTGGGAGATAACATTCTTATTGAGGCTAGTTTAAATTATTACTATTTTTCCTATAACCCGTGTTCTTTATAGAATATCTGATGGATGACGATATAATATTTAGAATATGTTTCGAACACCTCTTTATAGTATAGATGATGGATGACTTTATACTATGAAGTTGCCTTTCAAATATATATATGTTTAATGGTTTTGTACTCACCTAATGGTCCCTATTCTGCTACGGGGCAAGGGATAAATTCCGTCTCAGGTGACGGATACGGTGTTGGCATAGGGCCTGAAGGGTTTTTCCTCTAGTAATTAGCACAGGGGCAGGGAGCTGGCACAGGGCCTGGGGGTTACTTTCCTCTGGCAATTGGCTCAAAGACGGGGAACCGGAATGGGGCCTGGGGGTTTTGGACATTCACTAGTGATTGCGATATATATGAGTTATGATTTGAGACATTACATGGCATGCTAGGTTTTGGAAAACCTATTTTATTTATCATGCTATTATGTTTTCATAAAACCTGGGGGTTAGTATGTTGATAATTGTTTTAGTATACATATGTATATCAACTTGGTCCACTCATGTTTGTTTTGCACCCTTTTCAGGATATAGGAACGAGGATCACGATCCGAATTACGAGGCATTCCCCTACCAGTGATATCGTGCTATAGTTTCTTAGCTTCGACATCTATTGTAATAACACTTTTCTTAAATTCCGTTTGTACTTTGTATTAGACGTATGCTCTGAACATGTCATGACCTTAATATTTTTATTGGTGGCAGTTGAACTTTAGTTGAACTTTGTTTCCAGCCCTAAAACCCATTTTAAATTAGAAACCCTTAACCCATTAACCCATTATCCTAAGCCCAACCTACCAAAACCTAAACCTAAACCTAACCCAAGTCTAAACCCTAAGCCCTAAACTCGGTTGGAACCTTCCAAGGATATTCCTGGAATCTTTCAAGGAATATTTCTGGAATATTCTCTTGAATATTTCCATGTTGACATTTTTCTGAAATTTAACCGGGACCTTTCCTAAGGTAATTCGACGTCTTGAATCTGTTTATTAATTGTACTCTTTATATGCTTAGGGGAAATTTATTGTGGCGTTCTGTCTCCGCTAGTTTGCGTGGCTCTTCGGCGACTAAGTATCTGTGAGTGGACTCCTTCTAAAAATGCATGTTTTAACAGTAGTAATGCATACATGAAAAACATGATTTGATGATTACGTTTTATGAAATGTTTTATGAAATAACATGCTTATTGAGGCTAGCTTGAATTATTACTATTTTCCCTATAACCCGTGTTCTTTATAGAATATCTGATGGATGACGGTATAATATTTAGAACACGTTTAGAACACCTCTTTATAGTATAGATGATGGATGACTTCATACTTTGAAGTTGCTTTTCAAATATGTATATGTTCAATGGTTTTGTACTTACCTAGTGGTCCCTATTCCGCTACGGGGTCAAGGATAGATTCCATCCCGGGCGACGGTTACGATGTTGGCATAGGGCCTGAAGATGGTTTTCCTCTGGCTATTAGCACAGGGATGGGGAGTTGGCATGGGGCGTGGGGGTGATTTTCCTCTGGCAATTGGCACAAAGATGGGGAGCTGGCGTAGGGCCTTGACGGATATTGGACATTCACTAGTGATTACGATACGAGAACTGTTTTGAGACATTACACGACATGCTAGGTATTGGAAAACCTATTTTTATCATGTTATATGTGTTTTCATAAAACCTGGGGGTTAGTATGTTGATAACTGTTTTATTATATATATATATATATATCAACTTGGTCCACTCATGTTTGTTTTACGCACCCTTTAGAACCTTTTGGGTACTTACTGGCTTTGGATTCCATCAGAACTCCAAAGTTAAGCTAGATTGGGCGAAATCATTTCTAGGGTGGGTGACCCATTATGAAGTGCTCGTGAGTTCCCATAAACAAAACCGTGAGGGAATGGTCTAAAGCGGACAATATCGTGATACGACGGAGCCAGTCTGGGATGTGACACTCCCGCCTGGGTCCCTAAGATAGCGTATACTCTCGCTTAGCGCGTGGAAGAGCGTGCACTCTTAATTAGTCTCTGGACGAGTATACATTCATGGTTAGGGTCACACTCTGAAAATCAACATGGACAAATTTCCATGCAAAGTATTCATTCACGGCTAGGTCTACAAGAAGCATCATTCACCTCACATTGGGGTAGGCAACACGACGGACGGGGAGAAGCAGTCGCACAATCCAGCTCAAGTTCAATAGGCAGGTTACGAGTAATCCATTCGCCTACCAGGAACGTACCACATGCACTGTAGCCACGACATAAACGAGCCGAGCATAGGGAAGAGCAGCCGAGACTAGTAGGTCATGATCGGGGGTAGTAGAAAGCATCGTTGCCTTAGTAGAGGCAAATTCAGGAAGAAGTAGAGAGGTTCCTGGCTGAACGACTACGCTGATTCCATCATATCGAGACCACATATGAGGCATTTCGTAGGGACGTGGTATACATGGGCAGATCACCTTTCATAGATGAGATCGAGCAAACGAAGCCCCCGCGTAAATTCTATACGCCATATTTTACCCTATTCAAGGGAGACGGAGACCCGGAGAGGCACTTGAAGCAATACCGCAACACGATGATCCTCTATAGGGCCAACAACGCTTTAATGTGCAAGATATTTAGCATTACTTTGCAAGGCAAGGCGCAAGATTGGTTCCATACCCTGCCTCCATAGTCCATCCAGAATTTCAACGAGCTTTCCGTAGTTTTCACTAAAAAATACTTATCCTACCGCTCGATCAAGAAGAAGTCCGATCATCTCTTCAACATTAACAAGAATCCGAAAGGGTCGCTTCGCGACTATATGAAGAGGTTTAAAATGGATAAGGTGAAGATGGTTGGCTGCAACGACTCGATCGTCACATCAGCTTTTCAAAATGGATTCCCAGCAGATCATCCCGTATTCGGAGAACTAATCATGAAGGATGACATGACTCTGGCAGGCTTATTCGTTGTAGCAGAGAAGCATGTGATTTGGGATAAAGCCTGACGAGCAAACAAGCCATCTAAGTAGCCTAAGAAGGAGTCTGAGGCAACCAGAAGGTGGACAAGAAGCAATCTAACTACCAAAGCAAACATGGGTCAATCGCAGAGACCGGTCCCCGGTAAGAGGAGGTTAGGCTACCAAGAACTATACCAACTTCTCGATCTCAATCAACCAGATCTTCCACGACTCAAGGGTGAGCCTTGGTTTAAGCTGCCAAGACAATTCAAATGAGACACCTCTAAGCTGGGTCACACCAAGTACTATGAGTTCCCCTGAGGTTCTGGTCACATGACCGACACTTGCTATACCTGGAGAGACTACCTAAAGAAGCTGGTGAAGAAGGGTAAATGTGACAGATACTTGGACAAGCCAAATGCACAGCCTATAAGGAATGCAGATGCAGACGAAGATCCATCTGCCAAGACCATCAAAATCAACAACATCTTCGTCGAGTCTGAATACTTGGGGGCCATAAACCACTCCAAGAAGAGGAAGATCTAGCAAGCTATAATAATCTCCTAGAAAAGGTGAACCCATCATTGGTTTCACCGAACATGATGCTGAGAGAGTTGACTTCTCACACGACGATGCTCTGGTAGTTTCTGTTCAACTGGCACACACTATCGTTAATAAAGTGATGGTGGACAACGACAGCACAATATATCTACTTCAGCTATCCGTCATTCAGAAGATGGGCCGGGAAATCACGATAATACGCCTAGCAGAGGTACTCAACAGATTCAACGGATATACCTCAACTGCTGTTAGCAACATAATACTTGATGTGAGAACATAACCAGTAGTCTCAAAGTAGACGTTGATTATAGTGAGCGACCCGTCTTCAGATAACGGGATTCTAAGAAAGCCTGGCTAGCGAAACTGGGCGCCGTAACCTCTGTCGAGTACCTAAATATATGATTCTGTATCCTGGGAGGAGCAGTCGGAGATATCAAGTCTGACCAGGCCGTATCCTGACTATGCACGGTGCAAATGCTGAAAAAGTCAAAGAAGAAGTCCTTCACCCCTATAGGAGCTATCGAGGTTGAGAAAGATAAGCCTGTTACCAAATAGCAACTACAGCAGGCGGATAAAGATGATGGGGTTCAGGAGGACACACTGACAGAGGAAAAAAGATGGAAGCCAAACACCGAATACATCATTCTTGATCCCGAGCAGCTGGAGAAGACGGCTAGAATTGGTTCATGACTAAGCCCGAATGAAAAAGAAGAGCTCACGACCCCCTTAGGGAAAACCGTGACATTTTTGCATGGTCGCCCTCAGACATGCCCCGAAAATAAGACACTTCACTCCAGAACTAGTAGCGATCATTGAGGCAGAGATACAAAAACTACTGAAAGTCGGATTCATTGAGGAAGTGGGGCATTCAGCATGATTGGCTAACGTCGTGCTTGTAATGAAGAAAGAGAAAGGCAAGTAGAGAAAGGCATTCAACATGGTTTGCCCGAAAGATTCATTCCCTATGCCCCGAATTGACTTACCGGTGGACTCAATCGTAGGGAACTAGCTGCTCAGCTTCTTGGACGCATATTCCAGCTACAATCAGATTTCCATGTTCGAACTCGATAAAGAAAAAACTGCGTTTGTGATCGAGCGAGGCACCTACTGCTACAAGGTTATGCCTTTTGGCCTGAAGAACGCAGAAGCTACCTATCAAAGGTTAGTAAACATGATGTTCAAGAAGCAAATTGGGTTTACCATGGAGGTCTACGTCGACAACATCATGGTAAAAGGAAAGCAACGGCCAGACCACCTTAGAAACTTGAAGGTCTACATCAACCCTACCAAATGCATATTGGAGTTTCCTTAGGTTGATTCTTAGGGTACATCGTAACCCAGCGAGGAATCGAGGCACATCTCAAGAAGATTAAAGCAATCTTGGAGATGAAATCCTCCACCACTTTGAAGGGGAACCAAAGTCTGACCGGACGAGCAGCCGCGCTCAACTGTTTCCTCTCGCGCTCAACAGATCGATGCAATTCATTTTTTAAGGCCATCAAGAAGGCGCAAAGAGACAAGTAGGAAGACAAGTGCGAGAAAGCATTTCAAGACTTGAAGAGATATTTGACATCCCTTTCGCTACTATCTAAGCTAGAAGTAGCCGAGGAAGTATACATCTACTTGGCAGTCTTAAACGTAGCAGTAAGCTCTGCCCTCTTACGAGAAGAGCTAGGGGCCCAACTGCTAGTATTTTACACTTCTAAAGCTCTCCTTGATGTAGAAACAAGATACCCAAGGATTGAAAAGCTAATTTTGGCGCTAATTATTGCAGCTCGGAATCTCAGACCATACTTTCAGGCGCATACGATCGTTGTTATGACGCAGTATCCCCTACGATCTATCTTACATGGTCCAGACGCATCTCAACGAGTAATGAAGTGGGCGTTGGAATTCGACCAATACGACTTGGTTTACAGACCCCGCACGGTGATAAAAGCTCAGGCATTGGCAGACTTCATAGCAGAGTTCACTCCCAGCCTAGAAGCCATAGCTGTACATCCTAAAGATACCCCCAAAGGAGCCGGGTAAGCCTTGGCAGCACCAACCCTTTCTGACAAGGACTTTTGGCACTTGTACGTCGACGTTTCATCCAACTACAAGGGTTTTAGAGCAGGCTTAGTTCTCGTCACCACAGACTTCTTGATGCTTAAGCAGGCAATCACTTTAGGCTTCAAGGCGACCAACGAATCAGAGTATGAGGCTTTATTGGCAGGCCTCCGAATGGCATAAGATTTGGCAGTCAAGAAGCTTGCAATCTATTTGGATTCTCAGCTTATCACCAGCTAGACTACCGGGGAGTACGCAGCAAAGCATACAAGGATGGTACGATACCTCGAGAAGGTAGGAGAGCAGCTTGAGGCATTTCAGACATACACCCTCACACAGGTGCCACGGGCAGATAACGTTCATGTAGACGCCCTGACAGCCTTAGGCTCCACTTTGGACTACTAGTTTAGACGTTCCATCTCGATCGAGTATTTGGGAAAACTGAGAATAAAAGAAGAACCGGCAGCCGAGGTGTTACAAGTCAATACAACTCCAAGATGGCAAGACCATATCATCGACCACTTAGTCAATGAGACACTCTCTGCAGAAAGATTGGAAGCTGGGAAGCTCCAAATAAATGCAGCACGTTACTACATGTGGAACAACATTCTCGTCTGAAGATCCTTTTTCAGACCCACAACTCCGCTACCTAGCGCCTCTCAACGACTTGAAAGTTCTGAGCTTAATCCATGATGGAGTTTGTGGAAACCACTCAGGAATTCGATCTTTAGCATATAAGGTCTTCAACGATGGCTACTACTGGTCCACCGTGCATCAAGACGCTAAGGAATTTGTTCAAAAATGCGATAGCTGCCAACACTTCAAGCCTGTACCCGCACTGCTTACCAGCGAGCTCCACCCATAGACAAGCCCATGACCATTTATGCATTGAGCAATCGACCTGGTAGGGCCATGCAGCCCACTACTGGGGGCAGGGGCATGATGATCGTGGTTACTGACTACTTCACCAAGTGGGTAGAAGTCGAGCTCATGGCCACCGTTACTTAATCAGACATAGAGCGCTTCATATGGAGGAACATCATCTGCCGGTTTGGCATTCCGTAATTTATTATCACCGACAATTGCTCGTAATTCGTGGGCAATGACTTGGCAAAGTTTTTCCAGAATATGGCATCAACCAACACATGTCTACGCCTAGATATCCCCAAGGCAACGGGTAGGCAGAGGCATCCAACAAGACAAGAACGGAAAGTGGCCAGACAAACTTTCGAGTGTCTTATAGGCATATCGCACAACCCTATCACGAGCAGTCGGTGAAACTCCTTTCTCATTGGCATTTCGTTCAGAAGCAATCATCCTTCCCAATGTCCTTATGCCAAGCATCAGCATTATACTGCCAACTTTGGAGCAAAACAGAAAGGAGATGGCCACAAATCTAGATCTAGCAAAAGAGGAACGCGAGAAGGTCATCACCCGGATTGTAGCCTACCAGCAGCAGCTTATCTCCAGCTACAACAAAAGGGCAAACATCCGGCAGTTTCAACCTGGAGATCTAGTCCTAAAAAAAACATTCATCATTGCCCAAAGAGAAGGATTTAAGAAGATGTAACTTATTTGGGAAGGTCTGTACAAAGTCAGCAGAGCAGGCGGCACAGGTAGCTACACCCTTACCACCATGAACGGCAAAGCGATCGATAAGCAGTGGAATGCCTACAACCTGCGAAAGTACTATGCATGACCTCCCATTTTTCCTTAAGCTCTGCTTGGATGAAATAAAGCTCGAAGACTCAAGCAGCTTGACGAGCATTACCTCACAAGCAATGACTATCCAGTTGTTACGCGGTTTCTACCTATGAGCTAAGTTCGATATTCTTCCTCTCATTTTTCAATGAAGATTTCTATAGTTATTCATCACTTGGCTCAATTGTGTAGCTGCGATAACTGTTTACTCTTGCTCTCAATGAAGATTGGGCCCAATCAGGGACCTATTGCAGGAATTACGCCCTCTCGGGGACCAACCTTGCTCTCCCCCTGAAAGAGGGTAAACTACGCACCCTGAATATCTAGACGTGGATGGGTCAGGCTGTCCTTGTGTAACTAGAGCACGATGGCACAATGGTTTTTTTCAAGGCTTAGCTAGATTGCAGGATTTTAGGCCTTTGGCTTGATCCGTGTGGAGCCGAGCCTCAGAGACAGAACTGCGCCAGCATCCCTAGAAGTAGCCACAATGGTTTTTTTCAAGGTTTTGCTAGATTGCAGGATTTTAGGCCTTTGGCTTGATTCGCGGAGAGTCGAGCCTCAGAGACAGAAGAGGCACGCAATGTAGCCCGCTTTCTGGATGGTTGCCCACGTTGATAGACGGTAGATTGAGCATCCTTAATGTGACCAACTGCTGGCAACCCCTGACTGAGCATCTTGTAAGTGACCAACTAGCGATCGTTATGTTACGGAACACTATTCCCTCTACCCGTTGGAAGGACATCCTTTTTGAGTATCTGCGATGTGACCAGCTAGCATTTGCAACTGAGCATCCCTGGTGCAATACTTAGGTGATCTCTACGAGGATACATAATTCTAGCTCTGGTTACACGCATGTGGTTCATGTTGTTGAGCATCCTTGATGTGACCAGCTAGCGTAAGGAGTTGAGCATCTTGTATGTGGCCAACTAGCGATCTCTACATATCCCTGGAAACCTAAAGCCGTTGCCAATATAATGAGCAGCCTAAAGTGTTGTGCTACTTGCCAATATAACGCGTAATCTTGTGAAAGGTTAACAGGTTAATGCGCATATGCACTGCCAGGCGCAGAACAACCCCTTGGGTTCACATAGATTCCTAAAGTGTTGTGCTACTTGTTACGCAGCCTACGAAATTGGTTACATAAAGTGATGCAGGCCATGCAGCTCAAAGGATAACGAATGGTCAGGGGGCAACAACGCGAGATAAAGCTTAGTTGTTCAACACCCTAAAAGATCAAAGCAAACAACCGAGCAGTCATGTAGACTCGCCTACTTCTGTAAGTAAGGCGCTTGACTACTGGTTCTCTGGTTAACAGCTTTGCAGAGGTTTTAAGCCTAGATTGGCAGTCACATAGGTTATGCAAGCCCGTATGCTTATTAAAAAGCAACACATTTTGCTAACGACCTCATGGTTAAAGATCTAATGGACTACCAATACAAAACATGCAACTACGGAGGTCATTCGACCCTGCAAGTTAGAAGTTTCAAAAGATACCTCAAGCAAGCAAAAAATCGCACTCGACAACCCATAGTTGGCGCCTAAAGTAATGAAGATGGGCTTGACATTCTATGGCGAAAGCTTGAAGCAAGGAAAAATGAAAAGGATGAAGTAAAGCAAAGAAAAACATTTTATTAATTTCTAGTAAATTGGTAAACTGGCAGGAAGGCCAACGGAGTTCAAACAAAGGGAACAGGAAAAGCAAGAAAGGAAAAGAAAGTAAATCCTAAAGTTTATTTATAAAGACTACTCCTTAGCAGCTTGGACATCTTTAGCAGCCGCATCACTCCCGGCAGCATCAACCTCCCACGGTTCATCTACAGCTGCCCCATCCTGGGCAACACTGTCCATAGCCGTCCTTGTCTGGGTGACACCACCTTCGATCATACCTACCTGGGCAGCCTGATCCTTAGCTACTCCACCAACGGCGCTTTCGAAGGAAAACTTCAGCAGATCCTCGAAAGAAATAGTAAAAAACTCGAGGTTCTTATCAAATAAGGTGTAGTCAGATGGCATGCCCAAGAAATTATCTATATAGCCAAGCTTGTAGAAGTCAGCTTGACCTTGGGTGAGAACAACCTCAAGACTAGACTTCTTACTCTTCAGCTACATATTTTCCTCAATTAGGTCAATACGAGCATTCTGGAATTCATCTAGTTCCTTTTTTAGGTTCTTGCTAGCAGACAATGCTTCTTGCAGGTCCACTTCCTTAGACTCAAGTCTACTGACAGCCTTCTTGAGTTGAACAACATCATTATGCATGGCGAGCAACTCTACATCCTTACCATCACGGGCAGACCAAAATTCAAAAATGGCATGCTTAAGGTTTTGCACTATGACTTTAATCTCTTTCTCTACAACGTCATACTTCTCCCGGATCATGTCAAGCTGAGCCTTCAAGTCACTAGTCTTTTGGTAAGCGGTCTCAAGCTGCAAAGCAGTGAGGGTAGAGACATCAGATCCTTTCAAAAAGGTAAGTTTAGACTCAAACTCTTTAATTTTCTCAGCAGCCGAGCAAGCTTGTGCTACCATGGCTGCCACTATTTCCCTAGTAGCCTTGGCGTTATCCTGCTCTATACGCGTGTACTCGATTGCCAAAATCATAGATTTTTCCATCATAGCAAGCAGAGAACCCCTTCATGAGTGAGCTCCATGCCTCGCAAAGAAACTAGAGTCTACAACCTTACTCACGCCATCAATAAACTTGACACATGCTTCTGTGTCCTGAAGCAGATCGATTTTCAACAACGTATGAATCTCGAAAAACTCCCCTAAAGTTGGTTTGGCAAGTTGATCATGACTATTCATGTGGGTAGGCGATTCATTCTCAACAGGAAGGGCCGACCCTAGCACCCTTTTGGCAGTGGAATCACCATCCTTGCTCTTCGCCGCTACATGCACCTCTGGGATCGAATCCAACTTGGGCACGGAAGGCTGTCGTGGAATAGACATATGTGGCACAACAGAACTCATTCGCAGCACAATCCTGTCAGCAACTGTCCTAGCAACCCTCGGAACAACAGGCTTTACATATTCAGATCCAGTAACCTCTTTCTTCCCCTTAGAAGATGTTATGTCAATCTTGAGCCTCCCAACAGTGAACATACCTCGCGAGTAGCGGAGAAAGTCTTCAATTTTTTCTCCACCGATGATCTTCAAGCAGGTGACGAAGATCTCTTTCTCCCACTTTTACTTTCAATAGGCTCCACGGTAACGATCAGACGAGCGAACACCTCACCCTTGATCTTCTTAATCTCCTCTTGTAGGGAAAGCCCACCTTTCTCCCTACGAAGAGGATTGAGAAGCCAACACAATTCACGGTATTCAACAGGGATCCCCAAAACGAAGTGCACCTTCTTCAAGTCTGAAGAAGTCTTGGGGGTTGAACCGAATTCTGAATCTATATAAGCAGAGGAGGACAAATCAAAAGGTAACTCAGCAAAAGTATAAAGTAGCTTAGAGACTAAGAAGCCTACTCACCATCGATGAAAGCAGTTGAAACACGTAGCCTAGGCGGGGAGTCGGATTCCCATTCTCCGCTGATCTCTACGGTCTCTCTAGACCAGTCATGATCCACTTTGCTCGAGTAATCGAAAAGCCTATGGCGGGTCTTCAGCTGCCCAACACCATCGATGTAGCCTATGTCAAAGAAGTACTAAAACTTGTTGACAGTCAGGTCTAAGTTAAAGAACCTGCTCAAGTTGTGGAACCCCATCATCGCGCATACCACATTTGGAGAACACTAAGCAGGAACACACTTCATGGAGCAGATCACCTATTGGAAGAACCGAGGCATAGGAAAGGTGAACCCAACACGAAGTAGTAAGGGTGAAACTTGATAACTTTCCTAGAGCCATACTGTTCACGGCAGGTACCATCATTGACCCTCTTCATGTGAACCCTAGACAAAATTGCATGCTTAAACATTTAAAGGAAGTCTTTGAATTGCTTCTCGAAACCTAGCTTAACGTGAGCAACCCTAAAGTAACCTACCTTACTTGCAAATCTCCCCGGCGATACAACGGCAGCTACTGTTTACAGTAGCTGATTAAAAATACATTAAAATATATATAAAATTATAATTTTTTTTTAATAATGCTTAACCATGTTTTTCGACCTTTCACCACATTTCCATATTTTCAAATACTTTCAACCAATCTTTTATTATATCCAAAATTTAAAATAAAATTATTTTTTTTATCAATTTATATGACAAAAATAATAATATTTTAATATAAATTGTCTGGGCTACTCAGTTTAGAGGTGGAGATGCACTTGGGCAGTTACTGTTTACAGCAGTAAATTACTATTTACTAAGGGGATTAAATTGCCTATAGCCTAGGGGAGCCTCACTACACTGGAAATGCTCTTAGATAAGTGGTGTAAAAAAAAGGGCGTTGAGGTTAGTGCGCTGGGGCATAGGTAGCCTAAGGCTTTTTTTGGTCAATGGGAATTATTATAACAAAGTCCAAACTGACAGGATATAAAGATTCTGCAGATGAAAATGAGAATAAAATAATAGCCCCATAAATAAGGTAGGCACAAACGGGACACCACGTATGCATTCGTCGCATGAATAAAGGTTCCAATCAATACCTAAAATAAAAAATTACAAAGAGTGTCTCGGCCCAAAAGGCAAGGCCCACCTGAAAAGGCCCAAAAAGTAACCCCACCAAAAAACCTAATAACCCTAAAACTAGATTCATCGCCTCCACCGCCACATAATTGGTGGAGATGACCAGCGAACAAGAAAACTAAGAGAAACCTCCGTAGATAGCAATACGCAAACCCATCAATGTCATAACATCGGTGAAAAAGAGCCAAATCTGCATATCAGGAAGAACCATAACCATTATGGTCGCCACAGTTTTGGTCCTCAGCAGAACACAAACACACAATAGACATGTGAATGCCCAGAACCAAGTAGTAACATAAAAGGTCAGGTGGTTTAAACACCAATTCAAAAAGATGCTAGACCTTTGTAGGGGTGATATCATATAGTTGTCTTTGATCGAAAAGAATCACGAAAAAAATGGCAAGCACGAGTTGAGATAAGATTCACTAAATCTAAAGAAGATGAACGTGGCGTGTGTGAGGGGTTGGAAGGCTGATTTGAAGTTTCGGAAGATTTTGAGCTCAACGTCCCTAAATCTACCCCAAAAGCCCCAAATTAGAGGAATAAGACCTTGAAACATGGGTAAAAAGCCTGGAGACAGAGCTCTAACCACATCACCTATAGATGGTGGGTTTGCTTCAACAGTCTTTGACAGGAATCAGGGCCATCGCAATTACGATGATGGACAAAAAGCCCGGAGGCATAGCTTCATACACACTGAGAATCGAGGCCATCGCAGTTGCGGGAGGAAGAAAAAAAGGAGGGGGGGGAGAAGAAATAGGAAGGAGGAGGATAAGAAAGGTTGAAAGGGTGGTTGACATCAGCCCCAAGTAGAAGCTGGAGGCCGGCAGCTAGAAGGAGGGTAAAGTTTGTGATTTTTGCTAGAGTTAGATAGTGTATTAGGGCTTTCTAGTTGTGAAAGGTTGTAAGACCAACACCTGTAATCACAAATGCATAAATTCGGGTTATGAGGCCTGCCTGTGGTTGGGTGGTTCATGATAGCTTTGTTAGATGTGTAGTAGGAGCGGGACGAGGTGGTTTCATGCTTGAGTCAAGTGAAGCAGCTCGTGAGGCTATGTTGTTATGTGTGGTAATAAGGATGATGAGGTAGGAGTGGGTCCATGAATTTTCTCTTGCGTGGGCAATGTTGTAGTTTTATGCTTAAGCAAAAAAGAATTCTAACAAAGTACTAGATATCAATACTGTTGGCGAAAGCGAAGAAACAAACAATCTCAAAATAACACAAAATATGTATGTGGTTTGACGTAAAAGCCTATATCCACGAGCGACAACAAATTCTAACAAAGTACTAAGTATCAATATTGTAGGCGAAAGTGAAGAAACAAACAATCTCAAAATAACACAAAATATTTATGTGGTTCGGTGTAAAAGCCTACGTCCACAGGCGAAGCATGACAAAGAATTTCACTAAATCAACGAAGATAATAAAAGAGTACTTAACTCTCACAACCCAAACCCCACATATTACAAACCCTAAACCAAATGAGTAAAGAACCCAAAATAAACGGAAGAGATACTCCCAAATTGTTCTCTAACTCTCAAACTCACAGATTAATTCTCACAAGTTTGACAATCGAATAAGCCACACCAAAATAAACTAAACCCTAAGGCCCTATTTATAGAGTATAGTACTTATACAATGAGATGGGTAACAGGAAGTAAAATCCAAATCCTAATAGGCAAGAAATCAAATCCTTATCTTAATCAAATAAGTAAGTTATGAAAACTTCAGCACTAAGCATAGTGTTATAACCAACTTTGTGCACTGCCGTAAGAGGTAGATATGCTCAAACTTGTTTACATGTAAAAGAATACACAATCGTGAGTAAGCCAAAGACCAGGGGAGGGGGTGGTGTGCCGGTGGACCTGAACTATAGAGTACTTATTGCCGGTGCCACAGAGAGATATGTTTTAAGATCTCACATTTTAAAAACTTATCTTTCTGTATTCGTTATTGTAATTTTATTGTAGTTTGTTATACATTTATGACTGGATGTGTATATGTAGTTAATAACTTACCACTTGTACGCGGAGTTCCTGATTAAAATTAAAATGTACAAAATAGATATTTACTAAAAGAAATACAGGCTTTCTGACAATCAAGTTAATAAGTAATATTAAGGCTAAAGAAGTGGGCAAGAGAATAAGTGTACAAAGACTGCGTACTAGAGATGAACCCTATAAGGTGTATTTATACCAGTCGAGGAGAGGACCTTTTAGGATAATAAAATCCTATTAAACCAGGAGAATCCCAGAGGATATCTACAAGGTAGATATTGCATCCTCTTAGGAGTGCGATGACTTGCAGTGGCGCACACCGATCTTTAGATTGTAAGGACTCTAAGATTATAGGAAATCTATTGATTCCTTACTGGATTAGGTTTCTGTATCTTGCAGAACAACCATGGTCAATCTTAGCGAAGTCATCGGACTTCGCCTACTAATTCCGAAACAAGATGATGACGGCATCACTGCTCCATTTAGCCAGCTCCACATCGAAAGCTATTGTGTCCATGACCGAACTTCTGAGGTGTACGTATTCCAACCCGCTTACTCGGGCCCTGGAAAATCATGGTCCCACAATTGTCTCTAACTATCTATCTAAAAGAACTTGTTCCCCTTGATGATGGATAGTTACCCAATGACCATGCCTTTCAGAGTAAGTCAAAATACGATTTTATTTCTTCAAACGTGTGACATCTTGGCTTCGTTCCTTGTGAACTTTTGATACTCATCATTCAGATGCGTGATCTTGAATATCGTGGAGAATAGGCAACAATGATGAAGGATGTTATGCTGCTTGTGCACATTTAACAAAGGGTGACCCTTCGTATCATAGAGCAACTTCCGCCTTCAAACACATGAATCTCTAGGCAAGACTCTTCGAATTCAACGATGAGATCTCTTGGCTATCCATCTTTAAATTGCCCAGCCTTGGCTTGGATTTTTCAAATCCCCTATTCTGAGACTCTAGCTTTCTAATTTTCATGTCTCAATTCCCAAACTCAATTTTCACTTTGAGCTTCTAACCCTTTCATGCCTTAGTTCGCACACTCAATTTTCACTTTGACCCTTTGGTGGTAAGGATTTGTAACCTAGAACTTTACCATATCCATATCTATCCTTCTTAAGCAAAGTAAAATGAAATGGGGATAAGTCATAACCTTTCAATAGTCAACCTTGGTTTGATCAATGTGTTCCATGACATTCATCCCTTACTGAACTATTGGCAGCATCCACTTCGCAGTCTTCGTAGAAGGGTTCAAATTTAGGAGGGTGTTTAGATTCTTTAGTGGGATCCATTTCATTGGAGCCCTCTTTGTCCTTCTTCATTGAAGCCCTATTCGCTCTTCAGCTGAACAGAGCATCTGACGATATATTGACCTTCATCAGAGTTGATGATCTTGGTCGAATCAGATTCATAATATCCCTTAGGAAAATTTCCATAATAGGGGTGAGATTTGTCTCCCCCAAAGAATTGTATCCCTTTTTGCCCTGTTCATGGGACTTTGATAATAAAACATGTGCTTGCACGTTTATGAGAAATCATAACTTTATTTAAGTCATTCATCTTGTTAGAATATAGCGCCTAAAACTTTTCATCTTTTGCTATAATAGGCTCTTTTACACTTGGAGATGAATTTTTTAAGTTTGACTATTTAAAATAGAGTTTTGGTCGTTTTACAGCATCCCTTGGAGATGTTCTAACTAGCTAAAAGTCACACATGTGTGTGTTAAATTTGAGGAAATTAAAAAGAGGTTTTTGAACATTAGTCATTGCAGAAGATTAGAATTTTAAAAAAACCTTGTCCTAGATTACATATTCAATTTAATCCCTTAACGTGTACTTTTATTAAAATTTATATTCTATTTTTGTTATTTAAGGTGCATTTTTATTTAATGTCTCCACATTAAATTTTGATTTTATTAATATGCACATATTAGTCCTTTCAATATAAATGAACATAAACAAGTGGCTCTTTACCACATTGGTGAAAAGCTGTTGAGCACTTGTATGATGGCGTGGGTTCAAATCCCACAGGTGACTCATCTAACATCTAATCATACAAAATCTGTCGTTTGACAAGAAAAAAAATTATAAATGAACATAAATGAGAAAATATTAAAAGAAATTAGTGACACACAAATATGTAAATACATAAGTGTACATAAATGATTGTACCGAAATGTTTGTATCGACATATATTATAATGAACTTAAATGTATGTCCCAAAATATATTATATTGAATTAATGTACTTATATGTCAATATCGAAATGTATGGACGAAAATGTATTATATTGAACTAGTGTACCGAAATTTACGTATTGAATTAATGTACCTATAAATTTGTATCAATGGATATACGGCGAAATATATCAAATGAATTAATGTACCTAAATGAAATATTATACAAATTGTATCGGAATATATTATATAAAAAAATTAGTTTACCTAAATGTAGACATCAAAATATATTATGATGAATGAAATGAATATTAAATGTAATTAATACATTAAAAATAGGAAAATAAAGAAGAAATAAAGCATCAAAATATAATTAATAAATGAGATGATTAAATGTATCAGGGACTAAAATTAGATTTTAAGCTTACACAAGGTTATAGTCTAAAACTCATATTTTTTAAGGATTAAAATGAAGTTTTCTAAATTAAAAATAAAAAGTTGAGTGGAATTTTTTATTTTTTAATGAATGGAATAAGAAGAGATAATGTAAACAAGGAGAGAGAAAGTGGAGGTATAAAACTATGGCTAATTTAAAAAAGCCTTTTATTACATCTTAAACAATAAAGACTATGCTAGTTGAAATATATGGATGATGGATGAACGCAAGCAACACTCGATGTATGTGCAGATATTAGAACCATATAGGTCCGATGCAACAAACTTGTCAACATTAACGTAGGCTAATTGAGGTAACAATAGACAGAAAATAGCTTGTAAAATAACAATAATTTAAGCAATGACAGCATACATACATATTAAGAATATGAAAAAGAGAGAAGATCCTCAAATCACATTGGTTCATCATCTATCGTGCAGTTAGAAATTATTGTAAATTTCTCTATTTAAAATTGAAGATACATAGTACATGACGAAAACTGGTCGCACGATGCATGATGAACGGATGTGATTGGAGGATCACCAGGATCCTCTCTATATGAAAAATTCAGGGCAGCAACAGGTTGTCGAGTACCTTCTACATTGACCAAGTAAAACACCCAAAAATAGGATATATGATTGGACGAAACTTGGCTGCCTAGGAGCTGTACTCAATGTTTCACTACCCTAATCTTTTCTTAGTTATGTAAGTTGTAACCTCCCACCCTCCTCACCCTTCAATTCTCCAATTAATCTTACATGCCACCTCCTAACAATTCTCATGCATGCCATCAGTTTCTCCCCTTATTATCGACCTGCGCCACACCACCTCTCTTGTGAACCGCTCCCCATTCTACAATGGAGGAGCGGGGCGCACCTGCTGCGGCAGCAGGCGACGATGATGGAAACGAGGACCCTCCCCAGTCAGAGATGCAGTTAGTACTCCGCCCACCACCACCTCCCTTCCCCGGAGCAAACACCTACGTAGTCCAAATCCCCAAAGACCAGATCTACCACGTGCCACCCCCTGAAAATGCCTTAATTGTTGAACGTCACCGGAACCCGGAAAACAAGAAGAAGTCCCCATGCTGCACGATTCGTTGCTTGATAATCGGAGCAATTGTATTTTCTCTGTGCCTCATACTTTCCATAACATTGCTTTCATTGTCGCTCACTGTGAAACCTAAAGAGCCTAAATTTTCAATTTCGAATGTCCACGCGAAGAACCCGAAATCAAAATCTGATGCTGGCAAGAATTCACATCCAGGCTATGAGGTCTCATTGAAAGTGAATAATCCAAATGGACACGGCATAAACTACGAAGGTAGTGAAGGGGCTTCCCTTTTGTTCAAGGAAAAAAGCATTGGCAAGGGAAAATTTCCATTAAAGAAACAAGAAAAAGATAGTTCTGCCACTGTAAAGCTTGTGCTCGACGGATCGAAAGGAGCTTTGCCTCGTGAGGTCGAGAAGAGTATGGAAAATACTAATTCGAAGATGCATCTGCCTTTAACTTTGAAAATGGACCTTTCGGTGAAGGTGAAAGGATTTATCAAGACATGGAAAATGGATACCGAAGTTGAATGCCAATTCAAGGTGAGTACATTAGGGAAGGGTACAAAAGTCCTACAGCAAAAATGTGAAGCTAAATTTAAGGGCTAAAGAATTTGGCCATCGTGGTAAAGGTGGTGGTGAAATATTTTCTTTTTTAATTTTCTGTTAATTTTTATCTGCGATTTTTAATGATTGCATGGTGATATTAGTTGTGCAATGTAAATGTTATTAATTGATTACCATTTTAATTCTTTTAATCAGAAGTTCCTGCGTTTCTATTGTTAATTTGTACATTTTGTATGTTTGTTTTGGCTTTTTATTCTTCTAATTTTCATGTAGAAAAGATTAATGCATGTATAGATCAAATTATCTGATTGTTTTTAGAGTGTCAATAATAACACCGACCAATACTATTGAAATTGTGACAAGAAAAATCTAGTACAAATTGAAGCCAACAAACTGGAAGACTAATGTTCCTGCAACCAAGTGTCCAAGCCCAGCAACAATGTTGTTTGCAACAACAATACTGTTCAAATTGTGGCACGAAAAATCTCTTACAAATTGAATCCAACAAATTGGAAGTCAAATGTTACTACAACAAAGCGTCCAAGCGCAACAACGATGTTGTGAACAAATTGCACAACCCACCCTCACCCAACTTACCCATCCCCGCGCCAAGATTATTATGAGCTTTTATCTAGTGGTCTAATTGGTCCAGCATGAGATAACTAGACAATAATAAAGACGCAGTCCATGTAAATTGACAGAATTCTAGTTTGTTCATGTCAATAATAATATCACGGTTGACCATGGCCATGAACCATAAAGGTCAACTCCATTCCACACCCAAGGTGACCGGTGTTTTGAGCTAATACGGTCATCCACACTGCCTCCTTCACTGGAAGAAAATAATGTACATCGAGATTACATGAGATAAAAGGATATGGACGATCAGCCTTGGAGATTGATACTCAGTTTGACATCGTTATTAAGAACCTCATTTTGATTGGGAAAATAAACATGTCGTCTAGGCGGGTGGTTCAATTTCTACACCGGACTACGAACCAACTTGAGGCTTTGTCCAAAAAGATGATTATCAACAAGAAAATGGAAGGAAGGTCTAAATGCAACCCGAAGCAATCATAATAGAGGTGTTTGTGACTTGTCGCTCTCAGTCCTTTTGCTTTGGGCATGGTTTTTACGAGGTCAATTTTGTAACTCAGGCTCTTGCCTTAGTTGGTCAAACTTGTGCTGAGGGACAACTTTGGTTTAATTTTTTGCCACAGGAAGCTCATGATGCATGTATGTAGGATTTTCTTTAGTCTAGTTGCCCTAGAGAATGCCTTACACAATCACACATGTGCTTTAATAAATATTACAACACTTTATCTTAAGTGTCTGAATACTCGAGTAATGGTCACATCAGTTGATGAAGTCGTCTCGTCTAATCGGCACAATGACCAAATGCGAGTATTGGAACCAAAATCGCGCATAACCATGGACGTAGGCGTGATTCAGCGGATTGCCTATGATCTTTAGCGAGGGGAGAATAGAGTTGATTAGATGTGCAGTTGAATCCGGATTGGATGTGTGGTTGAATCCATATCAAACTACCACTACAGAATAACAACATATTTACCACATCAATTCTATCACGGGCATCTAAAGCTCGTGGTAAAAACTATTCAATTACCACAGCCACATTTACCTCATGGTAGATAATATTAATCCACCACAATCATATTGGACCCGTTGTTAAAAGTGAATAATCTACAATGAACATTTAAACTTGTGATAGAATATCAAAACCACCACATGATATGCTCGTAGTGGTTACTTCAACCTACCACGCCTCTAGCTCGTGGTGGATGTCTATATGATATATATAGATATAGATATAGATATAGATATAGATATAGATATAGATATATAGATATAGATATATAGATCTATATATCTATATCTATATATCTATATCTATATCTATATATATATATATATATATATTATTAAAATCTAGAATTCCCAATTATTTGCTTTCCCGTCAAGTGAAACTGAACAAAAATCCTACAAAGAAGACCAGAACAACGTCAATCTTTTTGTTTCTCCATCTCTTCCGTCTACTGTCTCGGCCTCGTCTCTCCATCTCTCCCTCAATTAGTGGCAACCTCTCTCCATCACTCAAGTTTCTTTTATGCTCTATCTTTTGAATTTGCTTTCTTTTTCTGAATAAGCATTTAAATTATTATTGATCATTGAACTTGGATATGTCATTCTTATGGCTTATAGCTCGGAAAATTTCTCTTCCCGTGTTTCACTCTCTCACACATCCATTCGAAGGCACACACTTTTCACATCATCATCATAAATAAATAAAATTTGAGTTCAGAACATGTGTTTTTACCGTTTTGTTCTTCCAATTCAATAAAAAAATTGTATTTCACTAACCGCGTGCTGTGCACCGCCTGATGACTCAGATGACCTCCATAACCCACATGCACTTCTTGGCCAGAGGTTTCACGTTTGTACACATATCTTTTCCATCTTAAAATGTTTTGGATGTCCTCGATCTATATCCGTATTCAAGCCTTTTGTCCCACCTATTTGAAATTTATATATTCATTTCTTTTTATCTGTCAAGGTGGTTTTGTTTTGGTCAATAGCTAATTGGAAGGTGGAGAAAGTCGTACAAGCGTAGAACACGTCACATAATCAAGGTGATGAGAAGCTAGAGTTCTAACCGAACCTGTAATTGGTATGATGGCTTCTAACTTTCAATATTTTACTCTCTTTTGAAAAGTGTAATCCAATCAGGGTATTGATTGCTAAGAAGCATTGTTTTAAAATACTCGCCTCGAGGTGAGCCTGGCAGCCTTGAAGGTTGGGCGTCTGGCTTGCCGCCTCTGTTTTGTGGGAGTCGGCAAAAAACTCGCCTAGGGTTGTGGGGGCACGCCTAGGCGGCCGAGGCACGCCTTAGGGCGGTCTGAGGCCAACGAAAACTTGCCTGAAATTTGCTGGGGACCTCGAAGTTGAAGGCTGGGCACGTTGCAGCAGCTACCCGCTGGTTTTTCTCAAGTTTCAGCAGCAGCGTCTTCACGAAAAAGACGAACGCGAAGAAAAGAAGGGGCTATTTTTTTTTTCCTCAGACTTGGCTCAAAACGGCATTGTTTTGGCTAAGTCTTTTAACTTTTTTTTTCAAATGACTTGGCCTAAACGAAGTCGTTTTGGCCAAGTCTAATTTTTTTTTTAATTATTTTTAAATTACAAGCCCAAGTCTAATTTTATTTAAAAAAAAAATTATAACCCCCAGTTCCCCTTTTACCCCATCCCATTCCCGATCATAGTTCACCCAATCTCATCCCCAATTCCACAATTCCTCCATTCCTCAAACCCTAAATTCTCAATCTGAATCTCATATTTCAATTTTACCCCAGTCTCATAATTCAATTTCTTTCAAAATTCTCCACAACACCACAATTGTTTTAAAATTCAAGTAAGTTTTTTAGTTTTCTAATCTCAATTTGGTCTTGGTTGCTTGTTTTATTGTTGATTAATTTAGTAAAAATCATGTATATATGGTCAATAGTAGATTTCTTCCACCTTCTCATGAATTTCACAAGAAGGGTAAATGAAGAATGTATAATATTGGGCAAAAACCAAGGGTATTGACAGGTGAAGAAGTTTTATGTGCTTCCGAAGTAGTTGGAAGGGATTGGGGAAAGAAATGAACACAAAGAGACATGACTGGAAGAAAGGCACAACAAGAAAAATGTTTGGAAAGAAAGCCACAGAAAGGAAGAAGATTGCACAGAAAGGCACACAAAGGAAGATGACTGCATAGAAAGGCACAAATAGGAAGAGGATTGCAAAGAAAGGCATACAGACAACAGGAACTGATCCTAATAACATATGAAAAAAGAAATCAATATTCGTTGACTTGCCATACTAAAAGGTATTAACATGTATACTTAACCATTAACTAAAGAAAATACGATTTTTTATCATGAACTTATTTGCTTGTTTTTTCAAATATTATGTTTAAGGTGTAATTTGGACGTCATGCACATAGAGAAAAATGTTTGCGAAAATGTTTATTGACACATTGCTACATATTAAAGGAAAATCAAAAGATGGACTTAATTGTCGTAAAGATTTAAAGGTTGGGTATTCGGCATGATTTTTGCATAAAGAAAGGAAAAAGGGCTAAACTACCTCTAGCACTTCACAAATTCTCTAAAGCAGAGAAACATATTTTTTGTAGAAGGTTGTTCGATATAAAGCTACCGGATGGTTATAGCTCACATATCAGTAATTGTGAGGATATACGTGAATGCAATTTAGTTGGATTCAAGGCCCATGATTGTCATGTCCTAATGCAACAATTGTTGCCAGTAGCAATTGGTCTTTTGCAAAGGGTCCAAGGCATGTAATCCTTCAGTTGTGTGTATTTTTCAAGAACTCTGTCAATGAGTTATTGACAAAAGTAAGCTAGAAGTATTGGAGAATGAGGTTGCATAAACAATATGCATGCTTGAGAAGTATTTTTCACCTTCTTTCTTTGATATTATGGTTCACCTTACAATCCATTTAGCGAGGGAAGCTAGGATATGTGGACTAGTTCATTATCGCTAGATTATCCTTTTGAAAGGTACTTTCATATTTATATTTCTAGGACTAGCCTTTTTTTTTCTTTGTAGTTTAGATGACTTACTAATTTATGACATGATTAAATA
Source organism: Heteromeles arbutifolia (assembly GCA_024362995.1). Taxonomy (NCBI): domain Eukaryota; kingdom Viridiplantae; phylum Streptophyta; class Magnoliopsida; order Rosales; family Rosaceae; genus Heteromeles; species Heteromeles arbutifolia. The sequence continues at coordinate 7,866,027 of JANCRC010000015.1, forward strand.
TCTTTCATATATATGAAGGTGTTAAAGGGATATCTTAGAAATCTAGCACGACCATAGGGGTCTATGGTAGAGTATGTCTTAGTTGACGACAGTGAGAAATTTTGTAGTAAGTACATATAACAAGGTGAAAGTATTGACTTACGACATAAGGGATATGAGGATGAGTCAATTCTTATCGAGAATCCTATTTCAACTAGTGTAGCAATGACCATGTTTTCAGAAATATATCAAATTGCTCATTGTTACATATTGTTTAATAGCGCGGAAGCTAAGCCATATCGAGAATGAGTTATGCACCATTTTAGAAGCTTACACTCATTGTATTTTATTCACACTTCATAACATGTTCAATAATGCATCTTGAGGAGCTTAAGCATTCAGATTCAAGCCTTATAGCAAACTGAACAAGCTATATAGAATGCATACAACAAAATTCATCTTGGTTGCACAGTAAGGTTGGATTTTTATTCTTTTACTTTTTAATTTTTTTTTACTTTCAGGTAGGCAATTTACAGTTCCAACAATTTATGTTTTTTTAGCATTCCATTCATTACTGAACAGGTTATTGCACTGAGTGACACAAGTGTCTCAGACATGTTAAAGAAGCTTGCATTTGGACCAATAACACAAGTAATGTCATATTCAAGATACGTCATAAATGGAAGACGTTTTTATATAAGAACAAGTGAAGACTACACAAGACAGTGCTGTTTATCTTGAAGTTAAAACACTAGTCAATGGCACTCAAAAGATTAAAAAAGATTTTATATTATGGGGTGATTGAAGAGATTTTGGTGATGGACTTTTGCACGTTTTTGGGTCCCCATATTTAAATGTGATTGGGCAAATACTAGTAATGGCATTAAGGTTGGTGATGGATTTACTTTGGTGAACCTACATTGTCTAAACCAATTTCAAAAGGATCCGTTTATTCTCGCTACATCGTCTAATTAATATGTTGTTCTAAAAGCACCTCCAAAAGGGTTCTATGACTTGGGAAAGTTTCATGAGGATGCTTACATATCATATGCTCTATTAGATGTTTATGAACTTGATGATTGTGTTGGTGATGAAGATGAAGGTTATGTTTGGGCCGATTGTGAGGCCATTCCTATGTATAACTAGACTATTATTAAATGAAAACATTTTTCACAAATGTCTTTACCTTTCTCAGGATCTCTTCGAAGGGGGGGAACTGATATTTTCTGTAAGATGTATGTGTGACTATGTTGAGTCCCAATAATGATAATTGTAAAACAATCAACAAAATAAAAGTTAAATATTTTTTTTATTGAAAAGTAAAATTAATTAAAAATGCATGAAGAAAAGAGACTGTCGTTCAAGTTCCCATCAACCGCTTGCAGTTGCACTTGGTTATCCACTAAATACTTATCTCCAAATTGTTTTTTTTTTCTGTGACGCAAAAAATTTCTTCGCTGGACTCTCTCTATAAAGTTGGTTTCAATTAAGTGGTCTTGCAGTTGCATTTGGTTACTCCATGAAATTATTCTTTCCAAATTCATTTTTTCTTTTGGGACACAAGACATTCCTTTGATGATCTCTCTCTACAAATTTAGTTTCACGTTTTAGGTGCTTATGCATTTTGATGATTTGCCTGGTGCACTCAAGCGATGAAGTGAATGAAGCAAAAAAGAGAAAGGGGAGAGGCCCAACAATGTTGGATTATACCGCTATGTCAAAGGCTAAACAAATTGGTGTCCAATTCAATGACAAATGACAACATTTTGGTGTTGGATCAGTGAGTTTGAGTTCATTGGCAGGATCCTTGCAAGACAATTAGTACCAGCAGCTTACTCAAGCTGGGATGAGGTTCTTGCAACTTTGAAAGATAAATTATGAGATGCTGAAGGTAAAATTTATAACTGCAGCTGCTCTTATTCCCTAACTATTTTATTCTTTTATAATATATATAAAAAATAAAAAATCAATTTACTTCTTGGTGTTAATAAAAATTGATCATTAATGCAACAAAACTATGATTTAGCAGACCATAAGAAGACAATATTAACACAAATGTTTGGGTGTTGGTGTACATACAAAGCCACATTGACGAAACAGATAAGAGCCCTTTATGATGATCCTGATGCAATGGAACAAATGCAACTCTTGAAGCTTGCTAGTGTCAAGGAACAAGCTAATTGGGAAAAATTTGTTAAACATCGATGATCTCCTGAGTTTGTTGTAAGCTTATTTGTATTACATTTTAAATTAGTTATTAGGTTTTCAATACATCAATATTAGTGAGAAGTCTAAAAAGTTGAAATCACTCCGTACTCTTCCTTATGTGATGAGTCGTAAAGGATATGTACGCTTCGAAGACGAGTTGGTATGAATATTTGTATATCTTTTAATTTCATTTTAGCGATAACACACTTATACGGAGTTTAAATTATGGAATAATCAATAAAGAAGCAAAGGTACACCTAAGGAGGATTTAAATAGAGTCAATCTTTGGATAGTTTATATGTGATTGTAGTGTTCTGTGTTATAAAGTGGGGAAGCCAAAGAGAAACTAAGATATGTTTGGTGCAAAGGACGAGTGTCTCCTTCCCTGCATCCCTATGTCGTGAAAAGTTTCATGTATGTGGAGTTGATTCTTGTCTGCATATCAACTTTTCTAGTTCATGGTCCATGGTTGATTTGACAAAATATAGAGTCTGAGAAAAAAAAATTATAAAGTAAAGTTTCATTTTTCTCTTTGACTATGTTTGGTTCTTGTTATAAATTGGACCCTTAAAATATCATCTACCTTCTAAGTGTTCTCTGAATTAGGAAGCAGTTGCTTTGGCTTGATTTTGATTATTTGCATTTATCTTGTTATCAGTTACAATGTAATAAAAAAAGTACACAAGAGGTTAACAATGGTTCTAGATAATCTTCAAAAGCTAGCTCTCAGGTACATGTATGAGCACAAATATTATAGTTAGCATGGTGGAATTTATAAATTTTTTATATAAGTTAATCAAACTTAGTTTCTTTTGTGTTTGATAGTCTTAAACATCATTAGTACAAATATACTAAGAGATAGAATGGTGTTCATAAGTTGATTGTTTTTATTTTGCTATCAGATACAGTGTGATAAAAAAAGCTAATGATACTTCTGGACAAGCTTCCAAAGCTAGTTCCCAAGTTTATGAGAACAAGTACTAAATATTTAGCTTATGCAATTTATGAGCTTTTGATATAAATTGATCAAATTTTATTTCTTCCATGTTTGGTAGTCACAGAGAAATAGTCCGAATATAGAAAGAGACAACATTAAGAGAAGAAGATTATAAAGCCACTTCCCAGGTAATAACACGTGCTTAATAATAATTGTTAACTTAAATAGTTTAATAACTTAGTCATTTTAAATTGATATTCTCACTTGATTTCTTTATGCTAGTTACTAATTGGCTCGGAAATGGATAAGTAGTTGCAACTAGATTAATAGAATCAACAATTATACTCATAACTTATTAAAACAAGCACGATGCATGAATTATTAAAGCTTCTTGAAATCACAAACAAGAACTATGTATAAGAGAGTATAAGTGCACCTTAAATGTTTCCTTGATAGCCATATCGACTAAATTTTCCACGATCAAGATTTTAAGCTCATTCATCCAGCATAACAAACAATTCCATTTAGAGTCAAAACCCACCAACCTAAAATGCAAATTGAAAGCCCCAAAAGATGAAAAGCAATTAAGCAAAAAAGCTTATGATATATCTTTGTTGGACTTAGGATGAATTTGAAGACACTTCCACCTCTAAATCTTGTAAAATAAACAGAACATAACTCTAATTAAGCAAACCCATTAACAATTCGCAATGTGATACAAATTATACAGAATTCATCCACCAATGACGTATGAAGTTCTTGGAGAATAGAAGACCGGAACAAAGGGACACTAGTGAGGATACGCAGAACATTGGAAATGCTTTGGGAACCAATAGCTCATCCTCTTCCTTATCGCCCCCAATATTGTTGCTACCGCCGTTACCATTCTTCGTCAACATATATGGTGCTTGCATAAAGCTTCAAACTTCAATCGCTAACGGAGTACAGAGACGATAAATTTACATATTTGAGCAAAATCTACTTAAAATTCTGAAACTCGTACAGTTTACCATCAATATAACTCAGAGCTCACTTGAAATTGATGCTAAGCAAAACGACAACCAAATTGAACAACAATAAAGAGAGAAAACCCCTAGATTCAACAATGGATTCAACGAGAAAAAAAATCAATTCACCAAGAAAACCCTAGAAGTCACTTAACAACAAGAAGTTATTAAATCTGAAAAGAGAGAAGATGGTTGTAATCTTACGAAAACTTTGATTGTGCCCAGTATCTCCAATTGTGCTTCAAAATTTCCGATGATTCTCTAATAAATTTTGATTTGGATGCATTAGGGCTCTTATTTTTCAATTGAATAGGAAAGAGGAAAAAGCAGGGAGAGAAGAATGACTTTTCTTTTTTAGGGTTGGTTTAGGATTGTGGTGTTTTAGAAAGAAAAAAAAACAGCTTATAAAAAAATCTGAAACATAAATGTGTTTGGTAAAACCAAAAATTAAAAAAAATATTTTTTTAAAACTATTGTCAATGATAGTAGAAAAGCATAAGGGCATAAGCAGGGTCTATCATGCTTCTAAAAAATGGTTTTTTTCTTTTTTTTCAAAGCATAGTAATTAGTTCCCATTTAATAAAATTATCAAATGGCAAGTGTATCCTCACATATTTTTATAAAATTACAATCATTTCCTCTACATTAATCTCTTTGACAATTATTATACCATATCATTTTTAGTCATTTAACATATTCACAACAATTTATATAACAGTTTATCAAATACTTAGACACTATTTTTTTTGTTGGCCTAATTAGATAAATGGTCCTCGTGATGATAGGGTATTTGGAAGGGAGCCCATGTGGTAAAAAAATTCGAATTTAAACATTTGTGGTGAAGTCCAGTAGGAATTAAGCCCAAAAACAAAATTTCCATCAGTTCCTCCGTTAAGCTTCATTTTCCTTTTGTTTTTTTTTTTAAGTAGAGGGAATTGGTTTCAAGGGATTGTTGATTCTAGAAATGCTAGAAAGTATTACCAGCTGCAAAGCCAGGTGGACAACCTTTGCCTGAGGGTCTTCTTTGGCTACTTTTAACAGGAAAGGTGTCGTAGTTCTAGATTATGAGGCCATTGATGCTCTGCCTATTATAGCACATCCACTGAACTAGTTTACATGGGCCTCCAGTAGTAGCTGCCTATATTTATTGAAGAATTTTCAAGAATGGAAAAGTAAAACCCGTTGATGATTCGCCGGATTATGGTACAAATTTCAGATTCTTTTGGTTTTAGTTGAGAAATTTTTATAGGAAAACCTTAACCCACACACACTTAAGCATTTTCATGTACTTTTTTAGGAAATTTTGAAGTGATATAGGGCAGGGTGTTGTGTTGCTCTGTTAATAAACAAATTGTAGCTATTTCGAATAAAAAATGTGTAAGACGTGGAGGAATTGCAGCTGGCAGAAGCGAATTCTCTGTACTTAAAAAGAAAAAGAAAAGAAAAGAAAGCTTAATGGATAAACGAATTGAAATTTTGTTTTTGGGCTTAATTCCTAATGGATGTCATCACAAGGGTTTAAATCTGAATTTTTTTACCACATAGGCTCCTTCTGAATACCCTATTACCAACAGGACCATTTATCCAATTAGGCTTTTTTTTTGTTAAAAATACTTTTACAAAAAAAAGTTTACCAAACACTCAACAACTTTATTTTATAGCTGTTTATTTTTACAATAAACATAAACAGGTTTTTTTATTTTTTTTTATTTTTTAAGTAGAGCAATACCAAACTAGCCCTTAATCTATGAGTGAAAATGAAAGGCATGATGGTTTTTTTTTTCCATCTGAAAAATAAAGCGCGTAATTGAAATAGGAAAACATTTAGGCGCTGTATTGTTATTTGCGACATTATTTGCACACATTACTTATAAATTGTCGTGGATATTTTCGCACTAACATCTAGCGCTCATATTTTCTTTCATTTGCGAGGACCGTGTGATTTGTCACAAAAGAGCCTTTTTCTTGTAGTAATAATACAGCCTTTCAAGTATAAAGTACAACTCATTTTGTCAACTAATATGGGGTATCCATCTCTTAAAAGCATAGAGATGAATATCAAGTTCTTTATGCATGAAGGAAAATATAAACAATTTTTAAGTTCTAAGACTTCCCCAAAGGGTAGTTTAAGCATACAGGTGCCTATTGCTTTTGCAGAGATGTTAGTGGAGTTTCCAACTCGCACATCATCTCCCTATTACGTAGTGCTTTGCTCTCTGTCAGTCATTGCAACAAGTTGCATATATGTCGACTAGCACCTGAATCAAATATCTAGGAATTGGAGCTCACTGTAAAAGCACTTTCTATGGCAAAAATAGTCCCTTCAAAAGTTCTTGCCATAAGGCTCGCAACATCCTGTATTTCTTCTTCCAATGCTCGTCCTTTTCACAATGAAAGCATGTTTCTTTGGATTTTCTTGCCTTCTTCTTATGCAACATTTCCCTTATGATTGCATTCTCCCTCCCACTATCCTTTTTGAAACTTTGTTCAAACTCACAACACTTGTCAATCATCTCTGCAAGAGTATGATTGAATCTATTCACTTTATTACTATAAACTTAATGAAATCATCTGGGAGAGATGCAAGGAAAAAATCTTGAGCCATTTTCCCATCAAAAGATCTTATCCATCTTTGAATCTCTGATAAGTTCCAAGATTAGCTAGCGGGAAAGAAAATCAAGATTTATTATACTTTCAATCTCTGATATGCGTATTTGGGAAAGATTTATACCTTTTATGGCCACAAATACTTTATTATTTGATTGTACTGGAGTGGATTATACTGAAGGATTCACTATCTAAATAAATTTTCTTTGTTCAGTAAGAAAAAAAAAACAGAAACCTAGGCCCATGCCCAAGCCCAACCTACTCCCTGTAATGTTACATAGCAACACAGTTCGACAGAGTAATTAGTAGAGCACCTCCAATTTTACACTGAAAATGGATGAGGACCAATTTATCATTATGAATTGTAGATATTATTAAGGCCACATGTTTTTCTACTGCATAGGCTAATCGCTTGTATGTTGATTATGGATTACTTGAACAAATTAATGCACCACACACAAGAATCACCGGTCGAGTTCATGCACTCACCTTTTCCGTTTCTCTCCTCACTTCACCTATTTGTCAAGGAATAGATAAGTTTTTCTGCATGGTTGGTGGCACGGAGGTTTCCCTCCTATTCTATTGTCTTTTGCATTGATGGTCGGACATGAAAATCGACCTGCAAAAGTATAGCACATTATATGCGAGACATTTTTTACACCAAAAAGAAAAGCAGGTGAATAGTTGAGCTAAGGTGGTACTTCAAAATAGTGTTGGAGAAAAGGAGGGAAACTTTAGTTGTGTTTAATATATAAAAGGAGGCCATCATTTTTTTATTTCCTCCTGAAAATATACTTTACAGCTTACTACTTATGTAGATCCCCAAAAAAGGCTCCTTTCCATACCTTTTTTTCTTTCATAGACTCGCACATGGTTAGTTGGAGCCATGCTTGATACTCCTTTCTATGGCATTTGAACTTTAAAGTTCTTTTTTATAGTGATTAATTTGATGCTTTGATGTTTCATTATCACTAATCCTAACAATAATTGTTTATACATATTATAACCTCAGTTCTGAATACTTCCTGAATTAGTGCTTGCAGACAGCCCGTCCCAAAATATTTTTCTCGAAGGTGTGAAAAGACGAAAATGCTCTTGGGCGTTCAATGGTGTTTGTGTTTGAGCTAAAAGTTTGGGCCAATTAGGGTAAGACCTAATTAATTAGACCCAATTAGAAGTGGGAAATGGTTTATGGTTATTGGTGGCATTTGGACCACACACACACAAACCAAAACTCTTTCTCTTACGTCAACTCTCTCTCTTGAACACAGACTCACTCCCTCTCTCTTCTCCCTTGTACGGACGACACCCAAAACCCTTTGAAACGTGACAAATCGAGGGATTTAAGCACACCATTGTGTTCGTGAAGCTCAGGCGAATCGATTGGTACCATTTTCAGGTAAGGAAACCTTCGAAATCACGTGAAAACCCTAACCCCCGAATGAGGTACTATTCATGCACTAATTATTGTGAGGTTTTTAGGGGATTTCAAGCTCATAGGGAGCTTTAGAAGGTTGTCACGAAGCTCGGGGTGTATCGTTGGAGTGTTTTGGACGTCGGGATCGTGGATTCAAAGTTTGGCCGGATTTTGTGGAAATTCTTCGGCGAGATTCCTTCGTGTTTTGGACTACAAAGTGGTATATTTCTCTTCCTTATGTTTTAAGCTTCGTTTCGGTGAAAGAATCGTGAAGTTTGGTTGAGAAACGGCGAAGATATAAGGTTTTAAAGTTTTTCCAGTTTTCCGGCGACGGTGACGGTCGCCGAAGTTCAGAGGTAGGAGATGACGAAATATTACGTCAAGTGTGACAGAATATTCTGACGCCGTCAATTAGTTTGGACGGTTTCTATTAGGACTTAACGGAATATTCTCTGGTATATACCTGACGCCGTTGACTGACGCCGTTAGTGTGCCTGTCATGTGGCCGCGCGTGGAAACTCGTCTGGCCGTGCCTTGGTCGGTGCGTGGTGGCGCGTGGGTGGTCGGAAAATAATTTTAAAAATATGGGGATATTCATGACGTTGTGTAGATCACAGTGGTATATTCATATACCCAAATTAAGCTATATATGAGAAGTTATTAGCTAGTTTTGGTTATGTGCTCTTAAAGTGACGTTTATATAATTGTTTCGCATAGGCGAGACCTATCTCGAGGACGAGCATAATCATTCGAGGCACGGGGGTTACGACCCTTCGACATATCTATGAGTGGGCTTTTGTTTTTAGTGTGTGTATATATATATATATATATATATATATATATATATATATATACACTCGACGTTTTTCCAAGAAAACGTGTTTTAAAGGAAATGTGATTTAAATGCTATGTCATACTTGCCTCATATTTTAGTGTATGCATTATCATATTTACGCATATTGTTGCATGGTGCTGCGGAGGCCCACGTATGCTACATGTGAATATATTATGTTGATAATGGTTATGAGATATGATGATGATGATGAGACATATTAGAGCTCATAATCTGCACCCCGGTGTTAGTGCTTCGGCCTAGAGGTAGGGGCACAGTCCTTCACGTGATGTTCACCTCCCGCACCACACCCTCGCCTTGGATCCAAGTTAGGTGCACAGTCCTGTCGTATAGACCACTTTAAGTGGGTTCGACTTGTAGGTGACCTGCGATTAGCGCACAGTCTTAACGTGATCGTAACACTAGAGCGTATTTATTTACACCCAGTCTTGTCGGTCAGACCATGAGAGGTGGTTCCAACTCGTGTGCAGATATGTATATACATGATGAGATATGATGAGAGATGTGACGCATATACATGATGAATTATGTGATGAGATATGAGATTGAGATATGATTGAAATGAGCTCTGGATTTTCCCGCATAGATCACGTCGGCTAGCAGATGATTTATAATACATTGCATCACCTGGCTTACAGTAGTTATATTGTGATGTTGGGCATGGCATACGCATGGCATACATATATGTGGATTTGGATATATTGAGCATGGTTGTGAGATATATACGTATGTATACTATTTTCTGGGAAACTATACTTGTTTTACAGCGAGGGGTTAGAATATTTGAGAAATGAAATGATTTGAAAAGCTTTGTTTTTGCCCACTCACGCTTTCTGTTTTTCGCCCCTCAAGGTATTAAGTAGGAATTGTTCGTTGGTGGCTTACGATGGCTTGACAGAGGTTTTGACAGTTCACCTTCCATGTAGGATCGTCTTCAGATGCTGTATTATTAATAATTGTCCTGCTAGACTGCACTAGGTTACTTATGCTCTGAATTATTGGGATTCACGCTTATTCGCACTAGCACATTATCTTAGTTAGTATTGCTAGTGGTTTGGTCTTTAATTATTCGTAATTTCTATATTCTTATCATTTCTGCATTGCGCACATGGTTACGTAACTCTCACGTGACGGCCAACATGCCCTGACTTCGGTCAGGGTGTGTCAGTTTGGTATCAGAGCCTAGGTTTGCAGTCCTGCATATGTTGTGAATTACCTAAGTATTATGGTGTCTTCTGTTAGAACTATGCCGCCTCGTAGAGAGCCACGTCCTTCAGTTGAACTTAGTTTCCCTAATATCTTTCAATTAAGGGATGCTATACAGTTTGCGTTTCGACCTTTCGAGAGGACTCCTCTTGAGACTGTATATAATTTGAAGCTGAATCATTTTAAGGGAAATGAAAGATTTGAAGGTGCAGAGAAATGATTCAATCATGTGGAAAAGACGTTCTGTGTAATGCAAAGTCAAGGGAATCTTCTTCTTGATAAATGGGTCGAGATAACTAACCGGTTTTTAGGTAAGGAACCTGCATCCTGGTGGGAACAAGAGGCTTCTGGATTAACTAGAGAGGAAGCTGCTGATTGGGAAGTTTTTAAGCGATTATTTTAGAAAATGTTTATTCCTCCAGCTTATATTGATAGTAAGAAGCAAGTGTTTACTCAATTGAGACAAGGGAAGATGTCTGTAAATGAGTATTACAGGAAAGTATTGATTTGTATCGTTATCATCCAGAGGTTATTGCTAATCCGGTTGAGATGCTTCGTCGATTTAGTTGGGTACTAAAAAGAAATGGCGTATTATAGCGACCGCTACTTACTATGCTACTTACCAGGAATTTTATGAGATTTTTTTAAGAATTGAGGACTCTGAGAAGATGCCCAGTGAGAGTGAGGAATAAGAAAAGGATAAGAATCAGAGGAAAAATGATAAAGGTAAAGGTCAATCATCTTAGAGATCTCGCCAAACTCAGAGTTTTAAGAAAAATAGAGCTAGCTCAAGTTCTTCCAGCAGGGATTTTAGTGCCACTGGTTAGATGATAGGTGGTAGATTTTCTGAAGGTCCTAGATTCTAGAGACAGGGAGATTCTGGTAGAGGAGGGTGCTCCCTTATGCCGCAAATGTAATAATCGACATTTTGGATAATGTAGGCAGGACAACAGTGGATGTTTTACTTGTGGTCAAATGGGACATACAGCTATAAATTGTCCCCAAAATAAACAGAGGCCCCAGCAGCCTTCTATGCCACCGCTAGCGCCGATCCAGCAAGTTCCTAGATCAGATGAGTTGTGGTGGACGACAACAGAATCAAGGGCGTATCCATAACATGACATTACAGGATGCTAAGGTATTAAATGTTCTTGGTCATTTTGCTAAGGTATTAATTTATTGTGGTACTACGCACTCAGTTATTTCTCGTACAATTGCTTAGGTGACGCAACCTCATCCTACGCCTCTAGGATTTGATTTAGAGTTTGCTATGCCTAGATGGGAGAAATGTTATGTAGATTGTGTATATCCAGGATGTCCTGTTTTGGTAGAGGATGTGCTTATGCCAGCTAATTTCATTTCGTTCGATATTGTTGGTTTTGATGTGATTTTGGGCACAGATTGGTTGCATTATAATCGTGCCAATATAGATTGCTATGGGAAATCAGTTACTTTCCATCGTCCTAGATTACCTGAGGTTATTTTTGTGGGTGAACATAGTGGGGTGAGGCATGGCGATATTTCTGGTATGAGAACAAAGAGGTTGTTATCAAAAGGTTGCCAAAGATATCTAGCTCATGTAATATTGAATGATGTTGCTCCTAGTAGTATGGAAGAGGTTGGAGTAGTCAGGCATTTTCCTGATGTATTTCCAGATGATTTACCTGGTTTGCCGCCAGACAGAGATGTAAAGTTCACTATTGATTTGCTGCCAGGTACGGATTCTATATCCTTAGCTTCATATAGAATCCGTACCCGGTGAATTGAGGGAATTAAATATTCAGTTACAGGAATTGGTTGATAAGGGTTTTATTCAGCCTAGTACTTCACCATGGGGAGCTCTAGTTTTATTTATGAGGAAGAAAGACGGGACTTTGAGGCTATGCACTGACTATAGAAAATTGAATCGGGTAACAAGTAAGAATTGTTATCCACTGCCAAGTATTGATGATCTGTTTGATCAGCTTCGAGGTGCCTGTGTGTATATTTTTTTTTCAGATTGATTTGAGGTCTGGTTACTATCAGCTGAAGTTTAAAGATGAAGATGTTCCTAAGATGGCTTTTAGAACTCGTTATGGTTGTTATGAGTTCCTTGTGATGCCATTCGGATTGACGAATGCACAAACAATTTTTATGGGTTTGGTGAATAAGGTATTTCAACAATACTTGGATAGATTTGTCATTGTTTTTATTGATGATGTTGCTTGAGGAGTAGTGCAAAAGTGCAATCGAGGATTTGTTTAGACGGTGTGTGTATATTTCTCAATGAGGGGCAAGATGGTAATATTGCACCCTCGGGTATTATTTACTTGCTTATCGTAACAACGATGAGTTATCAATATTGCGGGCTGCAGACCGTAATATTGATAACATATTTGTTGGATTCGTTAAGTAAGTGAATAGGTAGACCCTCAGGAGATTGCAGCTGTGGAGAATTAGGAATAGCCGTGAACCGTCATTGAGAAATGGAGTTTTCTTGGCTTGGCAGGCTATTACAGACGGTTTGTTAAGGATTTTTCAGTCATTACTTTGCCGTCAACGAGATTGACAAGAAAGGAAGTTAAATTCGAGTGGGATGATAATTGTGAGCAAAGTTTCCAGCAGTTGAAGTATTATCTCACTCATGCACCTGTTTTAGCATTTCCAGATGATATCAGTAATTTTGAAGTTTACAATATCGCTTCCTTGAATGGTCTAGGATGTACGTTGATGCAGCATGGTAGGGTAATTGCTTACGCTTCACGTCAGTTAAAGCCTCGTGAGATAAATTATCCTACTTATAAATTGGAATTAACGGCCATTATTTTCAGTTTGAAGATCAGGATACACTATCTTTATAGTGAAAAGTGTAGGATCTTCACAGATCACAAGAGTTTTCGATATCTTTTCACCCAGAAAGAGCTTAATATTAGGCAACGAAGGTGGTTAGAGTTGCTTAGTGATTATGACTGCACGATTGAGTATCACCCTGGATGTGCGAATGTATTGGCTGATGCTTTGAGTAGGAAATCCCAAGGTCGGATTAATGCTTTGTATGCTTCTCGTGTTCCTCTCCTTACATATTTGAGGTATACTGGAATGAAATTGGGAATAGAAGAACGAGAAGTAGCCTTGCTTGCTAGTTTTCAAGTCAGGCCAGTATTAATTGATCGAGTGCTTGAGGCACAGATTAATGATGAAAAAATTTAGGAGTTAATTCGGTTAAGTAATCAGCGAAAAAAGAAAGATCTCAGAATTCGAGAGACTGATGGCATGCTTATGCAAGAGAATAAGATGTATGTGCCGAATAATATGGAATTAAGGAAAGAAATTTTGGATGAAGCGAACTGTTCGGCATATGCAATGCATCCTGGAGGCACTAAGATGTATCATACCATTCAACCATTTTATTATTGGCCGGGTATGAAAAGAGGAATTGTTATGTTAGTAGATGTGTTAATTGCCAGCAAGTTAAAGCTGAAAGAAAGAAGCCTTTTGGGTTGATGCAACCACTTCCCGTTCCACAGTGGAAATGGGAAGATATTACCATGGATTTTGTGTACAAGCTTCTTTGTACACTAAATGGTTATGATGGAATATGGGTGATTGTTGATTGACTTACTAAGTCAATGCATGTTATTCCAGTAGGGGAGTAACAACCTTTCCAGACAAGTGCAACATTTATTTATTTGTTTTATGGAAAAGAGATTTGGGTTTACGGATCTGTTGAGCTTGTTGAGTATATTGGTTACTTCAGTTTTTCGGAAGTAACACTTTAGAGCCCATGAAAACGGTGTCATGTGTGTTGATTTTTGGATTTGTGGGTATGATGAAATTTAAGGTCCTGAGATAGTAGAGGAGACTACTCAGAATGTTCAGGTAATTAAGCTTAACCTGAAAGCGGCCCAGGATCGTCAAAAACGCCTAGTAGACAGGCATGCTACGGTTTGGGAAGAAAGGCAAGCTAAGCCTTAGATACATCGGACCATATCGGATCACCGAGAGAGTCGATGAAGTTGCTTACATACTTGAGTTGCCTTCAGAGTTGTCTAAGGTACATAGCGTGTTTCATGTTTCTATACTTAGACACTATATCTCAAATCCGTCACATGTGATTACTCCTCAACCTCTGGAAATTAGTCTGGATTTGACTTATGACGAGGAACCAGTGACTATTTTGGTTTAGAAAGAGAAAATTATGAGAAATAAGACAGTACAGTTGGTGAAAGTTTTGTGGAAAAACCATTCAGTGGAAGAAGCTACTTAGGAGACTAAGGACAGGATGAGAGAGATGTACCCAAGGTTGTTTTATGATTATTAGTGGATTGTATTGGTTGTATAAATTTCGGGGACGAAATTTTTATAAGGAGGGTAGGTTGTGACAGCCCGTCCCGAAATACTTTTCTCGAAGGTGTGAAAAGACGAAAATGCCCTTGGGCGTTCGATGGTGTTTGCGTTTAAGCTAAAAGTTTGGGCCAATTAGGGTAAGACCTAATTAATTAGACCCAATTAGAAGTGGGAAATGGTTTATGATGATTGGTGGCTATTGGACCACACACACAAAAACCAAAACTCTCTCTCTCGAACACAGACTCACTCCCTCTCTCTTCTCCCTTGTATGGATGACACCCAAAACCGTTTAAAAAGTGACAGATCGAGGGATTTAAGCACACCATTGTGTTTGTGAAGCTCAGGCGAATCAATTAGTACCATTTTCAGGTAAGGAAACCTTCGAAATCACGTGAAAACCCTAACCCCGAATGAGGTACTGTTGATGCACTAATTATTGTGAGGTTTTTAAGGGATTTCAAGCTCACAGGGAGCTTTAGAAGGTTGTCACGAAGCTCGGGGTGTATCGTTGGGTGTTTTGGGCGTCGGGATCGTGGATTCAAAGTTTGGCCAAATTTTGTGGAAATTCTCCGACGAGATTCCTTTGTGTTTTGGACTAAAAAGTGGTATATTTCTCTTCCTTATGTTTTAAGCTTCATTTTGGTGAAAGAATCGTGAAGTTTGGTTGAGAAACGGCGAAGATATAAGGTTTTAAAGTTTTTCCAATTTTCCGGCGACGACGACGGTCTCCGGAGTTCAGAGGTAGGAGATGACCGAATATTCCGTCAAGTCTGACGAAATATTTTGACGCCGTCAATTAGTTTGGACGGTTTCCGTTAAGACTTAACAGAATATTCCTCGGTATATACCTGACGGTGTTGACTGACACCGTTAGTGTGCCTGTCACGTGGCAGCCCATGGGGACGCGTGGGTGGTCAAAAAATAATTTTAAAAATATGGGGATATTCGTGACATTGTGTAGATCATAGTGGTATATTTATATACCCAAATTGAGCTATATATGAGAAGTTATTAGCTAGTTTTGGTTATGTGCTCTTAAAGTGACATTTATATAATTGTTTCGCCTAAGTGAGACCTATCCCGAGGACGAGCGTAATCATTCGAGGCACGAGGGTTACGACCCTTCGACATATCTGTGAGTGGGCTTTTGTTTTCAGTATATATATATATATATATAGATATACTTGACGTTTTTCCAAGAAAACGTGTTTTAAAGGAAATGTGATTTAAATGCCATGTCATACTTGCCTCATATTTTAGTGTATGCATTATCATATTTACGCATATTGTTGCATGGTGCTGCGGAGGCCCACGTAAGCTACAGGTGAGTATTTTATGTTGGTAATGGTTATGAGATATGATGATGATGATGATGATGAGATATATTAGAGCTCATAATCTGCACCCCGGTGTTAGTGCTCCCGCCCAGAGTCAAGGGCACAGTCATTCACGTGATGTTCACCTCCTGAACCACACGCTCGCCTTGGATCCAAGTTAGGTGCACAGTCCTATCGTAGAGACCACTTTAAGTGGGTTCGACTCGTAAGTGACCTGCGATTAGCACACAGTCTTCATGAGATTGTAGCACTAGAGCGTATTTATTTATATCCAGTCTTGTCGGTCAGACCACGTGAGGTGGTTCCACCAACAAGGCGAAAATTGACTCTAAATAAGGCGGTGCGGCAACACTTGAGGATTTGTAGGGATAGAACAAGCCCAAATCTGTAGTAACCTTAAGGTAACGGAAGATGGCTTTAACATCAGTCCAATGTGTTCGTGTTGGTGCATTACTGTATCTTGCCAAAAGATTAATAACAAATGAGATGTTGGGTCTAGTGCATTGAGCTAAGTACAATAAAGCGCATATTCCACTTAGATAAGGAACTTTAGGCACCAAAATCTCTTCATCATCCTCCTTCGGACGGAAAGGATCTCATTTTGCATCTAGTGATCGAACAGCCATAGGAGTACTCGAAGGCTTCGTTTTATCCTCGTTAAAGTGGCGCAACATCTTTTGGGTGTAGTTCAATTGATGTACTAAGATTCCATCCGAACGGTGCTCTATCTCGAGACCGAGATAGTATCGAGTCTTTCCTAGATCTTTCACCTCAAATTCCGACTTCAAGTGCGCGGCAGTTCTCGCGAGCTCTTCAGGAGTTTCGATGAGATTCATGTAATCGACATATACTACAACTGTCGCAAAATCGGAATGTGACTTCTTAATGAACACACAAGGGCATAGTTCGTTGTTCACATATCCCTGACTAGTGAAATACTGACTCAGACAGTTATACCACATTCTTCCGGATTGCTTGAAACCGTAGAGTGAACGCCTCAGCCGAATTGAGAGCGTGTTCGGGGGTTTGGAAATATTTGATCCAGTCAATGTAAGTCCTTCGAGAACTTTTATATAAATTTCCGTATCAAGATCCCCATATAGATAGGCAGTTACTACGTCCATCAGCTGCATACTAAGTTTTGTAACGCACAATTTCGTTCTTCTCATTACGCTTCTGAACGAAAACCCACTTGTAGCCAACATGCTTCACATAAGAAAATATGCAAAAACATAAGTATAGCGAAAATGCCGTACCTAAATATATGATACTAAACTAGTGTACCAAAATGTCCGTACCTAAACATATTATACCAAACTAGTGTACTGAAATGTTCATACCTAAATATATTACAATGAATTAGTGACGCATAAGACAATATACAAAAATATAAGTGTACCCAAAAATATGTACGAAAATATTTTCTTATATAACATACTTACCATAATGAGAATTAAAATTTATAATATAATCTTAAAATTTTATTTATGAACACCATAAAATTATACATAAAAAAATAGACATTAAATACATATACTGGCATTAAATAGAGTCTAGAGACTAAAATCAATTTTGAATCTTATATAAGACATTTTTCTAAACTTCATCTTATTTAAGGATTAAAATATAGTTTTCTATTCCAAATATCCCATATCCTACCTTAAACTTATTGGTTAACCAACTTGACCTATTTAATTTTATTTCCTCAAATAGTACATGTGACTTATTAGTTCACTCGCAAGATTATTTGTTTCTCCCTATAGTCCACGTGGACTGACAAAATTTTACATTTTTTAATGGACCTATTAGTATAGAGTAAATTGTAGCAATAGTCCCTCAACTAAAAATCCATTATCATTGGTCCCTCAACTCATCAAAACGTGCAACTATGGTCCCTCAACTAAAAATTCATTACCATTGGTCCCTCAACTTTAACCCAATTGAAGCAATGGTCCCTTAACTTTAATCCAATTGTAGTAATGGTCATTCCAACATAACTCATTTTTGACAAAATTCTGACGAAGTTGACGAAAATGATCATAGCTACACGTTTTGATGAGTTGAGTGACCCCAATTGTCGCAATGGTCCTTCCAACACAACTTATTTTGACCAAATTTGAACGAAGTTGACTAAAAGGATCATAGTTACACATTTTCATGAGTTGAGAGACCAATGACAATGAATTTTTAATTGAGGGACCATTGCTCCAATTTGATTAAAGTTGAGGGACCATTGCTACAATTTACTTGAACTCATAGGAGGAATCTAGGAAGGAGTGAGTGGCCAAATCTAAATAATTTCTCAAAACCGTTCTTCGGATTATTATTGCTTTTTAACGGGATGCATGGTAAACTCTAATTGATGCACTGCAACAGACCAATACAAAAACATTATTTTTGGATGGGCATGGCCAGGTGTTTCTGATCTTCATCGTCTTCTTTTGAAATTTTCGTTTGTCACATTTATGGAGACCACGAAGAGGAGGACACTTTCTTGACCCCTCCCATTCATTCCTTCCATATTCAAATGTTTTAGAGAGAGGACTTGGAATTCAATCATGGTCATTGATTATTCCTTCACAAGTAATTCATACGTCCTCGATGACTCACAAAACAACTACAATATTCATGCATGCAAATAATACACGAACACACCCATACCAATTATTCATATATATATATATATATATTCTTGCAAGACGAAATTTTGTGCGACGAAACACACATCGTCACGCAAAGTCACTCTGAGGAACGAAATTTTGAACTTCGTCGTGCAAAGTCTTTACAAAAATTTAAAAAAAAATAATTTAAATCTTTGCATGACAAAATCCAAATATTTCGTCGCCTAAACCAATTTATTTTCTTTTTTCATTATAAATTTTAAAATATAGTTATTTTCATAAGTTTTTATTATTTTTTAAAAATTTTGTGCGACGAATATCATTATTTCGTCGCCTAAACCATATTTACTTATTTTTATTTAATTTTATATTTTATGTTGTTAAACTAAATTATTTTCTTTGTGCGACGAATCAACATTTGGTCTCCTAAACCCTATTTATTTTAATTTATTTATATTTTAAATTGTAAAATAATTTTTTTTTTTATTATTTATAAAAATTATTTTTTTAAATTTTGGACGACGAACCTATATTTCGTCGCGCAAAATCCTTAAATTTAGGCGGACGACAAAAATGGGATGCAGGATTTTAAAAAAATAAATAAATTTAAGACTTTCCGCGGCCAACACTTCGTCACACAAAACCCTAAAAATTTGGGCGGGCGCAAAAAATGGGACGCGGGAAATTTTATTTTTTAAATTTTTTGAAGACTTTGCGCCACCAATATTTCGTCATACAAACTCGTATCCTTCGTCGCGCAAACTGATACGGTTATAAAACCAAAATAACTCGTCCACAATTTTCTCAATGTCTTTCTCTATTCTCTTACCTCTCCTCTCTTTTCCTCTCCCCAAATCCGACCCTCTCTCTCACTCTCACTGCTCTCCCTTAATCTCTTTTCTCTCTCTCTTCTCTATATGTCACTCTCACTCACTATCCCATCTCTCTCACTATCTCCTCTAACACTCTCACACTCACTTCTCTCTCTCATTCTCACTCACTTTCAATCTTGCCAAAAGGTATTTTCTCCCCAAATTTGATTTTTTTTTCATTAATATGTGTTTTTGGAGTTAATTAATTGGGTTTGGTGTGAGGTGGAGTTTGGGGTAGGCTTTTGGGTATGCCAGTTTTAGGGGAGATTATGCTGATTTTTTTGTATTATTTTATGTTGTTTTTTGGTTATTTGACCATGTTTGTTTTGTTCGTAGGGAATCATTGAGACTTTGACGGCGAAAGTTGAGGATTAGGACGCTATCGGACTATATCCCCCGCCACTACCACCACAATAGACTTGTATTAGGATTTTATTATTGTACTTTGTTAATTTATGTGTATATTTTAAATCTATTATATATATTGGATAATTTGATCACTATTTTTCATCTGTAATTTTATTTTGAATATATCAATTTAAATTAAAGTAATTAAAAAAATAAAGTCGTATAATTAAATTAAATTAAAAAAAGGTAAAAATTTGAAAAATATTGCGCTACCAAATATTTCGTTGCGCAAACAATTAATATAATTAAATTAAAATAAGAGAAATAATAAAACAAAAAGTCAAAAACCTTGCGCGACAAAATATTTCGTCGCGCAAACAATTAATTTTGTTGCGCAAAATATTTAATTAATTTAGTTTAATTAAAAAATTAAAAATCAAAAATCTTTGCTCAAAGAAATATTTCGTCGCGTCATGAACATTAATCTTCGTCGCACAAACCCTATTGTCACAAGCTTTGTGAGATGAACCATACGCGACAAAAATTTCGTCGTGCAAGATTTTGAGCGATGAAATCATCTTTGCGCAACAAACTTATTTTGTCACGCAAAGTGTTTTTTGTATAAGTATATATTCCTCCATCAATCTCTTTCAACCATGAGGGTAACTTCTTCTAACATGTTCGATCAATTACCCATAGCCATAGACACACAAGAGCTATTCATTTGCTATCCTATGACAATTACAGTAAAGGCATCTCGGTCACATGTGAATCCTTCTGATAAAAGGGTTATTCATACCCGACCAATGATCATCTCCATACTACACAAAAATACACAATCATAGATATTATTATATGTGTGTATATTATATATACTGTTGTAGCATATTTTATCTGACAAAGTGAATATGGCCGGCGGCAAGGGTAGAGAAATTGAGAGAGATGTGTTTGTAGAATTGTAGAGGAATGTGTGTGTTATCCCTCCTACATAGTGCCTTTATTTATAGTAGTAAAAGGAGAGAAGAAATTCCTTCATCCCCAAGGAATACAAGTTGTAATAGGAAATGATAACTAGAATCAAATCTAATCTAGGATTTACACAATCACACTTAAGCTAGGAAAGTTTACAACACTCCCCCTTGAGTGTGTAAATACTCAAGGTAGATTTAGCATCATGCAGAAGTTGAGGAAGTCGACTCGTCGACACTGATTCTAAGGAACAACGCTTATTCTCAATAAGGTAGAAACTTGCATAAGTAAGTGAGTCTTACTAAAAAACACTAAGGCTAGAACAAAAACCCGAGTAGGGACAAAGTCCATAATTTAAGGAAAAATGCATGAGAAATGCAAAGTCAAAAGAACGTTTACGGGACGTCATTAGGGATATGACCAGCCTAAGGTGGGTGCCTTGTTAAAACCTAGTTAGGTAGCAAAAACCCAGTGGGAAAAATGCTCCTACTCGTAGGGAAAAAGAGTACATTAAGTTCAAGCAAGTATCTTCAAGATACTCCCCCTGAGTTTGACACAATTCCAAAGAGAAGTAGCAATGCTACAACTCAGAAAGTTTACGCATACCAATTCCATGAACAAGCTTCTGAAACTTCATATTCGGCAATGATTTGGTGAAGAGGTCGCCGAATTGTCTTGTGAACGGATTTGCATGACTTTAATCTTTTGATGCTCTTGTTGTTGATGTGAAAATGAGAACTTCGGCACAATGTGTTTAATGTTGCCTCCTTTGATGTAACCCTTCTTGAGCTGTTCGATGTAGGGACATCAATGGCGGGATAAAGATCGCAAGAGCTTTGAATATGGCCCACTACTGCTCTGAACCAAAATCATTCCCGAGTTGCTTCATGAAAGGCGTGAATTTCAGCATGGTTAGACGATAGCAACTAAGGTCTGTTTAGTTGACCTCTAAGAGATGGCGGTGCCTCTAATGGCAAAGACATAACCCATTTAAGAACGCATCTTGTGCGGATCAGATAAGTATCCTGCGTCGGCATAACCAACAAAGTGAGAATCGACTCGAGAAGCAGGGGGTGCGACATCACTCAAGGATCCATAGGGATAAAACAAGCCCAAATCCATAGTACACTTAAGGTAACAGAAGATATCTTTCATGCCAGTCCAGTGTCTGCATGTTGGTGCATTATTGTATCTTGCTAAAAGATTAACAGCGAAGGAAATGTCGGGTCTAGTGCATTGAGCTAAATACAATAAAGCACCTGTCGCACTTAGATAAGGAACTTCAGGCTCCAAAATCTGTTCATCATCCTCCTTCGGACGGGAGGGATCTTGTTTTGCATCTAGTGATCGAACGACTATAGGAGTACTCGAAGGCTTCGCTTTATCCTCATTAAAGCGGCGCAACACCTTTTGGGTGTAGTTCGATTGATGTACTAGGATTCCATCTGAACAATGCTTTATCTCGAGACCACGACAGTATCGAGTATCGAGTCTTACCTAGATCTTTCATGTCAAATTCTGACTTCAGGTACGCGGCAGTTCTCGCGAGCTCTTCAGGAATTCCGATAAGGTTCATGTCATCGATATATACTACAACAATCGCAAATCCAGAATGTGACTTCTTAATGAACACACAAGGGCATAGTTCATTGTTCACATATCCATGACTAGTCAAATACTTACTCAAATGGTTATACCATATTCTTCCAGATTGCTTCAAACCGTAGAATGAACGCCTCAGCCAAATTGAGTGCGTGTTCTGGGGTTTGGAAATATTTGAACCAGTGAATGTAAGTCCTTCGGGAACTTTCGTATAAATTTCCATATCAAGATCCCCATAGAGATACGCAGTTACTACATCCATCAGCTGCATACTCAGTTTTTCGAAAACTACCAAACTGATAAGGTGACGAAAAGTAATCACATCTATAACAGGTGAATAAGTTTCGTCATAGTCAATCCAGGGGCATTGTGAGAAGCCTTGTGCAACAAGACGAGCTTTGTAACGCATAATTTTGTTATTCTCATTACGCTTCTGAACGAAAACCCATTTGTAGCCAACTGGCTTCACATGTGGAGGAGTAAGAGCTACAGGTCCAAACACCTTACGTTTTGCAAGAGAATTGAGTTTAACTTGGATTACTTGTTTCCATTGTGACCAATTAGTTCTACCTCGACATTCATCAACGAAACGCGGTTCAATGTCATCGCTCAACATGATCTTAGTAGCTACTGCAAATGCTAATGCATTGTCGACAATCATCTCATTTCTACGCGACACATCATCTAAGCTAGCATAATAGACCGAAATCTCATGACTCTCGGGAGGATGATTCATCTCTTCAAGGACGCTTCCATAATCTAGAATTTGCTCATGAGTTGGATAGAATGAGTAAGCGATAGTTAGATTCATGGTAGGCTATTCGGGACCTTATGCTGTAGATTTCTTTTTCTAGAGGTGAAATCCTTTAAAGCAAGAAGTTTGCCATGCTTTTGTGTAGGGGCAGATAATTGGCTAGCCGCTAATGTACGTGGATCAGCAAGATTGGCGTCCCGAGCCTCCAGAAAGGAAGTCCGTCGTAAATTTGGTACATCCGTCTTTGCAGGCATATTCGCAGTTGGATTATGTGATCTTGTCATGCGCGCTAGATCGGTGAAGGCATTTGGCATGCTCTGAGTTGTGCTCTAGAGATCTAATATACGTTGCACTTTAGTTTCAGACTGAGCGATGTGGGGATCTAAATGAGACAAAGTGGGGGTCGTCCACGATAACTCGCATTGTTCTTCAGGAACGTTGACGTTCTTATCTCCACTTAATGATGAGAAGACTATCTCATAGAAGTGACAAACTGCGAAACAAGTGGTAAACATATCGTTTGTCAAAGGTTATAAGTAACGAATAATCGAAGGAGAATCATATGCGACATAGATTCTCATCCTTCACTGAGGCCCCAGTTTTGTACGTAGGGGCGGCGAGATCGGCACATATATCGCACAACCAAAAATGCGCAGATGCGATATGTCGGGTTCTTATCCGGTAACCAACTGAAGGGCACTAAATGGTTGTGTCACAATAGGCCTCAGGCGGACCAACTTTGCTGTGTACAATATTGCATGGCCCTAAGCAGCGATCGGGAGCTTGGTACGTATAACCAACGATCGAGCAATCATTTGTAAGTGCTTAATGAAAGCTTATGCCAGGCCGTTTTTGGTGTGAACATGGGGTACAGGATGTTCAACTTCAACCCCAACCGACATGCAATAGTCATCAAAAGTTTTAGATGTGAATTCTCCAGCATTATCCAATTGAATAGATTTGATCGTATAATTAAGGTGGTGAGCCCTGAGCTTGATAACCTGAGCTAACAGTTTGGAGAATGCAGCGTTCCTTGTGGACAACAAGCACACATGTGACCAATTTGTGGATGCGTTAACCAAAACCATAAAGTATCTAAATGGTTCGCAGGAAAGGTGAGTCGGACCACAAATCTCCCCCTGAATCCGTTTTAGAAAAATAGGAGGATCCGAAAGAATCTTGTCATAAGAAGGGTTAGTAATAAGCTTTCCCATAGAACATGTTTGACATGCAATTGCTTGGATCGAACCTAAACTTTAGGTTAGTAGATGCCCCGTGTGATGATTTAAGGATTCGGTGCATCGCTATTCGTCCAGGATGTCCCAAACGATCATGCCAAAGTGTAATTTCATGCACGATCCCAGTAGTAGGGCCGGCCACATAGTGGCATTCTATGGGACGTATGGTCGTAGTATACAGACCACTCGGGGTAGGCTTCATCTTCTCTAGAATACATTTTCTATGTGGGTTTCAATGTGGTAATTGTTATCTCTAATGTCCTTGAAACTTAACAACGTTCTTCCGGAACGTGGAGAATAAAGTGCCTCAGAAATGGTCAAGATTGTACCATTGGACAACATTATACGTCCGTTACCGTATCTCTCTATCAGGTTGGATGGGCCTGAGAGGGTTGTCAGAGGTGCATTCTTAGGTATGAAGTTAGTGAAATAGATGCGTTCTTGCAAAACTGTGTGTGGTTACATTATCTGCTAGACAATTAACTTCCCCACTAGTCATACCTAGAATGAAAAATTAATTTGAATCGGTCACATGCATAACAGTTCTAAAAATCAATTCAAAATAATTTCATTTATTCAAGGATGGTAATTAATTAAAACTTACTATCCAAAAATAAATCACCAAGAAATAATCCAAACATAAAGAAAAATTGTTCAAAAATCAACCAAAAAACAGAGGGGGGGTTCGGCCACGAGGTGGAATTCAGCCCCATTATGCAATTTTAACTAACTAAAATTGTTTATGTCTAAGATTCTAATCTTCCATAGGTGGTATTCTCTTGAAAGTCAGAAACCTCCATCTTTGTAGTCTCCGGTTAGTCCACTTGCACGAAGTCTGATTCAAACTTCTTACGACGAGAATGATATTCAGCTACAACCTTCTGAGGAGCTCGGCAAACATGGGACCACTGGTGATTTGAACCACATCGATAGCACATGTCCACATCCAAGGTTTCAGGTCTTTTGCCATTATTCTTGAAGTTTGGGGCCTTGGGAGCGAGGTTTGAGTGCTTCTGGGCTTTGTTTGTTCCCTTGGATGGGCCTTGATTCTGTTGACCTTCGTGGGGTGGTTTTTTGGCCACCCTTACCACGCCTCTTTTGGCATTTTGGGTGTTGGTCTGTGCTATGAAGTGCTTCAGGCATAGCAGTCGCCCCAATAGGTCAAGCTTGATGATTCTTCATCAACAGCTGGTTCTGCTTTTCAGCGAGAAGTAAAAAAGAGATCAAATCCGAGAACTTAGTGAACTTCTTAGCTCTATATTGTTGTTAGAGGACAATATTAGAAGTAGAGTAAGTCGAATAGGTCTTCTCCAAGAGATCCTCTTCGGCCAAAGTTTCATTACAAAGCTTGAGAAGTTATTGGATTAGACAAACTTCAGAATTATATTCATTCACATACTTAAAGTCTTGGAAGCGCAAATGCTGCCAGTCATGTCTTGCTTCAGGCAAGAATATGTCCTTTCGGTGATCACAACGATCAGCCAAAGTGACCCATGGTGCACGTGGATTCTCCTCAACAAGGTATTCAGTTTGTAAGGCGTCATGGATATGTCTTCGGATAAGATCATAGTAGTGGCTTTTTCAGCTTCGCTAACATGATTTTCCATGTCTTCTTCAATGGCGGGACACAAGTTCTTTGCAGTGAGGTGGAGCTTCACATCTTGGACCCACTTAAGGTAGTTCCTTCCAGAGACCTCCAAAGCGGTGAAGTCGAGTTTGTTCAAATTCGACATGTTCCTGTCACAAAATAGATGGACAAGATGGGGTGAGTGTAATGGAGAAAAATCAATCCATTCACATAAGAGTAGAACATTCAGGTTCTAATAGACATGTATTGGTTTAATTTTGCATGAAAAAAATTCGGGTTTTCATGGGTGATGTTTTTCAAGAAAACTTCAAGTTTTCAAACAAGGCATGTTTATAAGAAACTTCAGGTTTCAAAATAATTATGAACTTCAGGTTCATATGTTCCTGCGGCAAACATAAATATATACACAAAAAGATGCAACAAAAATATGCAAACAAAACTTCGGGTGTATAGTTATAATTGAATTAAGTATTTGGACTTCGGGCCAAAATTTAAAGTTTGGGTGAAAAAAAATTTAAAACCCAAATTGTCTAAAAGTATTTAAACAACAAAGATCGGGGCCCAAAAATATAG
Source organism: Heteromeles arbutifolia (assembly GCA_024362995.1). NCBI lineage: Eukaryota > Viridiplantae > Streptophyta > Magnoliopsida > Rosales > Rosaceae > Heteromeles > Heteromeles arbutifolia. The sequence continues at coordinate 7,892,472 of JANCRC010000015.1, forward strand.
GCCAAAGCCCACAGGGGGCTGAGCAAATTTGGTTCGTGTGACCCAGGCCCAAAAATTAGGCTGGGGTTTCTTAGGTGCAGGCTTCAGGCCCATGAGGAGGTGAAGGACAAAACGGGCCGCATCAGGCGAGCCCCCAAAAAAATCCACACGCCCCGCTATAGGCGGGCCCAAGAATTTTGTGTTTTTTTTTTCACTGGCTGATTAGGCCTTAATATTAATAGTGGGTTGCAGGCCCGATATTGTAGACCAGCTGCATAAAAGGAGTTGGGCCCAAAAGGGTGGCCCAAACGGGGGCCGGATCATGAGTGACACGATGCGGGGGAACATAGATGCGCCAGCGGAGCTGGGATTTGGTGCGGCACACAACGCCGGGACACCATGGCCTCTCGGGCTGGTGTTGGGTCAAGCTAAGGATTGGGCCGCATTATACGAGCCCTGTTCTTAAAAAAATTTCTTTTTTTTTTTCTGTGGGCCGAGAAGGTCAGCCCAAAGATTTGGGACTTAAGGTTTCAACCAAAAAAAAAAAAACACCCTAGCCGGAGCTGGGTGCAATCACCAGGGACGAAGGCCAGTGTCGCTGTTGCAGGCGACCGTGTTTTGGGAAAAATTTCTCGGTGCAAGGTCATAGGTTCGACGACGAGCAAGTTTTGGGGGATGGAGAGAGTACCTCGATATCAGGGAAAAAAAACCTAAGAAATTCAAACTGGAAGTTCACCCAAATTCGATGAAATTTCTTCCGGAATTTCAAAGCTATCGAATCAAAATTACGATACCATGTCAGATTTGATCAGAAAATTGCACAACAAAGTCGTGGTCTCGCTTCACGCGATGTGGATTTTCTGGGTTTAGACGCTATAGGCGTCGGGTTTCAAAGGAGCTTGATGCTCCATGCTTGCTGGGGGTCACGGGTTCGAAGAACCCAGGAGGCGATTTTTTATTTTTATTTTTTCAATTATGAAATTCAATTATATGCATATTCAAATCAATAACATTTTAATGCATGTACGTATATTTGATGCAATTCATGGCAAATATTAAATTCACATAATTTAACAATTATAAATATAATGCATACACAATTTATGTAGAATCTAAAATTCGAAAAACGTAAAGTTGGGTCATGCATTATGGTGAATGTTCATGTCATCAGGGTTGCAAAAATATCGAGATAAAAACCGTTGTTTTGAAAGAACATGATTGCGTGATGATATGAATGAATTGGTTTGATGCAGAAAAAACTTCAACATCAGATTCCTAAGTGCAAGGGTAGGAGCGTCCTGATAACGTATTGTAGCCTATTTTATCTAACAAAGGGAATAGAGCCGGCGGCAAGGGTAGAAATTAAGAGAGATGTGTTTGCAGAATTGTAGGGGAATGTGTGTGTTATCCCTCCTACGTAATGCCTTTATTTATAGTAGTAAAAGGAGAGAAGCAATTCCTTCATCCCCAAGGAATACAAGTTGTAATGGGAAAGGATAACTAGAATCAAATCTAATCTAGGATTTGCACAATCACATTTAAACTTGGAAAGATTACAACATATATGTACATATACAGGTCCTTTATGCAAAGGGATTTTTCAAAAAATGGAGATTAGGTGTGGGGTCCACTCCACATCGAACTTTAACGATCTGACCCGTCTATTTTGTAAGTCTCGATTCATAGATCATCCTTGCAAAAATTCAATTTAATCCAAAACCATTGGCCTATTTAATTATCAAGATAAAATTTCATTGTTTCTTATATAACAAAGTATTCGTTAATTTCTTTGAACTTAATTAGATGTCTTAAACATTTCCGATTTGGCTAATATTTTGCAAGGATGATCTATGAGGTGCAACTTGAAAAATAGACGGTTCGGATCGTTGGAGTTCGATGTGGTGTGGACCCTACAACTAATTCTTATTTTTATAAAAAAATTAGGGATCCCTTCCCTTAAAGGTTTGCTGTGTATATATACATTTTTCAGGTATATATAATCCATAGTGTTCGAGTTAAAACCACCGCCTGTATGGATCGACCTAGGGACCAATTTTCTAGGGCCAAACACGTGTTAAAATTTGTATACAAAAGCAAATAGCAAGTACTCTACACGTATATTGCAGGACCGTACCGTACCGTTTTTTTTTTTTTCTTTAACAAGAGATCTCAGACCATCGTTTAGGGAAAGGAAACCTCTCTGGATCCCTTCTTTCTAATCCTCCTTATCAAACAATATGGGTCCTTGAAATTTGATCCAACGGCTAAAAACAGGGGCCCACTCTAAAAGTTATAATAACTTTAGCCGTTAGATCAAGATTTCAAGGGTCTGGATTATTTGATGAGTACGAATAGGTGGAAGGGATCCGGAGAGGATCTCTTTCCATCGTTTAGCTAACATGAACACTGACACCGACATTTTAGTGCAAGCCATAAGGTTCTTCTTTTCGGAAAAAGATCCTCTTCGAATCCTTTTCCTGGGGATCATAGGGATCCCGTGATCGTGAGTGTTCATCGTACATCGTGCGGTTAGTTTCTGTTAGGTACTATTTATATTTAGTTTTAAATTTTAAATTTTGAAATGATTTCTGACCGCACGATGTATGATGAATGGTCGTGATCATAGGATCCCTAAGATTCCCAGGAAAATGATCCAACGAGGATCCTTTTCCCTTCTTTTCCATGTTATCTTTATACATCCCATTATATATATATATATATAGATATATAGATATATATATATATATATGTATATGTATATATGTATGTATGCATATATATGTATGTATATGTATGTATGCATATGTATGTATGTATATGTATGTATGTATGTATATGCATGTATGTATATGTATGTATGTATGTATGTATATGTATGTATCTATATGTATGTGTGTGTATGTATGTATGTATGTATGTATATGTATGTATGTATGTATGTATATATATATGTATGTATGCATCAAAGTGTATAACATAGAGCTAGGAGAGAGGGAAAGAGAGGTTTTCATATGTTGAAAAGGTAATTTTACACATTTTTTTTTTACATTTTACACTACTTTCTGTATTTTTGGTCATCTAATTTATCCTTAAAAATGAAAGATTTTGGATGTGGTCCCTAGTCACTAATATTTCTTAACTAAAATATTTTTCATTTTCATTTTTTTTTTCAAAGTTCTTTGACTTTGTATACCTCAACATATCAGTAATAATATGTTTCCGTATAAGCAAAGTTCTTTTCAAAGTTCTTTGACTTTGACATTTACGAAGTTTAGAATTCCACATTTAATGGGAAGTAAATTACAAGAAACAACATTTAATTAATAAATTTTTCATTACCTTTAAATAAAAGAAACGGCCAACTAATGACGTATTGACATATGGGTACATTCTATTACAAACCAAGTATATATGAGAAAGTAATATAGATACACAATAAAAACATAAAACACCGTACCCACTTATATACATAGGTATATAATATGACCAGAAAAATATTGTGCCCACTTATATACATGGGTACAAAAGATGGGGAAAGAGAAATCAACTACGAAGGAGTTGAGTACACTTGGTCATGTACCCAAGATCAGAAATAAGATTAAGTTAGTGGAAGTCCTTAATTACCGTAAAGATGAAAAGAACTTACACAAGTCAAAGGACCAGAAAGTTTACCAAAAAAAAAAAAAAAGACCAGAAACAGAAAAAATAAATAAAAGATTAGAAAATCATTTAATAACTAATTGATTTCGAAATCAAATTGGAATAAGATCACTAAAATTTTGCAGCCTACCTCAAATACTAAATAATTCCAAACTTCCGTAACTAACTTTAATTTTTTTTAAATATATATTTTTTTGTTTTTTATTTTTCAAATAAAAAATCAAAAGAGCCAATTGTCATACGCGTACGCGTGTGGCAAGAGGCTAGTGATTATTAAAAGAAAAGAAAAAAGGGCTGAAGTGTAATTAAATAAATGTTGAATATTGTTGCAGTCCTAAATTATCTTAAGAATGTGATTATGTAAATCCTAAGAAATCCTTATGTGATTCTACCATATCTTATACTTTAGATATTATCCTATTAGAGTTGTAATCCTATTGGGGTAATAAATTAACCTTTCTTACTACTATAAATGACGGCACGAGTGAGAAAACATACTTCAAAATTCAACCTATTTTCTCTATGCTTGTCGCACCCTCTCTCTCAATCTCTCTATAATTCTTCAGTCAAATAGGCCAACGACACGTTATCAGCAAGCTCTTTACGTAGTGCAAAAGAGAGTTTGTTCATCTTTCACGGGAGTATTACGTTCTAATCATTGAGTAATTTTTTTTGTTTTATTGAATTGATCTACATGCTATTGATTCAATTTAATTTTCTTTCAATGCATGAGAGATGAAATTTCGGCTTTCTGAGAAAGATCTTCTACAAATTCAAAGGCTCAATTTCGTTTTTGCCGATAAGGTTCTCCTAAAATCCATGTTTGATATTTTCAACAACCGTGATGCATGAAAACATTCCCCATGATGCATGAACCCCGTACATTTATATTTACCTACACACACGCGCGCACATATATATATTGTATATGTTCATATATTTGTCAATAATATATGTTCGTGCATAACGCAATTATAAATTTGCTATGTGAAATTTGTAAGTCAAATAATCGAAAGAAAATATAAGCAATTAGGTTTTACCAAACCGCTGCTTTACAACTACTGGCTTGCTGTGCAGCCCGTGTTCTCAAGCCCAAGGCCTACAGCTTTGGTGTAGGGTCGTGCCCCCTTTTGTAGCCAGCCATCACGTGTTCCGTTGTGTTCTTTTTTCAACCTAATGCCATATTTTGGCATCCCCCATTTCTTAACCATACCCAAATATTTTCGGGTGTTCTTCGTTAAAGCCATAGTAGGCCATATTTGCGTTATCGCTTGGTCCGAAGCCAACCAAAGCTAATATGACCCTGAACATCATTATTGTGCTTCCACAATCAACCCAGAACGGTCTTGGTCTATTGAATTAATTTAAGTGACTAGCAGTCCATTAATTTGACAAAAATCCAAAATTATTGGCTTGAAGCCCACCTTTGGACATTAACGATTCAATATTTTATTTCTTTTCTTTGAACTGCTGACATCCTTTCGTTTTTCCGGAGTGACTCACACTTGAGTTCCTAAAGCAACCCAAATTCACCACACTTTAGTTGTATATATTGTATTTTGTGTTCTTACAGGTACCTCCTTTTTATGAACTGGAAATTCATACTAAACTCGAACCTGTAGTTTCGAATTAATTGCTTTTGAAACCCGAAGTTTTCATAAAACAATACACCCATGGAAACCCGAATTTTTTCATGTAAACCATGTCTTAGAACCCGAACATTCTAACTTTGATGCTTATAGATGCTTTATTTCCCATAGCACCAATCACAATCTTGGTCCCTCATTCAGTGGATTGAAGAACTACCATGAGATTGATACCCCTAATTTGGAAGTTCTTGATAGAAACTACTTTATGTGGGTACAAGATGTGAATCTCCACTAGACTATCAAGAAGCTGCGAAACCATTGAAGCCAACAATGGCATGGAAGACCTGAATAAGCTACCGCCATGATCTTCATTCGAAGACGTATGTCGAAGCATTACAAATGGAAGTACCTCCCTAATGAGGATTCTATAACTCTTTGGCTCGCTCCTACAGACCATTTAATCATGAAAGATGATTGCCTGGGGCAAACCATGATTGAAACCTTTTTACGTCCATGAATATGTATGATTATGAAGTTTACAAAATATGATCAAATTTTTACTGGACAATATTTTTCTCGTCCTTCCATGTCTCTAACTTGCTCTTGGAGCAGCAATGTAGAGAGTAGAAGTTTACCAAATTCTATGATCTGATTACTACCACAAATGTGAGAGAAAGGTACCCCAATGATTTGACTATGGGGTACTGAACAATATAGACCCAGCACGGCTGAAGTCTACCAAATGGCCTAACCTAGTTGTGATTGGAGCCTACCGAACAGGCTCGCATAGGAATTGAAACCTTTGAACCCAAGTCTTTCCTTCTCACCCACTTTATGGTTTGTTTTTACAACATATGGTAGAATCAGGGCTTGCCAAGGGGTGGCATCAGATCCAGAAGCGTGATCCTTGGCGTATAAGACCTAAAACTTCAAGAATAAAAGACAGTATTCCTAAACCTCAACCCTGCAGAATCTACTTCCGCCTTGACAGAATTGATCATTGGTTATGCACCCATTTGTGCCGTACCAATGTTGTTGAGAAATACCATTCTCGTAATCAATTTGTGAGACTAATTTTGCTCCATCTAACACATTTGGACGACCAAAATTTTGACATGGATGGCCTTGTTGACCGAATCCCCTTAGTAACTTTGGTTTACTTGTTAACAGTTTTCTATGTTATTGGATTCAAGTTTGGTGTTTTTTTTAATTCCGAATTATGTTATCGATATTTTCCTCGAATATGAGTTAATTGAATCACGTTATTTATACTTGTGACCGAATTCAATTAAACACGTGATTAGGTCAGAATATGGGAAAGTTAGTTGTCTAGATGCATGTGCTACTATGCACACTAACATTATACCTTACCATTCAAGAGACCTTATATTCTTCCCATTCTGAAAAAGCATCATTGAGTCTTAAGGATATTCGAGAAAACAATGATTATGAATGAAACCACTGAAGGAAATAAAGTGGAATATTGTTGCACCACCTCCAACATATGAAGCCCGAAGCTATGTTATGAGGTTGATGGGCTGCATCCCAACTAGGACACGCTATGTGTGGCCACCCTGGAGCTGGTGATTCGAGCATTTAACATGCTTTTGATACGACCTTTTGGGACACTTAGGTTGAACAATGATGCCACAACACATCTCTTTACCCAAAGTAAGGATCTTGTGCCTACAAGCACACTTTGCTAAACCTTCTCATTTGGAAAATTTGTTTTTTTGTATCATCCCTCGCAAAGATACAAAACAACCCTCTTTTCACAGTGGATTTAAGGGAATAATTGTGGACTGGTCATATGTTTGTCCACACACATTGGCGATAAACCTTATGGCTGATTTTAAGGGCTCACCACGCTAATTATCTTATAGTCTAGAAGACTGGATAATGCCGAAGAGTTTATATAGACGATGCTTCAATAAGTATTGCAAGTGTTTTAGGTTTATGATTGAACATTGAATTCCCCATGTTCACCTAAAAAACAGCCTTATAAAGGGATCATAAAGCCTAATTAAATTGATTGTCCGGACCTTTATGAATCCACCAAGCTTTTGGTTCCTGCCTAGGCTTATGCAATCTTGTACATAGCTATGTTGGTCCGCCTTGAGGCCTATTGCCACCCAACCATTTCTGGCGTTATAGTTGGTTACTAGGTACGAACTTGACTTTTCGTACTTACATTTTTTTGGTTGTGCATTTTCTATGCCAAGTTGTGACCCCGCAACGTACTAATATGGGTCTTCATAGAAGGTTGAGAATCTTTCTCGATTACGATTCTCCTTTGTACTAGCTCTTTAGAGCAAGCGATCTTTTTACCGCTCATTTTGTGAATTGTCACTTCAATGTGACAGTCTTCCTGCTACTAGTGGAAGATAAGAACGTCAACGTTCTTGAAGAAAGGCACGAATTTACGTGGACGTTACCCACTATGTCTCATATTGATCCTCATATTGCATGATTATGATAAGCGAGTATGATGCATAATGTTACTCCAGACGTATACCTCTAATCTAACTAAAGTGATGAGATCATATACCAGCTGCAAACATGCCTGTAAGAATATACGTACTTAACGAACGTCGAGTTAACATCCCTGAAGGATGTGCCGCCTCTGTTGGATGGTTTGGCTACCCCTGTTCAACGGTTTGGCCGCCTCTGTTGGACGGTCTGGTACATCGGCGAGTAGTCAACTAATATGTCTTGGCTAGAAGCACGGCAGATCACTCGATTTGTTGGATTCACTTCCCTAGAAGAGGAAGGTCAAGTCACAAATGAATCCAAACTTGATCGTTGTCTCAATCATTTTTATCTTATGAGATTAATCATGATTACACCCGAGACTTGAAGTTCTTGGTCCACTATACTAGTTTGGATGAGATATAAAATTGGAATGAGATTATTATTGGTGATGTTTTCACTTATATAGTAGCTACCAACATAAATGAAAAGCAAAGATATCGCACTGCGTTCTGTTGAAAGTCAAACTGATTGGACAAATGAAATCACAATCCATGTTAAATTCTTTACCAAAGTGTGTTTGCACCTGTCATTCCTACATTGCCCAAGGTAAGCCTGTCGTGTTACAGGTGAGAAAGCAAGTGTAATGAGATGAATGAAATAGTGCAATGTAATGCACATCATATGGCGCAAGGTTCTCTCAAATGCCCTGTGATTGATTGCAGCATTATGAATGTAGTTAGTGTATCTACACGGGGATAGATTTACATGTAAGTTCCTGAAGAATTACATGGACTGGTTCAAATAGTTTCGAACCATGGAACACCCTCTCAACTCGTTTAAAGTGTTTACTTTACGGATTAAAGAAATTCGATGAATTTGGTATACTTGTCTAATACTTTACGGATTAAAGAAATTCGATGAATTTGGTATACTTGTCTAAGTGATTATTTGATCTGTCAGAGATATGAATGAATGCCCTTATGTGTTAAATTATGAAGTCATTTTCTGAATTGCTAGATTGCAGTTTATGTCGTTGACATGAATATCACTAAGACTCTGGAAGTTCAAGCATTGTTCTAACGGTATTTTGCTCCACCAGTCGAGCTACACCTCGAAAGTGTTACATTTGAGTATACCTATGATCATCCATATGCCATATGCAAATGAGACCCTTGAATAGGTTATGGAATCCGAAGTTCCATATCTAAGTTCAACTTTGCGCTTTATTATACTTAGCTTATTACATTATACATGACATCTCATTCGTTGTTGATCTATTGGTAAAAATGCAACACTACACCTACACACAGTCATTGAATTGGTACTAAAGACGTTTTTTTGCGCTACCCTGAAGGTATTACGGATTTGTGCTTATCCCAATTCATCTTAAGGGATCCAACTCTCTAGTCCTTGGAATGATGCTTACCTTGTTTGTTATGCTGATGCAAGTTACTTATCAAACTTGCACAAGGCACATCCTCAATGGTTATGTCTTTATCCTTAGGGTTACTGTAATATCTTGGAGGTTTATGATATGACCTTAGTTGCGAAATCTTTGAATTGTTCCAAGACTCACCACAATTCACTACGCCATACGTGAGACATGGTTAAGAGTTCTTGTTGAGCATATTTAAAGTACCTGTTGTTTTCATCCATCATTGAATCCCAACGATGATTCATGAAGACTATGCCCCATGTATACACCTGACCAAGACATGATACAACAACGAAGCCAACGCCAAGACATATTCCATCTACATCACATTAGCAAAGCATCAGGAAATTGAAGTCAAGCAATCTGATCCCAGGCAACCTTGCCGACCTATTCATGATGTCATTGCCGAAGTTTATCTTCCAGAAGCTTGTCTAAGGAATTGATATGCCTAACTATACACATGCAATGCTCGTAGTTCTCGTTTGGAAGTTTTGTCAAACTCAAGGGAAGTATCCAGAAGTATACTTACTTGATCTTAATGTACCCTTTTTCCCTACGCTTAAGAGCATTTGCCCCCTGGGTTTTTGCTATCTAACAAGGTTTTAACGAGCCACCTATCTGGACTGGTCACACCCTTGTGAGCTTACTACTTATGTCGAGAAGACATATAGTTTTGACTTAATTCAACTTCTCACGTTTCTCCTTAGTCCAAGGGTTCTTATCCTACCTTCGGTTTTACCATAGCAATGTTTTGTAAATTTTACCTTTTATACATTCTTTCGTTGATTTGAGACTTGCATTCGCTCATTACGTCGACGACTTCATCAACTGAACTTACTTCATCGCTGAAGACATGATGCATCATTTACTTGAGCATTTACACACTCAAGGTGAAGTGTTGTAGTCTTAATTATCTTAGAAATGTGATTGTGTAAATCCTAGGAAATCCTTATAGGATTCTACCATTTCTTATACTTTAGATATTATCCTATTAGAGTTGTAATCCTATTAGGGTATGAAATTAATCTTCCATACTACTATAAATGAAGGCACAATGGTGTGAGAAAACACACCTAAGAATTCACCCAATTCTCTCTATGCTTGCCGAACCCTCTCTCTTAATCTCTCAATAATTCTTCAGTCAAATAGGCGTACAACAAATATGACATATACAAAAGTCAAAGGATTTCGATCAAAATTTTACAATCATTCAAACAACATTGAAAGTTAAAGATTGAAGCTAATTTATTCTTAAATAAATGAGTTGAAAATAATGAGTAAGATTAAATAGGAGTATGAGAGACTAAAAAGGATGTGTCTTTTATTAATTCTCAGTTGAAAACGGAACATACTCCTTGTCCCACATTGGGGAGCATATGTTCCCTAACTTGCTTTACATTAGTTTTGTCTCTTTTATTAGTGATTAGGACTTGGCCCATTTGGAATGAGAATCAGGGCTTGGGCCTCTGGTTCTGTGATTAGGCTTGTGTTAATTATTTCATAATATAAATATAATTAATACTAATTAGGGTGATGACACACCCCGACCTAAATCGAAGCATGCTGGCCATCATGTGAGCGTGACGTAACCATGTGCACAGTGCGGAAGCAAGATTAATAAGGAAAATACAAACAAATTAAAAACCTAGCCGCTAGCAACCTAATTAAGATAGCACGCTAAGGTGAGAATAAGTGTGAATTACACAACCAGAGCATAAGCAGTCTAAGTACAGTTTGATTGGACAAGTACTAATTATACAACACCCGAAGGTGATCATACATGAATGATGGTCTGTCAGAACCTCCGGGAAATCCTCGTATGCCACCAAAGAAACCTTCACCTAAAACCTGGAGGGGCATAAAACAAAGCGTGAGTGGGCAAAAACAAAGTTTTTCAAAACCATTTCATTTCTCAAAAGTTATATCCCCTCGCCATAAAACCTGTATAGTTTTCCCAGAAAAATAGCATATAGATATATATATATATATATATATATATATCTCAAAATCATGCTCAGCAATAGCTATAAACAAATAAATGGCCAACTATATGCCAACTGTATGACATGCCAACGTATCTCAACGAATGCATATGTATAAATCCATGAACAAGTAAGAACAGGTATGAACGTTCAATATCAAATCAGCCATCGGCTGGATCTATAGCTCATAGCTCATAATCAACTCAATCATATCAAATATATAACCTGCACATAATCAGCACCACCTCTTGTGGGCTGCACAACATCACTAGGTGTATAATAATTATGCTCTAGTGCTACGATCACGTGAAGACTGTGCGAAATAATCGTGGGTCACCTACGAGTCGAACCCACTTATAGTGGTCTATACAACTGGACTATGCACCTAACTTGGATCTAAGACGAGCATACGGTGCGGGAGGTGAACATCACATGAAGGACTGTGCCCTAACTCTGGGCGGGAGCACTAACACTGATGTACAAGTTTATGAGCTCTCAATACATCATATCGCTATCATATATCTCATCAACCAATCATACTTACCTGAGCGTCCACAACACCACTTTACATATATGCAATGTATACTAGTTCATACGATAATTATAAATTCATATGCATGGCATTTAGAACGCATTTTCATTTAAAACATGAATTTCTGGGAAAATCATCAAGTATATAGGTATATACGGAAAACCAAAAGCCCACTCACTGATATGTAGATGGGTCGTAACCCCCGTGCCTAGCCTGGCTACTCTCGCCCTCCGGATAGGCCTCGCCTATATGAGAAATAACGTTAATTAACGCACATAAACAACACTAGCTAATAACTTCTCATATATCGCTCAAATTGGATATATAAATATACCACTGAGACCTACTCATCCTCAGAAACATCCCTATATTTTTAAAATAGTTTTCTGAGGTTTCACGCGCCACCACGCGCTAGCCAAGGCACGGCCAGATGTGCCCCCACACGCGGCCACGTGCCTGGGGCGTCAGTTAACGCCGTCAGGAATATTCCATTAGAAATCTAATGGCGTCACCTAACGCCGTTAGCATGTTCCGTCAAAACTGACAGAATATCCTCTTGTCTTTTCCGACGAGTCGCAGGACGCCAGCGACTGTTCGCCGGTTTCTGGAAAATCTTTAAAACCTTATATCTTCTTCATTTTTGCACCAAAATTCATGAAACTTGAACCATTTTGAAGATCTCACATAGACGAACAAAACCATACCTGATTCGAGCCCTGAAACCACCTGAATCCCTCCGGAAAAAGCCTCGATATTTTGGCAAACCATAAAACTCGTCGATCTCGATATTCCGACGTCCAAATTCTTCCAACGAACCACTCTGAGCCTCGTGAGGATCTCCTAAAGCTTCCTGTGAGCTTGAAATCCCAAAAAACACACGATTTTACGTTTGCATGAATAGTGACATAAATCGGGTTAGGGTTTTCACGAATTTTCGAAGAAATTCTTACCTAAAAATGGCACCACTCGACTCGTATGAACCTTAGGAACACAATGGTGCCCTCTAAATCTTCGATCTGCTAGGTTTGCAAGGGGTTTGGGGTTAGTCCGTACGAAGAGAGAAGGAGAGAGTGAGTCTGAGAGAGAGAGCACAGGAGAGAAAAGGGAGTCAACATGTGTGATGTGGGTGTGTGTGTGTGTGGTCCAGATTTTGCGTCACCAATCAACACAAACAATTTTCTCACTTTGAACTGAACCACACAAAACATCCAAGGGCAATTTCATCTTTTCACACCTTCGAGAATAATTTTCCGGGGCGGGCTATCACAGGTGAATTGCCAATTTTGCCTTAAATTATCACCTCAGTGAAAATTAGGTCCTTAAACTATTTTTTTTTCAAAAAAACCAGTCCTTGAATTATGAAAATCTACCAATTACATCCCTAATATTATATTCGAAGCTAATATATTCAATTTTCCGTTAATTTAAGTCAAGTTACTTGCATGTGACACACATTGGAGGGTATATTGGTAGTTTTTCATAAAGAAATAGTGTATGCAGTTAACTTTAGAGGGCAAATTGGTGGTTTTTCATAAGAAATAGTGTAAGTTAACTTCAGAGGGTAAATTAGAGTTAGATTCGCAACCTATATGAAATGTTAAGAGCTTATAGGTGAGAAAATAACGGTATTACACTCTAAAGTGTGTCAAGTGACTTAAGTTGATTAAAATATGAAGAAAATAAATTTGAATATAATAGTAGGGATGAAATTAGCAATTTTAATGAATTTAGGGACTTATGTCACCGAAAAAATAATTCAGGGACCTAATTTTTACTGAGGTGATAGTTCAGAGACTAAATAGGCACTTCATCCTATTAATTAATTAACAAAAGGGCCTTGGGCCTTGGAAGTTAAAATTAATCAAACTCCATTAATTTTAATTTCGGATTAAGTTTTTAATTAATATATTAATTAAAAATGTTTTGATTAAGAGACATAACTTTTGGAAAGAGTTGTGTATTTTTCAATACTTTTCAACAGCTATCTGGAAGGGTATGAAACAACTTATATATTTGCAGTCTCAATTTCCAACATAATGGTCTTTCTTCTCTTTTTCTTCCGTACAAAATTTTCAGATCGTAAACACACAGAGCAATTCGCCAGAATTCTATAACCCAGTGCGGGTTGTAGAATTAGATAGTTGTACTCTGGTCGAGCAAACATCATAGAACCACAAACACAAGAGTGGGACAAAAATATTGTTCGAAGGACAGTGTCTGACACACCCCGACCCGGAATGTCCACTAAGACTCTGAATCAAGCTGTGTTGGCCGACACCTGGAAGGTGACCAAGCCAAAAAGTGATGATATGGAAGAATGTGAATAAATTTAAACCTAAAGGTGCCTAACTATCAGAGTGCACTGTCAGTGGGTATGGACCTATTTCACACGCGTTGTCAAAGCATAAGTAAAGTACAGTAGTGTGGGTAAAAATCATACCCTCAGAAGTAGCCACCTGAACTGAGATATGCCACGAGTCCTTGTCGATAAAGAAACTATGCTACTAAAACCTGGAGGGGCGCAAACAAAAAGCGTGAGTGGGCACAAACAAAGTTTATCCAAAATCACTTTGATATAAAAGTTATAATACCTCTATAAAAACATATATACTTCCCAGAAAAATATATACGTACTCATACTGAAAATTAACATTCAAATATTGCCACGCCCGAATAAACCATACCCAATATCAAAGCATGCAACAAATATCATCAAAGTCAATCAGGTGATATCTCAATGCATAACATGCCGGCATTGCACATAAGTCAGCCGGAGTCACCTCTCATGACCTGTACGGCTGAATCTATGGCTCCTCAAATAAATCCTCAATCCAACTCTCAATCAATAACCTGCACCCATGTTGGAACCACCTGTAGTGGTCTGTACGACAAGCTTGGTATATAAAAACGCTCTATGCTACAGTCATGTGAAGGCTGGCGACGAATCGCAGGTCATCTACAAGTCAAAACCACCTATAGTGGTTTGTACGACAAGCTTGGTATATAAAAACGCTCTGTGCTACGGTCACGTGAAGGGTGGCAATGAATCGCGGGTCACCTATAAGTCAAAACCACCTATAATGGTCTGTACGACAGGCTGGCACTTGCCTTGGATCCAAGGTGAGCGTACGGTGCGGGAGGTGAAAGATCACGTGGAAGCTAAGCCCTACTCTGGAGGAGCACAAACCCCGATGTGCAGGTAAATGAGCCATATTCTAATCTCATCAATATCACCATAATCCTCATAACAAAAATACATACTTACCTGACTTACCTGGCGTCCGCAGTGCCACAACATATAATCGCATAAACATAGCAATAAATATATATGGCATTTGACATGGCATTCAACATCATAAAATCATTTAAAATGTATTTCTGGGAATCAGCCAAGTATATATATATACTGAAAACAAAAGCCCACTCACCTGGAGTCCACGCTCCAACTCCCAAGAACGAGTACCAAAGCGTCCCAAACGATCGGCGCCTAGAACAATTATTAAATCACATCTTAGAAAACTTGTCGATAGAACACATTACTCACATAAAACACATCTTCAAGGGCATTCAAGAGTGATTCAAAGCTCATTGACCATAAGACAACCGTCGATCAAAGATAGATGGTAGAGTCCACAACCCTGCATAACTCAATCTGGAAGATCCGCATATCAGATTTCCCATCCGTAACTTCTCATGATTCACATTATGCTTATAGAACAACATACTAAAGTTTCGTTATGATCCAACGGTTTGATCTCTGCCACTTTCCAAAACCGAGTGGCGATTAACCTTTTATTTTATGAACTTACAAATCCAATTCGGGAAGATCCATACGTCGGATTCCCGATCATTAAGTTTCTACATTCTTCAAATATTAAGTACTACAACGTATCAAAGTTTGGTGAGGATCGAACGGTTGGATCACCGATTCACATTTTTACCTAACCACGAATCGTAAAGAATCTGGCTCAATGATCCACTTACGTCAAACCACTATCAAAAATGAATTCAGGATATCAAACATAGCTTAAAAATAACATTGATGGCCCACTGGCCACGCGCCGCCGTGGCTGGCGGTCGGTCGCCCCGGCTCGCAGAAAAATTCAACTTTCTCCAAAAATTCTCAAAATTTGCAGAATTGAAGATCTCAAAGAGTAGAAAAACTTTCATACCTGTGATGAAGGCCAATTTGGTCAATAAGAGATCCAATTTCATCACAAACCGTAAGAACCCTAGAATTTGGTGTCATTCGATTCGACCTCCAAACTTGCTCCAACGCCTCCACCACTGCCTGGGCTTTGTTCTAGGCCTCAAGAGGATGCCATGGGTGGTGGTAATTGGAAGAAATTGCTTCGGGATTGGGTGATTCGAAGCCAAAGCCGCCGCACCCCTCTTGCGATTTCACCCATTTTCAAGGCCAAATATCTCCAAATTTGAGATGGAATGGATAGAGGGAAGGTCGTGGAGGATTTCCCAAGTAGTTTCTTGCAACAATTCGCCGGAAAAATGGGTGAAAATTGTCGAAAAGTGAGGTAGGAGCCGACCGGGTCGAGAATGGGTTGCGGGTCAAGGGATGACCCGTCCGTTCCCCTTCTTCTTTCCTCCCTTCTTTCTCTCATTTCCTCTTCCTCCTATTGGCCGGTCTCTTCTCTCTCTTCTCCTCATTCGGCCATCTTCCCTCATGCTCTCTTCCTCCCCTCTCATTCGCTACCATTAGGCAGCTTCCCTCATTTCCTTCTTTTTTTTTTCTTTTTTTTTTCTTTCCTTTCATCTCCACCATCCATCCAATTTTTCTTCAATCTGGGCCACACACGTGGTTCCATCAGATTGAGCTCCAAAAATCTGGGGCTTTCTAGAGATTAATTAATTTATTAGAATACCCCTAACTTTAAACGTTAATATCTTCTTCGATGTAGCTCCAAATCACGAACCGATTGCGCCCACGCGTCTGTAGCGACGAGTACTACGAGAATATGCCAAGAAAACAAAACTTAGGTGAGACGACACCGTAATTAACCTCAGTCAACACACGTGCCTCGAAAGGCAATTTCGTAAAATCACTTATTAAAAATTTTATACAATTGTAAAATCAGGGACGAGCTGTCACAATCTTCCCCCTTTAAAAAATTTCATCCCCGAAATTTAAAATAATTTGCTAAAAGTAAAATACTCGAAAATAAGAAAAGTACCTCTATATAAATACTTACACAAGGAAGAAATTAAGTTAGAGCAGCTGCATAAAAGAGTGTGCCATTTCGTCGCGATCGGATTGCAATTATTCCTCTTTCAAGCCTCCAAGCTCATACCTTCTTCCTTCCTTTTCAATATAGTGATATAATATCCGCCCAATCCGCAAGCAAGAATACCAATTACTACGTAATGGCATAAGAAAAGTTTATAGATATCGAAAACAGCTATCAATATAAAAAACCTTCAGTTCAAATACTTGCGTCAAGTTTAAAACCAAGAATGGAAATAACTCCAATAAATAGAATAGTCTCATAAAAAATGCTTGCACGAAAAATCAAAAATCAAAATGAAAATGGTCTTTGCCAAACATTTGTCATGACACGAACTTCGAGGATAAGTTCGAATTATCTCTAATTAGTAACTACTACTAAAGATGAGTCGTCTTGCCTACTAGCTTAGAGAACCCAACAATTAAGCTATCGATATTACTGTTTGCGGCCTATAATGTCGATAGTTCGTCGTTGTCTCAATAAGTTAGTAAGAATCATGTTGCTCCTCGAATACAAATATGTCCAGATCATTCAATTCGTGCCTCGATTGCAACGCCATAAAATCTTCAAGCGCATCAATCTAGCTGTTAGGAGTGCTTTGATATCCATGTACTCCCCAAATCATCAAGTCCTAGAATGACGTCTTGAAAAGATGTGTGTAGAAGAATATATATCATCAAATATTTCCTTCGTAACTATTCACTAGCATTGCTCACCAAATCAAGAATATAACCTCTGAAATCCAAAATTTGAGAATCCAAATCTTTATCAACAACATTCGAACGACAATTATAATCTCAGTCTTATCTGGAAAATGACATCCAAAATTACCAAGCTTTATACCTTCACCAATACTATGCTGAAATCCAGTCAATTCTCAATACCACATGAAATTCATTTTTGGTAAGTCCAATAAACTCACGAGGAGACTGTACTCCAATATTTCTTGTAAGCATTGATATAAAACTGGCGCACGCCTCCGCCAAGTCAATGTATCGTGAATTACTCATTGATTGAGCGAGAAACCATGCCAAGAAGACTAAAGCACACTCGAGAATCCGAGAACCAAAACAAGGTCATCAACTTCAAAGTTCAAGATATCCAAACTAATTGGTTGTCATTACCCTACCAAAAACAACTTCCAGAATGCTTAATCACCAACGATAATGATCTATTCCACAGAGTGATTGACAGGTGATTGAGGAATTAACGATCGCAACTAGGTTCCAATATCCAAGCAATTCTTCCCAAATAGCTATCTATCTTTGGAAATAACGCGAGCTGTAATAGGGTAGACATGCACCAATGTTGACCAAAATATATTCTCAGCACAAGGAATGAATATAAGGTCATGATCAGAAAGGATGCTGACCAAAATGCCAGATAACTGATAAATTCAAGAATAGGTAAATTTAACCAATGGTCTAACTGAATCTCCTTCAGGATCAATGGAAGAATTAGTTGATTGTCAAATCGATCCATAAACATCAAAACATCATCACAACTCCACATATACCAAAATACCTCTCACCAAAAGCTTATAGTAATTATCCTGTTTGCATCTGGATATGGTAAGCGATTATAACCATTCAACTATTCCTTGATGATTCAAAGTAATGTCACAATGATACTCAAAGAGGTCAACTATAATGGAATAAGGAAAACCAAAAATATTTAGGGTAGAAACCATATGTACTACGATGCTCAGTAGTTACGTTTGCACAACAGGGATAATACTCGATAGTGCAATCATAGGGGTCAATTTAATCATTCCAATGTTGCTGCCAGAAACTTACTATATCCAAAGTTTGATCACATATAAGATGGTTCATTTTTAATGGTTCCACTACTAGGGACCATAAGTGTTACCCCATCACGATGCATCCACACAACCAACCTCTGAAGAAAACATCACCATAGATTCCAAAATTCTCGATGCTATCTAAGGATGTAAAATCATATTTGAAGGAAAGGGCAACACTTAAGCTGCCAAAAATCTTTATTCACCACTCACTTCCCACACTAAACCAACTTTTTCGGTCAACAGTGATGAAGAACACTATAGTCGAAAAATCGCCCATCAATAGTCGATAACCTCAATAAGACCAAGAATATCTTAAATCTCACAACCCTTTGTGAGGATTTCGACCTTCATCCTCAAACTGTTATTGGAATGAGAAAAGAATACCGTCTGTGGAGATCACCCCTTCCAAGATAAGTACCAATTTAAATAAAACTGGTGTCTGAGGAAGACAGCTCCAATCATCACTTAAAGAAGTGACTAAATTCTAGGTAAAATCCCAAAATTCGAAATTCTCTAAATATGAGACTTAGTTGAATAAATTCCTTAATCGATAAACTTTAGAACGTAACGTCTGAACAAAGCCTCGTTCGTGCTCACGCACTACCTTCTCGATTATCATCGTCAATATCATAAGATTCCTACGCCACAAACCCGATCATCCAAATACCTGATTACAATGCCCTTCTGCAAATCACATACTATCTAGCATTCATAGTCTTTTGGAGAGACTTCCCAAAGCTTGGAAATGAAACGTGTAACACGGTGAAATATAATTATATCCAGCTAGTAATCTGTTCTGATTTCTGCTTGCTTGAACTAGTATAAGAGTTCAAAAATAACTCTCTCATAATGCCATCATCCTCTGGAACAACCAATAAGAAACTGTGGTTGCCCAGGAAGTGAAACTGTATATCCTCAAACATTCTTCTGCTCTAACCAAAGGCAGACTCGCCTAAACTAAGAATTTCCTTCAATCAAATCAAGTGGAGCCTCGACTTTAATTCCTTTCATATCTCCACACTTGATTAGATCATGAATACAGACTTTTATATCACAAGGTGAGAGAAATTAATAACAACTCACCTTTCTATCTTAGCTGATCACTGATGCTTTGTCGTCGAAATTTTAGCGCCCACTTAAGGAAAGAAAAACATCACCAATACTTTAAGCTTTAGGGCTGGAAGAATACAACTTCCCACTTAAGCAAAGTTACCACCAATTGAAACACCACATGAGCATAGCATAGGTTCAGCACCATGATTATTGATTCTCACATTCTCAACATATACAAAATATTTCGCACTAAGAGTGTACAATATTACTTCCCAAGTCCAATCATACACCGAAAGTGATCTTCCCAAAGTGCTTTTCCGTTAAATACTACCACTTTAGCACCATCGTCACACGAGACTATCCTAGAGTCTTAACAAGGTAGACTTCGCAAGAATTCCAATAGGTGATAGCCTAACCTATACTGACAAGGAATCAAACTACTCTGAGATTCCAATCTCAACATTTAATACTGATAGCTAGAGAATAAGTATCGAATCGATTGGTAAAGCATCTGATAACATCCAATAATATGTTAACCCAGATTCAGGCCACACACTACCTCTGCATCGATCCTTAAAAAGGAAATTCTTCACTTTAATTCTAAGGACATTCGCCAAGTGCTCTTCTAAAACATCAACAAGTCGACCAAATTACCACAACTTAGAGAAGCTAACATATTTTCTCGTAATCGACGAGGTGGCAAAATCCAAATATTAGACACGAAAACCAAGAATGCTCACATCACGCGTGTGATGAACGCAATACTGCCCAACTTATGCTCTGATACCAAACTGACACACCCTGACCCGGAATGTCCACTAAGACTCTGAATCGAGCTGTGTTGGCCGACATCTGGAAGGTGACGAAGCCAAAAAGTGATGATATGGAAAAATGCAAATAAATTTAAACCTAAAGCTGCCTAACTATCAAAGTGCGCTGTTAATAGGTATGGACCCATTTCACCCGCGTTGTCAGAGCATAAGTAAAGTACAATAGTGTGGGTAAAGATCATACCCTCAGAAGTAGCCACCTGAACAGAGATATGCCACGAGTCCTTGTCGATAAAGAAACTATGCTACTAGAACCTGGAGGGGCGCAAAACAAAAAACGTGAGTGGGCAAAAACAAAGTTTTTCCAAAATTACTTTGATATAAAAGTTATAATACCTCTGTAAAAACATATATACTTCCCAGAAAAATATATACGTACTTATACTGAAAATCAACATTCAAATATTGCCATGTCCGAATAAACCATATCCAATATCAAAGCATGCAACAAATATGATCAAAGTCAATCAGGTGATATGTCAAGGCATAACATGCCGGCAATGCATATAAGTCAGCCGGAGTCACCTCTCGTGACCTGTACGGCTGAATCTATGGCCCCTCAAACAAATCCTCAATCCAACTCTCAATCAATAACCTGCACCCATGTCGGAACCATCTGTAGTGGTCTGTACGACAAGCTGGGTATATAAAAACGCTCTGTTCTACGGTCACGTGAAGGCTGGGGACGAATTACGGGTCACCTACAAGTCGGAACCACCTATAGTGGTCTGTACAACAGGCTGGCACCTGCCTTGGATCCAAGGTGAGCGTACAGTGCGAGAGGTGAATGATCACGTGAAAGCTAAGCCCTACTCTGGCGGAGCACAAACCCCGATGTGCAGGTAAATTAACCATATTCTAATCTCATCAATATCACCATAATCCTCATAACAAAAATACATACTTACCTGACTTACTTGGCGTCCGCAGTGCCACAACATATAATTGCATAAACAAAGCAATAAATATATATGGTATTCGACATGGAGTCCACGCTACAACTCCCTAGAACGAGTACCGAAGTGTCCCGAACGATCGGCGCCTAGAACAGTTATTAAATCACATCTCAGAATACTTGTTGATAGAACACATAACTCACATAAAACACATCCTCAAGGGCATTCAAGAGTGATTCAAAACTCATTGACCATAAGATAACCGTCAATCAAAGAACGATGGTAGGGTCCACAACCCTACATAACTCAATCTGGAAGATCCGCAAATCAGATTTCCCATCCGTAACTTCTCATGATTCACATTATTCTTATAGAACAACATACTAAAGTTTCGTTATGATCCAACGGTTGGATCTCCGCCAATTTCCAAAACCGAGTGGCGATTAACCTTTTATTTTACGAACTTACAACTCCAATTTGGGAAGATCCATCCGTCAGATTCCCGATCCGTAAGTTTCTACATTCTTCAAATATTAAGTACTACAACAAATCAAAGTTTGGTGACGATCCAACGGTTGGATCGTCGATTCACTTTTTTACCTAACCACGAATCGTAAAGATTCTGGCTCAATGATCCACTTACGTCAAACCACTATCAAAACTGAATTCAGGATATCAAACATAGCCTAAAAATAACATGGACGGCCCAGTAGCCAAGCACCGCCGCCTGCGCCGCCGTGGCTGGCGGTCGGCCGCCCCGGCTCGCCGGAAAATTCAACTTTCTCCAAAAATTCTCAAAATTTGCAGAATTGAAGATCTCAAAGAGTAGAACAACTTTCATACCTGTGACTAAGGACAATTTGGTCGATAAGAGCTCCAATTTCATCAAAAACCGTAAGAACCCTAGAATTTGGTGTGATTCGATTCGACCTCTAAAATTGCTCCAACGCCTCCACCACTGCCTGGGCTTTGTTCTAGGACTCAAGAGGATGCCATGGGTGGTGGTAATTGGAAGAAATTGGTTCAGGATTGGGTGATTTGAAGCCAAAGCCGCCGCACCCCTCATTGCGGTTTCACCCATTTTCAAGGCCAAATCTCTCCAAATTTGAGATGGAATGGATAGAGGGAAGGTCGTGGAGGATTTCCCAAGTAGTTTCTTGCAACAATTTGCCAGAAAAATGGTTGAAAATCGTCGAAAAGTGAGGTAGGAGCCGACCGGGTCGAGAACGGGTTGCGGGTCAAGGGATGACCCGTCCGTTCCCCTCCTTCTTTCCTCCCTTCTTTCTCTCCTTTCCTCTTCCTCCTATTGGCCGGTCTCTTCTCTCTCTTCTCCTCATTCGACCATCTTCCCTCATGCTCTCTTCCTCCCCTCTCATTCGCTGCCATTAGGCAGCTTCCCTCATTTCCTTCTTTTTTTTTCTTTTTTTTTTCTTTCCTTTCATCTCCACCATCCATCCCATTTTTCTTCAATCTGGGCCACACACGTGATTCCATCAAATTGAGCTCCAAAAATCTGGGGCTTTCTAGAGATTAATTAATTTACTAGAATACCCCTAACTTTAAACATTAATATCTTCTTCGATATAGCTCCAAATCACGAACCACTTGCGCCCACGCGTCTGTAGCGACGAGTACTACGAGAATATGCAAAGAAAACAAAACTTAGGTGACACGACACCGTAATTAACCTCAGTCAACACACGTGCCTCGAAGGGCAATTTCGTAAAATCACTTATTAAATTTTTTATACAATTGTAAAATCAGGGATGGCTGTCACAGTGTCGCTAGTCTTTATATGTTAATCAAGTTAGTATCATTTTATTTTCCGTATTTAATTTGTTTGTTTTTTCATTCTATATTGCTAGTATATTTCGTAAATAAAGAATCAATTATTTCAAATTGGATTATTATTTTATTTTCTGAATTGTTCTCCAAGGGTCTTAGTTTTCTTTTTCATGACCAATAATTGAAGGCCTGACAAAGAGTTCATGTCTTAGTTTTCTTTTTCATGACCAATAATTGAAGGCCTGACAAAGAGTTCATATTTTTAGTCAATCAAGTGGACTTCATCTTTCCACATACGAAAGAGACGGAATCGAGGTTGTTAAAGACCCTTGGAACCATGTTAGTGTCCCTATTCCAAAATCCCTGTTTCTTTTCTTCACATCAAACCCTACTTTAAGTGGATTCCAACTCCTCATTCAACCATATATACAATAGATTCCCGTACAAAATGTGAGTGTTGGGTTTCACTTTCACATGCATAACCGAAAAGTTTTACTTCTTCAGTCAACCTGCAAGTAAACTAAGACAAAAAAAATTAAAAATATAACGTAGGTCGCCCTGAAAAATGAGACGGGTTCCATGCATTCATCTGTATATGCATGGTGGGTTTCTTCAAATCCAAGTATCTAATAGGTAGACTTAATCTTCTGTTTGTTAACAATGACCATGCTTCCAACTCTGGCCATATATATTATTTAGATACTAAAACTTGGTTCCTTCGGCACTGTTTTTCATTGTTCGTGAACAGTGAAATTGCGGTAATGCCCTTATTTTCTTCTCTGTTCTCTGTTGTTTTTGCTTCTTGGAACAATAGAATTACTTATTTGTCATTTTTTATGGTTTATGATTGTTTTTTATGGTTCCTGCATGGAGAAGGTGAGAATTGACTGTGCCACGTGTTGGTCGTCGTGCTATGTTCTTTTAGGGTTTATTTTGGTTCCTTTTGTTTTGTTTCCTTTCTTATTCCCGTTCCCTCTTCTCTGCCGCTCCCGGTTTCTTTTTCCTTTTGTTCTCCACTGTTTGCTTCCCTTTGGAGCGCTTTTGTGTTTTCGTCTTCTCAGCCGCAGTTTTCTCGCTTCCCAGCTACTTCCTTCGTCAGACAACTCTATGGTACGTGATTTTCTTTGCATTTTTATCTTCGTTTGTAGATTTTTGTGTTAGTTTTTTCTTCTGTTGTGTTTAGAGAGATTTGAACTTTGTTGGTTTTTGGGTTCGTGGTTTAATTTTTGTGATGTTGTTTGTTTGGGTGATGGGTTCTTATGGATTTTAGCGTTTTAAACTCTAGGAGCAGTCGCTGCCTATGGGGAGAGAGGTCTCGGTTTCAGTTTTCGAACCAAAGGAGAAAATGGAAAATTTAGACACGGGTTTGTCAAAAATTGAGAAATCAAAGAGGCTTTCAGGGGTTTTAGGTTGTATTTCTTAATAACCATGTCTTTTACTCAGAATCGGCAACATCATCCATGGCTGCTTGCTAGAGGTTGTCAGAAAATTAGAGCGAGAGAGAAAGTTTGGTTATCCTATTATGGGGTCACGGGAAGATGAGGGTCTAAACTGGGAAGAGAAAGAAATGTTTTTTTTGTGTTTTTGTGTTTGATTGTCTAAATTGAGAAATCAAATAGGCTTTCAGGGGTTTTAGGTTGTATTTCTTAATGACCATGTCTTTTACTCAGAATCGGCAACATCATCCATGGCTGCTTGCTAAAGGTTTTTAGAAAGTTAGGCTTTTAGGGGTTTTAGGTTGTATTTCTTGATGACCATGTCGTTTACTCATAATCGGCAACATCATCCATGGCTGCTTGCTAGATGTTTTTAGAAAGTTAGAGACAGATAGAGAGAGAGAGAGAGAAAGAGGGAGAGAGTTTGGTTATTCTGTTATGGGGTCACGAGAAAATGACGGACTAAACTGGGAAGAGAAAGGAACGATTTCTGTGTTTTTGTGTTTGATTTTGTCACTGCCAGGTCGTCTTTATGTGTTGTCTTCAAGACAAGTATTAAATAGCTAATGAAGAAGTTGGATTAGTATAAGAAGTAAACAAACATAATGAATTTAATTATTGGTATAACCAAAACTACGAACAGTGATTGCTACATAGTTCGTATTTTTAATGGTCCATTTGTGTTCTACTGGGGTTGTATTTTGCTAGAATTTCATAGAATTTGATTTGGCTGCGTAACTAATTAGGTTAATTTTTTTTGTAAGATTGCATATTTCGTGAATTTGATCATTAGGTGAATCTGTGATTGCTTTCAGCTATAACATTGCTATGATTCAGGTTTTATGTTTCAACAACGTTTTGTCTGCATGGTTCATGCTGAACTTAAAGAGGGTCAAATGAGTTTTGTTACATCCATCGAAGTTAAAAGCAAAAAATTATATTATGGGGTTGTTGTATTTGCAGTGCGGTTGTTTTAGAATGGTGCTATTTTTTTCGTTCTGGGTTTTGGTTGTTTGAAACCTTTGAGTTGAGTTTTGATTTGCAGAGGTGAAGATGGATTTTCATCCTTTTAGCCGACAATTTGTTTTTGTCTTATGCAGCCGGATTCACGCTGGATCATCAATGGGTTTGCCTTGGTGTCTAGGTGTTAAAACCAGGGTATATCGTGATTTGGTGGTGTGATTGGGGCGATCTGCAATCCACCTATGTGTTCTGCATTGTATATTGCATTTGAAGGTGTTCAATTTATGCAATTGTTATGTAGCTATCAAATATGTGCCATCTGCATCTTTTGTTTGAATTTTTTCCCCTTTTATTACATCGTTTGCTTTAAATTTTTCCCTGTTTTTTGCCCTCATGTTAGCCATTTTGGTTTATGTGTTTGGGTTGTTATTTTCTGTTTGTAGCTTCTGGAGCCTTTTTTTTAATCAATTTTAGGTTCATACCTTCTTTTTTTGTAATTTTGGTAGATACTGGTGGTTGCTCAACCCTTTGTCTCTTTCTTTCACAACATGGATGAGTAAATTGCACATTGTTTATAACTTTTATTGTTTTTTCTTTATGTGGTTTTATGGGAATTTCTAATGTGTCGTTACAATTCCAACTCTTATTGATCAGTTAAGACCATACACAAAGGCGGACAAAATCAAAGTTCGGATATGCAGAATTTGGAAATCGACGATTCCAAGAACTGTTCAAAAGTACACTACCCTACATTGTATATTGGTTGACAAAGCGGTGAGAAATAATTGTTTGATTAGTTTAATCAAAAGTACAGACAATGACAATTAACTCAGCAAGTAATGTTCGTGTTGGGATAGTTTTTTACATATCACATAGTTAAAATTAGTTGTCTTATGGTTAGCAAAATGTGTGCGTCGACCATCTGTTTTCTCTCTTTGTTTTTTTTTTTCTCAGTTTTTCGGCTTCTTCACTTATGTTTTACAAGTGGTGTTTTCTGTTTCAAATTTTTGTCCAGCCTTGGATTTTTCTTTCCATCTTGCCCGAAATAATTTAACTGTTTTGATTCGTTGTGTTTCGTTATGGTAACAATTTGATTGATACAATGTGAAGCAACATGCAGTGGATGGTTGTACATCAGATGTTGATTTTGATGTTATGGCTTCCAAAATTAAAGTCAGTGGATGCTATGAAATAATTGATTTTCGAACTATAAGAATTAGGGGACAATACAAGGTAGTGCTGCATGAAACCCAGATTTTGTTCAGTTCGAAAATAATATTTTGAAAATTAA
Source organism: Heteromeles arbutifolia (assembly GCA_024362995.1). Lineage (NCBI taxonomy): Eukaryota > Viridiplantae > Streptophyta > Magnoliopsida > Rosales > Rosaceae > Heteromeles > Heteromeles arbutifolia. The sequence continues at coordinate 7,919,419 of JANCRC010000015.1, forward strand.
CGACTGTATTCCCGCCTATCCCTCACAATCAATTTTTTCTGCAGGATTATAACACACTGTACCCTCGCTTGAACACGGTTGACATTCTCACAGGTACTGTTAATATATATGTGCATGTGCATGGGTTAAAGTGTGTTTACATTTGTTTTCCAAAATGGTCTTTTAACGATCTGTCTCTGTTTATGTTTTAAATAATAAGATGTCATTGGTTGTATAAGCACTATACAACCTCTCGAACCCAAACAGATTAATCAGAGGATTGCATACAAGTGTGATGTTCGTATCGAAAATATAAGGTTATTTTTTGTTTCGTATGGATGTTGTTTGCAGTTGTTTTCAATATTTGTTAATTTGTTGCTATAAAAAAAGTGATGAATTTATTTGTTGTTCCCTTTGTCAACAGAAAAGAACAACCGATGGTTACGTTAGTAAAGACTTTTCTTCTTTGTCAACGGACGCATTTTCTTTGCCAGTTGTTGTTGTTTTCACAAGTTTGAAATTGAAGCTCTACTTGGATACTTTGTTTTCTTAAAAACTTATTTTTCATTGTTCATTTTATTATTTGTCTTTGGTCCGATTTGTCATTATATGTTTTCCTTCTTCTTTGTCAATTAATTTACAAGTATCTTAATATATCAGTCATTACTGACTGGTACTAATTGCTTTCTTACTTTATTTTCTTTTTTATTCAACCATGTCTGCTAAGTAGATATGAGCATTGGTTTTTCATTAACAGTTAGAAGACAAAGAATATTGTGTTAGGAATGAGTTAGTTGGTTTGAAATGCACCACATCATAAAGTTCATTGTGCCACCATTTTGTGAAAACTTTTTCAACATTTATTTGCGTATTGTCGATTATCTCTATTGTGTAGTTTTTGTCACAAAAAATAATCAGCGACCTTTATTAATATTCTCTTTGTTTTCTGTATTGTCATTCCAACGTGCAAATAAGATCGTTTTGAACAGTATTGGTTCGTCCCTTTTTTTATTGATCTAGACATCCTCGAAGTGAATTCGTATAAGTCAGTGTGAGTGCATTTCTCATTGTTAAAACAAAAAAAACACTCTGTTAGTTCTTTTTGTAAAGAACCGTTTTTTTTTTTTTTTTAAATTGTTGAACTCATAAAATGTTTTGATGCCTGCAGGTTTTCTGATTGTAAAGAACTTTTGAAAATGCTCCCCCCCCCCTCTTCAAAGCAAGCAAATGAAACTACAATTTTGCAAACTGCTAAAAAGGTTACGATTCATGAATTGGCATTTTTGGATCCGGAGTTGCACAAAGTATCAAAATTTCACGATTCAATTTTAACATTTTCAACATAACTAATTATGTTGTTGTTCTGACTATTACAAATGTGTGGAAAAAAAACATATTACAGGATGAAACATTTCTCTGCAAAGCATCTATTAAGCATTTTGACACGCGCTTTGATTGGTGGTACAGTGCTTGCCCAAACTGTGTAAAATAGATGCACAAGGATCTAACCACTGGCCAACTCATTTGCCAAAAGCATCCCAACCAGATTCCAACGCCTTGGTAATGTTACATTGAATGTTTAAAACAAAGCTAACAAAAAATTTGCTCTTTCTTGCTATCGTGTAGCTTGTTGTCGTTAACCAATTGGAACAAATAAGTACAGAGAAGATTATTGCCATCCAGTACAGAATATACAAATTCAGTTTGATGCTTTATACAATCACACATTAAAAATTTTATAATTGTAGATTGTCAACCCTTTGAACAATGGATGTACATAATGGTTCGTAAACATGTTGTTATTCGAAAATTATTTTTTGTTGTCATTGTCTTCTCTTTGGTTTGTGTTTTTGTCCAACTTAAGTCATATAAACTTAAATCTTATAGTTTTTTTTCCTACTGTGGCAAAGCCTTTTTTTTTCCTGTTTGCTTCCTTTATCTTTTTCCTTGTTCTTATATTTGGTTACATATGATTGTTATATTACTACATGTGTGTAATCCGTTTTTATTCTACTTTTTTACGTGTTGAGTTTCTGGTAATTTGTGATTCTCAAAAATCTCATCAGGTCGAGTTTCTAAATGTAGGTACAAAGTCAATCTCATTCTCGAAGATGAAACAAATGAAATGAATGCTTTCATAATCGGTAAATGCGGCGAGAAACTTTTTGGCATGCCCTGCAAAGACTTGGTAATGAATCAGCGACTGGTGGAGCAGCGACAACTACCAAATGAGTTCCTCAAGCTTATTGGACAAAAGAAGATTTTTCACGTGCGATTTGGCAACAGGAGGAATACTTTTAATTCAAACAATGTGCTCATTCACAATGTGACTGAGGATATGACTATGCAACCAATGACTCCGCAGCCTTTGTCAAGAGAAATCACAGTGTCCTCCACCGTTGTTTCATCTTTTACTTCAACGGTTGAAACCACGAAGCAATCATACAAATGGAAGTGGGAATCGATTAGGTTAGCTCTTTTCTCCGCCGGTGAACAAAGGTTTATGCTGTAACTGCTTTTACAACTACAAATTTCAAATTTCCATATATTTATACTATTTAACGTTGAAAACCTGTTTAAAATAGTGGAGTCGAGGAAATTTCAGACACATATCCAAGAGAATTGGATGAAGTACCAATCAAATTGCTTAAGAAGTCATTCCCAACTAGAGGAAAGTTGGACGCCACTCCCCCAAAAAGAAGCTAGGTCACTATATTTTAACGTTGGTTTTTTTTTTTTTCACAAAATTTATTCCAACATATATTTAATAGCCATATGACTGTTTTAATTTCTTTCGTTTCTCTAGGTTGGTTTTTAAAAAATGGACAGTGCAGTAGCAGAAGTTGACCCTAACGCTAAAAAATGCTGGTGCTTTTTTGTTAATGTGTATGAAACAATATTTATCATATTTGTTTGCCATGTAAATATCTCTCTAATTTGAACTTCGTAATATTTTTTGCCTGTACATAGACTAGCACTTGCCAATTTTTTTCTATCGGAATACTGGTTGTGCTTGAAAGGTGGTTCCATGTGCTAAAATCCAACACATGTCTATAATATTTTTTGTCTAAATGTAAATAAACAACTTTTAGCCTTTTGTATCTGCATTCTACAACTTAAACATTTTGTTTATAACACTTTTGCGAGCTCTCTATTTTCGATGCTGTTAGTATTTTATCATGCCATTTCTACATCTTCTCAGCATGGTGTTAAATATAGTTTCCCAGCTGCAGTCGTTTTGAATTAGCGTTCAACCAGGCTATGGTAAGACCTATTTTCTTGATGTGTCTCTTTTTTCATTTATTTTTCTTTTTTTTTATTTCTGATTTACAGATAAATTTTACGTTTAAATTCTCATTTTGCCATGCTGCAGATTTTGTCTTCATAATCAGATGCTTTATATTGTTGTCTGGTTTTTTTCTTCTTCACTTTCAAGAACCACCACTGTTTATTCAAGGTATATAATCCGTTCAACCATTTAGTTTTCAATGTGTCAAATATTTTGCGTTCTTAATTTTCTGTTACTTTCGTTCATGCCTCCCTTTTTTTTCCAATTTTTTTCCCGTTTTTATCCACATCTCTTTCACTTTTGTTCAACCCATTGTCCTCAGTTTGTAATCTTTCATTAGATAATTTGATCGCCCAATCTATTCTCAAGCGATATCTTTCGTTTTAAACTATTTTAACCAGTTTAATCTTAAACTCTTTAGTGTTAACCCCAACATATTTTTTTCGTTTTGTGCACATTGGAACCAAACTCAATTGGTGGTAAAAACGTATAAAACCTTGAACTACACCATGTATCCAATGTTAGTCAATAAATAATTATGAAAGTAACTTCGTCATGGGCTACAATCATAATCAGCAACGTTTCATGATTGTTACCAACCTTTAGAACCAAATTTAGCTTCAATATGTTTTACCTTTCTGTCTCAATCTTAACCACTACCAGTTACAATTTTGTATTAATCACTGTCATCTTTTGCCTACCTTATCATCTGTGAAACGATTATATTTACACTCATTGTTATTCATTAGTTTTTTTTATTTAATGGAATTTTGACGCAGGACGAAGCAATGAAAGGGTTACTAGCGTAATCCCTTATAGAACAAAGTTACTGAAGTCCACCAGTTTGACAGAAATCCCAAAGGATAATTTGATTAATTGATTGAAAGATGAAAAGATGATTACAAATCCTTAGCTTAAATAGACCTTTTACAACCTTTTGGAAAACTCAAAAGACTTAGGAAAGTAAAATGGAAATAACTGACATCTAATAAAGCCCTTGAAACCCCAAAAGACTCCATTTATTAGTAGACTGCCGTTTTATTAGTAGACTCCATTTGTGGGAGAATTGTTTTAACGAGTTTCTGTGAAAAACGGCTTATGGGAAAATAACACCTCTTTTATGATTGGGTCCCTTTGTCTTCCGACGGTCCATCTCCTCCTCGATCCATTCTGCCATTTGTTATACATTAGTCCCCTCCACTTCAGAAGAACTCGACCCCGAGTTACAATCTGGATAAAGAACTTCATCATCATTGAAGTCATACAAATCAGCAACATTGAAAGTGTTGGAAATTCTCTTAGAATCCGGCAAATCAATAACATAAGCATTGTCATTAATTCGCTTGATAACTTTGAATGGACCATACTTTCGTGGCTTTAACTTGCTGTAAGTTCCAGCAGGGAAACGTTCTCTTCTCAAGAACACCATGACAGAATCTCCTTCCTCAAATACTTTAACCCGTCGATGTTTGTCTGCTGCTTCTTTATACTTAATATTGGTTTGTTCAAGCCGTTGGTTGACCTCATCACGAATTGCCACCACATCTTCAGCCATATTTTCTACAGCAATGCTAAGTCCATGTCCCCTAGGTAGTTTCACCAAATCCACCACATGATGAGGAGTGGCAGTGTAAACAATGGAAAATGGTGACTTACCCGTAGCACGATGCATGGCACTATTATAAGCAAACTCCATCTGAGGCAGAGCATGGTCCCATTGTTTTGGCATTTCTCTGCAAATGCTTCGAACCATGTTACCAAAAGTCTTATTTATGACCTATGTTTGTCCATCAGTTTGGGGATGTGCAGTAGTACTTCAATTCAAAGTAGTCCCAAACATCCTTCATAATGTAATCCATAAATGACTCAAGAACTTGGTGTCTCAATCAGAAGTGATGGACTTAGGTACCTCATGCAATCGAACAACCTCCTTGAAAAATAGTTTGGCTATGTTTGATGCATCAGTGGTCTTTCTGCAAGCAATGAAATGAGCCATCTTGGAGAACCTGTCAACCACCACAAAAACTAATTTTGCTCTTCTTTGCGTTCGGGGTAGCCCGAGCACAAAATCCATAGCAATCTCTTCCCAAATATCATTAGGAATGGGTAAAGGCATGTAAAGGCCCGTATTTTGGACTTGTCCCTTTGAAACCTGACAAGTGTAACACTTCCTCACAATGGCACCAACATCCTGTTTCAATTGTGCCAAAAGTACCTCTCCTCCAAACTTGCTATCGTCTTATCACGACCAAGATGACCGCTTAATCCTCCTCCATGCAAATCTTAAATAAGTTTTTCCCGCAATGAAGAGACAGGAACACATAACTGGTTACCTTTGAATAGAAAACCTTCGTTGATAGAGTAATCTGTTATAGGTTCATGATTAATGGATTTCCTCCATATTTCCTAAAAATCATCATTGGTTGCATACAACTCCTTTAAGCACTTGAACCCCACAAATTCTTGGGAAAGAGTGATTAGTAATGATGCTCGTCTACTCAAGGCATCGGCAACACGGTTTTGAGCTCCAGATTTGTGCTTGATAACAAATGAAATTTTTTGCAAGAACGTTACCCATCTGATATGTATTTTATTAACATGCTTTTGATTGTTAATAAACTTCAAGGCTTGATGATCCATGAATAGCACAAATCCTTTCTGAATGAGATAATGTTCCCATTGTTTTAAAGCTCGAATCACTGCATAAAACTCATGACCATAAGTGCTCTATTTCTGACGGGCTTCACTTAGTTTTTCAGAGAAAAAAGCTATAGGTCTCTTTTCTTGGGAAAGAACAGCACCCACTCCCACTCCACTTGCATCACATTCGACTTCGAATACTTTCTCAAAATTTGGAAGAGCTAACACCGGAGCAGTACAAAGCTTCTCTTTGATCAAAACAAAGCTTTGTTCTTGTTCATCTCCCCAACGGAACTTGCCTTTCTTCAAACATTCTGTAATGGGTACAGTGGTGGCACTGAAATGCCGCACAAATCTCCGATAAAAAGTAGCCAAGCCATGGAAACTTCTCACGTCGGAGATAGACTTCGGAGTTGGCCAATCTCGGATGGCTTTGGTCATCTCATCATCCACCTGAATACCATTCTCACCAACCACAAATCCTAGAAATAGCAATTTATTTGTACAAAATATGCATTTCTTGAGATTCATATACAATTTATTTTCGTTCAAAACACCCAAAACGTGTCTCAAATGCATCATGTGTTCTTTTCTGGTCTTGCTATAGATTAAGATGTCATCAAAGTAAACCACAACAAAGAGACCAATAAAGGGACGAAGAACCTGATTCATGAGCCTTATGAAGGTACTCGGCACATTAGACAATCCAAATGGCATCACTAGCCACTCGAACAATCCATCATTGCTCTTGAACGCCGGTTTCCACTCATCTCCAAGCCTGATTCGAATTTGATGGTAGCCACTGCAAAGCTCAATTTTTGAAAACAATTTTGAACCTTCAAGCACATCTAGCATGTTATCCAACCGAGGTATTGGAAATCTGTATTTGATGGTGATTCGATTGTTGTCTACACACACATACACCATGCCTTTTTCTTTTCTTTGTCTTTCTTTGGAACCAATAAGGCAGGTACTGCACAAGGGCTCATACTTTCTTGGATAAACCCCATTCGCAGCAAGTCTTCAATTTGCTCCCTCAAAATCTCATTTTCTGCAGGGCTCATTCGATACTGAGGAAGATTTGGTAGGCTAGCTCCAGGTACCAAATCAATTTGATGATGGATGTTCCTCATGGGAGGAAGCTCGTTAGGCAACTCGTCAGAAATGGGTTCTTGAAATTCCTTCAATAATTGCTGCACTTCTAAAGAGATTTGTCCTTCTTTGTTTTCTGTCAATAGTCTCTTCATCACGATCGGAAAGAAAGAATCTGCTTCTTTTATGGCCCATTCAATCTTCTGCTTATCACTAGTTAGAGTGAGGAAACTAGTATTCTTTGTTTTTGGTACTTCAGAGGGCGAAACATGAGCCATCGCAATCTTCCGACTATTCCAAGTAAATAACACCACATTATCTCAACCTTTCAATGTCAAATCCATATCAAACTGCCATGGTCTCCCTAACAATATATGACAAGCATCCATATTAATAACATCGCAAAGTACTTCATCTCAGTAATCCTGACCAATGGAAAGTGGGACATGACAAGTTTTTGTGACACAGACGGAAGGTCCTTTCTTCACCCATCCAAGTAAGTATAGGGCGACATGAGGCTCTGTAGGTAGCTGTAAACGCTCCACCACTTTCTTGGATATGAAATTTTTCACAACTTCCATTGTCTACTATCACTTCGTAAACTTTGCTGTTGATACAGCAAAGAGAACGAAAAATGTAGTGTCGTTGCCCATCATCTTTTGGTGCTAAAAGAACTTGCTGCAACACCAAAGTGAGGCGATCCATTCATTCTTTAGTTGCGAATTCAACGCCTTCATAGTCATCATCACCAACTTCTTCTTCCCCATAATCTTCTTCTTGGTTCCCTTCAGCCTCCAGCAAGTTGGCTTGTCTCTGTCCAAGATAAACGTTAGATCGATGCCCAATTTTGTTGCAACGATAACAAATGTCTCCCATAGGTTTGGCGTACAGATTCTCCCTTGGAGGTTGGTTTCTATTCTGCCTCTTGTTAAAAGTTCGGCTACTCCCTTCATTTGATGCTCAAGGAAAATTTGAAGGTTTCAACCCTCCCGAACTTTGTGGCACAGATTTCCCTTTGTTGGTGGACGAGGCAACAAGGTTTTCAAAATGCTCTGTCACGTTCATTCGGAAAGAGGTTTGTCGCCTTTCTTTCTCTGTTATCTCCGCCTTAAAGGCCATGTTAATGGCCTCTTGCAAACTTCACAGATTTTGCAACCCAATCTTTTCTTGAATGGAGGGTTTCAATCCATTCACGAACCTCGCAACCCTTTGATTTTCTGTCTCCGTCAGATTGTTTCGCTTTGCAAGTCTCCTGAAATCATCTGTATAATCAGTCACATTTTTGTTGCCTTGGACCCAGCTGATGTACATACGGTACAAAAGTTGTTCATAATCCGCAGGTAAGAAACGATCCATCAAGAGTTGCTTTATTTTTCTCCAAGTGCGGATTCGAATCTTTCCTTGCCTTTGCCGGGTATTTTGTAATTGATCCAATCAAACAGCGGCAGTTGCTTTGAGACGGAAATCAACCATCTTCACCATCTTTGTCTCGGGAACCTCCATGACATCAAAGAATCTTTCTACTTCAACTAGCCAATCCGGGAAGTCTTTGATTTTAAGGTTTCCCGCAAAAGTTGGAATATCAGCCTTAATGTGAAAGTCATTAAAGTTCTTGCGGTTTTGATGATTTGGATTGTTAGCCGGGTGTGGTTCCACATCTCCTTCTTCAAACTCTGATTCGCTGTCTTGAACACGGAGCCTAGGAACTCTCAGATTATTGACTACAGCAGCTCGATGATTATTTGGACCGATGGATTGGATCAACATCTCACGAAGTTCTCCAAATTGCATAGTCAAATTTGTAATCTGTTCAGCTTGAGCGTCCAAGTCCGCTCGAGTGATAGGGGCAGGTTCACGATCATGATCATCCATGGATAGATAGGATAATCAACGATGCCAAGATGGGAGAAACTCGCTCTGGTACCAATTGACGCAGCATGAAGCAATGAAAGGGTTACCAGCGTAATCCCTTGTAGAACAAAGTTACTAGAGTCCACCAATTTGATAGAAATCCCAAAGGATAATTTGATTAATTGATTGAAAGATGAAAAGATGATTACAAATCCATGGCTTAAATAAACCTTTTACAACCTCTTGGAAAACTCAAAAGACTTAGGAATTTAAAATGGAAATAACTGACATATAATAAAGCCCTTGAAACCCCAAAAGACTCCATTTATTAGTAGACTGCCGTTTTGATGACTTTCTGCAAAAGATGGCTCAAGCCACTTTTGTGGGAGAATTGTTTTAACGAGTTTCTACGAATTTGTTGTTTGCCTCAAGCCATTTTTATGGGAAAAATAACACCTCTTTTATGATTGGGCCCATTTGTCTTCTGACAGTCCATCTCCTCTTCGATCCATTTTACCATTTGTTCTACATCAAATTTGTTGTTTGGTCATTGCTCTAATTGGCTCTGATGATTTTGGTTTCCAATATAGTTACTTGAATTGCCCATAATTTGTTTTCTTCGCGTAATCCCCCCATTTCGTCCATACCATGGATTGTGACAAGTATTTATCAGGGAGGTGTGTTGAGGATAACAGTTAAGCTACGAGATGCTTATCCCCATAAATCTCCCTCAATAGGCTTTGCCAATAAGACTTACCACCCAAATGTTGATGAGATGTGAGTATTCACTATCATAAACTCCTACTATTCTAAATGGTGTAGCGCTCTTAATTGAACCAAACGAGGAATACTATCAAATTCTAATTACATCGCTCTGTGTTTCCAGATCTTGCAAGCGTATTTGAAGTGTTCTCTCCACAACTTCTGCTTTATCCCAATCCCTCTGACCCTTTAAACGAAGAGGTTGCAACTTTAATGATGTGTTACCGAGTTGCTTATCAACAAAGAGTTAAAGGTATTGATTGTTTTTTACATTCGTATTTCCCTATCATCATGCATATGTTTTCCGTTGTTTTTCACTTAACTTTCTTTAGTGTATTCGTGTCAAGAGTAGTGCTAATTAGAACATGGATTCTTTAACTACAATCTTTTGAGTAGTGTTAGGCCTTTTGTTGCATTTTAGTGCTACTCATACTCCTGCAGATGTTCACTTAAGTGTGTTTGAGTTGAAAACCTTGCATTCTGTTACATTTGAGAAGTAAACTTAAGTTGACAAAAAGAGAATGGTTATCAACCGGGACCTTAATTTCTGTATAAATGAGTTATAATGTGGTCTTGGGATTTTTGAAGTAATATTAACTGGAATTAAACAGGTTGGTAAATGGTGGAGGACATATTAAACCACTGTGAGAAAGTGAGGTCCCATGTGTTATGGGTACTAATTTAGTTTTTTGCATTTGCATCTTTCTGATTTTTCCTTATGCTGAGTCCTGCAACACTAACTCTGTTATTGAAGTAACGTTTACAATTACATTGGGTAGTCCGATACTAAACTAAAGGAAACAAGCCAATCCTTCAAGTTATCAATCACTTAATCATAGTCTCACGATCCTACTCCATTCAGTCTGTTGGTTGGAATGGTGGTAGTATCTGAGTTATTTTTGACAAGTTACTACAACAACCATGCTCCATATGATTGGAAAGGAGGAACCACAGGCGTATTTTGATGCTACCAACAACTGTTTTACCAAAAATTGCAGTCTGTATTACAGTTCTTACTTTGTTAGTCTACCGTAAACTTATAAAAAATCGATGTCAAGTATCTTCACTAATATGTAGTCTAAACACGCATTTCTACTATGATCAATGTTTTAAAAAACTCGCCTCAAGGCGCGCCTAGGGCGCTCTTGAGGCTGGGCGCCATGGATAACGCCTCAGTTTTGCTGGAGTGGGCGAAAGGCTTCGCCGGAGCCGCCTAGGCGCGCCTAGGGGCGCCTCAGTGGCTTTTTTTTTTTTTTTTTTTTTTCTTTACTCCCAAACCCAAATTTTGGGTAGGATTTTAACTACCTCATACCTCTTCCTTGCACTTTTGTCTCTATGCCTTTTTTCTGATTTTTATTTTTTATAAAATGGATGTGTGTTGTTTGTGTGCATTGTTATATGTGTGCTCATTGTGCTTTTCATCCTCTATTTTATACATATATAATATAATATATGTATATATATGTGTGTATATATATTTATAATATATGTGTGTGCTCAGGGTGATTATTGATTAATAATCTTCTTCTTTTTAATATAATATATGTGTATGCTCAGTGTATATATTAAAAAATTTAGGTCCCGTGAGGCTTCGCATCACGCCTCACGCCTCACACCTAGGCCGGGCTTCCCCTCGGACGCCTCGCCCACGCCTCACGCTTTTAATACATTAACTATGATAAATTAAGTTGGCACTGCATTATGATAATCCTGCTTCACTGTACTCAGCTGTTATTTGATAGACTTGCATGTTTAAAACCCGCAGCATCGCGCGGGTAATCTTTGCTAGTAGGGTCTAATGACACCATGAGCTGATCGGCTTTCATTGTGTGTGTGTGTGGTGGAAGGAGGGGGTGTTTGTTATTGGGATCGTGTATATACCTCCTTCAAGGAGTTTTCATTTGAATATGATTGTCATTTCAAGAACATTGGTGCAGCTTTTGGCATGTGTAAAATATCCAGTCAATTCATATGATTAGTGCTCCAAACTTTCATCTTAATAATTCACTTATATTTGCCAACTCATCATGTTTAATTTGTACTTTGTATAAAAAAAGGATTTAATTTGTTTCGTTTATTTATAGAAATTGTAGAGCTAAAGAGCATTTTAAGTATAATTATCAATTTATCAGATATCTTTTCTCTCTTGTCTGGGAAAGGTTGTATGTAGATAGACCTATTTTTGGTATGCGAAAATGAAAGCATGGAATAACACAATCCTAGCAATTATAGGTTAATGGCATTGAAAATTATTACTACTTCACAACAATTATTTGATTTGCTGGCATATTTATCTCTACAAACTACCGTGAAATCAACTACCTGCATTATACTTTATACGGTAAAGTTTCTATAAATGAATAATGTTGGTGTTGTGACATACGTTCTAATACATATTGTGATTGTATAAATCCTAAGTAGAAGTAGATTAGGAATCCTTCGGGATCTAGAAGATCTTTCCTATTAGACTTTGTATTACTTAGAAAACAAGTTTCTCTCCTCCTTATTACTATAAATAAAGGCACAAGGACTGGGGATCAGGCTTGGCAATTTCTGACACAACCCGTTAACATGACACAAAACGACACGAAATTAACAGGTTATTGAGTCAACATGATAACAAACCGGATCGTTATCGGGTAACTCGATAAGCACCTATTAAGATAACTTATTGGTTCGGGTATACATATGAGTAACCCGATACACAATAAGCAAAATATTAATTTAATATTTCTATACCCCTAAAAAAACTATAATAATTATATATATATATATATATATATATATATAATCATATATATTTGAGGTAATACATTTATAGTACTATTGTTTTATTTCTTTTCATAAATATTTTGGTAAACTTCTCATAATTTGAATGGTTTATAATGTTTGGTTATTCTATACTTAATTTATGTAGAAGGCAGTTCTGATGTGGAAAACCTTACTGAAAACATCATCAACATAACTCTTGAAGGCAATAGATCAAGCCAAAGTTCCAATAGAATTTCCCCATGTGATCGATACAAATTCAAAGATTTTGTAAAAGGAATAACATGGAATCTTTGAGTTTCATTCGCAAAGTTTTAACTTCTGAGAAAAGCTTCACAACCTTGAAAAGAAAAAATCCTTCATTTTGCATATCCTTACACATTTGATATTTTGTAGTAGACTAATAGTGTATTGGTGCTTTTTTATTGGGCTCTCATTTTCGAGTGTAGAAGTAGTACTTAATGACAAATGTGTCTTTATGTTTTGAAGTAATATTTACGTGGCAATGTGGTATGTGCAAATTTAAGAAAAATATATATTTTTCTTAACGGGTCAGGTCATTTTACTTGTTGGGTAAAGTGACCCGACCTGTTAAGATAAATGGTGTGACACGACACAACCCGTTAAGATAGCAGGTGCTACACGAAAACGACACGAAACATGACAAACACGACCCGTTTGCCAGGCCTAGGATCAATACAGAGAATTCCTCAAGCGTATTCTCCATCTCTCTTCCTTTGTTGCACCTCTCAGTCAATTTTAGGCCACAACACATTATCAGCACGCTCTTGACGCTACGCTATATAAATTTGTTCATCTTCAATCAGATGCGTATTACGCTTCAATTATTATTATTTGATTCAATTTTAATTTCATTGCATTCATATACTTTTATTGATTCACTTTATTTTTCTTGTGCTGAACGTGACACAAGCTTTGAAGATGAAAAGCCAAAATGCGCAATGAGGTTCTTTCAAAACAACGGTTTTTATCTTGATATTTTTTCAGCCTTGATTGCATGAGTCTTCACCATAATGCATGATCCAACTTTATGTTTTACGAATTTTAAATTCTACATAAATCATTTATGCATTATACTCATAATACTGCGATTATGTGAATTGATATTTTGATTTAAAATTAAATTGCATTGATATTGTGAATTAAAAAAAAAATTGGGTTTTAAAAATCCAGCGAGCAGTGGCACCGAGCCATCAGAACGCAGGCCAGCAGTTTGAGCCGCTGGAGTTGAGCTACAAAGCTAGCCGAGCCTACCCCGTGAGTCATGGAGGTTTGCTGCCAGAGTCGTAGAACCCAGAATGCACGAAGCCATTTTTTGTGCCGTCGTCACCACCCTCGCCTGAAGCCGAGTTACGCCGTGAAAGACCATCATCCCCAACGAGTTTTGGTCGAGATTCCCGTCGAATCTCAATAGTTTTCTCTTAATTTCAATTTCGAATTCTAGGGTTTAGATTTCCTTGGACGTCGATGACCTCCCCCCTCCGTTGAAACCATTAGTTCTCCACTGAACCACGACTCACCAGACCGACCTTGATCCAAGAATACGACCACCAGCAGTGGTGGTGCTGGTTTTTTCGGTGAGACTCGCACCCAGCTATGCCGGGGTGTTCTTGGACCTGACTTAAGCCCGTTTTGGGCCTCAGTTCCTTCGATCTGCACCCATGAGCCCAGTTTGGTTTCTGTCTCACTCGGCCCATAACACCAGCCTTCAGGTTTTGGTGTTCTACTGCACCGCGAAGCAGCAGATTGCTACTCTGTGGGCCTCTGATTTTGCCTCCCCAGTGGGCTTGCTTTCTACTCCCCAGTGGGTTTCTAAGATTGTATTGCCTGTGTTTTAATCTCAACCACACAATTTCATTAAAGTCAATCAAACGGTCAAGAAGGTGTCCTCATTTTTTAAGAAAAATGGGAATCCCTCTTGGTAAGGGTCCTGTATATATATTATGTTTTGTATTATTGCGTTTGTTTGCAGGTACCATCAACTTGAAGTTTATAATTTTGAACCCGAAGTTTAAAAAAAGTACCATAGAAACCTGAAGTTTCTTAACACTCAATACTCATGTTGGATGCTTATGCAGATTTTGTTTCCTAAAGCACCAATCACAATCTTGTTCCTTCCAATCAGCGAATTGTCGAACATTAACAAGTTCGATTTTCCTGATTTGGGAAGTTTCGAATTGAAACTACTTTATCTGGATTGACACGTCCCGATTCCAGTAAGATCACTGAATAATAATACTCCCGGCCCAGTGCCTGCACCTAAGTCTCTGTGTCCGTAGCCAGAGATAACTCTCTCCCGGCCCAATGCCTGTCTCCGTGTCCCTCAGCCTTTCGCTAGGGATTATTTCTCCCGGCCTAACTGCCGACACCAGATCCTCACCCAAGGCGGCATAGTGTCCACTAGTTACGCACAAATAGTTACGCATCTCTCAAAATAACCACTTCATAGTATAAAGTCATCATTCATCTATACTATAAAGAGGGATTTCTAAAACATGTTCCAGCATCCTATCGTCATCCATCCGATAGTCTACCAGTTCATGGTTTTTATAGAAAAAGAAAATGATATATCAAAATATAGCTCAATATAGGCCAACAATTAATTCCTCACAAAATAATGAGACGATAATCAACATTTCAATAAACATGCTTAACATAAAATCAGTTCATAAACTCGTAAGGCATGCGTTTCAATTATGCAATTAAATTATAAAATCATGACAATTTTAGAAAGGGTCCACTCACAAATACTCCGTAGCAGCAGAGTTGTACGGAAAAGGATTAAGGAAATCCTCACTAGCAATTTCACCTAAGCACAAGAATGTACAGTTAATCAAACTAACCAACTATAGAATTTCAAGAAATGGAAATGGATTTTGGGTTTGGATCCGGATTAAGGTTTAGGTTTAGGTTTAGGTTAAATAGGGTTAGGACCTATCGGGTTTTGGGTTTGGATAGTTTAGGAACAAAGGGGTGGTTTGGGCTTGAGCCTAAACCCACACAACACACATACACACACGCCAGCACACACACATGTATGCACAACACACACACATACACACAGCACTGTCCAACAAACAACAAGGTAATTAATTACCTGGGTTTGAATTCAAAGGGGTCCGTGAACCCACAGCAACAACCTCGCTTTGAAACTCTCGGCTTCAATGGCAAAACATTCTAGGGTACTCTAATGGCGCATGCAAGGGTATTGTTGAGTTCGTTGAGTCTCAAGGATTTCAAATATATAAGTTTCAAGTTTGATTTGTGAAGGAAATGAAGTGAAAGCTAGGGAGAAGCTCTCGGAGCTTAGAGAGTGTGAGAGTTTTCGAGAGTTAGAGAGAGATGGGTTTCAGAAAATGAAAAGGGAGGGCTCGGGAAATGAGAAAAAGCAAAAAAAGCTAGGGAGCTACCACTTAGCAGTTCCAGGTTAATTGGAAAACTAGATCAAGGGTCCTGATTTAACTTGGATAAGGACCAAATTGATAGTTTAAAAGTAAGTTTCAGGGAGCAAAATAGGATTAAAATTAAATATGGGGGTGGGTGTAACAATCTATCCCCCTTACAGAAATTTCATCCCCAAAATTGCGAATTTACACGAACAGAAAAGGATATTGGTTCCGCATTGATTCCTCTATTTCCCAAGTAGCTTCTTCTACTACATGGTTCCTCCACAATACCTTCACTAATGGAATAACTTTGATCCACAACACTTTATCATGTCTGTCAAGGATAGCCACTGGTTCTTCTACATAGCTAGCATTTGGATTTACTTCCAACGGTTCTAACTGGATGATATGAAAGGGATCTGGCACATATTTTCGAAGCATGGAATCATGGAAAACATTATGGATCAGTGACAATTCTGGTGGTAGCTCCAACCTATAAGAAATTGCATCGATTCTCTCAGTAATCTGATAGGGACCAATGTATCGAGGACTCAGCTTTCCTCGCTTACCAAAACGGGCAACACCTTTCCAGGCAGACAACTTCAAGAACACAAAGTCTCACACTGCATACTCACGATCCTTGGAATGTTTGTCCACAATGCTTTTCTGTCGGTCTTGTGCTGCTTTCAAATTTGCCTTAATCAGTTAGATATTAGCATTGGTGGTATCCACTATCTCTGGTCCCACCAACGACCTTTCTCCTGCCTCTGTCCAACATAATGGCGTCCTACACGCCTTCCCGTAGAGTGGTTCAAAAAGCGTCATACCAATACTCGAGTTATAACTATTATTATAGGCAAATTCCACCAACGACAAATAGTTATCTCAGCTACCTTTCCACTGTAACACCGACACTCTCAACATGTCCTTTAGAGTCTGAATTGTCCACTCGGATTGACCATCAGTTTGCGGATGATAAGTAGTGCTGAACAGTAACTGAGTACCCATAGCGGCATTAAAGGCTTTCCAAAACCTGGAAGTAAATCTGGGATCTCTGTCTGACATGATGGAAATAGGTTCACCATGAAGACGAACAATATTATCGACGAATAATTTCGCCAATTTCTCCAACGAGTATGTCTATCGAACTGGTAAGAAGTGAGTAGTCTTGGTAAGCCGATCAACAATTACCCAAATACCATCGTACCTTGACGGTGTTCTCGGCAGTCCGTACACAAAATCCATAGTGATATTCTCCCACTTCCAAACTGGTATTGCAATATTCTGCATCAATCCTCTAGGTCTTTGTCTGACCGCTTTAACTTGCTGACAGATTAAACATCTACTTACATACTCAGCTACATCCCGTTTCATTCCTTCCCAATAATAGAACAGGTAAATAGTGCGGTACAACTTAGTGCTTCCCGGATGCATAACATAAGCTGAAGTATGAGCCTTATCAAGAATTTCCTTTTTCACTGCCTCGTTATCTTTAGGTACAAATAAACGGTTCCCTTTCAATAACATTCTGTCTCTACGAATGACAAAATTCTCATTTTCCCCTTTCAACACTTGTTCCTGTAATTCAGCACACTCTGGATCAAGTTCTTGAGCTTCTCTGACCATGTCCACGAAGATAGGTCTAACCTGAAAATGTGCTAGCCAAGCTCCGTGCTCACCTGGTTCCAAATTAACACCAGTTTCTCGAAGAGAAAATAATAATGGAATGTGTACAGTTTGAAGTGATGCAAGCTGCTCGTGATGTTTCCGACTAAGAGCATCAGCCACGGCATTAGCATGCCCAGGATGGTACTCGACCAAACAGTCATAATCACTGATAAGCTCCATCCACCTTCTCTATCTGAAATTCAGCTCCTTCTTGGTGAACGCATACTTAAGGCTCTTATGATCCGTGAAAATACGACATTTCTCTCCATATAAGTAGTGCCTCCAAATCCTTAAAGTGAAAATCACTGCTCCTAACTCCAAATCGTGAGTGTGATAATTTCTCTCATGGGTTTTGAGTTGTCTAGAGGGGTATGCGATAACCTTCCCATACTGCATTAGCACACACCCCAAACCTGATAGAGAAGCATCAATGTAAACCTCAAATTCACCACTATCATCTGGGAGAGGAAGAACATGGGCTTGAGTGAGATGTTGCTTAAGCTCCTGAAAACTTTGTTCACAATTCTCATCCCACACAAACTGGACACCTTTACGAGTCAATTTAGTAAGAGGCAGAGTAATTGCAGAGAAATTCTGAATAAATCTTCGATAATACCCTGCCAAACTCAAAAAACTTCTCACTTCAGTGAAACTCTTCGGTTGTTCCCAGTTAGACACTGCTGACACCTTCTGGGGATCCATGCGAATTTCTTCAGCAAAAACTATGTGCCCAAGAAAACTAACCTGAGTTAACCAAAACTGGCACTTACTGAACTTGGCATAAAGCTGGTTGTTCCTCAGTCATTCTAGCACTAGTCTCAAATGTTTCTTGTGCTCATTAACACTCCTAGAATAAACTAGAATGTCATCAATGAACACAATCACAAACCGATCCAGATACGATCTAAAGACTCTGTTCATCAAATCCATAATGATGCAGGTGCATTTGTCAATCCGAAAGGCATGACACGAAATTCATAATGCCCATACCTTATACGGAAAGCAGTTTTTGGGACATCATGCTCGTGAATCCTCAATTGATGGTAACCCGATCGAAGATCAATTTTGGAAAATACCTGAGCACCTTTCAATTTATCAAACAAATCATCGATCCGAGGCAGAGGATAACGATTCTTTACCATCACCTGATTCAGCTGTCTATAATCAATACAGAGTCTCATTGTTCCATCATTCTTCCTAACAAAAACAATAGGAGCTCCCCACGGGGATGTACTCGGCTGGATGTAACCTTTGTCTACCAATTCCTGGAGTTGGATCTTCAATTCTCTCAACTCCGCTGGTGCCATTCGATAAGGTGCCAAGGAAATCGGGTTTGTACCTGGGAGTAAATCGATAGTGAACTCAATTTCCCTCACAGGTGGCAATCCTGATAAATCATTTGGAAACACATCGATGAAGTTCTCTACAACTGGTACCTCTTCTGGACGTAAAGAAGATTCATCCTTCACAACTACATGGGCTAAAAATCCCACATAACCTTTATTCAACAACCTAGTTGCTTGAATGGCAGAAATGATACTATTGGGGAGGACACATCACTCACCCATAAATGTAATTGATGGAAGTCCTGGCCGATTGAACGTCACAATTTTCTCCCAACATGCGACATTTGCTCGGTGTTTAGATAGCCAATCCATTCCTAGAATGACATCAAACTCAGCCAGTTTGAAAGGAATTAAATCAACCTCTAGGTTTTCCCCTTCAATAATAACCGAATAATTCTGATATTGCCATTGTGCATAGAACAATTCACCACGTGGCATTTTAATCAGCATATCAAAACCTAGTGGCTGAGGTTGAGAAGGTATAACCCGAGCAAAAGATGAAGAAACAAAAGACTGTGTAGCACCCAGATCAATTAAAACTCCAGCCCAAGTATTATAAACAAGTAACGTACCGGTGATAACTCGAGGATCCTGATCAGCCTCCTGCTGAGTCATGGCGTTTATACATCCATGAACCAGATACCCTACGTTATTATTCCAACCGCTATGACCCCTAGAACCACGTCCTGCTATGCTCCCCTGATTACTGTTACTAGAAGGCGTTCTAGATTGCTGCTGGGCCGGAAACTGAGTACTTCGGCTGTCATTTCCTCTAAAACTTTGGCTACCTCTGCCACCAAGCTGCAGACTTCTGTTACCCCCGTAGTTCTGATTAGTACTGCTACCATAACTCCGACTACTACTACCACTGCCATCATATCTCTGTCGATCGCCAAAATTATAAACTGTCTGATATTCACTGTAGCCTGAACCAGAGGCAAAATTATCAGGTGGTGGCACCGAAGGACAGTCACGAACAAAATGGCCAGTGCCACTGCACCTGTGACACACTATAGTAGTTACCCCACAGTTTCCTCGATGACGTAAACCACAACGGTTACAAATCGGATGACTCGGAGTGAAATGACCAAAAGATCGTCTCGCCGTCTCGTTGCCTGAGCTTTCACTGGACGACCCTGAACCTCGACCTAATCGTTTAAAGGAAAAAGAATTTCTACGACCTACAGAACTAGAGGGGCCCGCTGACTCTCTGGTACTCCGTGATCGGAAATTCTGACTCCTCTGATTTTGATTCCGCTGTCTATTCTGTCTCTGGGGCTGGCTCCAAATCTCAGGTTGCTCCTGCATCTCCGTATCCCACTTAGACTGTTCTATACTCAGACTTATCTCAATTACTTCCTCATAAGTTCTGGGTCTTTGAGCAGCTACCAATGTACGGTACTCTTGGTTCAGTGCAAACATCGCCTGATCCATCTGTGCCTGCGGATTATCATAAGTCCCATCATGATGCCTAGCCAAGCGCCTAAAGGTACTATCAAATTCTGTAATGCTGAGGTCGCCCTGTCGGAACTCTAAGTACTCATGCCTCTTCCTCAACCTATAACTGGGACTTAGAAAGTAAACAATGAAACGTTTCCTGAAAGCAGTCCATGTCATCCAAGAACCAGGTGGACGAGATTCCCTCGTTGATTTCCACCAACTCCTAGCATCACCCTGAATGAAGTAACCCACAATGTTTGCCCACTCATTTAGTGGACACTTCATAGCCTCCAGAGTATCCTCCATTTTCTCTAACCACTGCTCAGCCTCCTCACAATTTCCCACAAATTGCAACTCAGTAGCTCCATGACTCATAGTGATTTCTATATACGTCTGATTTGGCCAATGACCCGGAAGAGCATTCATTAATGCAGTGGTAAACTGCTGGATTCCCCCTCTATTATAGAAGAACGAGGTCGTCGAGGCATA
The DNA here is from genome assembly GCA_024362995.1 of Heteromeles arbutifolia. Taxonomy (NCBI): domain Eukaryota; kingdom Viridiplantae; phylum Streptophyta; class Magnoliopsida; order Rosales; family Rosaceae; genus Heteromeles; species Heteromeles arbutifolia. The sequence goes on from JANCRC010000015.1 coordinate 7,940,151, forward strand.
TTCCCACCAGAATTAGCCATGATTCTGACAAAGACAACAAGAATTAGAAAGACTAAAATTTACCAAATTGGTGGAAAGAAACCCTAACCATGCTCTGATACCAATCTGACACGTCCCGATTCCCGATATTCCCCGAATACTAGGATAGGCACGTGTTGGCCGACACCCGAAGGTGACGAAAGCCATTTATTGAATACGAGAGTAATGATTAGGAGAATATGCATGATTAAACATCAGAATCTAAAGGAAATAAGCAAAGTTTATGGAAATGTCTAGAGTGCATAGAACACGTTCTAAATCAAGATCACAAAAGGAAAGATCATTACAGATATCACACAAGTGAATGATAGACTGCTACTGGTAAGGGAATGCCTCGTACGTTGTGTCGTAGTCATCGTTTCTAAGACCTAAATGGGGGCACAAAACAAAGGTGAGTGGACCAAGTTTATATATACAATAATAATAAAACAGTTATCAACATACTAACCCCCATAGTTATATAATGAAAACTACTAGCATAATAAGTGATAACTTTACTGAAAACCTTAGCATGCCATAAACATCTCATAAGCGCGGTGTGCTGCCAGTAAAATCACTGAATAATAATACTCCCGGCCCAATGCCTGCACCTAAGTCTCTGTGCCCGTAGCCAGAGATAACTTCCTCCCGGCCCAAAGCCTGTCTCCGTGTCCCTCAGCCTTTCGCCAGGGATTATTTCTCCCGGCCTAACTGCCAACACCAGATCCTTGCCCCAGGCGGCATAGTGTCCACTAGTTATGCACAAATAGTTATGCATCTCTCAAAATAACCACTTCATAGTATAAAGTCATCCATCATCTATACTATAAAGAAGGATTTCTAAAACATGTTCCAGCATCTTATCGGCATCCATTAGATAGTCTACCAATTCATGGTTTTTATAGAAAAAGAAAACGATATATCAAAATATAGCTTAATATAGGTCAACAATTAATTCCTTACAAAATAATGAGATGATAATCAACATTTTAATAAACATGCTTAACATAAAATCAGTTCATAAACTCATAAGGAATGCGTTTCAATTATGCAATTAAATTATAAAATCATGAGAATTTTAGAAGGGGTCCACTCACAGATACTCCGTAGCAGCAGAGTTGTACAGAAAAGGATTATGGAAATCCTCACTAGCAATTTCACCTAAGCATAAGAATGTACAGTTAATCAAACTAACCAACTACAGAATTTCAAGAAGTGGAAATGGATTTTGGGTTTGGATCTGGATTAAGGTTTAGGTTTAGGTTAAATAGGGTTAGGACCTATCGAGTTTTGGGTTTGGATAGTTTAGGAACAAAGGGGTGGTTTGGGCTTGAGCCCAAACCCACACAACACATATACACACACGCCAGCACACGCACATGCATGCACAACACGCACACACACGACACTATCCAACAAACAACAAGGTAATTAATTACCTGGGTTCAAATTCAAAGGGGTCCGTGCACCCATAGCAACAAACTCACCGTAGTTCATCCTTTCACACTTGCCGTGAACTGGAAAATAGAGATTGAGGTGTATGCAGGGGTTAGGGCTTGAATAAGGGGTTAAACCTCATCCCATTTATCACAAAGACGAAAAAAAGAAAGAGATTACATGCATTAAGACACCCACCAACTTCGAACTTGACGACATTTCGCCGGAGTTTGTCGTCGAAGCTGGGTTCTTGGCATAGAGAAGAGCTGAGGTCAAAACCCTTAAGTTTTGCCATAAAACCAACATCACAAATCATAAAACAACATGCATAACCCAGAAATTTGAAGAAGGAACACAAGTCTCACCTGGGTTCGAGTTTTAAAGCTTTGAAACTCTCGGCTTCAATGGCAAAACATTCCAGGGTACTCTGATGGCGCATACAAGGGTATTGTTGAGTTCGTTGAGTCTCAAGGATTCCAAATATATAAGTTTCAAGTTTGATTTGTGAAGGAAATGAAGTGAAAGCTAGGGAGAAGCTCTCGGAGCTTAGAGAGTGTGAGAGTTTTTGAGAGTTAGAGAGAGATGAATTTCAGAAAATGAAAAGGGAGGGCTCGGGAAAAAAGAAAAAGCAAAGAAAGCTAGGGAGCTGCCACTTGGCAGTTCCAGGTTAATTTGAAAACTAGATCAAGGGTCCTGATTTAACTTAGATAAGGACCAAATTGATAGTTTAAAAGTAAGTTTCAGGGAGCAAAATAGGAATAAACTTAAATATGGGGATAGGTGTAACATGGATACAAGATTTGACACTTCGCTTGACTATGACAAGCTGTGAAACCATTGAAACCAACTATGGTGTGGAAGAGCTGAATAAGCCTCCGCCATAATCTTCATTCGAAGACTTATGCCTGAAACATTATAATGGAAATACCTCAGAAAGGAAGATTCCATGGCTCTTTGGCTCGCTTCTACAGACCATTCCAATCATGAAAAGATAAATTCTTGTGTGAAGCAATACATCATTGAAACCCTTTACGTCCATTAATAGGTACAATTTTGAAGTTTAAATCCAATCAAAATTTGATTGGAGAAATTAAATTTCTAGTCCTTCCTGGTCGCTAAATTGCTCCTGAAGTAGCAATGTAGAAAAGCTCCAAATTCACGGATCTGATTACTACCAGACCTGTGAGATAAATGTACCCCAGTGATCAACTAGGAAGTACCAAACGGTATAGACTCAGCTCTGACTGGATTCTACCGAATGGTAATACCTAGTTTTGGCTAGGGCCCACTAAAATGTATGCTCTGCTTCCGTAGAGGAGTACCGAACAGACCCCTCCAGCTTTGGTTGAAACCTTTCTAACCCAAGTCTGGGTCTGTCTCTCTCACACCCCAATTTTGAGTTTGTTTTGCAACATATGGTACAATGGCAGCCTGCCAAGAGGTGGCATCATAACCAGAAGTGTGATCCTTGGCACCTCAGACCAAATACTTCAAGAACAAGGGACAGTATTCCCGAACTTCAGCCCTACAGTATTTACTTATGTCTTTACAGGAAAATATCATTGGTTATGCACCATTCTGTGCCCCTACCGATGTTGTTGAGGAGCACCATTCCAGTAGTCAATCAGTGAGACTAATTTTGCTACACCTAACACATTTGGAAGAACGGAATTTCGACATAGAAGGCCACATTGCTCGAACCCCTTTAATAGATTTGGTTTACTTTGTGAACAATTTCTTTTGTCTCAGATTTAAGTTTGGTGTTTGGATAATATTATTATTCTCGAATATGAGTTAATTGACGAAAGTTAATACATGTGACGAATCCAATTAACTTATGCTTATGTATGGTTTGTGGGGAAGTTAGCTATCTGGTATGCAAACTTCATACGTAGTCACCCCCTTGACAAACCTTTCAAGCTTATCCAACCTGATTGTAGGTCATGGCATTGCCCTATGTTGTCCAATGGTACTAATTTTACCATAAAGGGAAGCCTTATACTCACTTCGTTCCGAAAGAACGCTTTTTGAGCCCTAAGGATATTTGAGAAAACTATTACTATATTGAAACCACTATAGAAAATGGGGGTAAAACTCCTTAGCACTTCCTACGAATATAGCTAGAAGTGTATTCTAGAGAGGATGGAACGCCTACTGAATGGATTACAACCATTCAAGACCACTATATTGTGTATCTTGTATGTAATTTCCCCCACGCCCTACATTCATGTGTCACGTGTCGATCCTTGATGTGTGTCGGGATCATGGCCTGACTGAATAGATAGGGCTAGAGATATAGAGTCGGTTTGTCTTAAAAGTCTCAATCGACTCGATAGACGGGGTTTCTCTCTGAGCCTGTGGCTGGCTACTTATCCTAAGTCCCAGACGGCAATGAGTCTTTGATTCTTTCACTGAAAGAGGTCACTTCATTAGCCTTCTCAGTGAAGTGGGGTATTTCATGATTGGTTACTCTCAAATCATATTTAGAGTTCGGCACACAGATAGACGAACCATTTTTACGATTATGACACTTATCTTCTAAAAGTATATTTGTCCATACTATTTGATACTAATTCGGCGGGCCTATATTTGTACCAATATAGTTGGGGTTGCCGAATGGTGCACAAGATCTAGAACTTCGCAATTATTTGCATAACCTTGTCCTCAGATTTTAGAACACAAGGTCAAGAGTGTTCCTTCCTCGGCCTAAATTGCTTGATTCAAAAGTTAGCAGCATGCTCCATTACATCAACCCATTCAAGTTATTCAACCGACCAAACTGGGCAGCGAATTGGCATGCCCGCATCAGCACTCAAGCCACCGAAAAACATAGTTAACTCCTAATTACTTGACCTACACGTCATGTAAATTTTATGATTTAAGATCAATACTATCTCAGAACCTTAGGTAACTCCAAGGACTTTGCTAGTTTGCTATCTGAATGCCGGTTAGTCGAATTACATAACATTCAAAGATCAAACAGATACTGTAAGATATTGGCGTCATTAAGCTTCTTTTTGTCACAGCAAAGAGAAATTAACTATGGATAGAAAAAGAAACAGAGAGGTATAAGATAACACCATTTATAAACTTGCCAGATTACATATATATAATTTCCTTGTACAGTATAGTTACAAAATGTACAAGGCATTGAAGCCAAGAAAATGTTACGGTTCTTTTTCTTTTTCCTTTCCTTTTTCCTGTGCTTCTCCAAAACTCAACCTCAAAAGAAAATTACATTATCTGACTAAATTAACCACCCCTTTGAACAATTCCTGGAAGGGTGCAGAGGAATATATTTATATCTTCAAGCTCTTTACAGATTAGCATGGGCCCGTACTGATTGTCGTTTCCACTCAACCAATCTCTGAAGAAAGTCCATAACCTTTGAAAATAATTTAACAAATAAAGTTAATTCGAAAGCCAAAATATGCTAAATTCATAAAAATGAGAATGAAAGCCAAATGAATAATACAAACAATTACACGACGAAAAAAAGTAAACCATTGAAATCCAATGAATATATACAAACAAGTTACAAGTTACAAGTTACAAGTTACAAGTACAATATATTGGACCCTCACCTCAGCTGGTTCTTGTAAAGAATAAGTTGCGTTGGTTTCCTTGGGAACTTTTGACACCAAAATGCCAAAACCTTGTCCTCTTTCTCTTAATACCTTGAATGCATCCTCATCCGTTCGATCATCTCCAATATATACAGGAAATACATCGGTGCAATTGGCATATCCTACATATCCAAAATGAATTGTTCTTCAATTAGAGAAGAAAAAGTTTGTCGCACATAATTAGAATATTAATTTTTTAATAGTATTACTTTAAGAAAATAAAATAATCAGAGCGGTAGTTTTCTTGTAAGAATGCATAATTCTAACTACCGAGGTAAAAATACAGTAATATGAAACAATTAGAATACAGTCCAATGCAAAATATACTCACCAAGTGACTCTAGTAGAAATTCAAGAGCCTTCCCTTTGTCCCATTTGATGGTTGGACGGATTTCTAAGACCTGCATTAGACAAGTAGCAATATTGAAAGTGAGATACAAATCCCACTTACACCACATATATCACACAAAAAAAGTTAAATTGATAAACCTAAACGAAACTTCAAGATTGAAGATTGTCTAGGTTGCAAGTAAGCAGATACCATAACATAAACTCACCTTTCTTCCTTGGGTAAGTCTGAGCATTGAATACTCCTTCAGAACTGATCTAACTTGCAGGAACAGTTTGTTCCATTTCTGTCATGTCATGCGTTTAAATATTTTAATAAAGTGAATTAAAGCAATACCTGTATATTTCTCAAGAACGACAGTTGTTAAAATCAAGTCCATACCTTTTCATCAACACATCGAAAGTGCACAGAGAGGCAGAATTTGTTGTTCTCCACTTTGGCTCCAGGAGTCGACTTGGTCTTGTCAACAAGCAGTCTGTAAACCTCATCAATCATTGGAAGGAACTCACTTGCTGGTTGGCAAAGAACACCTTGACTAACCTGAAGAATAATTAAAATAAGTAAATTATTCGAAAAAAAAAATTGAATAAAAAAGGAATAGTGATATTTATTATTTTTATTTATTTTTAGTGGGAAGGAGATTAGGGTGACACAGATAATACAGTACAATTACACACACACACACACTCACTTTCATGTATTTGGAACCTTTCGCTGGACCTTTAATGTCCATTCCATGGCTACCAGCATAGTACAGCTCTGCCAATCTTACAAATTTGTAAACCTACAGTTCACAATTTCCAGAAACAAAATATACAGTTAATAAAAGCAAAAACGGAAAAAATTAGTTAAAAAAATGCATGAAAAGATATGTATGCAGTTACTAAAAGGAGCTTGAAAATAAATGTAGTACCTTATCTCTGCATCTTCCACTCACTACGGCAGTGGGAAAACATCTAGCAACTTTCTTCACTGTCTTTCTCATCTGTGTTTTTACAGAAAAGTAAAGAAATATGGACCAGCAAGAAAGAAAAGAAGGACAAGATTGAAAGATGATATATATATATATATGTATGTATGTATTTACTTACTGCATCAGACATGAAAGCTCGATCTGGGTCTTCAACTATGGGTGACAGTGTGCCGTCATAGTCCAAAAACATGACTATTTGCTTCCCTTTCGAAGCATCGATAATCTGCTCAAACATGTCCAAGGCCGATGGGTGCTGAGCCTGTTTTGTATTTTATCAGTATTACAAAATTAGAACCCAATGTTTTATATTAATCTGTTGTTAAACTGGTTAAGAATACAGATTTTGCAAAATGGTACTCACAATCCAGTCTTCTTTCAGAAAAGGTGAGGACTTTATATGGGTGGGCGAAGAAGCTCTCATTGAGTCCACCCAAGAGTTCATTCTTTCAGCTCCATTGAAACTGTCTAGATTCTTCAAGTTCATGAACCTCTTTCTCGAAATGGAGATGTACCCTGGAGGTCCCACCGGAGGCTTTTCCGCCACCGCAGTGAAAAGGGAAGAGTTGGCAACGGCCACCGATTTCGCCATATTCATTATTTCGGCATCGGCTTCGGAAACTACCACATTCTGCTTCGTCATATCTACTCAAACAACCCAAAAAACGTATTTGTCAGTTTCAAGTGAGGAGGTGGTATTTGATGTCTGAAATGTTTACCAAATCCAAAAATTAAAACGAACCCATTCGAGAAAATTAAGGTCTTATTGCAGCAATACCTTAGAAAACAGGATTTGAGGAGTGAGAATATAAAGATTTGGGCGGTGTTGCAGAAGAACTTAGGAGAAGAAACAGAGTGCTCTGCTTATATAAATAAAGAAAAGCCAGAGAGTTCTTCAGAGGGGAAGAGAGAGAGAGTGTAAGCGTCTTCTGTGAAAGAGTGTATGTATGGATGTGAGAGAGACACAACCCCGAATGGTCCGTTTATACTGGTAGCAACATGATGCTTCCAAACCAGACCCAATGCCTCCAAAAAAAGCTCCCAATTCCGGGGCCCACATGTTTTGGGGTGGGACCCACAACCCCCCGATGTCCCAATGTGTGAGCCACCAGCACCACTGCACCACACCACCAGCCGGTCCCCACCATCTCCACACCCACACCCACTCCCACTCCCCCCCCGCCCCACCCCATCTCTCTCTCTCTCTCTCTGTGTATAAGTGTATTGCACCAGAGGAGGGCACGTATAAACGTAGAATACACCTTTTTTTTTTCCCAGTGGCGCCGTCTTCAGCCGTCACCGTAACAGCCAGCTAACACTTGAGACCACGTGGCCCACATTCCTTGGCCGACGTACCCCTTGTCGGCATCGCATCCGAGACGACCCATGGATTTGTAACGAATATTTGTTTGGAGCTGTTTAAATTTCCTTAAATGAACCTGAATATTGGGGACATCATTGGACGCTCCGCCCCTTCAAAACCAGCTTCAAGCTAGCTAACGAAACTTTCCCGATTGGGTAAACGATCCCGTTGGTTATTAGGGTTTTGAACGCCCCTTGTAATGTCGAATCTCCAAGTGAATGCTAGCAACTCAGACCTACCTGGCTATGCAGTTCATGAAAACCACCACCTGTTCTGCTTTCTTTCTTTCCCCAAACTGACTTAAAAAGTGGGAGTCAATTGTATCATTTTATTTTCCGTTAGATGTTTTACGCAGAATTTATCTAAATTATCTTAAAAGAGATTCGAATTTACGTATAGAAAAAATAGCACAATTAGAATAAAGAAAAAAAATGAATATACAACAAACTTGACTAGATTTAAACTTGGTAATTTTTTACATAACTTGTTAATTCGATCCGAAACGACTTGAAAATCGCGAATTTCTGGTCAAACACGTTAACTAATCAAATTGTTACTAGATCACACGTTAAGAACGGGTTCTTAACAGGCTTATCCATATGTAACTCGTTTAAACCTGTTAAGAAAAAAATTAGTTTGAGAATTTAAACTACTATAAAAAAAATTCCCAAGCACATTAGTGACATAGTATTTAATCTCAGATAAATGATATTAAAAAATTCCAATGCACATTAAAAATACCAAAGCAATTTAAAAATATCAAACCGCATTAAAAATTTCTTGTTATTTAATTTACAAGTGTGAAAAATCTGAAGAAAAAAAAAATATGCAAACACTCGTGATCGTATCTTCTAAGCTTTGACGATGGGTATATTGTCATTTAAATTTTTAAAACCTTACAAACCCTAATGAATAGTGTTTTAGGGGAGTTCAAAGTAAATAAAATTTTGTAATAATTAATATACAAATGTAAAAGACTATACAATTAACGCTCGTAATTGCATCATCTAGCTTAGACAATGGTTACATTGTCGTTTAGATTTTTAAAACACTCTAAACCATCATGAATAGTGTTTTTTGTTTGAGTGAAAAATTAATTATAATTCATAATAATTAAACAACATGAAAGCCTTGAGTCTCATTGGCAAAATTCTGACTTTTGAGAAAGACTCCACAACCTTGAAAGAAAAACTCCCTTCATATTGCAATCTTTGAACATTTGATATTTTGTAGTAATGTAGTAATGTTTTTTCATTAGGCTCTTATTTTGGGGTATGTAATATTTGAAAGACAAATGTGTTTTTATGTCTTGAACTAATATTTATGTGACAATATGTATGTAGATACGTATTTAGTATCACATTTTTCATTTGATTATTTATTGATTTAATTTTTTCTTTTTAACGAGTAACGGGTCAGATCATATTATTCATTAATATTAATGGGTTGAGTTCAGGTCGGGTCATATTATTTGTTCTTTTTAATAGTTGTTACATGGCACGACCCATTAAGATATCAAGTATGTCACAAAAACAAAACAAACACAATAAACACGGCACGAATGTCAAGCCTTAAGTCTACGTGCATTCTCTTATCGTTTGGCGTCTTAATGAAATGCACTATTGACAAAGGAAAACAAATACTACATGTTTTCTTGGAATATGAACAATCATAACACATGCAAAACCGAGGAAAGAGAATGAATATGACGGGTTCAACTATAGAGGTATTGTATTACGAAGTGTAGTGAAAGAGACATGTATATATGTATATGTTCAAATATTTTTGTAATTTGAATTAGGGCATGTTTCCATAATTACTTATGAATGTGTATTCTAGAGCCAAAAATAATTAGAAAATTATAGAGCTAACTCGTGGACTTTTATTTGCAAAAAAAAGAGAATGCCATCATTAAATTGGCGAGGCCCACATCCGTTCCACGAACAGTTCAACCATCAAACTAAGCTGCTGACTGCAACTTCTCCAAACTCTTCTACTCATGGCAAGGAGATCAACCAAGGGAGTTAAAGGTGGAATTAATAACTAATACCAATCTTTAAGCTTTTCTCATTGAAGACAGGTTCCTTTACACAAGGAAGCCCAATTACATTCTATCAAGGATTCTCCAAGATAATTCTTAGAATTGTTAATTCTTTAATAATATCTTCAAGGATTATCCACAGTAGTGTCATTGCACAAGTACAACTCCATCTATTGGATGACACACCTTGGTCAACTGGATGTCGACACATGGCATGGAAAACCCTACACATGTGGTCGACCTAGCTCCTATAAATACCCCTCATTCTACACTTCTCAAGTAAGTTGAAGTTACTCTGCACAACTCAACCCTCAATCTCACAATTTTTTCAGAGTTACTAACTTAGGCATCAGGATGTTCATTGGCCAAGCCTATTCCCCCTCTCAGGGCACATGGTTCTTGGCCTTAACCAAATGTGTTTAATTTGTTCTATAGATAAAAATTCGTCAAAACTGAAGACGACAGATTTAGGTATCGGAGGCTAAAGTAAAACAGGAAAAACGGAGTTAGGCTAACGGTGTTTCATATTTTGTAGGTGGAATTTCATCAATTCAACCACGTACAGAATTTGCATCCACAAATGGGTACTTTCATTGAGAGAAACTGAGTTAGACTCAATGCATGCTTAGATATCTGAGTGAAGAAAATAAAAATAAAAATCTTTTTTTCAGTGTTTTTCGTTCATTATTCATCATCATCTACATTCATCACAAAGTCAACTCGTATACCTCTCATTTGAAGTCTACAATCAAGTTTTCATGCAACTCAATCCAAGTCCATCAACACTCTAACTGGGGCAAGTGCTCAAAAAGTTCTAAGGGCAATGTAATCTTGCCTTACACCTATTATGTGCACTTAAATGAGTGAAGAGTTTAAATATGACATGATGAGATGAGATAACTGATCTTGGTCGTTGCAACACTTTCTTGGAATTGGGGTAATTCAACAAGAAGCAAGCATTTTCATACATCAGGATAAGTATGCACAAACTATACATGAAAATTTTGGTCTCAAAAAGTGCAAAGCTTGTGCATACTTATCCTGATGTATGAGAATGCTTGTGCACTTTTTGAGACCAAAATTTTCATGTATAGTGCAAAGCTTGTGCACTTTTTGAGACTCGCCTGCTTGTGCATACTTATTAGTTTATCTATAGCAAGCATTCTCATACATCAGGATAAGTATGCACAAACTTAACTATAGATAAACTAATAATGGATGATGGTAGTGAAGCAGCTGATGAGGAACAATACAGGAAAATTGTTGGCAGTCTTTTGTACTTGACTGCAACAAGACCTGACATCATGGTCTCTACAAGTCTCCTTGCAAGATTCCTGCATTGTCCTTCAACCAAACATCTAGGCACTATCAAGAAGGTACTGAGGTACATTCAAGGCACTATTGATTATGGAATCAGATATAAGAAGGTTGATTCTGCCCTTCTCATTTGATTATGTGATAGTGACTGGAGTGGAGATGAAGATGATATGAAATCCACCTCTAGTTATGCATTTACCTTTGACATTGGAGCATTCTTTTGGGCTTTTGTGAAGCAACAGTGTGTGCCACTCTCCACAACAGAAGTTGAGTACATGATTCTTCTGAAGCTACAACTCAAGCCATCTGAAGCTGTGACAATACACCCACAATTGCTATGTCAAAGAACCCAATGATCCATCAAAGATCCAAACACATCAAAAGGAAATTTCACTTCATTAGAGATGCTATATAGGAAGGAATGATTGATTTGTTGTATTGCAAGAATGAAGAACAGTTGGCTGACATCTTCACTAATGCTTTGGCTAAGGACAAGTTCAATTACTTGAGAAGCAAGCTTAGAGTAGTAGATCCTACAAGTGACTATTGAGATTATGGGTCTAAACTGATTTTATTAATTATGTTTTAGTTTAGCTGAGGTGTCAATAGTTTGTTATTGATCTATCGTTAGATTAGTTGAATAGCTATTAGGTCATATGTGAACAAGCGGCCTTGTCTTATAGGGCATTGCTTTTGAATAGCCTGAGATGAGCTCATAGGCGCTCTATCTCTTCTCTCTCGTGCAAAGGCCTAGCGGCTTTTTTGTACTGCTGTGAGATGAATATACCAGCAACAAGAGCATGACTTGTGCTCTGTGATTTACAGATCCAATATCATCTATCTTCTTGATGTTTCCTGCAGTAGAAGTCTAAAAATACAATCACAATTTACAGGACCTAACATAAACGGCCTCGGAACTGACGTGTCTGAATGCGGTCTATACTCTATATAGGGAGAATAACCATGCACGCTGTTGTGTTCCAACCCAGACACCTCCCGTGTGCCCAAGCAACCCTGAAGCTGTTATCGTCACCTTAATTGGCTTGGTTTTCTCATAGTCACAGACAAGTCTCAGATGTTGCCACGTGGAAACCAGCAGAGCTTGTGTCGTGATATGTGGGGCCACATCAAGAGCCACATGTTAAGTAGCAAAGCCATTCACGATGGTACTTGGAGGAATCCAGAATAAAAGAGTACAAGAGAATATAGGTCACACATATACTCTATCCATATATGTTGTACGCATACAGGGTGTGTGTGTGTATATAATAAGCATTTAAGGGAAGGGATTTTCATTTTTTTATAAAAATGGGAATTAGTTGTGGGGTCCACACCACATCAAACTTTAACGATTTGAATCGTTTATTTTTCAAGTTGTACCTCATAGATCATCCTTGCAAAATATTAGCCAAATCGGAAATATTTAAGACATTTAATTGGATTCAAAGAAATGAACGAATACTTTGTTATATAAGAAACAATGAAATTTGATCTTGATAATTAAATAGGCAAATTGTTTCGGATTGAATTGAATTTTTGCAAGAATGACCTATGAATCATGACTAACAAAATAGACGGCTCGGATCGTTGAAATTGGATGTGGACTGGGCCCACACCCAATCCTCTTTTTTTTTTCAAAAAATGAAGATCCATTTACATATATATATATATATATATATATATATATATATATCTCGCACATAGTTTAAGTTTTGAATTATTGGTCCATAGTTTGTCGTATGAACTCATGTTGTGCAAGGTCACGAGCTGAATATTTGCTTGACTACAAAAACTATTTTTGGGAATTTGAAATGAATTGAGGTGAATTTAATCAACTAGTTGTTGATGAAACATTTTTTACTTTATACTTTATATAGCACATGGCTTGTAAATGCTTGAGGTCAACAGAACATACAATATGCCTTGTCTAACTTGACTCACTGTTCTAAAAATCCCCGCCTAGTGTCGCCTAGGTCCTGCCTAGGTGCTAGGCGGCTGGCCACCGTCCCGATTAATGCTAAGGCTGCCTAGACCCGCCTAAACACTCGCCTAGGTCGCAACTCACTTAGACAGAAAATAGATAACTTTCATTTTGCATTTTGTTTTTTTTCCAATAAATTGTAAGAGACTTGTTGCATACTTAAATGAACACACATTATATCCTTATTTCACATGTTTTCATTATGTTCCAATACTTCATAATATATATATATATATATGCATTTTATTTTGTAGTTTATGATGAAATTATATATATTTCAAGTATAAGCAGACACTTATTTACACGAAATATAATTGATTTACTTAAATCCACCTAGTCGACCTAGGCCCCACCTAGCCGCCTAGGCGTTAGGTCCCAGCCCGCCGCCCGACTAGTGCTTAGCGATTTTTAGAACCTTGACTTGACTACTGTTTTCCTATAATAAAATTTTATTGGAATAAGGGGGAGAAGCTCAAAGAACAATACGTCTACTCATACATGGAGTTCTTTGAGCCTAACAAATAATTGATTTATATCAAATGACGTAGAAGCATGCATAATTTGTTGGACTTAATATATCTAATAGCTTAAATGCAATCCAAAAATATGATATTCTCATATACATATGAATTATTAGCTACATGATACAAATAAGTTAATGAAAATTAATTTGAGTACATGATATTCAAATCATGAAGAGGACATATATAATCTTTTAAGTATTAATGCAAATTAAGCTTCCATCATCCGATACATGATATTCTCGGGCACATGTGAATTAGTAGCTAGTGAAGGTATTTTCACCAGTGATATAAGTTTTTCTTCCGAGACTTTAGGCGACGAAAAATTTTGACGGTCAAAGTTTTCACAATAAGGAAAAAATTGGCGCGTATTATGCCACTTTTTGCCTGACAGAAGAACAAGTACGTCGTCGAGGTAACTTTGCCTGACAAAATATTGGTCAGGAGAAGTATATGGGTCTTCAGACAAAGATCCACGATGACCTGTACTAAATCCTACCGACACCTTTTTGACTGGACTTTTTTGTGAGTTTGCCTGACGACTTTAGTGACTTTTCCCGACGAACCATTTTGTCAGCCAAACACCAATTCATTAATCTGGACCGTGTGGCCCTCTCCTTCTCCTTCTCCTTCTCCTTCTTCTTTCTTCTTTCTTTCCCAGCTGTCTTCTTAGCTCTATATTTCTGCTCTTTCTCACTCACACCCACCTCATCACCCATCTCTTACTCTCCCTCTCCCAATTAATTTAAGCTTTTTTATTTGTTAAATATTTCTTGTTTAATCGTCTAATTAATTAATTTTGTTTTTTGTAGGTTTGTTATTGAATTGAAAGTAAATTAAAGTAAAGGTATGTATTTTTCTCTCAATTTAATTTTTTTGTAAATTTTAATTTATTTTATTGTGATGTATAGGTATGTCAAAACTGTGTGTTATGTGAACTTTTGAGTTTGTGGTTATTCAAACATATGTTATTTAAGTGAATTTAATTTGTGCAACAATAGCCTAGAAATCGTGATTTGAAATTTGTTATTATCTTCAACACAAACACCCAACGGTTTGAGGATGATCCCTAAATCCACGCAAGTACGGCGAAACAAGTGTTCTACCTCGATGATCCAAAGGCCAGGGGTGGTTGGAAAGTACTCCAATTAGTACAACGTAGAAATATTTGGGACTTGGCAGAAACACAGCAGGATGACGATAAGAAAACCGACAATGACCAAAATTTTTACCAAGAGGATTCTTTCGTAACCACCCGAAACCTTCTGGAATTACAGAGCAACCACATCGTACAACCACCCGTCCCTCCCACTCCCCACCACCCCCCCCCCCCCCCCCCCCCCCCCAAAAAAAAAAAAAAAACAAATAGATGCAATATCTATATTGACATCGGAACACTACCACAAATTGCTCTAAATGCCTTCCTTGACGATAGCAATGATGTCTCAAGTACTGAAAGCAATTTAGATGACGATAAAGCACCATACGAGTATGTCCACATTGATTGAATTTTTGTCGTGTTATAATAATTTTAGCTTGTCAATTCACTGTTGTAAAAATTGTGTACTAAATAAAGTATTCTATTAATTTTATTAATTTAATTTAATTTCACAATGGTTTAAGAGTATGAGTATGATTCTTACAAGTTTTGGGATAATTGATATTATAAAGAAGTCTAAATCTGATAAGGAATGCAGTCTTGAGAGAAGTTCCAATTGGTTTTGAAAAAGAACTTTGTGTTGGAACTTTATGGTTTGTATGTCTTTGAATCCTAGGCCAATTCTGATAGGGAATAGACGGAGGAGCACTATATATTTATGGTTCAAACCACTGCTCTTGCGATATTAGCTTATGTTGTTCTAAGTCCTATTGATTAGAGAAGCTATTGTGATCGTAAAAGAGGAGAAGGTTTCGAACACAGAGGCTGCAATGGCTTCTTCATTGGTATCGAACAATGCAGAACCAGGTTTGAGTTCCTGTCTCCTTAGAAATCAAGGATATAAAGGTACAATCCTATAGAACAGATCCTGTTCAAGTATGTACTGGTGCAATTGTTTCTGTTTTCACATTCACATTGCATACACAATCAAAGGGTTGTGATTTAGTTGATTAGTCCTTATGTTCTTGGCTGATGAGTTAGTCTATGAGTTCATATTTCTTCTTACAAATGGAGCATTTAATTTTCACGCAAAAATAAATAAATTAAAGACTTCCCCTGATGAAATGGGTCAATTTCTTCGGGCAACATAACCTAGTTAGACGAACCTTCCATATTTCGTCAAGCATGGATGAAAAAAAAAATGAAAACTTTAAAACATTACCCGACGAATTAATAAATAGTTCATCGACTAAAGTGAAAGTATTTTTCAACTAAAGTGAAAGTACTCATCAGGCAAAGGTATATTTTATGATTTATGATTTAGGGTTCGTCGGGCAAAATGCAAGATTTCGTTGGGCAAGGGTGAGGGACAATTTTTGCATATTTAATTCATTTGATGGGTAAAAATGTGTCATCACAATTTAACAAATATTTTAGCTCCGATTTTGATAATTTTTTACACATATACTCATCAATTTAAAATATTTATACTAGTAGTTACAAAACCTTACATTCTACTTAACAAAAGTATAAAATAAACTTTAAATGTTTGTTGAATCTATTATTTTGACAAGATACGCAGACTACGAAATTAATTTCCATGATCTAACCGTCCAAATTGTTTAAATATAGTACGAGATCGCATACGCCAAAAATCACCACAAATAAACTTTCAAGGATTAGGTAACGGGACGAAAAGTACGTATGACGGTTACAAACGTAACATCACAATTTAATGATTGTATCACCTTTTGATTTTGATGATTTTTAGCAAGGAAGCTAATTGAGGGTAGAACCACACACTAAATTGACCTAATCATCCAATTCGATGATCTCCTTAACTGTTGAAAATAAATTAAAAAATAGGGAAAATTTGAACTTTTGTGTTTGCCTAACAAAATTCACCAATTTCGTCAAGCAAACTTACCTATTTTGTCGAGAAATAGTATAAAATTCGTTGGCCAAACTTTCAAATTTCTCCAACTTTTTTCCCCGAAAATGAAATTTCCCCTAGATTAAAGGGTTTGGTTAGCTGACGAGTTATTATAAATCTGTCTGGCAAAGGTATTTTCCCACTATTTTTTTCGGTGAAAATTAAATTAGGCAAACATGTCATGCAATCTTTACTCGATGAGTTTGTCATTTTGCCTGACAAAAAAACAAGTTCATAATACACGTGTCACATTTTTTTACATTTGCCTGACAAATATTTAAATTTGCCCGACGAATGAGTTCGTCAAGCAAAGATCCTGAGATTTTATAACAGTCCCAAGAGCCTTCTAGTACTGCATGCATGCCACAATCTATGTGGTTTTGAACCTGGCAGCAGAGACTCAAAACAACACAATCGAAGATCGACGGCTGAAAGTTGTAGGTAGTTTATATCTCATGTCATGTGTCTACATTTTCCAAATATGTTGCCAATAAGTAGAGCAGCATCTTATAGGAAGAGGAAAATGAAAAAGGAAACAGATGGTATGGGGTCCTAACACTTCCAACATGTCAATGACCCACATCAGTAATGAGAGAGGATCCTCAACTGAGGCTTTTTGTGACAAAACCCCACACCTGATAGATTGTGCAGGTGGTAATTAACAAGTTGGAGACAGTATCGGTGTTGTTGGAAGTGGGTCTTCGACCCATCTCTCTGATAATTCAACCACTTTATACTCTAGCCATCTAGAGCAAAAACAAAAGAAAAATGTTCTGCTGTCTGAAAAATGTTCTGCTGTCAACCCCTGCCTCTGGCTTGGTGTTGGCGGTAATCTTCTTGATAATCATTCTTGATCTCTTCTCTCTCTCTCTCTCTCTCTCTCTCTCTCTCTAGTTTGTTCTGGTTTAGAATTGTCGTTGTGAAACTATGTAGTCGCCATGATATTCCTCGTCTATTAGGACACACACACAGAGTAAACACAAGGTTTTGGATCTAGTTATCGCCAAGATGTCAGATTGTATCGGAATCAGGTTTAGCAAGTATGACATTATGAGTTAAGCCGGTGCGAATCTATGGCTCTCAGATGTTCGGAGGATGTTGAGTAGGGACATGATTCTATCCCTTATTTATTTCTGTTTAATAATTTCCAGAAGTTGTCTTGGAATTTAGTTTTGATTTGTCTCTTTAGGAGAGTTTGCTAGTTTGGTTTCTCTCTATAGGAGAGTTGTTTCATTTTATTTTTCATTTTGGTTTCGTTTGGTATGCTACATCTCTTTTGGATATGTGAAGGGTGGAGCTGTTTGATTTGCTGGATCTACTTCACTTGGTGTTCTGCAATCGTGGCCATGATTAGGTGATGCGTTTAGACACATGTACATCGTACCTCATGTCCCAATATGATTTGAGATTTTTGTTATCAGATGGTCCACATGTAATATGATGTTCAACAGTTTTATTCTTATTTGTAATTTTGTGGTTTTCGGTGAGCTCGGCTTTCAACGAGTGCTTGAAATCTACTCATTGCTTTACGATTGGTGATGTTTTCGGTAAAAATTTAAATCTAATTTGTAAGGACCCTTTTGGGCCCAAATTCTTCATGATATATATTAATAATGGCCCCCTTTTTTAATGAATGAAATATTGTACTATTCTTAAAAAAATATTTAGTTAAAAAAGTTAAATATGAAAAGGTATTAGCTGCTTTCTTTTGATAGGATTATGGCATGGGCAGGACACTCGGACCCAATATTTTGTATTTGGTGAAATGAAAAGACACCACCTTGCCATTGATATGAGGATGATTTATCCTTCATGTGAAATTCACATATCTCACACTTTACAATTAACATATCTTCATTGTATAAATTTTATAATAGGAACTTTTTAATTGTTTTTCTTCATTGAATGATCATTCCTAAAAGAAGTTCATTTGAATCAGCAATCGTTTATGCATTTAAATGTATGAAATAAATTGACAATGTGAATACTAAATAACATATTCAAAATGAACTGTCTATTTATTTGATACATTTGGATGATCAAATGATCTGCAATTCAAATGATTTTTCAGTAGGAATGATCATCAAATGAATATTTAAAAAATTGAACGTTCCGATTATAGTACAGTAAAATATGTTTTTTGCAAAGGGTGAAATAAGTGCATTCCCCGAAGAATTCAAGTATTATCCTCAATATAATTATTCATTTGTGGTTTCAAATTTCTGCTACTTGTGCATCATGATTCTTAGTTAAGGTCGACTAGACCAACAAACTTGGTCTTTGTTTCATATTTTTCGAGATCTTTTATTAGTTTTACTATTTTTTTGATCCGTTAGTTTTATTGTTTTGATGACAACAGGTTCAATACCTACTGGCCCGATCTCGTTATCAATGGGATCAAGAATACTTCCAACAAGAAATATATCAAAGAATTATTGGTGTTGGGTTGGCTGAAAATCAAAAGCTTGGTCTAAAATTCCCGAAAAACTAGCTCTTTCGGCAATAATTTGGCAAAGGGGGGGGGGGGGGGGGGTGTGGTTGTTCAGAGCGGGCTCAATGGACAATGGGGATGGAATAGTTGTTGGGTGGTTAGGACATCCTATCTTTAGATATAAAGAGGGGCACGAACTTTTTGTACGTCGTATGCCTGCTTTTTTTGAAACATTTCCGGTTGTTTTGGTAGACGGAGACGGAATTGTTAGAGCCGATGTTCCTTTTAGAAGGGCGGAATCTAAATATAGTGTCGAACAAGTAGGTGTAACTGTCGAGTTCTGTGGCGGCGAACTCAACGGAGTTAGTTATAATATATTCCAAACATATATATATGCCATGGTTCCTTATTTTGAAATGATACAAATATCTAAATTTGATATTTTTAGATACTTTTTTAGACTTATTGCCGATACTAAGTAGCAGCCAAAAATTTGGATCCATTTTTCATGATATTATGCATGGATCAGATATATCATGGAAAACACATACAACACGGCACATCCATACACTTAGGTTGATGACAAGAAGCAAGAAAGGATGACAAAGAAGTGCGAGTATTCGGTTAAACTCGGTGATATTAACAAGGTTTAGAAAATGTGGGCGTTTTACGTTGATAGTATCCCACAACAAATGAAAGCCGTCAATCTATTTATGTTTATAACTATGCTTGGGTTAGAGATTCTCAAATTATTAAGAAATAGATTACCAAATATGAGATGAAAGGGGTTATATATAAAAAAAAATTTCCCTGAGCATTGCAAATGAATGTAAAAGAGATTTGCAAATAATTACTACTTGGACTGAGGCTTTTACAAATCCCTGCTTATATACCTTTAAAATGCTCCAAACATAGCAGAAATGTTATTCGTGACCATTGCAAAGGCATCTCAGAGGGATCTGTAAATGACTGTTCCCAAGTAGGAATTTTCAAATCCCTCACACGTCTTTTGAGCTTTGAAAATTTCTCACCCAACCATAGAAAGATTTTGAGTCAAACTATTCATTTTTCATTGTAGGGGTGGATGTGGGTTGGTTTGGGTCGGTTTTGGTCCAAAATCGAACCAAATCGACCTAGTCAGTTGGGTTAAAATTGCAAACCGAAATCGACCAAGTTGGGTCTAAAATCGATGTTAACCGACATTAACAGGTTGGTTTGGGTCGGTTCTAGGTTTGTGTGAAGATGAAAGTATATAACAAATTTCTCTCCCAAAAACTACAGAACATAGCACCAATATGAGTGATTGCTCAAATGAAAACACAAATGAAGCAGCCCAAGGAGGGCACCAAAGCAGCAGCTGCTGCCTTCTCCAAATGGTCCCCCTGTTCTTCTCCAAAGGGACTCTTAAACTAATCAGGTTTTGCTTTCATGTGGTGGAAATACGGTCACTCGTAAATAACTAACCATTTATATTATTACACGTATTAATTATGATTAAATAAAATAAAATAAAATATATGCAGGCCTGTTTGGTTAATTGAATTTTGAGAACCGATTTTCAAACTGATTAAGGTCGGTGTGTTCAGTTTAACCATCGAAAATTAAAATAAAAAAAATAAAAAAAAAACCAAACCAAACCAAACTAAACCGCCGGTGTGTTCGGGCGGTTCAATTGGTTTTCTTTTTTAAATGCCCAGCCCAAGTTCATTGATTTGAATTGAATAATCACATTCTAATTAAGCTATGGCTTATAGGTATGTCACAATTTTAGCTGGTAAATTTGGTTTATAATGAAGCAAATTGCACATGTATCTTTATATATTCATATTTGTGCGCTATTTATTTTTCTTAATCTTGAATTGCTAATGTGTAATGAAATAGTTAGAATCGAGTTGTAACTTCATGTTTTAAGATCTTGTGGCTTATTTGATGGATAGTGTCGCTTATTTGATACCATTATAATATTGAGCATCTGATCAGAACCAATCGACCAATTTTTTTGGTGTGTAGGCCCAGAAAATCGCTCTCTTAAAAATGTTACGCTTCATTTTTTTTATGAGTGATTTATATTCCATGTTTATTGTTAATGGTTCCAGTTGATAAGAGATCCAACGGCTAAAATGTCATGATAGATCAAATCAGGTTTCAATGGTTAGATAGCTGCCAGCTCAATACAAAGTTAGTTAGATAGTTAGTTAACGAGATAGCTTGCTAGCTAAGATCCCGTGTATAAAGTTTGATATACTACATAGATTGTAATGATCCATTCTCTCTCTAAGAATCAATACACAAAATACTTTCACTCTCTCTGTCTCTGTCTCTCTCTATTTCGCATTCATTCTTTTGTTTGTTGTTCTTCGCAGAATGATTTCTTAGTTCTGTTATGATGGTATCAATCGCTCAGGACGATCTGTTGGGCGTTTTCCGCTGAAGCTGCATACTTTGAGGGCGTTGTTACAATGAAGATTTATGGGTTCTTGCTGGTGTGTTCATTCTGTTTCTGGGTTGCTGGTATTTTCAATCTTTGATTCATTTTGGTGCTTGAAATTTGTTGCATATGATGTGTTTGATGTATTGCCTCAGTGAAATGTATAAGTGTTGTGAAGGCTGATGCCAATTGTTTGAATATGATAGTTGTTTGATTAAGAAAGATTGATGTTTGAAGTTTGATTATTTGATCAAGATTGGAAGGTTGAAAAATTGAAAAGTTGAAAGATTGTGATTGTGTTACTTCATTGAAAGGCCGAAGCCAGAAGTACACTATTTTGTTCTTTCATGATCAAGATTTAGAAGTCAAATTGGTGGTTTTCCTTAATCTGTGAGTTACAATGGCTGCAAATTCTGTCAAGATTGAAGGCTTACTTGGAATGATTACTGTAAAGTTGCAAGAAGATAATTTTGTCAAATGGAGCTTTCAATTCTCATATGTTTTAAGGGGTTATGATTTGTATGATTTCTTTAATGAAGAGTCACAGTGTTCGCCAAAATATTGCCTCACATCTGAGGGTGGTGTTACAAGTGAAATATCACTGGCCTACAAGCAATGGGTTCAAAAAGATTTGGCTTTACTCAGTTTACTCATTGCAACATTGAGTGATGAGGTCATGGATCATGTAATTGGATGCAAGACTGCTCAAGAAGCATGGGAAAGCTTACAAGAAAGATTTGCTTCAGTTTCTGTTATGCGAGTAAATAAGTTAAAAACTGAATTCCATACTGCACAGAAAGGGAATGATTCTGTTGACAAGTTTCTGTTAAGGTTGAAGGTGATTAAAGATCAGCTAATTTCTGCAGGGGAGAAAATCACTGAGAATGATTTGATGATTGTTGTATTTTCAGGTCTACCACCAGAGTTTGAAGTTATCAAGACTATGATTCTTGTAAGGGATTCTTTCATTTCTCTTAAAGATTTTCGAGCTCAGTTGATTGGTGTTGAAGCATCACTTGAAACCAAGATGAATACGCTAGAACAATGTCAGCAATGTATGTGAATGGTGAATCATCAAATGCACGGGGATCTCAAGGTGGTTTTCAAAATTATGAGCAAGGAGAAAGCTCTGATTCACAAAGATATCAAGGAGATTTTAATGGTGGCTCTAGTTTTGCTAGGAATGGAGGTAGACCATTTCAACAGAGATCCAATTTCAATAATAAAAAAAGGTTTAATGGTAATAACAACAACAGCAATTCAAGACCTTATTCCAACTTTGGTAACAGATCTTATGGCCCTAATGATCAGTATGGTTCTAATAGTTCCAATGGTTTCACTGATACCAACAAGGGATCTCAGAATCACTATAGTGGTTCAAACAACTTTGCTGGCGGAAATGGTTTCAAGCAAGGAAGTAATTGGACTGGTAACATAAACTACAAGTCTACTGTGTCTCCAGAGTGTCAAATATGTTCTAGAAAATGACATACTGCACCAAATTGTTACTACATAACTTATAATGGTCAAGCTAATCCTAGGGGGCCAATCTTCTGTCAAATCTGTGGCAAGAAAGGTCACACTACACTCCAATGCTATCACAAGAACAATTATTCGTATCAAGGACCTCCTCCACCTCAAACCCTGACTCAATCACCTATGGGAATGGCTGCTCAGACTTCAACTACAACTCAAGAGGCCCAAAGTGTCCATGGTTTTTCAAAGGCAGATACAAGGATGGTTGACACGGGAGTCACACATCACATGACAGCCAATCTTAACCACATCAATCATGTCACTCCTTATAATGGTGAAGCAAAAATCACCATAGGCAATGGAGCAGGTTTGAGTGTTAAGAATATTGGTGCATCTAAACTCATTACAGATACACATACATTTTTGTTGAATAATGTGTTGCATGTCCCACTAATTACAATGAATTTGTTATCAGTGAAGAAGCTATGTAGAGATAATGGATACTGGTTTATTTATGATGATTTGGTGTTTTTTATACAAGACAAGGCAACTCGGGTGATTTTGTACCAAGGAAAGAGTGATGATGGAGAATTATTCAAGATACCAGTCTCAATTTTCAAAAGTTCATTTGTTGCAAAATTGGAGAATTGTGCTGCATTTATTGGGAAGAAAGTAAGGATTTCAGTATGGCATAGAAGCTTGGGACATCCATCTGAGGAAGTGTTGTCTACAATGTTGAAGCATGCAGGAATATCAGTGAATAATGATTCTTCTTAATCTCTGTGTTCAGCTTGTATTTCTAGAAAAATGTGTTAATTACCATTTTCTGTGAAACAAGTTAGAACTATGTCTATGTTTGAAAAGATACACTCTGATGTTTGGGGTTCATCTCCTCATAAGTCCATAGAAGGGTATAGATATTATTAGGGGTGGAATTTTATCGCGAAAATCCCGAACCGTCCCGATCCTGTCCCGAAATTAGACCGAAAAATTCCCGAACCGAATTTCCCGAAACATTCGGTATTCGAAACCGATCCCGACTCGAAAGTTTCGGTTTGGGATTCAGCCACAGCTTTGAAAGCTTTCGAGAATCCCGAACTGAACCGGATATTATATATATATATATATATATATATATCTATATATATATATTTATTTTTAATTTTTAATTAGAAATTACTTGAACCATTGGATTTGTTAAAATCTAATCCAACCGTCCATAGTTAGGTCATTTGTTTGTTAGGTTATCAGACTCTCTCAATCGCTCTCGCTCTCTCACCTTACTCACACACACTCTCACTCTCACAGTCACTCTCACAGTCCCGCCGCTCCACTCCTCCGTCGAATCCACGCCGCTCCTCATCGTCCATCACTTCATTGACTTACGCCGCTCCACTCCTCTGTCGAATCCACACCGCTCCTCATCGTCCATTGACTCACGCCGCTTCTCCATCGACTCACACTCACACACTCGAATCCGACACCAATCGAGTCCCAAAATCCAGGTTAAGGTTTCTAATTTTTGATTAACTTGATTTATGAGTGAGTATTTTGTCGAATGTGTGAGGGTTTCGAATTAGGGAACTTTTCATGTGCGTTTAATCCTTCTTCCTTCAACAGAAGACCCTAAATCAATAGGAAAACCCATTTTATGCGTTTATGTAAGAGATGATTCAGGTAGCAAGCTAACTAAGATTAGTAGTTAGTAGGCCCATAAGCTTTCCCAGTTGCATGCAACGCTTCATCTCTATGCCTCGAGAGATTTCTTCACTGATTAGCACAACAAATCTCATAGAAAGAGAGTGGGAGTGTGTAAGAGAGAGAGAGAATGAGAGAAAATCAATTTCGAACAGTCCTAATCATCTTCTTGTTTTTCTTTGTCTTCAGTATCTGTGGTGCACTATACGGACCATCATCGCCAGTTCTTCAACTAACTCATTCCAACTTCAAGTCCAAGGTAAATATTGAAACTTTACCAGTAATTGGGCGTACCCTTTTCAAATTCTTTAGTTTTTTGCATTAAATTTATTGGAATTTGTCACTGTTTGGATTGAAAAGCACTTGGGCTTCAATTTCAAACACGTTTTACTCATTCATGTGGATGTTAAGTTTTAATTTGTTTTTGCGTTCTCCGTTCCATTTTTCATTTGGCATGCCCTGCTATTTGGATGCCCTGCCATTTTTCATTTTTCATTCCAGCAAATATTTTCATTTTTGCATGCCCTGCTATTTGGTAGACAATTTGGAAGTTTGGTTTGTAAAACTTAACTTATTTCATTTTGGTTGCATGCACTTTTAATTAACTAGTTTGGTAGACAATTGTGAAGCTTAACTTGTTAGTTGTTGCTTCCTTGGTATGAAAATTGAAACATGTGGTATTGTGATATTGTGGTGAAATTGAAACAGGTGGCTGTGCTTGTGCGGGCAGTGGCTAGCTGCAATTGTAAACCTTTTTTCTTTTTCTTTTTTTCTGATGAAAAATGGGTGGGCTTACTTGTTAAAATTGTAAAAGGTTTTAAAAGCCCAACATTTTGGGCTTCAAGGCCCAATCCTTAAGTGACCCGAAAATCCCGAAACACTTTCGGAAATCCCGAATTTCGGGAAATGAAGAATTTTGGTTCGGTTTCGGGATATAAAATCCTATCCCGAAATATTTTGGTTTGGGATTCGGGTTTGAGGTTTCGGTTCGGGATCCCGACCCAAACTAGCCCTAGATATTATGTGAGTTTTGTAGATGATTACTCACGGTTTGTATAGATTTTTCCAATGGTAAATAAATCAGATGTGTTCCAAATTTTTGTCAAATTTCATGCCTTTGTTCATACTCAGTTTAATAGTTCAATCAAATGTTTGAAAACAGATGGTGGTGGAGAATATGTGAATAGAATGATGAAGAGTTTCTTAGATCACAAAGGTGTTATACATCAAGTATCATGTCCTTATACACATCAACAGAATGGCATTGCTGAGAGAAAACATAGGCACTTGGTTGAAACAGCCTTAAGCTTAATGATAGATGCTTTAATTCCAGCTACTTTCTGGTATCATGCTTCTTCATATGCTGCTTTCTTAATCAACAAAATGCCATGTAAAGGACTTGACAATAAGTCACTTTATCAACTGGTTTTTGGTGAAAATCCTGCAATTCACAGTCTTAAAGTATTTGGAACTGCAGTATACCCATATCTAAGACCTTACAATGCAAATAAGTTGCAAATTAGATCAAGTCAGTTTGTTTTTCTTGGATTTGCAGTAGGTTATAAAGGAGTTCTTTGCTATGATATACATACTGGGAAATTTATAATCTCAAGGCATGTTATACATGATGAAGATACATATCCTTTCAAAAAGCAGTCTGTCAACAAGGATATTGATCATGGTCGATCTCAAAAGTCCACTCAAAGTTATGTAGTTATTCAGGTACCTATTCCCAGTTCTAGACATCTTGATGTACATGATGGTGAATATAGCATACAAGAAGAGAACATAGTGTCATCAAATGCTCAAAGTACTGAAGATCAGTCTACAACTCCAAGTCTGTCACACATATATAGTAATAGTGCAGAACAGTCAAGGGAATCACATGGTAGTTCACAACAATACACAGTACCAAGTTCAATAGTTCCAAATTCTCCTCATCATCACTCTGGTACATCACCAATGTTGCCTGTCCACTTAGCTTCTCAACTTCAGGTAATTTTACCAATATCATCACAAACTGAATAAAATGTTCATACTAACAATTCTACTGGTATGAATAATTATGGTTCTATGCATCAAATGGTTACAAGATTGAAGAATGACACCATTCAAGGACAAGATTATAATGCTTTTATAGCATCATTTCCTGAGTTACAAACTCTGCAAATAACTGAAGAAGATCAATTTGTTGGAGGCTATAGTTTTTTGTCTGCAATAGCTGATGTATTAGAACCAACTACATTCAGGAAAGTTGCTTCAATGCCTTAATGGAAACGAGCAATGCAAGATGAGTATAACTCTCTCAGGAGTCAAGACACATGGACTTTGGTACTTTCTCCAAATGACAGATCTATTGTTGGTAGCAAATGGGTGTATAAAGTGAAGAAAAATTCAGATGGAAGTATTTCAAGATACAAGGCAAGACTGGTGGCTCAAGGATATTCTCAAGAACAAGGTGTTGATTACTTAGATACATTCAGTCCAGTAGTGAGACACACTACCGTGAGGATAATATTAGCCTTAGCTGCAACCAATCATTGGAAGCTTAGGCAACTTGATATCAAAAACGCTTTTCTGCATGGTGACTTACAAGAAGACATTTATATGAAGCAACCACAGGGTTTTGTTGATGCATCTCATCCTACATATGTGTGTAAACTAATCAAGTCCCTGTACGGATTAAAGCAGGCGCCAAGAGCATGGAATTCGAAGTTCACTTCGTATTTGGCAGCAATGAATTTTCAGTCTTCTGCTTCTGATACAAGCCTTTTCACTAAGAAAGATGGCAATGATATTGTCATTCTTCTCCTATATGTGGATGACATAATCCTTACAGGCTCAAATTCTCTTAAAGTACAGAAAGTGATTGATGAATTGTCTGAAGTATTTGAACTCAAGGACATGGGACAATTGACATATTTTCTGGGTTTGCAGATTGCTTACAAGTCAAATGGGGACATTTTTGTGAATCAAGGCAAGTATATAAAGGATTTGATACATAAGGCAGGTATGGACTCATGTAAGCCTGCTAATACTCCTTGTAAACCACATGATCAAATGCTTATTTCAGATGGTTCTCTCATGACAGATCCCTCTCTTTATAGAAGTATTGTAAGTTCATTACAATACCTGACCTTCACTAGTCCAGATATTGCATATGCTGTTAACACAGTATGTCAATTTATGAACTCCCCTATAGAGATGCACTATGGAGCAGTGAAAAGAATACTAAGATACTTACAAGGGACTTTGACTCATGGAATACTATATTCTGCTGACATAGTGACAACATTAACTGCATTTTCAAATGTAGATTGGGCTGCCGATCTTAACACTCACCGTTCAATCACAAGTTATGTTGTATATTTGGGTAATAATCATGTGTCTTGGCAATCAAATAAGCAAAGTTCAGAATCAAGAAGCTCAACAGAAGCAGAATATAAGGCCCTTGCTCACACTGCAGCTGATATTGCTTGGGTAAGGGGAATATTGAAGGATTTGGAAGTATTTTTGCCATTGCCACCTACGATTCATTGTGATAACTTGTCCACAATTGCACTCAGTGCAATCCAGTGTTTCATTCTCAAATTAAACATCTTGACACAGATTTTCACTTTGTAAGGGAGAGAGTTCAACAAGGAGATTTGGAGGTTGTTTACATCCCAACAGAAGATCAAATAGCTGATGTACTTACAAAAGGTCTGCATAGTCCATCATTTCTCAGGCATTGTTACAATCTTAGGCTTGGTGGCCAAGCCACGATTAAGGGGGAATGCTAAGAGATCCAACGGCTAAAATGTCATGATAGATCAAATCAGGTTTCAATGGTTAGATAGCTGCCAGCTCAATACAAAGTTAGTTAGTTAGTTAGCGAGATAGCTTGCTAGCTAAGATCCCGTGTATAAAGTCTAATATACTACACAGATTGTAATGATCCATTCTCTCTCTCTCTCTCTCTCTCTCTCTCTCTCTCTCTCTATTTCGCATTCATTCTTTTGTTTGTTGTTCTTCATAGAACGATTTCTGAGTTCTGTTATCACCAGTATCGGCACCTGTCATTCAGCTTCCTAACTACAAGTTGAAAATGTCGAACTTCTGATGATTTTGAAATGAATTTTAGTCGACAATTATTGCTTACAAATCATATTTGACACACAAATTGGACACAATGAGAATTAATATAAGAACTTTCTCAGACTGCTAAACCTTGATTTGAATTCAAAATTCCATCAAAAGTGATATTAACATTTGATTCTCGAAATCCTTATTTGAATTCGAAGACATGTACGTATTTGTCATCAACGTATTCGAAAATACATATGGCAGTTGCCAGGTAAAGGGAAAATAACTGCCACCTGTCCCAAACCATATCTTGAAACTTTCGGTTAGGTTATGGGCCCTACGCGTAAACTCTTCGTCTTTGTTATATATGCCTAGTTGATGAAAAATGGCTGGATGAGATAACACGTCTATGTGCCACAGATCCCTTTCCCGCTGAGGACCAAAATTTTTAAAGCATAAACCCAAACGAATATTGCATGAATTTTGCATGCACTTAACTTCTACGTCTGCAATTCTCATGTCGGCTCTAAGCTGGCTGCTGTTGAATGTCACACCGTAACAGCCGAGGATGAATACACACACACACACATATATATATATATATATATATATATATATATATATATATTTGAAGTCGTTCATGCCTTAATTTGGTTGATGCACCTAATATTAGTAAAACGTTAAGCACTGTTTAAAGAATACATGTATTTTGCTTCTACCCCCCTTCATTAATTTGTATTACAAATTATAGTCTTCAATCTTTTGTATATATTCCTTTCAGTGAAGAACTATTCATGCAAATTGCACGTGTAATTATTATATAATTTTATCATGTCATATATATTACTCGACCACTTTCAATCCTCAAACTGTAATTGTATGAAAAGATATAAAATAATGTTTTCCTCTCCAACAATAAAATAAGATCAGAATATTCATGGATACCCAAATAATGAAAAAAGAAGAATAAAGAATTTGTTTTGCCTCCAGATTTGGGGTCGGTTCATGGGCCCTAGCGAAAAAAATAAAAATGTCCCCGTTGTACATCCTGTTAAAAAAAGAGATGTGCTATCCACACATCACTTTTTACTTCTCACACATATCTTTTTAATTTCTATACATTGATCTTCTTCACTTTATTTGATCCAACGGTCGAAAATTAAAAGGGTGTGTGAGAAATAAAAAGGGATGTGTAGATATCACACCCCTAAAAAACATAGGGCAAAGAACAAAAGAAGAGTAACAAACTCACTACAATTTAAAAAACAAATCGACATTGAAGAATAAACTGACCAAACAAAACGAATACAATTTAATTGTAAAAAAATAGTCACGATAACTGCATACTAGACGACTACACTGACTTAATTATAAAACTGAGTTACAAGCAAGATAAATAATAGCCAAACCCACAAAAACCCTAATATACAAAATACCAAAAATACTCAAACAAATAGAATAAACCTAAACACTAGCTCAATTGGTTAAGATCGAGCATTCACTCGTACAATCGGGTACCGTGTTCGAATATCTCTTCTTGTAGTTTAGATGATCATATCATTTGTAAACAAACCAAATTTTTTCAGCACATCCAACTTAGAGATATTTTGGCTCAATTTATGCTCTTCATCAAGTAGAATTATTTAATTAAGAGCGTACATGGTTTATCATATAATCTTATTAAAAAAAAAGTATTAATTTGCATGGATGCATCACTTTTGTAATTTGAATAATCTCATTTTCAGCCACCATTCATATATTATCACATTCAAGTGATTTTGCTTTTCCAACTAGATAAAGCGAATCAGAATGATAGAAGGGCTCCATTCAAATCATACTTCTATTCATAAGCAAAATGATAGGAATTAATGCTTCAATACTATAATATGAATATCAAAAGTTACATATATGAGTGGAGACTGTTAATAAGAATATAAAAAACCCACGTTATATTCTATTGCGTCTCTATGTATTAACATGAGCCTCCCCGCCAATTATAGCTAAGTTTTGAACCTAATACCTAAGCACAAACGATGAATAAAGCGAAGAATCTTTTGAGGAAATTTTGAGATGTGTACTTTTTAAATATGTATTATTTAGTTTTAGAGAAGCTCAGCAAACGAAACACTAAAACTTTGATACCGTTGAAAGGATCATGGCAGGCATCATGCACCGGCGCCATGATATGATTTGTTTGTTTGTTTGCTTTTTTCACTTTTTACTTCTCATATATCCTTCAAATTTTCAGCCGTCGAATTCGATAAATTGAAAAAAATCAAATAAAATAAATTAATAAGGGGTGTGTGAGAAGTAAAAAAAGGCACACCCCTTTCCCTAATTCCTATTTCGATTATACTTTTTATCTTTCCCACCTTTTCTAATGCTTTAATGATTGGGAAAATCGTCGAAGCAAACCAAAATGTAAAGAAATGACTTTGAATATGATCAGCATCACACCAACTTGAAGTTCTATATAGATTATCGTACTTTTTGCTCGCAATTTGCTCTATTCAGGCTCGAAGGTGGTTGGATTTAGTACGTATATGTTTGAACAGAATCCTTAAAGAAAGTATTAATTGTTTATAGTAAGGACCAGGCAAAACTGTTTGTTTATAGATATCACTAATCAGC
The DNA here is from genome assembly GCA_024362995.1 of Heteromeles arbutifolia. NCBI lineage: Eukaryota > Viridiplantae > Streptophyta > Magnoliopsida > Rosales > Rosaceae > Heteromeles > Heteromeles arbutifolia. The sequence goes on from JANCRC010000015.1 coordinate 7,971,535, forward strand.
AAGTACTAGACATGCATTCAAATGTTTTAATAAAAAACTTGTATTGCCATTTATACTCCAAACCGGTATTAGTAGACCACATATAAAAACTTAAAAGCATGATGATATACTTCTTTTGTTTTGTTTTTTTGTTTTTTTTGTTTTTTGAGAAGAAACGATAGTATTTCATTAACATAACCAAACACTTACAAGGATGCCAGATGGGTACATATACTTCAGTGATCAATTTCTTGGTCTAAAGGTAATAAGCACAAATACAAATGATTTGAAAGACCCCTATACGGCCATCACACAAAACACACCACTAGAGCAAGGAGTTCCGAGATTGATATGTCACATAGACACGTGACATACCAAGCACTGAAACCAACACAAAACCTACGCGAGACAGCGAGGCTACAAACAAATTCGCATAAGCGACACAAAGGCCGAAACAATAGAACAATAATAGATAACTAAACTTAAAAAACAAAAGAAACAAGTGGTGCAGCTGCAAGTTAGCAAAAGGCGTGGGGAGCAAAGCCCGAGGCACGTGCAGAAATGTCGAGAGGAGAGTGACGCCAGCTGTAGCTGGGACGACTTGAGAGAGGTGCGGAGGAAAGGGTTTCAGCCAGAGCCACCGCAAAAGTCGTAACACCACCACAAACCAAACCAACATAAAGTACCAAGGGCCACCAGAGAATCCCTGACCGGAGTTGGTCGTAGTAATGGTAAGAAAAAATGGCAACGACATGGGTTGTAAAGGGTTTGCCAAGCCAACACCCCCCATGCCACTGAACCGCCATCCCCACCACCACCATGAACCCAAAAAGGGCATAGCGATAAATCTAAGGGCAGAGCCCTCGGATGTCCAAACAATCGAGAGAAAGACGCTGGCAAATATGCACACCCACCCAACGGGAGACCAAAAGCCATCGCCGGGCAACTCCTTGAACAAACCCCACCTAGGAGTTACACGAAGCCAAAAAACAACAACCCCCGGAGGTGAGACCGCCACCAACCATGAAAGAAGCCACTGCACAAATTTAGAGTCATATCAGCAAGTCAAAACAAGGCAGCGGAGCTGCACGGCAAGACCCTGGTGACAAGTCCCATATCTGGAACAGTAGTAGACAGGCGCAGGAAGGTGGAAGGTCCGGGGGGTGACACGGGGAAGGGGAGGGAGTGAAAACCCGGGGGGAAGGGGACGGTGAGAAATGGTGGGAAGAGTCGAGTGTGGTGAAGGGTGGAGGATGGCTGAGATGGGGAAGAGGGAAAAGAGGAAGGGATGAGGAGCTAGGGAAAGAAAGGGAGAGGCTGCCATCGGCCCCCAGCCATAGCCAGAGGCCGGCGGCGATCGGGAAAAACTAGGGTTTGGTTGGGTTTTTGCTGGAACGGCTTAACCATTGAATATCATACAATAGTTTATTAATAGGATTTTTAGTACTTGCACAAAAAGTGTTAAAATCACACAAAATATTTGCAACAGTACAAGATAGTTGTAGTAAGGATGCTCATGCAACTAAAAGAAAATCGTTTTGAAAATCATTTTAAAAGGCACTAGGGTTTTGCTGACACCTTAACAATCTTATGTAGTTTTACTAATTATATGAATTACACATGCAACTTTGAAGGTTAGGTTTTCCTAATGCATATTCTACTTGTGGATTCAAGGTAGAATGTATATCAAACATGTAATCCGTTTGTGATATTCAAATCAAATGTAAACATGCATGAGTCATTACACTTTCCGGGTGGCATTCCAAGATATTGCGTCCAATTACTTATATAAACATTTTAATGTCATCAAGCATCAAGGCATAAAGACAATTTAAACACAATGATTAATAATTCAAAGTACCCATGCATAATGTCATAAACAATTAAATAATGACTACATATTCATGCTAAGGCTTTATTTATGTAGTATTTATTTAATTTTATTAGGCTTATTCAACTACTAATATTTCATTTTATATTAATTATGATTATGGCAATTTAAACACAATGATTAATAATTCAAAGTACCCATGTCACCCTAATAAAAGAAAGTTAATTACACATAATCATAATTAATATCAAATGAAATATTATTAAGAAAAATGATAGAAAACACCTTGAAAGAAGAATACAAATTGCCAAAGCCTAGCCAAGTTCTCCAAATTGATGTGTAGAGAACACTATAGTAGCTGAATAAGCCTTATTTATACTACTACAAACCTTTCCGCAGAAAGAGCCTTCTTAAAACTAGAAAACAAAATAAATTAAAGTAAACTAGGAAACATTCTTCTATATTAATTAATGTGGAGAACCTGCTCAGCCACAAATCGGCCACGTTCAGAGTCCAAAACACCTTCAAATTGAGCCCAAAAGAGCTTGCTTTAAAGCTTGACATGTTCTAAACATCTTTGTTGAAAGCTCCAAACCCAAAAACCATCATCTTGGCTTCCAAATAAGACCAAAATGCAGTTAACATCTTCTTGCGTTGGTCCTTTATTATTTAATCGTCATAAATTAACCGCTTGGTAGAAAATTCTGAAACGTTGACACAAACAACTTGAAAGACTCAGGAACAACCTCCAATTGAAATTACTTCACAATTCATCCATTTGATCACTTTTTACTCAAAAGTAAAACACAAGTCCTACATTAGAAATATAGTAAGTATCAGAATCTCACCAAAATAAACCAAAACATACTAAGGACAGGGTAAAATATATAATATAAAATCGACTCTTCACTTAGCAAATAATTAGTTTCCAATTGAATTACTTGACGTTGAGTACTACAACATTCTCTACATAAAAATATGTGTAGTATTAATCTAAAATTATCTTGAAAGCTCTAGAGAGGACACAAGTGTTAAACCCTCACTACCAAAAATTACTATTTACCAGACTAAGGTTTGCTCGACGGAAGAGATTTCGCCGGGTAAAGCCACTTTGCTCGACGAAAATTAACTCTTGGTCGGCTATCGTGGTCAACGTTTTGGTCCTTTCATAGGTTGTGTGCGACAAGAATTTTGGTTGGGCCAACGTAAAATCAAATTTATCTTGTATAACAGTATTGGCTAATAACATTCAATGAATGAGCCATGATGAGTATAAGCGAAATCCAATTTTCATCATTTCAGGGATCCCATATCCAGATATTTGAAAACAAAACCCTAATCTCTATTTCAATCTCTACCGTTGGATTCATCTCCACATCTACTTTATAAACACCCTTTCTTCCTCCATTTTTTTAGCTCACTCACATCCACTGTTCTAGTTTAAAATTTCTCTTCTTTTCTCAGTTCTTTTTGTAATAGATTCCAAAGCTCTAAACCCTATGGCTGAGCCTTTTTTCTTAAACTGCTTTCAGACATCATGGAAGGTGGGGAAGGCTGGGCTTTAGAAACTTTTGAGAGAGAGAGAGAGAGGGGGAGATTTTGGCAAAAGGTTGAGAGATTTAGAAGTACACTTGCCTTTTTGCTAATGTGAGGGTTTGCCCCTTTAATTTACCAACATACTACTCTCACGCTCTGTAAGACATAGCGTTTCTTTTTTTCTTTTATTTCCAAAGGAGCATGACAGAGGTGGATGATCTTCGCATTTTTTTACATTTTCAATCCAACTGTTTTTATATACTTCGAGATCCAACTATCAAAATGTTTGTATATACTTCGAGATCTCATATGTCAAAAATTACCAAAAACAAACGTTCATAGATTAGATAATGGGACGAAAACATTCGACGGTTAGAAATGAAAAATCACGATTTAACGGTTGGATTTTGATGCATTTTTACAAGTACCATCCTTGACCCTAGAAAAATATAATGAACTAACTCGATCATCAATTTAAAATATTTACACTAGTGGATACAACAAAATCTTACGTTCTACTTAATGGAAGTATAGAATAAATTCTAAATGTTTTGGAATCTATTGTTTTTGGCGGGACATGCATTCTACAAAGCTGGTTTTCACAATCCAACCGTCAAATATTTTTGTATATACTTCAATATCTCTTACGCAAAATCCACCAAAAACAAAAGTTCAGAGATTAGGTAATGGGGCGAAATCATTTGACAATTAGGAATGAAAAATAATGATCTAACAGTCATTTTAGCTTCGCTTTTGATGATTTTTTTTTACAAGGTCCCAAATTAAGAGTAAAATCATACACTAAATTGACATGATCATCAAATTCAATCATTTTTTGAACCGTTTGAATTTAATGTTAAAATTTTGGTAAATTTGAATTTTTTTTTTTTTCCATTTGCCTAAAAATTTTCGCCAAATTTTTCTCACAAATTCACATTCGCCCCCCCCCCCTCCCCCCCCCCTAAAAATAGGTTACTCGATGAAATATTTCAAGGTTTCGTCGGGGAATAAGGTTTCGTCGGGCAAGCTTTTATTCCCACCGATTAGTTCACCAAATTAAATATTTTAGATGACCTTGCCCTACGAAATTTTAGGTTTTTTTAACACGTGTCATAATTTTAAACAACTTTGCCTGAAGAACCTTCTGTCGAGCGAAGGTCTAACATGTTATAACCCCCCAACCCTTCTTCTTTCCTTCTCCTTGCGCCGATTTGTGCAATCTTTCTCCCTCAAACCTCTCTCTCTCTCTCTCAAACCTCTCTCTATCTCTCAAACTTGTCTCTCTCTCAAACCTCACTCCATGAACCACCACCACCCATAAGCCACCACCAACACTTCGTGCACTCTCTCTCAAATCTCTCATTGTAAGTTATTTCCTCTCTTTGTATTATAATTTTTTTTTTAAATTTAATTTTAGGATTTGTTTGTATTATTTTTTTAGGATTTGTGCGTGTGATTTTTTGAGTATTTTGGTGGTGATTTAGGGGTGGATACGGAGGTGGGTGGTGGTTTTAGGTGGGGGGGGGCACGGTGTAGGGTGGGTGGTGCGGTGATCTGGGGTGGGTTTATGTGAAATTTGAATATTATGAAGGGATTTTGCACAAAATCAATAAAAAGTTACAATATTAACAATATATCAACAATATTTTTGTTAACTACAAATAGACCAATAGTTATGTTAATTATAAACAGACATTGCATTGCAGTGTCTGTTTCCTGATTTTGTTTTTTACATTTGGATTTAGAGGCTGCATTGCAGTGTCCATTTGCCGGTTTCATTTTTTTCATCAGTCGCACACCTCTTATGTGTCTATGTTACATTTGGATTCAAACACTGAATGCAGTGTCTATTTTCTAGTTTTGTTTTTTACTTTTGGATTCAGATGTTGCGTTGCAGTGTTCATTTCTTAGTACCCTTTTTTATTTCATTACCTCCTACGCTTCACATATCCCGCATCTCCTAATTTTTACATTTGAATTCAGACACTGCAATACATTGTATGTTTCCTGTTTCTCTATTTCACATTACTTTTACATTTTAAATTCAGACACTGCAATGCAGTGTCCATTTTCTAGTTCTATTTTTTCATTTGGATTCAAAAACTACATTGCAGTGTCCCTTTCCTGAATGGCAAGCTGGAGCACCCCCACTTCATGGAAGTCCCTCTCTTCTTTCTTGATGGAAGCTTTCTCAGAGGTAAGATTTTATTTTCTGTTCACTTCTTCATTAACCGTGACCTATATTTGAAATCCAGGTGGGAATCGATGGTCTGTTTACAGATCGATGACGATGGGGTTTCTATGCCCGCAATGCTACTAAAGCATCGAATCGGGTTAAGTTTTTTGGCCAGGCCAGACCAGATGCCTGGGACCGATTTTGTGGGACAGTAAGGGCCCACCACGTTCGAGGTCGTGCTTGAGTAGAATGGCGACATTGTGAATTTTGGCAATCCAGAAACCCTAATTGCAATGGGCTGGGATCAAATTGATAAGAGGTGGAAACCCCCAAACGCCTAGAAAGTTTGAGATGGAAAAGCCTTGAGATTCGAAATCAGATTGGGGGCTAGGGATTTACGTGAGATAATGAAGGAATAAAGTCAAGAGAGAAAGGTATACTAGTTATTTCTCACTGGCCTAAACTCATATAGCATGGTTCATTGACCTAAACATAATTATTATAAATATTTCATTAATTATTCCCAAAAATAAAAATTACCATTGACATGAGATTAATTAGTAAAGATTTTATTTGGCTTTTGGCCAAATAACCTTATTGTGAATTTGTGAAATTGTTGGAAAAATGTAAAATTATAGGAAGTACGTTTAAATTTGATAAAATTGTAGAAATATGTGAAATTGTAGGAAATATGTGAAATTGTAGGAAATGTGTGAACATTTGTAAAATTTGAAGGAAATTATGAAAATTTGGTAAAATTGTGGAAATATGTGAAATTGTAGGTCTTAAGAAACTAGGTATATTGTAATTGCTTTCTTCATATTCACAGAAACAAGATTACATTCTTATACACAGTGTATATCACGATCCTAGTCCATTGCCTATAATCAAGGCTAACTAGAGCTAAATAAGGAAGTAAATCACTAATGAATAATTTACAATGGTTGACAATCCGGGATATCCTCTTTAACACTCCCCCTCAAGTTGGAGTGTATATTGATAACACCCAACTTGGTGAGTAAGACTTCAAACTGGACTGAACCCAGTGCCTTGGTAAACATGTCAGTTGGCTGCTTTGTTGTCCGTACATAGGCTGTTCGTATCATCCCTCCTTGAATCTTTTCACGCACTACATGGCAGTCTATCTCTATGTGCTTCGTTCGTTCATGAAATACCGGGTTTGAGGAGATGTGCAAAGCCGCTTGGTTGTCACATAATAGCGTAACAGGTTGTGCATGTTTTACTCGTAAATCTGTCAAGATGTTCTTCAACCATGTGACTTCACAACACGTAGTCGTCATAGAACGATATTCTGCCTCTGCACTGGAATGAGACACAGTGCTTTGTTTCTTTGTCTTCCAAGAAATTGGCGCTTGACCGAGTAAAATGCAATAACCAGTTATCGATCTTCTGGTGTCCTCACATCGAGCCCAATCAGCGTCACAAAATGCTTGTAGTTGTAATCACCCTGTGGAAGGAAGAAATATTCCTTGTCCAGGAGCTTGCTTGATGTACCTTAGAACTTTGTGTGCTGCATCAAGATGTGGCTGTCGTGGCTTATCCATGAACTGACTTAATACATGAACTGCATAACTTAGATCAGGTCTTGTGATGGTCAAGTAAATTAATCTGCCCACAAGCCTCCTATGTGAAGACGGGTCACTTAGTAATTCCCCATCTGCTTGTGTGAGAGATAAATTTTGTTCCAAAGGAACCCGTGGGGGTTTTGCACCAAGGAACCCCGTGTCTTCTAATATTTCCAACGCATATTTGCGTTGACATAAAGTGATTCCCTTCTTTGATCTTGCAACTTCTATCCTTAAGAAGTATTTAAGCTGCCCCAAGTCCTTTAGTTTGAATCGTGAGGAAAGGAATTGCTTGGTGTCTTCTATCTCTTGCAAATTATTCCCTGCAAGTATCACGTCATCAACATAAACCAATAAGGCTATGAAACTACCTTGACGGCTTCGGACGAATAACGAGTAGTCAGACCATGATTGATGGAATCCAGCAGCCTTGAGAGCAGTGGAGAGTTTGATGAACCATTGCCTCGAGGCTTGCTTTAAGCCATAAATGGATTTATTTAATTTGCATACACGAGTCTCCCCTTTTCGTCCAAATCCAGAGGGCAAGGACATATAGACATCTTCATATAAATCACCATGCAAGAGCACATTATTCACGTCAAGTTGGTGCAAGTGCCACCCTTGTATCGAAGCAATATTGAGAAGAACACAAACCGTGGTCAGTTTGGCAACCGGGGCAAAAGTTTCCCGATAATCAACACCCTCGATTTGACTGTAGCCTTTCGCAACGAGACGTGCCTTGTACCGTTCGAGGCTGCCATCAGGTTTAAGCTTTACTTTATAAACCCATTTACAGCCAATGGGGTGTTTGTGGGGTGGTAAGGGCATGAGAGTCCAAGTGTGGTTGTCTTGAAGAGCAGCAATTTCATGCTGCATGGCTTCACGCCACGCAGGATCCTGGACAGCCTGTTGAAAACTAGTAGGTTCTTTGAGGAGGGTGAGAGCAGTGGTGAAGGCTTTATGGTGAGGTGACAAATGATTATAGGACAAATAATGAGTAAGGGAATGAGAAGTACCTGGGGATGTGACCATGCTCGTGGAAGATGGGGGAGCCGTACGTGAAGGAAGGGCTGCCTCAATATGAAAGTCCTGCAAAAACGTGGATGGTTTAATGGGTCGTGTGCCGCGACGGAGAGGAGGAGAGGCAGGATGAGTAGAATGTGTTTGAGAGGGTGAGGGCGGAGGTTGGTGTAGGGTTGGAGAAGAAGGAAAGATAGGGATAGGAGGGGATGGGGAAGTAGGCTCCGGTGGGGGTAGATGAGAAGGACAAGGAGAAGTCGGAGAAAAAGGCTCCGAGGGAGAGTCTGAAGGAAGAAATGTAGGAGAGGAATAAATGGTCAATGGGAAAATGGAAATGGGATGGGTGGAGGATGGTGGTGGCACAGCGGAAAGATCATGATTCTAGTAAGGGAATTGATCCTCAAAGAACACAACATCCCGTGAAACAAAGATCTTCTGAAGGTTGAGATCAAAGAGGCGATAACCTTTTTGACCATAAGGGTAACCAAGGAATATACAACGACTGGCACGGGGATCAAATTTATAGGGTCGTTGGGCATGAGTAGAGGCAAAGCACAGACAGCCAAAAACACGCAAGTGAGAATAGTTGGGTGTCTTGTGAAACAGTTTTTCATATGGTGTTTTCCCGTGGAGAAGAGGGGTTGGTGTCCTATTGATAAGATATGTCGCAGCAAGGATGACACCTCCCCATAAACTTTTAGGAAAAGAATCTTGGAAAAGCAACGCTCGAGCCATATTGAGTAAGTGCCGATGTTTGCGTTCGGCAACACCGTTTTGCTGAGGTATGTTAACACAACTAGATTGATGGAGGATGCCTTTGAAGGCATAAAAACTTGCAAGTTTAAATTCAGGACCATTATCACTTCGCACGATTTTGACTTTAGCATTGAATTGAGTTTCTAACATATGAATGAATTGGACTAAGAGGGTGCGTGTATCAGACTTATGCTTCTTCAAATAAACCCATGTGCTCCTACTATGGTCATCCACTATAGTAAGAAAGTATTTGGCTCCTGAAAGAGACGCAACTTGGTAACCACCCCAAATATCAATATGTATTAACTCAAAACAAGAGTGACTAGAAATAGAGCTTAATGAGAAAGGTAATCTGGTTTGTTTGGCTAATGGACAAATCAAGCAGTTATTGGAAGCACAAGTTTTATTAGTGGAAAAGGGAAATAGCGAAGAAGCGGTTGGAGAGGGATGTCCGAGACGTTGGTGCCAACGGTTTGGAGAAGCAACTTGAATGTGATTGCATGTTCCTTTCTGAGGTGGATCAAGGTAGTATAGCCCCTTCCGTTCAAGGCCCGTCCCAATCATCTTCCCCAAGCGTAGGTCCTGTATGATACAAAAATGGTTTAGAAAGATAGTGATATAGAATGAGTCATATGCTAACTTGTTGATGGATATTAAGTTGAGCTTAAAAAGAGGTACGCATAAGACATTGTCAAGTATGAAGTGGGGTGAGAAAATTATTTGTCCAATGTGGGTGACCTGGGTAAGGGAACCATTTGGTAATTCAACTTTATGGTTTTCAACTTCCCTATAATGGGTGAGAAGATCAAGACTACAAACAATGTGGTCTGTAGCACCATTGTCTAGGATCTAGACATTTTGCTTGCCATTATATGTAAAGGAGAAAGCTTGACCTGACAGCTCTTCTACATGTGAGGAATTACCGACTTGATTGGCAAAGGAAGACTTGTTTTTGTTCAACATGTTGAGAATTTGCTTGCAATCTTCCTGAGAGAAAGAAAAGCTAGACATCACCTCATTTTTTTCATGAGATGTAACCTGATTCCCTTTGGAAGAGAAGGAAGGGTTGAACTCAGGTTCAGCGGCGGCTTTTCTCTTGCGACAGTAGTCAAATGTGTGACCTTTCCAGCCACAAAAAGTGCATTTAAGGTGAGCACAACAGTTCTTTGTAAGATGATTTGTCTTGTTGCACTTTCCACATCGCTGCCCTCCATCGTCTAATTCAGTGTCGCGGCTAACACCTTTCACAGCAAACACAGCTGCTTCTGGTTGGACAGTATGCTTCTCATTCGAGACTTTAGCTTGTTTCTCATGTCGAATGACAAGTGCATAGGCTTTGTTGACAGTAGGCAGTGGTTCTAACAACAAGGTGCTGCTACGGACTGTGGCATACGAATCATTTAAGTCCATGAGAAACTTCATCGTTTTCTAAGTTTCAACATACGACGTGATCTCTTTCTTTGTCTCACAACGACATGCAGGGATCGAAACCAAAGCATCACGTTCATCCCAAAGACTCTTAAGTTTAGTAAAATAAGAGCTTACCGTCATGCTGTTTTGCACACAATCATGAATTTCGTTTTCTATGTGGAAAAGTTGAACAATATTCACATGAGAAAACCTCTCTTGCAGGTCGAGCCACATCTGCCGTGCATCTTTACAGTGTATGACACTTCCCAAGATCTCTTTGGACATGGAGCCAAGCAACCATGTTTTCACCAAGTTGTTGCATCGGTTCCATTGTTGTAGTTCTTCAATCTGGTCATCGCTTGGTTTCTTGATCGTCCCATCGACGAGTCCTAACTCATTTTTGACCATCAAAGCCATGGTCATGGATTGGACCCATGTACCATAGTTGTCCTCCACAAGCGGCTGCGGCACAAGCACCGCACCAGGTTGATCCGAGTGATGAAGATAGAATGGATGATTAGGGTTTTCCCATTTTTGATACAAAGTCATGCCTGAAGAGGTTGACTTTTTTGGTTTGTCGCCTATGGCTATGGTTGCTAGGGTTTGTACTTCTTCTTTGATGTGTTTCCCAGTTCGTTCACTCTGGTACCATCTTAAGAAACTAGGTATATTGTAATTGCTTTCTTCATATTCACAGAAATAAGATTACATTCTTATACACACAGTGTACATCACGATCCTAGTCCATTGCCTATAATCAAGGCTAACTAGAGCTAAATAAGGAAGTAAATCACTAATGAATAATTTACAATGGTTGACCTAATCAATTCGGGATATCCTCTTTAACAGTAGGAATTATGTTTAAATTTGGTAAAGTTGTAAAAATATGTGAAATTGTTGGAAATATGAGAACATTTGTGAAATTTGTAGGAAAATGTGAAAATTTGGTAAAATACTACAAATAGGTGAAATTGCAGGGAATATGTTTAAATTTGGTAAAATTGCAGAAATATGTAAATTTGTAGGATATATGTGAAAATTTGTGAAATTTGTAGGAAAATGTGAAAATTTGGTAAAATTCTAGAAATAGGTGAAATTGTATGAAATATGTTTAATTTGGTAAAATTGTAGAAATATACAAAATTTGTAGGAAAATGTGAAAATTTGTGAAATTTATAGGAAAATATGAAAATTTGGTAAAAATCTTGAAATATGTGAAAGTGTAGGAAATATATTTAAATGACACACCCCGATCAGAGTCGTGGCGTGCTGGCCGTCACCCTAAGGTGACGTAACCAAAAGTGTGAGTGATGTTATAATGGGGAAAAATTAAAATCGAACTAGAAATTAATTAAACTAGTAAAGTGAGTGCGTAATAGTGGGTACAACCCATAAACTACAAATGTTCAGAGCATAGATATTAACAGTAGTGCAGTTGAAACTAAATAAGCGTTTAGCACACAACCTAGAACAGTTCCTACTTTTAATTAGAGTATGTCAGAACACCAGCTTTTCCTCGTACGCCACTAAGAAATTCAGCTGTCTAGGACTTGGAGGGGCGAAAAACAGAAGGGTGAATGGGCACAAAAATAAAGATTTCTAAAATCCATTTGTTTTCTGACCATACTAAACCCTCGCTATAAAACATGTATAGTTTCCAGAAAATCATACTACGTATAAATACGAAATCAAATGCATGCTAATAGTAAGCCCAGAAGTATGCCACAACATTGTATCTCATCAACAATATAAATATAATCATGTGCTCAATAATCTATACTAGCACGCAAGTCGGAGTCACCTAATGTGACCTGTACGAGTGCACCTATGGCTCATCAATCTATGCTAGCACATAAGTCGGAGTCACCTAATGCGACCTATACGATAGGCTAGGTGTAATAATATACGCTCTAGTGCTACGATTACGTGAAGGCTAGCCCTATGCGCGGGTCACCTACAAGACTGAATTGCCTAATGCAACATGTACGACAGGCTAGCACCTAACTTGGATACAAGGTGAGCGTGTGGTGCGGGAGGTGAACAATCACGTAAAGGACTGGCCCAGGCCCGGAGCGGGAGTACTAACACCGGGGTGTAGCAATGATGAGCTAACTACTTGAATATAAGCATGCCATACAATTCAATTGTTCCAAACAACACAATAAACTCACCTGAACTTACATGCACGTCCCGTAGAATTACTGTAGCATTTCACAACAGTATAATATTTATGAGCAGGTAAAATGCATATGAAATGCCATGACAATAGAAAACTCAACCACAAACAATATTTTTAAAATTAAGTAAATCGTGGCATAAAATGCATAAACCAATTTAAAAGCATTTGTGGAAACTGTAAAGTTTATATATATATATATATATATATATGAAAACAAAATGCCCACTCACTGGTATGTCGAAGGATCGTAGCCCCCAAGCCTCACTTGTCCGCATACGTCCTCAGGGTAAGTCTCTCCTATATGCAAAACAACTAATACTAATTAGTTAATAAGGACATACCCTAAAAACTAGGAATAACTCCCTATAGTTTGCTCAAACGAATGGTTTGAATATACGAAAATGTTCTACTTGAATTTATGAACCCACACGTATCAACCACTCGTTGGCAGGAGACTGGACGCGCCCTCATGCACTGTCCAACCCACTGCCACACGCGCGTCCATGTGCAGCCAGGTGCACCGCAGAAGCTGACGGAACCTTAACGGACGTTAAGAATATTCTATCAGAACTGACGGAATATTTCGTTAAATAGTAATGGCATTACCTGGCGCTATTAGAATATTCCGTCAACTTTGATGGAATATTCTTCGTCTTCTCGTGTGAGCTTCACCGTCCGCCGGCACCGCCGTCTAGCTCGTAAGAAACTGAGGATTTTTTCGTCGGTTTGTGGAAAATTTTCAAACCTTAATAACTTCATCATTGCTCAATCACTTTTAGCAAACTTTATATGGAAATGAAGCTCGTAACGAGGAGAATAAACTACACCTTTTGGAAGTCCAAAAATGCACGGAAAATGGCCTGAAAAAAGCCTCGCAAGTCTCGACCTAAAACTCACCCTCTTGAACTTACTTGTTTCGATGTCAACGCTTCTCCAAACCTAGTCTAATGGCCATGAGGAGTTAAGTATAAGCTTCCCCACATCCTAAAACCTTGTAACTCGGCTGGGATCATAATGATGCTAACTCAATGGAGTCGAAGCTTCCAAGTTGCTCCACGTTGACCATTCAAAACTCAACCATTTGAGAATCAGTTGGTATGGTTGTGATCGTGAGGATGAGAGGATCACGATGGTGGTATTTTTAAGTTCGATCTACAAGTTTTGGTACGTGTTCTTGGTGGTCACAGAGAAGAGAGGGTTATGGTGAGGGAGAGAGAAAGAGACTGACAGTTTCTGATTGGGGGATAGGTATGAAGAGATGTTCTAATTGGGTGAAGGATTTAAGAGAAAAGGATTGGTTGTGAGTGAAATGGGGGCACACAGGTACAATTTTAAAAGAAAAGGGGATAGAATTTTCAAATTTCCTACAGTAAAAGAAATCAGAAAATCTATCCAAAACAGTATTTCTAGCACTGATAAAATTAACGTGCCCTCGTAACAACGAGTACAAATTAATTACAAAAGTTAGAAAAAATAATTTAAAGCTGCATAATCACTTCCACATCACTTGCCAATAGGGGCATAAATGTCAATTCACATACTCAGGGAGAAATTGCATAAAGAATTAGGAACGGGTCGTCACAACCTACCCCTTTAAGAAAATTTCATCCCCGAAATTTCAACACTACTGGAAATCAATCAAAGAAAAAACGTGGATACAAATCTCGCATACTCTCCTCAGTCTCCCAAGTAACTTCCTCAACTGAATGGTTTCTCCATAAGACTTTCACTATACGAATGGTCTTGCTCCTTAGAACTTTATCTTTCCAGTCAAGAATCGTCACTTGGAGCTCATCATAAGTCAAGTCTGGGTTGATTTCTAACGGCTGAGGAGGAATCACACGTGAAGGATCAGAGACATATCTCTGTAACATGGATACGTGGAAAATATTATGTACCCACGACAACTCTGGAGGTAGATCAAGTTAGTAAGCAACTTCACCAACTCGCTCTGATGTAACGAGGGCTTAGCTTTCCTTTCTTCCCGAATCATACCACGCCTTTCCACGGTGACAACTTTAAGAATACCCAATCACCAACCTTATAAACTCTGTCAGTCGAGTGCCTGTCAACGATACTCTTCTGCCGATCCTGGGCTGCTTTCAGGTTAGCCTTTATCACCTGAATGTTCTACATCGTCCCATCCATGATCTCAGGGCCCACCAAAACTCTTTCGCCGACTTCAGACCAACACAACGGAGTACAACATGATTTACCATACAACGCTTCAAATTATGACATATTAATGCTGGAATGGAAGTTGTTGTTGTAGGAAGCGGTTGTGCCATGCGTCTTCGAACTGGAAAACCGAAGATCTCAACATATCCTCTAGTGTCTGGATAGTTCTTTCTGATTGCCCATCAGTCTGGGGAAGGTAGGTAATGCTGTAGAGTAATCTCGATCCCAAAGCTTCCTGGAAAGCTACCCAGAACTTCGAAGTAAACCTGGGGTCCCGGTTAGAAATGATACTAACTGGAACACCATGATACTTGGCAATTTCAGAGATAAATAGTTCGGCCAACCGACTCAACGAATAGTTCTCACGAACAGGTAAGAAGTGTGTTGACTTGGTAAGTCGATCTACTATCACCCAAATACCGTCATAGCCATTTCACGTACGAGATAGCTTGTACATGAAAGCCATGATGATATCTCCCATTTCCACTGGGGTATCGGAAGGCTATAGCAACCCAAATGGCTTCTTTCTTTCCGCCTTGACCTGCTGACAAACTGCACAACGACTCACATACTATGTAATTTTTCTCTTCATTCCAGGTCAGTAGTAGAAGGGTCGGATGGTATAATACATCTTAGTACTCCCGGGATGCATCGCATAAGCGAAGATATGCGCTTCATCTAGTATTTCCTTCTTTAGTTCTTCTATATTCGGTGCGTACATCCGATCGCCTTGCATTAGCATACCATCAGGCCTTCGAATCCTGAAATCTCTATTTTTACAGTCCGACACTGCCTTTTTTAACTCCTGAGATTCTGCGTCATTCATCTGGGCTTCGAGAACACGATCCAAAAAAACTGGTCTGACTTGAAAACTGGCAAGTAGGCATTCCTGGCCATCCACTTCTAGAGTCGCTCCAGTGGATCTAAGATCAGTGAGGAGAGGAACACGACATGCATAAAGAACATTAAGTCGGCCGTGAGATTTCCTACTTAGAGCATCTGCTACAGTATTCGCACGATCGGGGTGATACTCAATGGTGCAGTCATAATCACTGATCAATTCCACCCATCTACGCTGCCAGAGATTGAGTTCTTTCTGAGTAAAGATGTCTTTCTGAGTGAAGATGTACTTAAGGCTCTTGTGGTCGGTGAAAATTTGACGCGTTTCCGCATAAAGATAATGCCGCCAAATTTTCAAAGCGAAAACAATAGCTACCAACTCGAGATCATGAGTAGCATAGTTCATCTCATGGGGCTTTAACTGTCGTGAAGCATACGCAATCACCTTCCCATGCTGGATCACCACGCAGCCTAAACCATTCAGAGAAGCGTCGTTGTAGATCTCGAAATTCCCACTGTCATCGGGAAGTGCCAAAACAGGTGCATGAGTGAGACAGTACTTCAACTGTTGAAAACTCCATTCGCAATCATCACTCCATTAAAAATTTACTCATTTCCTGGTCAACCTTGTCAGAGGTAGTGCTATAGTTGAGAAGTCTTTCACAAAGTGTCGATAGTAGCCTGCAAGACCAAGAAAACTTCGTACCTTAGTGACAGTCCTAGGTTGCTCCTAATTTTCCACTGATGATACTTTCTAGGGATCCATGAGAACCACTTGAGTTGATATCACCTGTCCTAAGAATGACACTTGATCCAGCCAGAACTGGCACTTACTGAACTTAGCGTACAACTGATTCTCCCTTAACATCTTCAGAACTAGAAGTAAATGTCTAGCATGCTCAACCTCACTCTTAGAGTATATTAGAATGTCATCAATGAAGACAATTATGAACTTGTCGAGATATGGACGGAATACCCGATTCATTAGGTCCAAAAGGCTCCTGGAACATTAGTCAACCCGAATGGCATCACAAGGAACTCATAATGACTATACTGAGTTCTGAAAGCTGTTTTCGGAATGTCATCTCTTCTGATCTTCAGCTGGTAGTAATCAGACTTTAGATCAATTTTCGAGAAACACAGGCACCATGGAGTTGAATAAAGAGATCATCGATATGAGGCAACGGATAACAGTTTTTAATTGTCACCCGATTCAGCTGTCTGTAATCAATACAAAGCCTCAAAGTTCCGTCTTTCTTCCTTACAAACAAGACTAGAGCTCTCCAAAGAGAAGTACTCGGCTGAATGAAACCCTTATTAATAAGTTCTTGCAACTGGGTTTTTAATTCTCTTAACTTAGCAGGAGCCATACGATATGGAGTTAGAGAAATAGGATCAGTACCTAGAATTAAGTCGATAGTGAACTCTACTTCACAATCCGGTGGTAAGCCAGGTAAATCGTCGAGAAAATCATCAGGAAAGTGTCTGACTACCCAAACATCTTCCACACAAACATGATTATCTTCAGTCGCTACTACATGAGCCAAGTAGCCTTAACAATCCTTCCTCAACAACCACTTTACCCTTACGGCAGGGATAACTCCATGTTTCAGACTGCTACATTCACCAACAAATGTGACAATAGGCATGCCCGGTCGGTGAAAGGTAACAATCTTCTGCTAACAATCCAACTTGGTAAGATTGTAATGTAACCAATCCATGCCCAAGATAACGTCAAATCCAACGATATCCAAAGGAACAAGATTGGCTGGCATCACAACATCCTCGATAAGAACGGGACATCCTTGATACTCCCAACCAACATAACAAACTTCAACCCAAGGCATCGAGAATTCTAACTCATAACCGAGGGGAGTGGGATGAGCTTAAGTCTTTTGAGCAAACGTATGGGAAATAACTGAATGAGTAGCGCATGAGTCAATTAATATTCTTGCAAAATGACCAAGTTCAACGTACCCATAATCAAGTGGGGGTTACTCTGTGCATCTTGCAAGGTGATGGGATTGACTCAGCCTTGTGCTTGCTGTCAGCCTCATTGGCCCCTGTTTCCCTGATTCTAATGTCCTCGTCATTGGTTACCTCGACCTTGATTTGTTGGATTAGGCTGCCTGGTCAATGCGCCGCTGTGAGAAGCTCCCTCAAGGTTCTAAGATTGTCCCCCAACATACCATTGCGATCTGCCGCCCTGATACAACGTATGCGGCATATAACCCCTTTGGTACTATGGATAACTGCCCTGGTAGTAAGGATCTGGTGGGTACTAGTATGCTCATCCTGGATACTGAGTTATGTCACCTTGATAGTGGTAAGCACCCTCATAACCTGTCGGAGTGTAAGTATCAGGCCCTTGAATCTGCTGTAAAGGAACTGCATGTGGTAGAGTAAGAGGTTGAGGTTTCTGATTTTGCGGGCAGTTATTAGCTCTATGCCCCATCTGTCCGCATGTGAAGCATCCATTACGTCCTTGCCTACACTCACCGAAATGATGGTTATTACATCTGCGACAGAACGGAACACCAGACTTTCCAGGATTCTTCTGATTCTAGAAGCGGTAACCATTTGTGGCCCTGGTGCCTCTTTGTGGTGTATTGGAATTCGAACCACCGCCTGATGATCCAAAACTATTACTTCTTCGCTTGAAATTATGTGTCTTTCTAAGGCCATAAGAAGACTGTCCCCTGTTATTCCTCCAAGCATTACTGTTATCTTCCTCATCATCATCATCATCAGGAGCATTCTCCAAATCTTCAGCCCGAAGCAAAAACTCGAAGAATTCTTGATAGGTAGAATAGGGAGTCGAAGTCACCATAAAATGCAACCGTTTGTGAATCCCCTTCTTAAAATGACGGAGCATCTCATTTGGATTCTCAACGATCTCAGGACAATAATGGGATAAATCTGTAAACTTCTGATGGTATTCTATGGCTGACATTTTACCTTGCCTCAGATTTGAGAATTCATCCCTCTTATGATCCAAATACTCCGGAGGTATAAATATAGCCTGAAATAGACGCTTGAAAATCTCCCAATTTGTGGCATCTTGAGCTGACAACAAGCATGATTCCTGAGTCCACCATGATGCAGCCTCCAGATGTAAGAACCAAGTCGTTGTCTTGTCCCATCTTTCTTTTGGAAGATTTCCCTGTCACTGTATAACTCGGAAAGTTCTCTCAATATGATCGAGCCAAACCTTAAATTTCTCAGATCCCACATTGCCAAAGAAATTATTGATCTGCAAATGGGACACTGTCTCCAAAGTAGTCCTTTGAGGAGGACGAAGTGAGGACTGAATAGCACTAGCAATAGCTTCACCAAGTTGTTAGAAATCAGGAAAAATTAGTCTCAAAATGGACACGAGGCTCTCTAAGAGGTGGCATGATTCTAACATAAGAAATCAAAGATTATTAGGACCTATAGCACATAGGAGGAATGCAGAACTGCCTAAACCTATGCTCTGATACCAAACTGACACACCCCGACCAGAGTCGTGGCATGCTGGCCGTCACCCTAAGGTGATGCAACCAAAAGTGTGAGTGATGTAATAATGTGGAAAAATTAAAACCAAACTAGAAATTAATTAAACTAGTAAAGTGAGTGAGCAGTAGTGGATACAACCCATAAACTACAAATGTTTAAAGCATAGATATTAACAGTAGTGCAGTTGAAACTAAATAAGCATTTAGCACACAACCGGGAACAATTCCTACTTTTAATTAGAGTATGTCAGAACACAAGCTTTTCCTCGTACGCCACCAAGAAATTCAGCTATCTAGGACCTGGAAGGGCAAAAAACAGAAGGGTGAGTGGGCGCAAAAATAAAGATTTCTAAAATCCATTTGTTTTCTAAACATACTAACCCCTCGCTGTAAAACATGTATAGTTCAAGAAAATCATACTACGTATAAGTACGAAATCAAGTGCATGCTAACAGTAAACCTAGAAGTATGCCACAACATTGTATCTCATCAGCAATATAAATATAATCATGTGCCCAATAATCTATACTAGCACGCAAGTCGGAGTCACCTAATGTGACGTGTACGACTGCACCTACAGCTCATCAATCTATGTTAGCACACAAGTAGGAGTCGCCTAATGTGACTTGCACGACAGGCTAGGTGTAATAAAATACGCTCTAGTGCTACAATCACGTGAAGGCTAGCGATATATGCGGGTCACCTACGAGTCGGAGTCGCCTAATGCGACATGTACGATAGGCTAGCACCTAACTTGGATCCAAGGTGAGCGTGCGGTGCAGGAGGTGAATAATCACGTGAATGACTGGCCCTGGCCCGGGGCGGGAGCACTAACACCGGGGTGCAACAATGATGAGCAAACTATATGAATATAAGCATGCCATACAATTCAATTGTTCCAAACAATACAATAAAATCACCTGAACTTACCTATGCGTCTCGTAGAATTACTTTAGCATTTCACAATAGTATAATATTTATGAGTAGGTAAAATGCATATGAAATGCCATGACAATATAAAACTCAACCACAAACAATATTTTTAAAATTAAGTAAATTGTGGCATAAAATGCATAAACCAATTTAAAAGCATTTGTGGAAACTATAAAGTTTATATATATATGAAAACAAAATGCCTACTCACTGGTATGTCGAAGGATCGTAGCCCCCTAGCGTCTCTTGTCCACGTACGTCCTCAGGGTAAGTATCTCCTATATGCGAAACAAATAATACTAGTATGTTAATAAAGACATACACTAAAAACTAGGAATAACTCCCCATAGTTTGCTCAACCGGAAGGTTTGAATATACGAAAATGTACACGTATAATCCACTCACCTACCGAAGGCAGGACGCGCCCTCACGCGCCGTCCAACCCACGGCCACACTCGCAGCCACGCGCAAGCATGTGCGCGATAGAAGCTGACGAAACCCAAATGGATGTTAGGAATATTCCGTCAGAACTGACGGAATATTCTGTTAAATAGTAACTGCGTTACCTCTGGTTCGTCGAAAACTGGGGATTTTTCGCCAGTTTCTGGAAAATTTTCAAACCTTAATAACTTCCTCATTTCTAAACCATTTTTAGCAAACTTTATATGGAAATGAAGCTCGTGACAAGGAGAATAAATCTATACCTTTTGGAAGTCCAAAAACGAACGAAAAATGGCCTGAAAAAGCCTCTCAAGTCTCGGCCTAAAATTCACCCTCTCAAACTTGCTTGTTTCGACATCAACGCTTCTCCAAACCTAGTATAATGGCCACGGGGAATTTAGTAGAAGCTTCCCCACATCCTAAAACCTTGTAACTTAGCCGGGATCACGACGATGCCAACTCGACCGAGTCAGAGCTTCCGAGTTGCTCTGCGTTGACCACTCAAAACTCAACCATTTTAGAATCAGTTGGTGTGGTTGTGATTGTGAGGATAATAGGATCACGATGGTGGCATTTTTAAGTTTGATCTACAAGTTTTGGTATGTGTTCTTGGTGGTCACAGAGAAGAGAGGGTTACAGTGAGGGAAAGAGAAAGAGATTGACAGTTTCTGATTGGGGGAGAAGTGTGAGCAGAGGTTCTGATTAGGTGAAGGATTTGAGAGAAAAGGATTGGTTGTGAGTGAAATGGGGGGACACGGGTAAAATTTTAAAAGAATAGGGGATAGAGTTTTCAGATTTCC
Organism: Heteromeles arbutifolia; assembly: GCA_024362995.1. NCBI lineage: Eukaryota > Viridiplantae > Streptophyta > Magnoliopsida > Rosales > Rosaceae > Heteromeles > Heteromeles arbutifolia. The sequence goes on from JANCRC010000015.1 coordinate 7,992,697, forward strand.
TACAGTAAAAGAAATCAGAAAATCTATCCAAAACAGTGTTTCTAGCACTGATAAAATTAACGTACCCTCGTAACAACGAGAACAAATTAATTACAAAAGCGAGAAAAAATAATTTAAAGCTGCATAATCACGTCCACGTCACTTGCAAACAGGGGCATAAATGTCAATTCACATACTCGGGGAAAAATTACATAGAGAATTAGGAATGGGTCGTCACATTAAATATGGTTGAATTGTAGAAATATGTGAACTTGTAGAAATTTATGAAATTATGTTTTTTTTTTTTTCACAAATGTCTTTACGCCAGACTACCAGTGGCAGATGCTCTGCCTTCGCCTCTAGTCAAACTGAGAGGTTAGCCTCAACGACAATCAGGCAGCCACTGCTGAGCCAGTGGCCTGTGGCCGTATTAATGTGCCATTGGGGTGAGTGGCCCGATCTGCCAGGCACCTTCATAACCGCAAATGACACAACCATTTACTTAAGAGATTTAGCGCAGATACAGCAATGGATGGATAGAGAGCTCCCCATTGAGAAAATGAGGAAAGCTCGGTAGATCTATAAAGGGTTGGTGAACAACCTGATCACTCGGGTCACACAGAAATAGATCCAGGTTGTTTACCACCCAAGTCATCGGCGAGCAATTGTCAAAGTAAACAGTTTGTTGACTGATGACATAAGCACCATCATTTGCACCAAATGCCCCATGTTTGCCGATTCTCAATAGACCAACAACCCCTAAGTCCATGCCGAGAAGGACAGATATCTTTCAGCAAGTGTACAACTTTCTTACTTTAGTAATTTTTTTTCCTTTACTCTTTTAATGTGCTTATAAACTAATAAATTTGATTTTTTTTTTTTTTTTTTTAAATTTCAGGCCACATTCGAGTGGGATAAGGAGGACAAGGTGACTACCAAGTACATAGACCAGGTGTGGAGTAGAAGTATGAGCTGTACTACTACTACCAGACTTGTGTGTCTCCTGATGCAGCTCTTACTAATCTACTTATGGAGTTTTTAAAGAGGATGGGCGAGTGGCAGTAGTTGTGCACTAATTTTAGAGCTAAAAATTTAAGGTAAGTTTTATTTATATTTTAATTTTACTTCAATTCTTATGTTTTCTTAGTTAATTTTTATTAATATTTTTTAAGTTATAGAAAAAATTGGCGGCAAATAAAGGTAACCGGGAGAATAAGTCATACATTCATCACTCTGATTCTCGACCCCCAATATCGGGTAGAGGAATGGCAGGCAACTGGTTCGCATTTTTCAGAGGTGGAGGTTTAGGGGAAACGCATGTCAATAATGGCAACCAGATCGCGAACGACATTTTTGTTAGTCCTCCTTTCAATGTTTAAATTAATTTTCATTACAATAAAAAAAAATTTCAATTATGATCGATAATCTTAATTGGTTTCTGTTTTTTTTTTTTTTTTTTTTTGTAGAATTTTATGACGCAAAAGAAAGACAAGTACCTTGCCAACCTCTCCCAACAAGAACTAGACGTGCCTATAGAGGAGCTGAAACTTGATCCAGAGGTGTCTCTACAATTATTGATGGACATGGTTGGGCGATGGAAAGGCAAAGAATTCTACAGCCTAGGAGTGGATCGAATTTGGTACCTCGGGGGGTCTTCTTCTTCATCGTGCTCTCATCCTGTGGTCGAGACGTCTTCCAGACTTCAGTAGGTGCAAATGGAGCTAGCGCGCCAAAGAGAAGAATCTGAGAGCCTGAAAGAAGAAGCTCCTTGGGAGCAAGTAGCTGCAGCCGGCGACTGAGAAACAATGCACCTCTACATTGCTGGGATAGCCCAATCCTTGTCAGCTTCTGGCATTCGCCTTCTCAAGCCCTCGAGCGACCTTTTGCCGCCATTCCCCCAACCACCTCAGCACCCATTCGAGTAGTTTAGGTTTATTAGCTTAGTGTTTTTAACTCAATTGTACAAACAATTTTATTTTGAATGTAATTAAATACATTTTTTAAAGCTTTCATTAAGTATAGCTTTTTAAATTAATATAATTAGAATTAATTAAATTAATAATTATAAATATTGTTATCATAATGAATTTTAATAAAAAAAATAAAAAACTTAGCCCAATGAATATTTTCGTCGAGCAAACTTTATATTATTTTTTAATTTTTGTTTTAGACAGTTGGACTAACAACATTTGCGTCGAGGAAAGACTTTAACATTATTTAACTCGATGTCGAGCAACGAAACCTAGTAGTCGGGCAAGAACTTTTCGTTGGGTCAAGTTAGTCAACGCATGTTTACCCGACGCCTTTGTTCGTAGGAGAAATCCTATTTCACTAGACGAGTTTGTGTTTTCATTGAGAATGGCTTCAGGCAACGAGTTTTATGGGACCAATCTTCCCTGACAAACTTCCATCGGCTAAAGTGTATGGCGACGAAAACCACTTTGACCCGACAAAACTTTTCATCTGGCAAGGTGTTCTTTTTTTTTTTTTTTTTGTAGTGACAATGTATAAATTAAAAGATAAGTGAGTAATGCTGCACTTACCATTTTTTTTATACTACATTTGTATCACCTCTCCAATAGAGGTAAGATCCATCAACACATATGGGTTTCATCTTTATTAGAGAGGTAAGACAAATGTAGTACGAGTAGTATTTTCATAGACATTAATTGAGTATTTTTAAGCTGAAGTGATTGGGGAAAAGAAAGCACACTTATTGATCAATTGGGTTTGTGGTTGAGAAACTCTAACGGCTAGCTTTGGGAAATACGCGTGCGAAAAAGTTTGGCATATATCAAGATGCATATCTGATGATATGGCCACAGCAAGAAAGATCAAAAGAGGTTGATCAACAGATTTGAATATTGTACCTTTTTCTCAAGAGATTATTTAGAAAAGATATGGCAGTTCCTTTCTAATAAAACGATAAATTTTTATATTGTATTTTATAAAGAGGGAAAGGAGATTTGAAACCACTTGCCTACATTAGTTCATTACTCTGCCAAAGATGTTGCAAGTATGATGCATCATTCATGCATGTAACATTACTCTTATACTGATTTAGATTTAGTTTATTTCATATCGAAGTTCAAGTGAGAAAGGTAAAAGGGATATGCTAGAGGGTATAATTAAGGGATCAATATCTTCACTTGGTAAGGGGATATATGGGATCGAAATGGGGATCTTGGTGGCACAAAATCTGATTGCACTGGCCTTTGACAAAAGAAGAAATAAGTGTGATATGAAAATAGAGAGGCCCCTCTCAAGGTTATATATACAAGGTTCTAAATAACCTAACCGTTAGTTGGGCGGCGGGCTAGGGTATAGCACCTAGGTGGATTTAATTAAATTATTATATAACATATAAATAAATGTCCACTTACACTCTAAAGAATAAAAACTATGCTTGTATTGAGAATTTGGCAAAGTTAAAACTGAAATCTTAAGCTATCATGACATTGTCATCATCACAAACTAATGCAGCAAAAATAAGAAAGACCCAAAACCAAAAACGAAATTCGAAAATTTACTAATTCATGTATGGCTTATTTTTTTAGTAGGTTACCCATAAAACCCTTTAACTTAATTATAAAAAAATTAAAAACAATGGAACCACCTAGCCACCGCCTCGCCACTGCCTAGCTTGCCTAACAACCGCCTAGCCCTCTTAGCTACCGTCTAGCCCGCCTATCCGCCTAGCTGCCTAGCTCCCCTAACCTGCCTAGGCAGACACCTAGCTCCCCTAACCTGCCTAGGCGGCCACCTAGCCACTACCCAATTTTTCTCCACGTTTTGGCCTTAATCGCATCGGTCGTCCACCACCTAAGAGCTGCCTAGGCCGATTTTAGAACAGTGCAATATATATATATGGAAAATGTTAGGAATACCGTATGTTTGTACCATTTGATGTGGCAATTGATGTTTACATGACACATCAATTAATAAATATACATCATGAAACGTTGATTGTATACATCACTTGTCATATTAGATAATTAATACACCAATGTGGTATAAATATATGATCTCCCTCACATTACTCTCTATATATATATGCTTAATTATTCTGATATGTAGAGATATGTAGTTCTTGATCAAAATGCCCAACTTGTGTAATATGCTGGAACCGCATCGATACTATAGTGATATATAATTCAAGGGATGCATCATGCATGATATGACGACGATGTTTTAACATACACGTTTAAAATATAGATCAGCCAAGAAAACCTGATTCTTATCATTGTTTTTTTAGGTCCTAGTTGATTACCTAAAACTTGAACGAACGAATGATCATGCTTAAAGGTCAAAAGGTGAAGATACTCAGTGCGTCAACAAGCATCAAGTCCTAGGGAATATAATATTAGTAATTTTCAAAGGGATGGAAATTGAAAAATAAAATAAAAATAAAATGGAGATCGAATCGTAGAATATTGAAGGAGATATGAAATTATGTGGAGGTAGGAATGCTTTTTTATTAGGAGAAGGTTTACAAATGAATAACACCTGTTTGAACTACCTTATTATTGTGTCACGCCACCAATAAGCCATGGAAAAATGATTGAGAAACATATCGGTTTAGGTATGAAGATGGTGGTGGTGACTTTCAAGAGTGTGAACTCATTATATTTTATAAAATATTGCACGCTTTGACTATAAGCTTTTGACTCTCTTTGCAACAAACTAGATTTAGTAAAAAAAAAAAAAATATATATATATATATATATATATTTTTTTTTAAATAAGGAAACAAACCAATTAGTATTTGAATTGCACTGAACTATTTTTAATACTTGAAAATGCACTAAACTGCAACTTATTCATTTTATTTTTAATACATTCGATATTCATTATTTCTACAGAGAGATGGAGGTGAGTTAAACTTTATAATGGGCTAGCCGTAATAACTTGGTTCAAATTATTGTTTTTGACGAAAATCGAACTTAAAACTTCTCATTTATAAGTGAAGATAAATACAATCAGATTGTAGTACTAGTGGCATTCTTTTCAATATATTTTCCATTGAGTTTAATCATAGTTGTAAACTTTGAGGCGGTAATATCATAATTTAGGGCTAATTTTATAACTATTTAGCTTTATTTTTTAGAACTTTAAAAATTTGATTGGTTACTATTTTCGGTTTTTAATAATAACTAAAAACAAAAATCTTAAAACTAAAAGCCAAATTTTGAAAATTCAACACAATAGCTTTCTGTTTTCGTTATGGGAGATGATTTTTTTCATAGCGTTTTGAACTTCCCACACACCTCTCCTTATCTCTTGTTGTCAGATTGAATAAATCAAAACAAAAACTATGAATAAGATAAATAGAGGTGTGTATGAGGCTAAAAAGGGTGTCTTTTTCATTTCTTCATTTTTGTGGTTTTCAATTTCATTTTCTTCAGAACTGAAAGTAATTATCAAACAAATTTTCAGTATTCAAATGAACAAAAATTAAAAATTGAAACAAAATGATTATCAAGCCACCAACTAGTTGTTAGTTTAATGATACTTCTTTGCTTATTGTCAAAAGACGTCTCTAGTTGAATTCTAGAAAGAAAAAAACCCCGAAAAGATGATGTTAATGGAACTAAGCTCTTGAGGATTTGGGGCAACTATCTCTGTATTTCATGAGAAATTATTAGGCGATATGGTATCACCACGTCACTCGTGCTGCTGCCATTGAAAAGAAACAAAAGGGAGGGACTAAAACAATAGATGGTTGTCGGGTTGGAGGCTGGGTTCGACTATGGTGGGAGATTGTCATACTGTAATATACCAAAAATACCCCTTGACTGAAATAAAAACCAAAAAAATTCTTAACGAACAAAAAAGTTGAGATAAAGTTGTGGCGGGCAAAACCAGTAACCTGCCTCTAGATTCAAGGTGGGGGCCTATATTTTTTCATAGTTCTCTCTCTTCATCCTCGCCGGAACACCATGGGTTGGTGGCCAACGGGCGCAGTGAACCCCATCCTCCAGAGCGAATTTGGATGAGAAAAGTAGAATCATCGGAGGAAATATTAGTCAAATACTAATTGTTCTTTACCTCTCCAATAGAGATTGCCTTGGTGCAAATTTAGTTTTGAAGTGAGTGTGAAGTTATTGGGTGCAAGTACCAACCTCTATCCACTTCACATGACCCAATCCAAAGAAAAATGTACTTGGGTGGACCATTCTGGACTTAAAGTTAGAAAAGATGTTGGGGTCAAAGTTGTGGTTTAATTTTCAATTTTGGGCTACGAGGGGAATGAAACCCTTTATCAAGCTTGAGTTTCATTTTCCTTTCTAATCGGAAACCAAGGCAATCACTAGTATAAGTTTCTTTTAAGGCCTTTTAGCTAAAATGGTTCATGAGGTTAGTATAATTTCTCACTTTAGTTCCTGATATTTAAAATCGATAGAAGTCGTTCCTGAGTTTGTCCACCATCAATCATTTTTGTCATTCTGTGAAAAATTATATTAAATAGGGACCAAAATAACAAAAATACCCTCAATTTAATAAATAATGGGCCCAAATGATTTGACAAAAATCACTATTCTAAAAATCCCCGCATACCGTCGCCTACGAGTTAGGCGGCTAGCCACCGCCCCAATTAGTTCCTAGGCATTTGAAAATTAAGAAAGTGCGCCTTGACCCGCTTAGGCGTCCAACTAGCCCGCCTAAACCTGCTTAGGCACCCGCTTAGATTATGACTCTGACTTAGATAAAAAATTGATAACTTTCATTTTGCATTTTAATTTTTCAATAAAAAGTAAGAAACTTATTGAATACTTTGATGAACATTCATTAAATGCTTGTTCCCCATGTTTTCAATATATTCTAATACTTTATAATTTATATGTCATTTTATCTTGCAATTTATGTATCACAACATAATTATGTATATTTTTTAAGTATAAATAGACACTTATTTATACAATATATAATAAATTTACTTAAATCCGCCTAGCCACCTAGGCGCTAAGCCCCAGCCCATCGCTCAACTAGCACTTAGTGTCTTTTAGAACCTTCACAAAAATTGAGGGTATTTGTCATTTTAATATTTACTTAATGGAGATTTTTCACGGAATGACTCAAATTATTGATGGTGGACAAAGTCAAGGATCACATCTATCGGTTTCAACTCTCAGGGACCAAAGTGAAGAGTTATGCCAATCCCATAGATCATTTTGGCTAAAAAAACTTTTCTTAGAGCCACTTAATACTATGGTCTAGTGATATTCCTTTTCACTGGTAAGTGAAAGGTGTTAGGTTCGATATTCTCCAAAAGCGAATTTGAACCACGTTTTTGCTAGCCCATTGTGAAGCTTAGCCAACTCCCCCACCCTCTTAGTTTAGATAATATCATTTATTTCAAAAATAAATAAATAAAGGTTTTAAGGAAAAATATACCCTTTAAGGAAAATTATCATTCCCTTCCCATTATATTTGGATTAAGTCACAAATTGTGGGCAATTAAACTTATAAGCATAGCGTTTTATTTTTTCCCTGTTGCCCATGACATACATGCCACTGGTGCAATGCCATAAATTGTCGCCGGCCACCCCCATTGTGCCCAAAACTTTTTCATCTTCAATTATGTGTTTATTGTGGCCATAAATTATGAGAAATTTCATTACTTAATATAATTTTGAAGGTCACTAGTGGACATGGACATTGAGTATTTGATCAACCGATTGCAGAAAAAAGTTGGCCAGTCGAAAAACATGGCAGGATTAAGTGGCAATCATGTAATTATCTTGACTTATAGTATTGTTATAGAATTGTCTTGGTTGACTTGTCCATTGGTACCTAAAGTAAGAACATGGTACTGTAGCTAAACTTTTTCTTAGTATTGGGAGTGTATTGGTATTTAAATTAAAAGATCCCTTTTAAGGGCTAGTCAGCCCTAATTTATTAGTTTTCATTATGACTCTTGCATACTTGCATTTAGAAATTTATTTAAGATTATTTTAGCACTCCAAAAATCTCATTGTGCACTCTTGCATAGTTGCATTTAGAAATTCATTTGAATATAAGGCCTCATTAATAGTAAGCAAAGTACTATTCGATAACACAAGTTGGGCTTTGCCATGGCCCTCTATCAATGGCATTGGGCCACCGAGGCTTTGCCATGGCCCTCTATCAATGGCATTGGGCCACTGATTGTTGTCACCGAGGATTCAATAGCTGTGAAGTTGATGAAATAAACGCAATTACGTAAAATAGTGTGTCTGGTAGCATTATCTGTCAAACAATCAACTTCATGGAATGTGACTATGAAAATTTAAGTTAAATCACACGACAAGTTTTCCAAAGTAAACTTTATTGACTCAAATTATTCAAGAACAAAAATTCCAAAGAAACAAAAAAATAACCATAAGGGGCTTAAGAAACCAATAATTTGCCTAAGCTGGCCCAATAATATGAAAATAAAATAGAAATTATTCGAAAAACATTAAAGAAAATTCTAAATTAGAATCATGCCAATCAAATCCATTAGTAGCCATCTTGCTTTATGAAATCCGAAACGACTAAAGCTATGTCATTTTAGACAGCTTCGGTTTCCATGCTGTAATGTTTGACGAGGTTGGCTTCTCTCTAAGGACAGTTGTGATAGACGACTGGTGCGAGCCTCAGCTATCAGTTCCACCACATTGGAAGTAAAGATTCGACTTGTTCTTTGGTTCCAGACGACTGGCCTTATCACTGTTGTTCCTAGATTTCTTGCGATGTTGGAACCCTTGGTTCGAACTTTTCTTGCCTTTCCCATGTTGTTCTTCAGACCTTGGGATGACTGGCCTTTGTCATGGACTTGGTCACTTTTCTTTCCCTTGGAAACATTCACTTTGAATTTTGGCAATGGAACAACATTAGAACCAATAGGTCGAGAATTATGGTTTTGCATTAGCAAGTTGTTATTCTTATTAGCTAGAAGGAGAACTGTTGCAAGGTCTAAGAACTTTTGATAGTTCCACTCTCTGTATTACTGTTGGAGCACAATGTTAGAGGTGTTAAAGTTGGAATATGTCTTCTCCAATAGGTCGTAATCAGTGGGTTCTTGACCACAAAACTTCAAAATCAACCAGGTTCGGCAAACTTCAAAGACATACTCATCGATATTCTTAAAAACCTGGAAGCGGAGATTTATGCCAATTGTTTCTTGCTTGAGGAAAGAAAATCAGCTTCTGGTGATCAAAGTGGTCCACTAAGGCTTCCCATAAGGACTTCAACTCCTCCTCAACCAGAAATTCATTTTGCAAGGCTTCCGCCATGTGCTTCTGAATAAAAATGAGGACCTTAGCTTTCTGGGACTCATTGGCAGCACCATCTACGATGGTGTTAGACAACTTCCTCACCTTAAGGTGCATCTTGACATCTTGGGTCCACTTAAGCTAGTTGGTACCAGCGATATCGAGAGCTGCAAAGTCTAACTTGTTCAAGTTTAGCATCTTTTCTGCAAGAAAAGATGTGGATTAAAACTTTAGGTTTAATCAAAATTGATGTAAAAACGGGATTAAAAGTTTTTTTTGCAAGAAAACTTCAAGTTTTTATTTGGTGAATAAGAGCTTAAAGGTGTGAGATTGGACTAAAGATGTGAACTCATAGTGAGACACAAGTTACTGGATCCAATGGGCTCAGGTTTTGTTGTTTCTTGGCTTAGAAAATTTCTAAAGCCAAGTGAGCGTGAAACTCAAAACAAATTAATTCAATTCATGCCGCTTGAATGTATTATTGGGCTCTTATCCGCATATTCTACTGGAATATGAAATTGGGTTTCAACCGGAAGCAAATTAGGCTTTCAACTGCAAAAATTGTCCAGTTGTATTCGACTGGAATACGAATTGGGTTATTGGGCTCTTATCCGCATATTCTACTGGAATATGAAATTGGGTTTCAACCGGAAGCAAATTAGGCTTTCAACTGCAAAAATTGTCCAGTTGTATTCGACTGGAATACGAATTGGGCCTTTCCATTGGAGAGCCAATTTGGGAATTCGACTTGAATGAATAGGGACACTTCTTGATGTCAGGTTGGGCTTAATTTTGGAAGCCCACCTACAACAAAGTTGCTAGGGTTATGCGGCAATGAGAATTGATGCATCACTTTGAGCCTCCATATAATATACACATGTTTATCATATAAAAAAACACAAATAACTGTTTTCAATTTAATATGCATAAAAAATTGAATTCAAGGGGTTATGCATCATGGTGATTTTTTGTATCGTGAGGGTTTCGCAAAATTGCAAACAAAATAAACGGTAAATGATAAAAAAATATCACATAAACATAGGAAGATATTATAATCAGGTTCATGCTTCATGGGATGTTTAAACATACAATTTCGAGTTTGACATGAACTTGAAATCATGAAATGAAATACTTCAAAACGCAAAGATGATCCTACTTTCTAAATTCAGAGGATTGTTGCCAAAGAGGTGAGAAAAACCAAACTGTAGGTTTTGATTCCATTAAGAGCAAAAGTGTTGATATCTTGTTGTAAAAAAATAATTTGAGAGAGAATGAGAGAATTCTTGGTGTTGTGAGGCATAACCACCTTTATATAGTGATGTTGATATCCTTGCAAATAACACAAATACCTTTAATCAATAGGGAGAATCAATTGCCTAATCAATTTAGAAATGAATGGCCTAATGGTTATAACAGTTAATTGAGAAATGAATGGCCTATTCATTTGAGGAATCAATGACCCATTTATCACCAATTAGTGTCCTGCAACAAAAGGCAAGTATTATTCATTCATGAGTTTGACTTTATATTATAGAGATAGTGTACTATGAATGAGTTCATAGGGACTTAAGGTATTTAAGATATGTGTTGGAAATGTGCCCTAAAACCAATCATATGATGATACTTTACGGACATTTCACATGTTAATCTAATCTAGTTTAATACAAAGGGCAAAGATTATTGTTTTAAGCCGTCTCATATAAATGTTATATGCTTAAACGATAAGTCCAAGGAATATGTAATTAGGAGAATATGATCTAAAGAAGTTAGATTCATGAGACCATTCTCTTTCATATACATATCCTAAACGTCCCTGATCATAGGATTGCCAATTGGGCATTAACAGTCCGTTAAGATCAGTACGTGTTATGTCTTCTCTTAGGGAGAGTGACTGGTCTCGAGTCATTGGTGTGACTGACACCAACACAAGTACATAGGTGCTCAATAGAGAATGAGTCCACTGAACGCGATCAACAAGGAATTCTCATACTCATGTCACATGAGAACTCATGGTTGGGATAATGCAAAGTAGTCCTTTAACCTGAGGCATCATTATTGTCAAAGTCACTCCGTCAGAGGGTGTCCACGGCATAGTTAGGGTTAAGCAACTTAGCCATGGAGGCAAGTGAATGTACAACAAAGGATCTCTAACCTTCAAACCGTTTGAGGGAGAATACTTTATGATATGATTAAAAATCTCTGGCCAAAGTTTGAATGAGATTTAGGAAGTCGTTCCAAAGCACATTCAAGGTAATCATATAAGTAAGAGAATCACATTGGATAGTAGACATGAATAAACTATCAAACCAAATAATGTGGTCATGAGTATTGTATTAGAGAAAGACTGTATTGCATTGTAATCCAAAACTGAATAGGTTCTCCACCTCTTCTGATTAGCTTGGGTAGCCATGACATACTGCTAGGTGTCACTCATGGTTTCTGGAAGCTCTAAAGGTGTATAATCACTAAAGGGAGAATTGAAAGTAAGTTTCAATTCAATCGATTTGAAAGAGTTCTAATTGCCCACTGCCTCGCTAAAAAGAACCTAATGGATTGCACACCATGTATGGTAATGATTGAAGGATATAACAAAGATGAGTAAGGACAATTAAATAGTTTAATTGTATATGGCAAGGATTAATTAAAAGTTAATTAATCTAGAACGAAAGGTTCGTTTTAGGCCTTAAGTTAGTTTTGGGTTTCGGGATACAAAAGGGTTTTGGTCCACAAGGCGCATAAGGTTTAAGTTGTGTGACAACTAAAACAAAATGGGCAATTAACCTACTAAAACTAGGGAGGCCGGCCATGCTTAGAGAGGGAGTGGGTTTTGGACTTATTACAAGTTTGCCACTCCAATGAAGGTAGGTATAAATGTGACTTTATAGCCTTTTCTTCATTACGGTTTTCTTTGAGGAAAGATGAGAGAACTTTGTCTCTCTCTTTTCTCTCTAGGAGGCAGGCCACCATGGGGGTTTTTACTAGCATCTAATTCTTCGATGGTCACTCATCTTCTTCCTCAACCATCCTTGGTGTCAAAACTTAGAGGTCTTCAATTTTGGGGACTTTTGGAGAACCCAATTCTTCCGTCCATATCCAAGAAGACATGGAGCCAAGAAGTAAAGTTCCTCCATCCAAATCCATGGAGCCAAGGAGTAAGGTGACAAAGGAAAGAAGACCCTCGCATGGGTGATTAACCTTTGCTAAGCAAAGAGGTGCTTCAAAGGTATAAAGTTTCTCAACTCACTTTCTTTTTGAGTTGAGTCTTGGTTCACCATAACTACTAGGCTTTGAATTTAATGAGTAAAGTTTTGTTTTTGAGTGCATACATGCATGATTCCGCCTTTTAATTGTTAATAGCATGCATAGATATTGCTTAAATGAACTTGTTTTTCACAAATTTTCCTTCAATATGTCTTAAATAAGGTTAGGGCAGAGAGACTTGTATCTCATAGTCACGTAGTCTTTGAACTAAATTTCTATCCATTTGAAAAGTCAATTGGGCATTGATTATTCGAAAAGGCCGGTGTACATCGCATTAGAGTTAGCATGGTCTCATGCTATGCATGTTAGACCCGTTATGGATATACAAGTGCTTGTCTATTGGACAACTTCACTAAACACTGACCGTCCAAAAAGTTTAACCGTATAGATGCTTACTAAATGTTAAACATTCCAAAGCTTCTGGTTGTAGTATGCAAATAGTTCTTAGACTAGGCATCATAGGTATCTTATATTTGCATATATGAATTTTGATTTCACCTTAAAGCCCTCAATCAAATCGCAGGGCTTGATAGTGTGGTATTCAAGTTCATATGTATGAGTATGAAGATACATGAATGTGCAATAAGTAATCTATCACCTTCTGGTAATTATTCAACAGAATGAGATATCCCTCAAAGCCATTTGAAGATTTATTTCGAAAATCTTTAGCAAGAGTAATTGTTGATCAAGATATGTTTGTAAGAACTGCTTTAACATGAGATGTATCATTGCGGTCATAGATGGTAATATGTGATTTGACATAAATCTATATCACTTAAATCTTGATCGGGACATGAATGATAGAAGGACAAAATTGCATCAAGGGTTTGAAAAAGTATCATGATTAGGCCGCGTATACTTCTATTAATATGAGTGGCTACGACATGCTGCTTGGTGTCACTCATGGTTTGTGTAATTATATTAATTCATTAATTATTTCAATTCCTAGCTTTAGTTAGAACCTAAGAGATCACACATATATGGTATGTTCTAGTAACGTTATATGGATGCAGATAAGATATAATTAAATGTTAATTATATTGGATTAACTATTTGAGTTTAATGGATATGGTTTTAGTTAAATAAGCATTGGACTTTAATTAATTAGAAAATGGTCCAAGTCACAACCCAAAGTGCGTAAGTCATTGAGCTAGGCGCATGGAACAAGCCCATGCCGTCTAACCCTAGGGAGGTGCGGCTAAAGGGGGCGCGGCAAAAGGGTGTATATATACTCTTAATGTTTCTCTCATAATCCTAATGCAAAAGTTATTTAGTTTTGTCCCTCAGAGAAAGGGGGAGAAAAACCGTAAGCCAGAACACTGCTGCACATTCTATATGTTGATCTAAGTGAAAGGTATTGCTAGCACAATTTTTTTTTTATTTTTTTTTATGAATAAACGATATTATCTATACTAAGGGGGAACGGGTGGGCTTAGCCTAACAATGGGCTAGCAATAATGTGGTTCGAATTCGTATTTGGTGAGAATCGAACCCAAGACTTCTCATTTACAAGTGAAGAAGGATACCACTAGGCCGTAGTACTAAGTGGCAACATATTTAAATAAATCACTTCACACATTTGTTGCTAGCTTATGTATAATAAGCCCAGAACTGTAACCGGTAACCGACAATCCTTTATTACCTCTCCCGATTAACCGAGCGTGGGGAAGATATTCCTTCCATTCTTCCTTTGTGTTGTTTACAGAATCTGGTTCTATTAAGATTATAGTTGATGGTTGTTTAGCAATTCCATCCATCTCTACTACGGAATCGGATAACGTACTTTTTCTTTATGCGAGTCAGACAAAAATAAAGCCAACGGTGTTAGGTTAAGAGAGAGATCCGTTTGAGACAGGATACGTTTCGCACATATAAGAAGGAAGTCCCGGGTGACCTGTTACTTAGGAAGGTGCAACAAAGCATTCAACTTAACTTAAAGAAGGGGCGAAGAATAGAGACTGAGACTGAAAACTACACCTATAATATACAGATATAATATACAAAAAGAATGCTCCTAGTCCTAGTGGTGGTAGTATTCAGTATTCAATAGTACGAAGTAGTAAGGCAAATCACCTCTCTCCAAACATAGGCCTTAGAAACTTCAAAAGGTATCTCTACATAATACATATCTAGATTAAGGACAATTGGAATATAGCTTACATTACAGTTGAAGGAAGGCACCACATCATTAGAACCTGTAAATTGGAATAACCAACATGGGCCATCAACTTTTCCACCCTCGAACGAATCCCTTTAATATCCTTTTTTTTTCTTTAAGAGCAAGTTTCATTCCCATTCACATACCTTTTTGGCTTAATTTTGGATACTTTGGACAATATTTAAGGTAAATATGTGGTCATATTCACAAGACAAATTGGTGAAGAAAGTAAGGATTCCTCATGGCCTAAAGGGTGAACAATGACTAACTCGCCGTAGTTTGCCCAGAAAACGGCTCGAAATTGGCTAACTCGAAAATGGTTATCCAATTTCGAGCCCTTTTTCGGCCAAACTACGTCGATTTAGCCATCAAGAAAGATACTATTCTCTTCGTATCGTTGAGAAGTATGATTTTCGTTTTTGAATCACTCGATTTCGTTGATTATTGAAGAAGTTATGAACGTTTAAAGTTTACCCAGTTTCCGGCTAGTTTTCCAGTTTTTCTGCGGACCAGTCACATTTGAGGCTATTTTCCGGCCATCTTCCGCAACCATTGGGCTTCCAAATGGTATAATTTTGTTCTACACTTTCCTATCTTCATTTTGATATATTATGGGTCGAATTTGGTTAAGAAACGACTGAGTTACAAAGCTTTGAAAATTGCCCAAAAAATTTTTAACGGAATGATCATTTGTGATGTGTTTGATCAATGTCAGAGACCATTTGTGATAAAAACTCTTCTAAGAATATGTGTATAACCTTTTGTTCGTAAGAGACAAATTATTATATTATTGTCACGAGAGTTTATAATGATGGTGTATCCGCATCAAAAAAGTTGATCTTATCAGAGATTAGGAACTTTTCAGAAGTCTCTTTCCTCCCTATTGATGTGTTTACCCAGTGTGAACTTGTCTTGCCATTTGTATGCTGAGAGAGAGAGAGAGGAGAATATTAAACTAATGTAATGTGTACATATTTCTCTCTCTTCTTTTAAATCTTTAGTTCTTGCGAGGTGGTGGCCTGAGATTCTTAACTCAGGCGCGAAGGGATAAGATAATGTAAGGCGGAAAAGTTGGGCCAGCAGCAGCAGCAGCAGCAACCCATGGTTTGGCCATTCCCACCTGTCGATCTCATTCAAGGCTAATACAAATACGAAGATTATAGATTCCCTTTTTAAAGAAGCTGGAGGAGGTGGGGGGTGATCCAAGATGCTCCATTTATCCACTCCATTTATATTCTAAATTCGCTCAAGAAAATGCTGCTACAACCATCTCAATTGAATTATCATCCAAATTCATCTTTATAATGGTTGTTATTATTGATACTCTAAAAAACATACTATGCGTTGTTAATAAGTGTTTTTTCTTATAAAGAGTGTACAATGAATTTTTTAGAGTGCTAATAACAACACTCTTTTTTAGTTAATTGTTTTGCATGGCGTCATTTTTCCAAACAAAATTCACAAATACTTTTGAGTTACAAAAATATAAAATCAATGACTACAATGAGTGCCTTGTTTGGTATAAATGATTGAACATTTTCTTCTTGGGTAATTTATTTCCTACTTTTAAGTTGGCCATAATTTTTTCATTCTTCACTCAACATACCTAAAAAATAGTGGCTTATTACAAACAAGGTCTCAAAAAAAAATTCCTAAACCCTAAACCCTTTTGTATAAAAACAAGAAATGATGCTCAAGCGGGTACACTAAAAAATCTCTCTAGCATGACCACCGGGAAATTTTCAACTTTTAATTTCCAAAATTTTAGCTCAGTACAATCAGGAATTTTTTCACTTTTCTCCTTCTCTTTGTTCCATTCTTTTTCTTTCTTTTTTACTTGAAAACAAAAAATATTGTATATTTGATAGTCTTGTAAACAAGCAGAAAATGTAAATACCAACATGAAATAAATAGGTGAAATTTAAAGAAACATATTGTAACAGGTATTGAAGCCGCACCTGTTAACAAGAGGAAGAAAACAATGTTTCGGCAGTGCAAAATTATAGATGGAATCAAGCAGCATCACGTGATCGGTTCCCGGCCGCTAGTGAATCGCACGATGGGGGTCATAAAAGCTGAAATGCTTTTGTAAGTCTTCCTAATCCCCGAATAAAGAAAGAAAAAAAATCAACAGCATCACATGATCACCATGTTACACAAAACATAGAAAAAATAGAAACTAAATATGTATTCAAAGAAATTTGTTTAATTACACACCACCAGAAATCTCCATGATCTTGCATGGAAAAAATATTACCAGCAGACTAATTGGAGAAATCATTACATATTACAGAAGCTGCTGCAACCTTACATATTACAGAAGCTACTACTAGAAGCTAGCATATCCTCTGCAAATGTAAAAAATCAACGCAGAAGCGGCTGCAACCTTAAACCCTAAAACCCAAACTAGGCACAAACTAAACACAAAGATTACAACAACCCAACACCTTTAGATAAGAGACCAATCATTCTCCACCGAAGGGTACTTCTCCAATCCAAAATTCTCAGCCTCATCCCACTGAGAATCCGAGAAATCCAAGAAGGTAATGTCCAATTCCGGTGTATATGACTCATCAGACCGAGAAGGCGAAGATGACGACGACGAAAAGGCCTCCCATTCACTTTTTAATTCAGTTTTGAAAGAATCATCCATCCTAGTCTCTAAAGGAGCTGATACCACTGGCTTTGTCTCTGCCACAGAACAGGGCTCCCCTGTATTCCCCTGTTTTGTCGAATTAGCAGCCAAGCTCTGGCAAACGGCCTGGAGCTTCGCATCAACGTAGGAATGCAGGGGCTTGTAGTGGCCAAAGGCGCCGGAGACAAGAGCCCCTTGGTGCTTAAGATGGGGGAAATTGAGGCGAGCAAAGTCTCCCCTGAGCTTAAAAGCGGCTTTATCATAAGCCAAAGCAGCTTCTTCAGCGGTGTCAAATGTACCAAGCCAAAGATGTGTTCGGTTCCCGGGGAGTCTAATCTCAGCAACCCATTTGCCCCAGTGCCTCTGCCTCACTCCCATGTAGAGCTTTGTGGGTTTGGGGGGAGTGCCAGCTTTCTTCATTGGGATTGCTTTTGTACTAAGCAGCTTAAGGTAAGCAGCTGAAGAAGCAAAAGCAGAAATCTGTTGCTTTTGTTGGTGTTGTTGGAGGATCATTTGGGATTGGATTTGAAGAATTTGAGATGGGGTAAATTGGTTAAGCCCTATAGCACCTGCTTGTGAAATCATAGGTGCCGAGCAGAAGTCAGGGTACAAGTTGAAGTTTTGGTTGTTCTAAGGAGGGTAAGTGTAAGAAGTGGAAGGAGATGTTGAAGAAGCACTTTTCATAAAAGGCATAAGTGCTTTCATGAGCTGATCTTCCCTCAAGGGATCTGATAAATCTGGTGTCATTGTGCTGCTGCTGTAAAGATCTATAGCTGTTGCCATTTAAAAAAATAGAAAATATTCTAAAAAACCAACCTGTTTCTTACCAAAATCAAAGAACAGGCAGATTAATTCTACAAATCAACAAGAATAAAAAAACCAGAAAAAAAAATGGGTAAGGTTCTTTTTATTTTAAAAAACGCAAGAAAAAAGCTTAAAACCCTCCCTCCCTCCCTCTCTCTGTGTTTGGCTCACTTGTATTTCGTTGGGTGAGCTGCTCTGTGTTTATATAACCCTCGAAGCCAACAGGTTTCTCTCTCTTAAGGCTCCACTAAGGATAGCCACACTTAGTTTTAAAATTTACAAAATCAGTCTCTGATAAAAATTAAGGCTAAAGTTTAGTCTCAGGATGGCAACACGTAGGGATGTATTTAATTGGAATTTTGATTTAATGGATTTTTATAAAATCATAAATTTTGATATAGTTTAATTGATTTGTAAAAATTCATTCGAAATCCTAGGAGAAGATGTGAGATTTGTGAATTCTTAAAATGCACTACAACATCTTTCCCCCTCAAATTCCTTATCTTTTTAAAATTCTTTAAAATAAATTTATTATTGAATACACTTGAATTGTTATAAACTTCTTTAAAATCCTAATTGAATACACTGGGATTTCTAAGGATTTTAATAAATTACCTTAAAATCTTGGTTGAAGTGCTGATTTAGTCCCTAAGCTATCACTTAAAATTAAGTCCCTGAGTTATTTTTTGGGAAAAATAAGTCCCTAAATTCATTAAAAATTGCTAATTTCATTCCTATTAATATATTCAAAACTATTTTATCCAATTTTTCATCAACTTAAGCCACTTTACACACTTTAGGATGTAATACGTCATTTTCTTGCCTATATATAAGCCCTTAATGTGACAGCCTGTCCCTAAATATTTTTATCAATGGCATGAAATGACAAAATTACCCTTGAGCGATTAGGTGTAATTGTGTAAGTGGGTTAAGGATTTGGTCCAATTATTTTCATTCCCTAAAGTTTGGACCAAATGGGAAATTAAGTTGTTTTGTTTGGGTTAAGTGGACAAATCCGGACCACACACACATTCACACACCCAAACCGTTGACCCTTTCTCTCTCCTCCCTCTCGGTTTTTCATCCATTTTCGTACCATACGTACGGACAACCATCAAGCAACCATTTCAGGCACGGATCGAGGGTTTAAAGAGCACCATTGTGTTCCTGACATTCATACGAGTTAAATGGTAGCATTTTCAGCTCACATGGAGCTTTAGATCATCCTCACGAGGCTCGGAGTGGTTCGTTGGAAGAAATTGGACGTCAGGAAAGTTAGTTTAGAAGTTGGCTGGATTTCGTGGAAATGCTCCAGCAAGATTCCAGCGAATTTTGAACTTCAAAGTGGTATAATTGTCTTTTACTCTTCCTAAGCTTCATTTTGACGTTAATTTCATGGAATTTGGTGCAAAAACGAAGAAGATACGAAGGTTTTAAGATTTTGCAGAAACCGACGAACAGTCGCCGACATCCGGCGACTCGTTGGAGAAGACAGGGGAATATTCCGTCAGTTTTGACGGAATATGCTAATGGTGTTAGGTGATGCTGTTAGATTTCAAACGGAATATGCTGGGTTTTAACGGAATATTCCTGACGGCGTTAACTGACACCGTCAGTGTGCCAGGCACGTGCCTGCGTCTGGGTGGCGCGTGTGGCCGTGCCTTGGGGATGATCCTGACGATGAGTAGGCCACTGTGGTATATTCATATACCTAATTTGAGCAATTGTTGATCCTAAAAACTACTAAGCCTACGTGGCGCGCAGGCCGAGTAACTAATGAGTTAACTACGTCCTTCGGTTGTGTACGGGGCGTGCCAACTCGTCGGTCGAGCTCGGCCGATGAGTAAAATGTGTTGATGTTGCGTTGAGCGCTCGGCTGACTTCTGCGTCTTGCGATTGCGGCCGAGGAAGGAACTCAGCTCGGCCCTTGGATTCTAAAGCTTGAAGACAAGGCTACTAATTATGCGAAGTTCACAAATCGTTGTCGTCGGATTCGGTCACAGTAATGGTATTCGTCAGAGTAAACTCACGCCGAATTGACACTAAAGTGTAAGGGCACAAATACTCAAAGCGGATGTACTTCTTGATGGTGAATGTGGTTCGGCCGTCAGAATGCCGAACTCTAAAGCCAACTTGTAAGTATCCAATCATAAAACAACTCGACGTTTAATGTGCTGAGCTCAGTAATTCGTAACACCTCACTTCACCGAGAATGCTAATAAGATGACCTCTGCCAATAAGGATTCGGAAATCCTTCTCGACCGAGACTTGGATAGATAACTAGTCGGCCTCTTTGCAGTGTTGTTTATCCAAACTGAAGGTGCTCCGTGGTCAGCTGATTCTACGGAGATAATGCTGTTTATCTAAACTGAAGGTATCACCGGTTACCTTCACAGTGCTGTTTATCCAAACTGAAGATGTGTCAGCGAAAAGGAAAATAAAAATCTCAAGGTTGTTGAGAGGTTTCGCGTAGAGCGAGGGTTTGCACAGGGCAGATTTGTGTGTTGATTTGTTGGGGGCCTCTTGAATGATGCACTGAGTCTTGTATTTCTACGGACATACCTCCTCATAGCCGAATTATAATCCTTCTTGGAATAAGATTTCTTAAAGCTAATCTAACCAGAACTCGGCCAATCCTAAACCAATTAGGACTTTGAATTCAACTCTTTACCCGGCCGCATTCATTCCCAAGTTTCAGCGCCCTCATCCTACCGAGCATCCTAGTTGCATCAGGATTCAATTCCCTCATCTTTATCTAAAAGACTCCATTTCCTGGTAGGACTCAGCCAACCTGGCTTGGTGGCCCACGACCCAAAATCCGACGAGAATTCTAGAAAGATCGCTAGGCCGGATGAAACTCCAAATTCAGCCCAAATCAATATTTTGGGCCCAAACATTGCCCCCTCACTTCTGAGGCTGTCGACCAACAATCCTTGGTCAAACCTCGGCCCTGAAGAAGCGAAACCATTCTCAGGTATTTAGAAAAATTACACCTCCTCGGGAATCACCATCATGCCCTTAGGAACCATCACTCTCATTTGTGAGACATCACTTCGCTTTCTTGATACTTCCAACCGTCTTGCCACGCGTCAACTCCCAAAACACCTTAGCAACTTTCAATCATGACCTTGAAAACGTGCAGCCATCGAAATGTCACTCCCTATTAAAATCGCCGCAACAAGCAATCGTGCGTCCTCAAACCCTAAAAAATCTCGGTCTCTTCCCCTGGATTCTCTGAATTCCCTCAATGATTAGCGACTTTCCTGATCGATTTTATCCCCAAGTTTGAAAATTGAACGTTTAACCTGCCCTCTTAAAATGTCTATAAATACCCGAATCATGTTTATTTGTATTTTACGCTTTCAAACTCCCTGAAATTCTCTCGCCCTTGCCTCCGAATCCCCAGAAAACCAAAAGCTCTTCCTTCAAACCCAGAAAAGCCATTGAATCTTTATCAATGGCATCTTTCCCCACCAAGCTCTCTAAGGAATATGAGAAATGCGAAAAAATTATCAATAGATGCTCAATCAAGACGCTGCACTTTGAGAGCGACATGAGCACTACTCACCAGATCCTCGGCCCTCTTTTCAAAGATGCAGTACCTCCATCCATCATCGAACTTTTCAAGGACCAATGCCTAAAACTGTTGCTGCAAGGGTTTGAATGATCGAAGTAGGATTTAGCAAAACCCAAAGGCTCCTGGCCCTCGACCACCGCAACCTGGGCCGCCTAGGTTATACGAATGGAAAAGATCTTTGGCGAACAATGGAAAGCTCTTGGCATTTATGACGCCATTCGCCTTTCATCTATGGAAATTGCCATGGACAAGGAGCTTCTCATAGTCGCCTTAAGCTTCTAGTGCTCGGCCACCAACACCATGGTCCTCCCGTTCGGCCCTGTTGGTCCTACTATCCTCGACGTTACCGCTATCTTGGGGACTTCCCCCTTTGGAATCCCAGTCGACGCCACCCTCTCTGGGTATCCGTCGAACATTGACTTGAAGACGCTCTTCAACAAACAGGCCCTCGAAGCGCTGAGCAGAGAAGCCAAGCACCTTCAAAGGAAGAAGTTCAGAAACTACACAAAAACTTCTTCAACTACAACACCCTTTATCTCCACTTTGCCGGCCGAGGAGAAGAGAACCTGCGGGAAGGAGAACACGAAGCCTTCCTCTTCTATTGGTATAACAAATTTATTTGTTGTACCAAGTCCAGTAAATGTTTGGTCGAAAACATGCCGGTGGCCGAAGCCTTGGTTAGCGGTCATACCCTGGCACTTAGCCCAGCTATTCTTGCCAACCCCCTACGCTGCCTGGCCGAGATGACCCTCCATAAGATCGACCCGCACCAGAATGGTCCTCTCTGGGTTTTCCAACTCTGGTTGCAAGTCTACTTTATTACTCTTCGGCCAGAAATCGCCAGCTTCTCACCTACAGAAGCGCTCAGCCTCCAGCTGGCTTCTCGACCAGTACCTCCTCACCAGGCCGAAGAAGTGTTCAAATACTTCTTCGGCCTCGATGTTCTTTCCAACGATGAGTTCTTGATCTGTCGTAGTCGAGAATACCGGTATATCACCCTCACTTTACTGCTCGTCAACTCGGCTACCTCCAGGGTTGTCTGGTACTTATTCTCACCTCTCGTTCTCTCCTAAGCCGAGGACGCCTATCCGGCTCCTTAGAGAAAAAGTGCACGGATGCCAAGAAGGAGTTTCAAGAACAATGTCAAAACCTCTGCCTTCGACCAACCGTTCCGGAGTGGTTCAGCACTGACACTTTTGGTGATTGGTGGGAGGAGTATATTCAGAACTTCTTCGGCACGTCTGTCGAAGATATCGTCAACAAAATTTTTGGCGACCGACTCAAAAAAGCTCGTGCCCCTCATTCCAAAGAGACAACCCAAGGTATATGGCTCTCTCCACCTTTATTCTTCAAACATTTATTCGACTTTACTGACTTGATTTCGCTTCCAGGCTACCGAGTGCCGAAACAAGCAGACATGATCGCAGCGGCTATGGCAAAAAAAAAATTGGCCTCCTCTTCCAGGAATCCTAAAACTACCCCACCAGCCCTACCGAGCAAACGGACTCGCCAAGAGGTCGAGACTGCAGGTGAATCCCTTCGTCCCCCAAAACGTGTCAACAAATTGGCGAAGAAAGGAGAACGGGAGATTCACGTTATCTCTAGCCAGACCACAGGAGCAGCCACTCCCAATGTATCTCCTTCTGCTCTTGTTGTCCTATTCCTCCAGTTGCGGTCGAAACATCTGTTGCCCCGCTGGTCGAAAAACTTGCAACTCCAAGGCCGACTGCTGCACCTGTCTTGGAAGAGGTGCCCCATTCGGTTGCAAAGAATCTCCCCACAAATAAAAAATGACCATCGATCATCCTAGAAGAGGTATAATTTTGTTGTAGTCACCTCTTTCTGTTACTAGATTCGAAAAAAATACTGACGTTTTTTTTTTTTTAATTTGCTTTTATTCTGCAGGATGACGAGAACGACGAGATTCTGCTGACTAGTCGCCCTCGATCAACCAAAACTCCTCCCGCCAATCCTCATGTAGTCGAGGCAAATGACAAGGTCGATCCTCCTCTTATGGTCAAGATGGGCAACCAGATCGATTCTCTTGTGGTGGTTGAGACAGGCGACCAAGTCGACCTTCCTGCAACAGTCGAGACAAACGGCCAGGTCGACCTTTCTGCACTAGTCGAGGTGGATGACCAGGTAGATCCTTCAGCCAATCGCGGAAAAAAGCCTGCCGTTGAACCTGAAGCGACGGCGGAAACGTCGATTCACCCGCAGGATGAAGACATTGGCATCCCTCATCAGGAAGCCACTTTGGCTTACGTAAGTACTCTCATTGATTTTCATTAATCCACCTTCTGCCTTAGAATTCTAAACCTGAAAAAAAAAATCAATGTCAGGTGCCCACGTTCTCATTACATCAAAAATTCTATGCGCCGAAGGGCGTTATCTACATCTCTTGGCCACCTCAGTGGCCATCGAACATAGATAACCTTCATCGACCGCGTGAATTAAAAAGCAGTCCTAAACATTGGGCTCGGCCATTAAGCTCTTTAGGTTCGAGCAATGAGCCAGTAGACATGGCCGAAGTCTCCTCTCGGCAGGTCTAAAATTCCCTTTCTTCTTTTCCTCTTTGTAACTTGGCTTTTGCTGACAAGTTTCTTTTATGCGCAGCCTTCATGGAAAGTTGAACTCGAAGCCCTTCTTCTGAACACGTCGAGAACGGCTAGCTCTTTGGTGACTACAACCAAACCATCTGTATCAACAGCCGAATCAAATGCCTTTACCAAACTGCAGGCGCTCATGTCTCTCTCGGCTTCACAAATCCTTGAAAGTAAGGGTTTTGACTCCGTGGGAGAATGTCAAAACGACCTTGCAGCGGGCGGTCTTCTGAGCAACGAAACAATCACTCGCCTGTCTTTTATCCTAGATCGAGCTCGAAAGCATTTCGATATTTTTGCGAGAGCCCTCCAAGGGGAAGACGACCTTAAAGCCGCATTAGTTGCTCAAGAAGCTCTACGGCTAGAGGTCGAGGCAGTAAAGGCAAAGAAAGCACAGCTGGCCGACTTCGACCTACAAATCTCCGACCTCAACCGGCAAATTACGAAACTCAAACATCAGCGGTCAGCCGTGGCCTCTGATCTTGCTGCTAATTTTGAGTTGAGCAAAACTTGTTTGACCAATTATGCGGCTGGTGCGAAGCGAATTGAGCAGCTGAAGATGGATAGAAAGACCCGGCAGGCTAAAATCACAATAGGCGAAGTACGATGGTTGAAGTTGAAAGCTACCCTTGAAGCTTTCCTTCCTTCGTCCCCTTGAGTTATCTTTGTAAACCGGTCGACCGACCTCTGCTTGTACACCTTTTATTAATGAAAATGATCTTTTCATCTTTTATTCTTGCATCTCCCAAGTTATCGGATAATATTTTTTTTAAAACTTCCCGTTAATTGGTAGTTTATGAATTGAACCAGTTCGATCCCTGAGGTGGTATGCCACCTTGCCAAGAACCTTGTGTATAACGAATGGTCCCTCCCAATTCGGCGACCATTTGCCGAACCTAGGGTCCTTAATTCCTACAGGTAGCACGGTTTGCCAAACCAAACCTCATTCGCCGAACATTTTCTGTCTGACTCGTTGATTATAAGCTCACTCGACGATCTTTTTTTGTGCCACCAGTAAGTTGTAAGCATCAAGCCGAGCTTCTTCTAAATCTTCTAATTCTTGTCTCATGGCCTGACTATACTCGGGACTGAACAAACTACTTTGTTCAATTATTCGCAACGAGTTTATACTCAACTCGACTGGCAATACCACATCATGTCCATAGGTCAATGTGTATGGAGTTGTTCCAGTGGCTGACCAGAAAGACGTTCGATAGGCCCATAATGCTTCATTTAGCTTTAGATGCCATATATCAGGCTTCTCCCTTACCATTTTTCAAGAATGCCAATCAGAACCTTATTACTCGCTTTGGCCTGTCCATTCGCCTGCGGGTAATACGGCATCGACTGCTCTAGTCGAATTCCTAGATTCGTCGTATACTCCTTAAACCTGTCGGACGTGAAGATCGTACCATTATCTATTACAATTGTTTCTGGTATGCCGAATCTAGTTACAATGTTTTCTTCAACAAAATTACAAACTTCTTTAGACGTTATCTCGGCATATGACTTTGCTTCGACACATTTGGTGAAGTAATCTATTGGGACCAGTATCCACGCATGCTTCCCTGGCCCGGAGAATGGTGTAATTTTGCTGATTACGTCCACGACCCTTCCTCTAAACAGCCATGGTTTGGTGACCGAATGTAATGATTCGGCGGGACTCTCTGTATGGGATCGTGAATTTGACATTGTACACATCCTCGTGCAAACTCAATACAATCCTTTAGTATACTCGGCCAGAAATAGCCGTGTCTGCGAAGTAACCATCGCATCTTTCGACCGGACTGATGAGCCCCGCAAATTCCTTCATGAACTTCTGTGACTGCTTGAGCGGCTTCTCGGGGGTCGAGGTATAACAGTAATAGACCGTCTTCACCATTTCGGTATAATTCATTTTGGTATGCGACGTAGTTCGTTGTATGAACCTTTATTTTGCGGTCGTGTTTAACATTGGGGTTGTCAAGGTACTGCATGATTGGCTTTCTCCAGTCATCTGGTATCGCCTTGACCGTGCAGACGTCTATGGGATCCTTTCGTTCTAATAACGAAGGCATGGACATGACTCGTGTACGGATTACGCTGTCGTGTTGGAGATTTTGCTAATTAACCAAGGCCGGGTATGATCGCCATAACACAGTTATTGCTCGGCCTAGCTTGCCCCCCAGGAGTTGTGCTCCAGAGGCTATTTAAGCCAGTTCATCTGCGTCAGTGTTCCGAAGTCGAGAGATGTGTGTGAATGTAATGCCGTCAAAATATTCGGCCAAATAGCTGGCAACCATGTGATAGGGCGCCATAGTGCAACTCATGCAACGAAAAGTACCATTGAGCTGGTTAATCACAAGTTCAGAATCACCGAGGATGAGGGCACGGGTTACTCGTAAGTCGTGAAGGACACCAAGACCGATGACAAGAGCTTCGTATTCAGTTTGATTATTTGTACAATCGAAATCCAGTTTGAGAGAGAAATACCAACGATAGTGATCAGGGGATTGAATAACGATTTCAACCCCAGCCGAAGCTGAAGTACTAGAGCCATCAAAGTACATCGTCCAGTGATTATCACGTGTCTCTACCATACCGATTTCAACATCATTGCCCCCAGAAAAGTAAGGAGAAGGATGTTGAGCCAAGAAATCGGCCAAGGCTTGACCTTTGACGGCTTTCTAAGGCACCTATTATAAACTAAATTCTGATAGTGCCATCGTCCATTTCCTAATCCGGCCTTTCACGATTGGCCAAGTGAGCATGTAACGAATAACGTCGATCTGGGCGATGACTTGAGTGACCGATGGAAGCATGTAATGCCTGAGTTTTGATGTGGCGAAGAATAAGGCAAGGCAAAGCTTCTCGACGACGGGATAATTGATCTATTGTTGGTTGAGATTCCGACTGAGATAAAAAATGGCTTGTTCTCGGCCAGCGTCATTGTCCTGTGCGAGGAGGTAACCGATAGATTCTTCGGCCGCGGAGATGTATAACTTGAGAGGTTTACCGCGTCGTGGTGGAACAAGGACGGGTGGAGTTGTGAGGGAGACTTTGATCTGTGTGAACACCGCTTGGTGTTCCGAACACCATTCAAAGGCATCGCAATCCTTGAATTTCAAAAGCATAGAAAAGGCTTTCATTTTTCCTGTCAAATTAGCAATGAATCGACAGAGGAAGTTGATCTTGCCAAGCAACGACTGTAGTTGTTTTTTGGTCGCAGGGGGTCGAGCATTGATGATCGCGCGAGCCTTGTTTTCATCGACTTCAATACCACGATGATGTACAAGGAATCCTAAAAAGTTACCAACGGTGACACCGAAAGCACATTTGGCAAAATTCATTTTCAGATTGTGCTGGCGCATACGTAAGAAAACTTGTCGAAGATCATCCAAATATGTCTACCGGTGTTTTGATTTTATCACGACATCATCAATGTAGACTTCGACGATGGTTCCAATTGGATCATGGAATATCGTATTCATCGCTCATTGGTATGTGGCCCCGGCATTTTTGAGGTCAAACAGCATGACGACCCATTCATATGTGCCGAGTGCCCCCGAGCAACGAAAAGTAGTTTTATGGACGTCAACCTCGACAATGAAAATCTGGTTGTAGCTGACATGTCCATCCATAAAGGACAGAATTTTATGGTTTGCTGCTGTGTCGATTAGCAAATTTGAGATCTGTATGGTATACTCATCTTTGGGGGTTGCCAGATTCAGATTTTGGAAGTTGATACAGATTCGTAACGCACCACTCTTCTTTAATACAGGGACAATATTTGCCAACCATTCGACATATTGAGCGGTCCGAATGAAACCAGCTTTTAAAAGTCGAACGAGTTCGTCCTTTATGCCGAGTTGAACTTCAGTTGAGAATCGCCGTGGTGGTTGACGAAACGGTTTACATCCAGGTTTAATTCGTAACTCATGCTAAACGAGTGTTCGATCTAAACCTGGCATCTCATGGTAGTTCCAAGCAAAACAATCTTTAAACTCGTGAAGTAAATTACAAATCTCGGTCTTCATATGTTAGGGTAACAAAGCACTAATAAATAAGGGCCGTGGGTCTTCGGCCGTCCCAACATTTATTTCCTCCAAAGGGTCTTTGACTTGGGGTCGACTATCTTCGAGCTCAGATGGAGCAGCTGGAACCTTATCTAACAACAGAAAAAGACCGTTATCTCATTCGGCAAGAAACTCAACTAAGTTTATGTCCGAATTTGGTCGTTTGGAAATGGTGTACCAAAAGGTCAGCAGTCGCTCCATGGTTGATGAAACCGCGGCCCGGCGTCTGTCTTGTATGGTTTCAGACATCGGTGTCAGCAATCAGATTGGCTATTCCGAGTCTCGCCAAATCCTAATGTACAGTCTCGGCGCCTACCTTGATGGCTTTTTGTACTGATATCCGAGTCGACCGGTCTTCCTCATTAAAGCCTTGTAAAGTGATATAGCCGACGTGATCATCATAATAGTGAGCTTGAATCATGTTTACCTCAAACGGTTGATAATCGACCAGGTGAACCAAAACTGATTTGCCGTCCCAGAAGACAAGGACTTGGTATAACGACGAGCGAATGCAGCCCATTTGATGAATCCAATCGCGACCGAGCAATGCATTATACTCCATTTTGGAATCAACGATAAAGAATGTGGTCATGATTGCAACCAGCAACGTTTACGTCCAAAGGAAGCACTCCCTTTGTCTGAGACTTATCACCAACAAAGCTACTCATGGTTACCCCCGACGGGATGAGTTCATCGTTAGACTGTCGTAGCGTTCTTATAATGGACATGGGCATAATGTTGACCGTGGCTCCACAATCGACAAACACCTTAAAAACCGAATACCCTTCAATATGAGCCGTAACATACAACGGCTTCAGATGCTGAAGATTAGTAGTGGAAGAACGGGGAAATAGTTCGGCGAGAACTGCTTTGAGTTTGTCTTGTTTGCTTTCCGGGTTGTCTTCATCGACAGTGACAAAGTCAACTTATATGGCTTCTTCAGCGACTACATCACCATCCATGGAACTTGGTTGAGATGTGGTTGGCTGAAACTCGGCGGGTAGAACGTAGACAATGCTAATCTTCATATTCTCAAGGACTGAAGGGTCCAAACGCACCACACGTTCTTTCTCATTGGTCGTTAGGTCGAAAAGGGCCACTGCCGAAAAGACTTCGAAGTGGTACCGTAAATGCTGAAGGTCCTCAAGAGAAAAAAGAAGTTCGGCAATGTCTATATCGGTATACGGATCGACCTCAAAACCGAGAACTCGGGCTTCACGTATATGCTGGAACCTAGCCTTCATTGCTGGATCGGTGATCTTTTGGATAATTTGTTCGGCATCAGGGCCAGTTAGAGCCAGGTCGAGGGCTTCTTGACACTCTTTTGGTAGGCCGTATAAGTCATTAGCGGAATATTTCTTGTGAAACTCCCGCATGTACTCTAAGGCCTCGCCGATAAATGGAGGGTGCAAATTCCGTCGTATCTTAATTAGTAGCTCTAGTGAAGGCAACGGGGAAAGTTTACTTTTCGCCTCTCTTCTGAATTGCTCGAAACGAGCCTTCATTTCCCCTGGTCGAATGAGGAGTTTGATGCGTTTTTCAGAGTCCTTGATTGTAGTTTTAAAGCTGTGTTCGGTCGCCTTCTTTCCCTGAATTAATTTCGTCATGATGGCAGGGGTTTGCCGATCGTCCTCATTGTCGATCACTTCTTTCGGTTGCCATTTAGTAGCCGAGGAAGCCTGCGCGGCTTGTCGGCAGGCCATGTAGTTTATCCGCTGGCGTCGACGCTTCCGAGATTTAGATAGTGCAGTGTACACACCTTTAGGGGAATGGTAGGTGTACCAACGTTGATTGCACGGTTCAGGAGATTTGAAGGTTTTCTGCTTTGCAGAAGAGTTCGAGCTGCTAGAACTTCGTACATAATAATCCTCGTTATAGAATGGTGCATCGAAGTCGAGGCGCCGTCTAACTGGGGGCAATTCAGTCGGCTGCGTTTTAAGGTCGAGTCTATTGAAAACTCCGCGGCGCTGGTCTGCACTGAGCGTCTTCTGATGTATTGTGGCCATGGAAGGTGGTTGCTTTATCGTAGCCTGAAGAAACCTTTCGTTTGGCTCGGTGGTGACGTTTATCTTACACCAACTGCATAGAATCGCCGATCTATCTACTTCCTCGGTGCTGGAGTCTATCATAGACTTGATGATAGCCGATCCTGAAAGAACTTTGGATGGCTTGTTCGAAAATAAATCGATCTTGAGCCGTGGCCGAGAATTCTGCTTTGGGACGTGTTGTACTGGAATGAACTCGGCCTTCCCTTTCCCTTTGTCCCTAGGTAGACGGGCATCTACCATATTAACCGTCGCCGTAGGAAACGGGTCAGTGTCAACGCTCATTTTCTTTTCTGGGAACTTGAGTTTGCCGTTATCAATCCAGCTTTGGACGGCATCACGAAATACAACACAGTTGTTTGTCGTATGTTTATTCAAGTTATGGTACTTGCAATATGTTCTTCCTTTCAATTCTTCGGCCTTAGGAATATTATGCCCAGTCCGAAGTTTGATGATCTCGGCAAGTAGTAGTTGCTCGAAGATGGCGTCGGCTTTAGTAATGTCGAAAGTGTAAACTTTTGATGTTTTGGTGATAGATTCTTCGGTGGCCGAGCGAGTTTTGACGTCCTTGGGATTGGCATAAGTCAATGTCTTGCAAATATATGGTTTATCGATTACTATCTCGATCGCATCAATACTGGTTCGTAAATGGTTCCTCGGGATGGAGACTTCGAGACTTTTTCTTCTCGGAGTAGGTAGTCATATTGCTCAACATGTTGAGCTAGTTCGTACATATCTCGAAAGTTTTCCCCCAGGAATTTCTTTTTGTACTCCACATCCAACCCATTCAAAGCAAGTCTAACGAATTCGACTTCAGGAAGGGGTACTCGGCACCAATTTCTAGCAGACTTAGACCTGGTAAGATAATTCATTAGTGACTCATCTGATGCTTGAGCCATCATGGCTAGTGATGAAACTGACATTCCCATCCCCGGTCGATAGAATTGCTCATGAAATTTTTCGGCCAACTACTCCCAACTCTGGATGGAGTTTGGTGGGAGATTGATGTACCAAGCGAATGCCAAGCCTGTCAATGAGAAGTTAAATTGTCACAGTTTGTGGAGATAGCCATTAACATCTCCACATTGCGCAGTGAACCGAGCCACATATTCTAATGAAGATAAAGATTATTCTCCAGCAAACAAACTGAAATCTGGGATTTGAAAGCCTTTAGGATATTCAAATTTCTCCACGTAAACAGGGTATGGGTGAATGAATTTTGGGAATTTCGGCCCTTTTTTCAAGGCCGAATCGATCATCCTTTGAACCTCGATCATATCAAAAGATGTCGTTTTCGTTTGCTGGTTGAATCCGTCTGATCTACTGCTCAATCCTCATCTCTTCTCCAAGTCATTTGGCTTGAACCGAGCAAGCACTGGCTCGGCCTGTACTAAAGGATTATTCCTTGGTGGCAATTACCGAGAGTGATCGGAGGGCATTTCTTCACAGATTTTATGAACCAGCATTTCAAGCAATCTGGTGTGTGTCTCATTAGTACTGCATATTACTTCGCGTAGACTATCTATTCCTCGGCTGAATGTCTGTTCAACTTGCCGAGATTGTTCGTCCAGTCGTCATTGGAAAAACGACCTTGTTGGTGGATCGACGCCTTCACCACCATATTCATCACAATCTTCTGCTACCACTTCATTGAAAATACATGCGGTTCTGTTAGGGATTTCTGCATTGCGAGGCTGACCGCCGAGACCAGCTTACGTGGTGCGTAGGCTGAGTAACTAATGAGCTAACTACGTCATTCGGTTGTGTACAGGGTGTGCCAACTCGTCGACCGAGCTCGGCCAATGAGTAAAATGTATTGATGTTGCTTTGAGCGCGAGGCTGACTTTTACGTCTTGCGATTGCGGCCAAGGAAGGAACTCGACTCGGCCCTTGGATTCTAAAGCCTGAAGACAAGGCTGCTAATTATGCGAAGTTCACAAATCGTTGTCGTCGGATTCTGTCACAGTAATGGTATTCGTCAAAGTAAACTCACGCCTAATTGACACTAAAGTGTAAGGGCACAAATACTCAAAGCGGATGTACGTCTTGATGGTGAATGTGGTTCGGCTGTCAGAATGCTGAACTCTAAAGCCAACTTGTGAGTATCCAATCATAAAACAACTCAATGTTCAATGTGCCAAGCTCAGTAATTCATAACACCTCACTTCGCCGAGAAGGCTAATGAGATGACCTTTGCCAATATGGATTCAGAAATCCTTCTCGACCGAGACTTGGATAGATAACCAGTCAGCCTCTTTGCAGTGCTGTTTATCCAAACTGAAAGTACTCCGCTGTCGGCTGATTCTATGGTAATAGTAACGTTTATCCAAACTGAAGGTATCACCGATTGCCTTCACAGTGTTGTTTATCCAAAATGAAGATGTGTCAGCGAAAAGGAAAATAAAAATCTCAAGGTTGTTGAGAGGTTTCGCGTAGAGCGAGGGTTTGCACAAGGCAGATTTGTGTGTTGATTTGTTGGGGGCCCCTTGAATGATGCACTGAGTCTTGTATTTATAAGGACAGACCTCCTTATAGCCGAATTAGAATCCTTCTTGGAATAAGATTTCTTAAAGCTAATCCAACCAAAACTCGGCCAATCCTAAACCAATTAGGACTTTGAATTCAACTCCTTACTCGGCCGCATTCATTCCCAAGTTTCAGCGCCCTCATCCTACCGAGCATCCTAGTTGCATCAGGATTCAATTCCCTCATCTTTATCTAAAAGACTCCATTTCCTGGTAGGACTCGGCCAACCTGGCTTGGCGGCCCACGACCCAAAATCCGACTAGAATTCTAGAAAGATTGCTAGGCCGGATGAAACTCCAAATTCGGCCCAAAATATTGATTTGGGCCCAAACAGCAATATGTGAGAAGTTATTACCAAGTTTCGTTTATGTGCTTTTAATTGATGTTTATATAGTTGTTTCGCATATAGGTGAGACCTACCCTCAGGACAAGCGTAATCAATCGAGGCTTGAGGGTGAGTGGGCTTTTGTTTTCCGTATATACCTATATAATGAGTATTTTTCCCAGAAATACGTTTTAAGCAATTTTATGAAATGAATTGCCATGCCAAATATGTTTATGCTATATGTATGCATTGTGATATATATTTATATACACATATTGGGATTCGATGCCAGCAGCGCTCAGGTAAGTTCAGGTAAGCTATGTGTTACTTTATGATGATTGTTGAGATGCATTGTTAGCTCATAAACTTGCACCCCAGTGTTAGTGCTCTGGCCAGAGTTAGGGCGTAGCCTTCACGTGATCGTGCACCTCCCGCACCACACGCTCATCTTGGATCCAAGTTAGGTGCACAGCCTATCGTATAGACCACTTTTAGTGGGTTCGACTTGTAGGTGACCCGTGATCATTCGCACAGTCTTCACGTGATCGTAGCACTTGAGCGTAATTATTTATTATACACCCAGCCTTTCGTATAGACCACTATAAGTGGGTTCAACTTGTGTGCATGCATGATCTATGAGCTAGAGTTCAGTTGATGAGATAATTGCAGTTATCATCGCTTTTAGATTACTTACCTGGATAACTGATTATGTGGCATGGCATATTCATGATTTGAATGCGTATTTTGATGATGAATTATGTTGAGATTTAGTATATGTATATACTATTTTCTAGGAAAATTATACAGGTTTTACGGCGAGGGGTTAAAAGTTTGATAATGAAATGGTTTTGGAAAAGCTTTGTTTTTGCCCACTCACGCTTTTGTTTTGTGCCCCTCCAAGTATTAGGTAGCATTTGTGGGTGACTCACGAGGTTTCCAGCAGAAGTTCTGACAGACCATCGCTCATGTAAGATTACCTTCGGGTATTATTTAATTAGTAATTCCTATGCTTGATTGCACTTAGGCTATTATTGCTATGATTATGTATTCACACTTATTCTCACACTAGTATTTGCCTTAACTAGTGATTCGGTTTCTATTCATTCGTAATTTCTATATTATATTGCTTCCGCACTGTGCACATGGTTACGTCACTCTCACGTGACGGCCAACATGCCTTGATCTTGGTTGGGGAATTGTCACATCCCGACCTGGGCGCAGCCACCTCCCAGGCTCGACTCCACCGTAGCACGATATTGTCTGCTTTAGGCCTTCCCCACGCCCTCACGGTTTTGTTTCTAGGAACTCACACCAGAACTTCCCAATAGGTCACCCATCCTGGGAGTGCTCTCACGCACTACTCGGTTAACTTCGGAGTTCCGATGGAACCCGAAACCAGTGAGCTCCCAAAAGGCTTCGTGCTAGGAAGAGGTGGGAATATACATATAAGGATCACTCCCCTAGGCAATGTGGGATGTTACACTTAACATTTCATATAGGTTGCAAATCTAACGTCTAATTTACCTTCCAAAGTTAACGACATACACTATTTCTTTATGAAAAATTACCAATCTACCCTCCAATGTGTATCACATGCAAGTAATGTGACTTAAATTGACGAAAAATTGAATATAGTAGCCTCGGATTTCATATTAGAGATGTAATTGCCAGATTTTTATAATTCAAATACTGATTTTTCTGAGAAAAATATTAATTTAATGACCTAATTTTCACTCAGATGATATTCAAGGACTAAATTGGCAACTCACCTGAAAATCTTTATTGAATACACATTGAATTTTTGATAAACACTTAAAATTTGGATTGAATACCCCTAGATTTATTAATTACAATCATTCAAAATTCCAACTGAATACACTGTCCAGATGAAGTTTGGCCCTGAAAAATAATAAAGTATAGGCTGCATTGTTAAAGATGAAAATCTTAGCCTTAAAATATGTTTAAAATATTAGTTTTGAAAAGCTAAAACATATCCAAGGGCAAGGGCTAAGTTTGTCCTTTCACGATTAGTAAAAATTTCTTAATGATCTTGGAACATGAACCGTTACATCAAGTGTCATGATACAATTAGATTAAATTTTTTCTTCAAATTCTTCATTAATTATGTAATTATGTAATATACCAAACTGTATTTCTAGTAAACTAAAAAAATCGACTAAAGCCTCCGGTTTTCTTTGGGTCAAAAAGAAACCCCTCTGATTTTCTCTCTCTAAGCACGTTTTTCTTCCTTAATTAATCATTTCTGCCTCGTCAACTTCAAAGAAACCTTTATCTTATGTCATATGATGCATTTCCGTTCATTGTATTTAGTGATCCAACAGATTTTCTCCGAATTCTCTTTGTGAGGATTCTGGATATCCGTGAATGTTCATCGTAAATCGTGCGATCAATTTTATAAAATAATGTGTGTTTAATTCTAAATAAAATAATTTAAAATAATTTCTGACCGCACGATGTATGATAAACGGATATGATTCACAAATTTCAGAGATTTTCATAAAGAGAATCTGACAAGGATCCAGATTCGTTAGTGACAAGTAGCTGTCTGTTGAGAAGTGAGGGCTTTACACTTGTTTGCCTCGTATTTGTTACATTAGGTTGACTGTTAAGTATGGGTGGATTTTACCGCCTTTTGTCGTTAAAGCTGTTATGACTCGTCGTTTCACTGCCACCTCCATGACACTGAGTTGTTGTAGGGCTACGATCACATTTGGTGCTGGACCATTAAAATGAACGATTGATGAACATTCAATGTCAAGGAATTTGACATCCTTACGCCATTTTCCATATTTATTTTTGGTCTATTACGAATAAGACGTATTAATCCAAGCTTGCAAAGCTTTAAAAAATTGATATGTTGATTTTTTGGTGTACAGCTCGTTTTATCTATAAAATTTTACCAACGCTCTAAGAGATTATCTTATTATACTTTCGTTCTATCTGCTGGGTGCGACCACCTTTTTGCATAATCATAGTGAGCTGTGATGGAGCATGGCGAAAGGCGACTGGTAGAGGTGGTTTTGGATGGGTGGTAGGGAGTTTGCAGGCATCTTTAAAGGGGTGGTGGCTTTGGTAACTTCCCCTGTGAATCAAATATAATGGTGAAGGCTGAAGCAGTAAAGGTGGCTCTTTTGGTTTTTACGTAGAGAGAGGATTTTTAAAAGTTCAGGTGAAATTAGATTCTAAATGTCTTGTGGGCATGATCAATGGTGCTATTCAACCCCACACTTTGCTTGACGCTTTCATTCAGTGTTTGCAAAACCAATTGAGGTTAATAATTCTTTTTGCTCTACGTGATTGTAATAAGGCAGCACATCTATTGGCCTTTTTTGACCTAATAAGAACGATCATCCTTATGACCAAACAAGGAGCAGCTTTTGAGGGATGGTGGCCTTCTTAGATGGGATCGTTTTGACCTCGACTGGTTGTTTAATACTTTGACCTCTGATATAAACATTTTCATTCGAATCTAATGAAACTTCTGTTGTTGGAAAAAAGAAAAAAAAAAAAAAAAAGAGAGAGAGATTACCCAACAGAGCTTTAATTTTTCTTGGTATAAATAATTTTGAACATGATATATACTAATTTAATTTTATATTTTGGCAGCGAGAGAAGGGTGGATTTTGAGGATGTGATATGAAGAAAGTTGAGGTTCCACCATAAAACCAATTGGCAATATGAGAAGTAACCCAACTTACTTATAAGCACATGTAAGGTCCCTCCTCTCATCAATGTGGGATTCATTCTCAACAATATTGGAGATGGATTCAAAGGTGTCGTAACGTTGATCATTGGAGCAAAGTTTGGGTTTTGTGGGATGTCTGTTGGAGGGATGGACATTGTTGAGTTGAGGGCGTGCTTCAAAACGTTTAGCTGTGTTTGGCAGGGCAAAGAGTGCAGCAAAACATGATTCGAACAAGGTCTGAGGTTTTTTATAAGAGAAATGCTAAGGATACTCTCTCAAAAGTGGAACTCTCTCTATGAACTTTCTGTCTCCTCATGTTTTTCTGCATAATGTTTTATAATGTCGGCACAACAATTAACATTAAACTGTGAGTGGCAAAAGTCCATGAAGTGTCCCACTTCGAGAAAGTCTCTTTAACATACGCCCATCTCGAGCAATTATGTATTCAGTTTCAATAATGACGAATGAATAAAATGGAGATTCATACTGATAAATAATATTAGAGTTGCTTATGTTGGAATTTATTAGGTTTATTTCGGAAATTAATTAGAGATTTGATTTGATTTTGTAGTAGGGTATTTTTGGCATTTACGCATTAGGGTTTCTTAAGTTTATTGCTCTATAAATAGAGCTTGTAATTTAGTTTGAGAATAAAGTCATTCACAATGTAGCCTCTAGGGTTTTGTAGCCGTTTCGGCATTCTTGTCTATTAATAATATTCTTAGTATTTTGTAGTCTTGTTTGTTCCACACTCTGATATTCAACTTGGTATCAGAGCAAGTTTGGTCTTTCGGGATTTAATCTATTCTTGATAGGTATCCATGTTGTTTGTTTGATATTAGTTTTCAGTATTAGTTTTGAAAAAAAAAAAAATTGAATCAATTTGCTGCATCCTGTCACTCGGAATGACCTGCCACACCCACCATCACCTGCATGATCTACCGCCGCTGCAACAACTCGTCTCCCCGCATCACTACCATGCCGCTTGATTGCCAGCTTGCCTTGTCATGTCTCCTAACGGAACTTGCCTTGTCGTGTCCACCTAACGAAGCTTGTCTTGTCTTGTCCGCCTAACGGAGCTTGCATCCGCATCTGCTTGTTGGCAACCTCATGACGTGTACCGCCATGAGTTTGACGAGGGGTGTTGGAATTTATTAGGTTTATTTAGCAAATTAATTAGAGATTTGATTTGATTTTGTAGTAGGGTATTTTTGGCATTTACGCATTAGTTTGAGAATAAAGTCATTTACAATGTAGCCTCTAGGGTTTTGTAGTCGTTTCGGCATTCTTGTCTATTAATAATATTCTTATTATTTTGTAGTCTTGTTTGTTCCGCACTCTGATATTCAACTGCTTATAGATGGCATATAGTTCAGTTGTTTACATTTGGCTTCATGGTTGGTTGGGTAGGGATTGGATTGGATTGGTTGGAGGGCGTAATCAATAATTATGTAAGGAGTGACGACAGTTTGAGAGGGACAAGATATCCCCAATTGCGGCGCAGGGGTTCATACATATGAGATAGGTTGGAAAGAAAGAAAGAAAGAAAGAAAGAAAAGATAGGGTAGAGATAGATAGATGGATGGATAGATATATGTGTGGAGTGGAAATTTGGATTCTTGCAGTTGGCCAAAGGCCAATTTGCCTTCATCTCGCTAAGCAATGAACCAATCCAACCTGCCCCTCTACTTAGATTGACCATTCATGATGCAAATTAAAGAGTATTGAATTTTAAGTCTTTGTTTATAAATTGTAATTTTTTTTTTTTTGAATATAGGACACACCTCACCTTACATTGATGATAAACTAATTAATCATCTGTTTTAGACAATTCAAGTACTACATGAGGCAGCAACATTGTTTTGGCCTCTTAATCAAACGGTACGCCAAACCTGCAGAATTGGTGGCCCCAAAAAAGTATATTCGCGGAAGTTCAAACTTGAGTTGGGTGTTCCAAATGTGTGTAGCTCCATGCATTTATTTCTAGAAAAATGACCCTACAACTAATGAGTTTATTCATAATCTTGGCTCTCATAAAAAGTAATAATCACATAGTTACATGAGAATTGTAAGAGGATAAGAAAAAGTGTATATTACAACCGGTAGAGGTAAGTTTTTCTCAACGCCCGAGCAAAGTTGGCTTCTATTTTTTGGGGATAATTGTGTAATATATTTGTGTACTACACGTTATTGTAGGTAAGTTAAGCCTAATATGTCAACAAACTAAACATCCAAAAAAATGAGTAAGGTCACATACCGTTTTTAGTTTCTTACATATCATCAGTCGTCGAATTGAATAAATTAAATAAAAATGACGGACGTAATAAAATAAAGATGTGTTAAGGACTAGTAAGGGAGTCTGAGAATTGAGATGCTAGTAAGGCATGCGTTAATCATTTTCCTACGCAGAAAGGTTGCGTGTTATAGAAGCGATGGCATGGCACCGAATGGGACCTACTCAAATGAATCTGAGGGCCTGCTTTGACGTGGTTAGACGTTGTTGCCTTCGTGGATTTCACTTTGGATTTACACAATACACAATACACAAAATTGGATCCACTCCAAACCTTAATGTCTGGAGCCCAGGGATCCACAAATCAAGGTCATACAAATTGAATCTGACAGTTCCTGTTAACTTATTTCGATGTCCCACCTCACACAAACCAACGACTCCGATTTCTTTTCCACACAAATCAAATGCCAAAATTTTTGGATCCCTAAACTCTAGACACTAAGGTCCCGAGTGGATCCAATTCTCACAATACACATGTACTTCTAGTTGCATTGGAAGTATTACTCTCTCCGAGTCTTGTCTCTAAAGTTGTTCTCTTTTTCTTCTATTTTTTTTGTTTTTTTGGAAGCCTCTTTTTCTTCTATTAATTATAAAAGGGTGCAGAGAAAAACAAAAAGGTATATATGCAATATTGGGTCATATCTAACAAACAAATTGGTCTCTGAATTAGTATTACTATTTAGTGATATTCATCTTTACTTGTACGTAAGAGATTTTAAATCCGAATAAAGGTGAAACTACATTTAGTTGACGGCATTGTAGCACTTCTCAAATAGAAGTGGTCAGTCATACCTTTATTTGGTACAATGTAATTTATTAAAATATAATCTCGCTAACATCACTAATTAAACTTTAACTCCGATGATAGACGTGAAGATGAGTAAGAATTGAAAGGAGCATCGACGGAAGGCTCCATCTGCCATTGAATGGCCACGTATAATGTATGAGGACATATTCGTTGCATCCGCACATCCCTCTCTGTTTACATTTTGTTCACTTTGTTGTTTGTATGCTAACCCTTTCAGACATATGTACTTTTTTTTTTGCATAGTTTTTTGGTTTAGGGTTGAGGGTTTGGCAGCGCTCATGTCTCAATGTCTCTCATACATGTGCGTGTTGGACTTGGTCGGATCATGTTTTCCATTAATTTGGTCGTGTCTTAGCCAGACAAGATATCATTCGTCTTTCTTGACGGACTTTTGTGTGGAAGATGTTTGTTTGGCAATTGGCATAGGGTACGGAAGGGGTCGGTGCCTGGCAGGGCGACGGAGCCAGAAATGTACCATAGTGATCTGAATGAGAGAAAATTTGCCGTCAAAGATGCACCAGTGTGGTGACGGTCAATCTTTTCTCCGATGTATAAGACAGATCAAAGCAAGCGAGAGTTTCAACGTAAAAGCGCACAAATGCACAGGAACACAAGGATGTATTGTGATTGACTCTGAGTCAAGGCTACATCCACATTGAAATGAGAGATACATCCAAGTTAAAGGTTAGGGATTCCTTTTATAAGACGAGTTCTCTCTCTTTTGATATACTTCATGGGCTAAATAGTGAGGCCCAAATAGTTTTAAACGAAGACCGGTCAAACCGCACCATTCTCAATGTAGCATGATAGATAACAACCATTTCAACCAGTACAAAAGAAAATACACAGTTGACTTTACGATTGTCAACTTTACCAAGTATATAATGTCGGTTGTTCTCTATGTTGACTATTTGTCGCCCAGACTAGGACCAATTTTGATGAAATAGACTTAAAGATTTGTCAAACTAATTCCCTAATATGCATGTTCACATACTTGAAATCGGATTAAGAAAATCAGAATGAGCAAGAATCCGGTAGACTTGAACCTTGTTCCTACATGACCCGATCAATTCGATCAGGCACTCCCCATCTATTTTCATTCTTCAACTCTTTGACAACACGAAAAACCATTATTCAACTCTTTGGTAACATGACAAACCAAAAGCTCTGCCCTCCCCTCTATCTATCCAAGGGATGGAAGGCTATGAAGGAATCATATTCCTTACAAATTAGGAATGTTATTCCTAATTTCGTGTAGGGGTCACAATTTTTTATTTGTTGATGCAAGTAAAGAAAGGGAAAA
The DNA here is from genome assembly GCA_024362995.1 of Heteromeles arbutifolia. NCBI lineage: Eukaryota > Viridiplantae > Streptophyta > Magnoliopsida > Rosales > Rosaceae > Heteromeles > Heteromeles arbutifolia. The sequence continues at coordinate 8,034,011 of JANCRC010000015.1, forward strand.
CCCGGAATAAGAGTGACTCGTTCATCTCATTCCCGATTTGGGTTAGCGATAGGGTAGTGGAGGAGTTGAAACTCCAACCCAAAGTCTCTCAGCTGAAATTGTAGTACGTAAATAACTTGACAAAAAGGCAATTCATCTACAATCTTGACATCCGATAATGTTAAATTGTAAATGCAGCAATGCAATTCTAAACATATTGTAGAACATCTTTTATCGGCATCAAGCCATGTCAAGCAAGAAAATATATAGTAAAAAGTTGTAACCCTTCCAACGAAACTACACCAATGCAGACCGAGGGGAGCAATCATAGAAACTCTTGTGCTTCCTACTGAGTAAAGACAGAAACTAGTGCAATGTCAACATTGTCAATCATGGCAAACAGAAAGATATCACTGAAACATAATTCCTTGTATGATTTTCTACTCTCAGTAAAACATCAGCAATTCAACTTGGAAACGAAAAGACAGCAGCATTCAATCTCACAATATCATAGCAGCATTATTTATTTCATTGCAGCAGACAAGACAATGCTGTTAACCAATAGCAGCATCTCTTTCATTTGACATTGCCAACAGTAATAGATATTTGAATCTCTTGAATTCTTTCAGGTTCTTTTAATCACTCGTTCATTTATAAGCATAAGAAAAAGTTACTTCAATCAATAAAAATGAAAACCAGTGAATAAGAAAACTCACTACCAAGGCTTGTTCAAATGACAATTCTAAGCCAAATAAGGGTCGAGGGTAGAAAATGGCAAAGTTATCATGCTTCAAGACAGGTTTGTCCAAGCAAGGAGTAATCTAAATGATATTACACGAATTTGATGAACGTTTTGAAGTCGGGGAAGAAAACAGTCTTCCTAGGTTATGAAGTCGGGGAAGAAAACAGTCTTCCAAACAACATTACATGAATACATGGATGCACATTCACAAGTAGACACAAACTAAAGTGAAGAACAATCTTACAATAACACAAGCACCGGAAACAGACTATTGTTTCTCGGAAGGCATTCCACTGGTAACTTCAAGCTCTGTCTTGCAGTTGTCCCTCAATTTTTTTAGCATGACATAACTGTCTTGCTGCCAAACAGAAACCAGAGAATTAATCACATTAAGACCCCCACAAGGAAATGTCAGCAGTTAACAAAAAACTTAATCTCTGAAATAATAATTTTACCAAATTAAGCTGACTATAGGAACCACTAACACAGGTATACAACAGACTAATTAGTCACAAAAATGTGGGTTTTCCTCCACTGCCTTATGGCCAGCAATAGGATGTGGGACTTCATATCACACACTTGATTTTCTTAAATCTTGGCTTTTTGATGAAGAGTCTATGGATCATTAACATAAGAAAGATTCACCAAATTTGTTAAAATAAAAACGATAAGAAAGTTTCTTCCCAAAGAAAGTGCAAGCCAGGCCACAGTAAACAAAGTTATACTCACAAGATGGTTGCTTTCGTGAACAAGCACATCCTCCACGTTAAGAAAGAGTGATCTCCAGTGACTCGAGAGATCATATTCAAGTTTTGACGCTTTGCTTGGTTGTAGTTGTCCCTTGGTATCACTGTCTTTTCCCTTGACACTTTTCTCAACCAGTATGTTCGCTTCTTTTTTACTCTTCTTCAGTGCTAAAGATAAAATGTAGAATTAATGATCAATAAAATATTTCAAAGTAACAGGGGAAACAAAAATACGAATGTCACTCTGCCCACCACAGTTACATTTCACACATTCTACACAAACGTACCAACAACTGAAAGACTAACATCAAATTAATGAACAGTAAAATATTCAAGAATGGAAAGAATAGTCAATGTTGAAAACAACTTAAGATGTTTCACATAGCAACAATTCCTACACATTCTGCACAAACTCACCAGCAATTCGACCCTTGATATCCTGGTATTGGAGGTCCGACAAGATGTGAGCAGCTGATCATCAGATTCCAAAAGAACCAAACTTATGTTAGTCTACATTTAAACATCCATATCACACGCAATCAGGTATAAAAACTCACATAACCAAGAGTTGTAATACCTTTTAAGCAAAATGAACAAGAGCAATCTTTGAGCAAGTCATCACCTACACTCAAATCAGCAATGCCACCACCCTTAAGAGCCGTGCATCTTTCCAACTTCTCAAATTCATGGACTTTCGAGCAACTTTGCGACCTAGGCAACATCAACCACTCATTAGAACCATATTTGGTTGCTGCCACTTTAGCAACGGCAAGACCCTTTTCGTCATTACCACGAACAACAGTGGCTAATCCTTCATATAGAGGAACACTTTGATTAACTTCTGAAATCTGTCCCACTTTCTTGTATTGACATTTCTCCCCACCACCACAAGAGTCATTCTTGCACATTCCTGAGCATTTTGAAATTGAAGCAATGGATGAGGCATTATCCATGAATGCATCACCGACTTCTAGAACACTGCTAGCATTAGCTCCACTGTCACTGGACTTTTCCCCGACATCATTAGACATAGTCAAGGTAACAGAATCGGTGTTGTCATTCGAGGAATCATCAATGTCACTATAAGTAGGTGAAAACACAGATTCTTGAGTGCCCTTCGGCGAAGATAAAGCTTCAGGGTTACAATCTACTCCGGTTTTTTTCTTGCATTTCTCTCTTATGATTTCCTCAACCCCTAAAAACACTTGTTTTGCAACTTTTGAACCGCTATGTTCACAGTCAACATTTTTACCAACTGCATTTAGAGATTTAGTACCCAAATCAGCTGAAATCATCGAAAACCTCCTTTTTATGGGCCGGTTGGTCAAATCACCGAGAACCCGTCGGGATTTGCAAAAGCCATCGGTCGAATTATCACTACTCATAGTGCAATTCAATTGCAGAAGGATAAACAAAATCGAAATCTAACCAACCCAATTAAGCATTCAAGTTCAAAATCTTGAAACCCTAAAAACCCCAGTTCTTCGGCTTGCAAAAAACAATGGATTCTCCACCCTCTGATCCAAACGAAACGAAGAAAAAAGGAAAATCCGGAAAGAAAATTAGCCAATTGCAAAGCGAAAACATTCTAAATTTGAAAAAAGCTGCATATTAGTGTAAAATTAGGAAATCCCAACTGGAGATTAAACCCTAGATGCGCGGATATGATAAAACAAGAATAATTGAAATTTAAAAACGTAATTAGGGGATAAACAGATTACTCACCTTTTTTGAATCTGGGAAAAATTAGGTGATTGAGATGGAAGAAATCTGAGCGAGGATCCGGAAATGGACAAGTGTGGGCGGGTTTTCGAATAAAATCCAAAAGAGAGGGGAATTTAAAAACTAAAACTCAAAATTTGTTGAGGCGGGAGTTGCCAGACGCGGATCCGGACCCGCCCTCCTAAGAGCAACTCTACACTTCAAAAAATACGCCAGCACTCAGCCTATTTAATTTAATGAGTGAATAATGATAGATCTCAATAAACAGTAATAAGCTAAATGCATCTTCATCCCTATAAAATGCGCTGGCATCCAGCCTATTTAAAATATTTTAATTTTTTTATAAAATAATAAATAAAACAATTGTTTTAATTTCATATAGGATTTTTAACCAATCTCGTCACGCCACGTGTCATTATCATAATAAAATTACATAAACTCATCAAATAAACTTAAAAGAACACACTAAATAAACTAAGAACTTTATTGTTCCACCACAAGATCCTTTTAATTATCATGATCTTGTTGCAATCCTCATTGGTGCTCAATCAAGTCACTTTGACAGGTACAATGCCAGTATGGCTCTTGCAAAGAAGTGTACCGCTTAGCAATCAATTGATTGTAACGTCCATCCCGTTCTAATGGCTCGTGTTGCACGAGATCTTCGGTGTCTTCACGAGCATAATAGATACGTGTTTTTGAGTTGTTCATTGTGTCCGGCTCGTATTCGTCGACGGCATCATAATCATACTCATCTTCCACAATCATGTTGTGGAGAATGATACACGTCATCATGATGGATCGAAGTGCCTCGACATCAAACATTCTTGCAGCTGACCTGACAATCGCCCAACAAGCTTGCAGGATACCAAAACAACGTTCCACATCCTTCCTACCCCCATCTTGACATTTTGCAAAGTGTTTTCCTTTTTCACTTTGTGGATATGGGACTGTTTTGACAAACGTTGTCCAGCTTTGGTAAATACCGTCTGCAAGGTAGTACGGCAATTCGTATGTATGGCCATTGGCTGAATATGTGACTCTGGGTGCTTTTCCTTCCAGCAATTTGTCGAAGACTGGAGATTGGGCAAGGACATTTATGTCATTTTGAGCTCCCGGAACACCAAAAAATGCATGCCAAATCCATGTATCAAATGAAGCCACCGCTTCCAAAATGATACTTTTGGCTCATTTTCTGTTGCCATACACTCCTTGCCAAGCACTTGGACAGTTTTTCCAGGTCCAATGCATGCAGTTGATGCTTCCAATCATGCCAGGGAAGCCTCGCATCTCACCCTTCCTCAGTAACCTTCGTAAATCCATAGGCGTCGATTTCTAGAGGTACTCCTTCGTATAGAGGGCTTCAATTGCAAAGCATCAGGGACTCCAAAACAGTTGATTTTCCCATCCTCGTTATCTCATCCACTTGATCTGCATATGCTCTATATACAAGCATCTGCAATGCAACAGTAACTTTTTGCTCAGAAAAAAGACCTACAACATGAAAAGCATCCTTTTTTTGCACAAAGTATTGATTATGGTTGCAAATAGCACTTATGATTTTGTCGAACAAACTTCGTTGCATTCTAAAACGACGTCTAAAAACATGATCAGGGAACACACAGTTGGGGATAAAATAATCTTCCAAAAGATTTGTACCTCGTTTTTCCCTCTTTCTATCGAAGTTTGCAACACGTCTGTGTTTATATTTGACCCATAGCTTCCATGACACAACGGGAATGTGAGGTCCTCTACCTTCTATGGTAATCATCCTCATCCTCCTTCATTATGAAAGCCACATCTCCACCTCCACCTTCCTCGAGATTGACCAATTCTTCTTGTTGTGCCAACAATCTTTTCTGTTGCTCCTCTAACTATTTATACACTTTCTTTGAAGAAGACATTGTAAGAACTCAAGATTTGAAAACGATGAAGATGGATGTAGGGATGTAGGGTTTATATGGACAAAAAAATAAAGGATGAGGTTCTTGGTATTTTTTTCACACAAAAAGTATATGAAAGCTTTGGTAGAAAGTGTAGAAAATATTGAAATGTGGTGTAAGGTGAAAGGTGAGGGTTACGTATTTATAGAAAGAAAAAAAAATATTTAAAATATTTATGTATTCTTTTAACAATTTTTCATAATTTTTAATTAATTTTTTTATAAATTTTAATTTAGTTAATTAATCTGGACCATTGGATTTGAAAAATATTCAAATCCAACAGCCTGTAAGTTGACATGTGGCCAACGGTCATAATTCTAATCGTTGTGCCTTTTTTTTTTTTAATTTTCGGGGGAAAAATGTGGACCGTTGATCTATGATCGGACGGTCCAGATCAAAATTCAAATTCAAATTTTTTTGACCGTTGGAAATCCAACGGTCCAGAAAACTAGCCGTTGGAAATCCAACGGCCCAGGGCCGGCCACTTGGCCTCCCTATCAATGCGCTAAGTGCGCCTGCGCAAACGGCCTCTGACGCCACACTGGCATCAGATGGGCCAGTCAACAAGTCTGTCGATTCTAGGCCGGCTTGTGGCCTTGCTTGGGCTGGGTGCCAGCCTTTTAGGCTAGGGTGGAGTTACACTAAGGTTAGCCAGCCAAAGGGTTATAGGTTAAAATATAGTCCGTTTTGACACAAAATTCATCTCCAATGGAGGGCTGGAAAAAAAATTTAGGACCCACATGACCAAAATATAGCCATATGGCTAGAAGGCTGAGCAAACATAGCCAGCCCTAAAAGTTTGGCCTAGCTGTGCTGCTCGTTGATGTCATATAACCTTTTTTTGAAGACGAAATTTTTAAAAAAAATTAAAAATTCTAATTTTTTCTTGTAGATACCTAAGCCTTTCCTCACATCATTTTTACTATTCTATACTATCTTATCTCATTTTAATATCTAAGTTGTTAACATGCAAATAAATTTAAAATATTTAATAACATAAAACTTAAAACAGCATTTAGCGACAAGTGAACCTCAAAATATGTCCGAAAACCTTATTTGAATATGGTAGTTTAATTCAATTAACCGATAAAATTAAAAAACAAACTTAAAATAATAAATTATTGAGGGACTAAAAAATAGCCCCAACAGTTGAAGATTGTATATAGATATGGTATGGCTATAATCTGGGAGGAAAAATAGCCCCTACAGTTCATTAAAAAATAATTAATGGACGAGATATAATCTGGACGATGGCTAAACATAAGGGTCATCTCTTGTAACAGCCCGTCCCGGAGATTTCGTACAACGGATGTGAAATGACGGAAATGCCCCTAGGCATTAATTAAGGTACGTGTGTGAATCTAAGTATGGGAGTGTTTGGTTAGTGGTATTTGGACCACACACACACACTTACACATTCACTCTTTCTCTCTTTCACTCCCGCACTCTCTCTATCTCTTAGACTTTCTCTCTCTCTGTCCCTCTCGGCTTTCGCACGAACAACATCCATAACCCTTGAAACTTAGCAGATCGAGGACATGAAGACCACCATTGTGTTCATCTTGTCCCTACGAACATATTGGTACAAGTTTCAGGTAAGAAAGCTTTCAAAAACTCGAGTTCCCATAACCTCCGGATTGTGCACTGTTCATGCACACGTGAAATGTTGTTTTTCAGGGAATTCTAAGTTCATAGGAAGCTTTATGAAGTCCTAAGGAAGCTCAGAGTAGTTCGTTTGAAGATTTTAGACGTCGGAATAGCAAGATCGGGGAGTTTTCGTTTTGGCCGGAATTATCAAGGCTTTTTCCGGGGAATCCCTGGCGAGTTGGGGGTTAAGTCAGGTATGGTTGTGTTCATCCTTCTGAGATCTTCATTTTGGTATAAAGTATGTAGAAAATGGTGAAAAAATGAAGAAGTTATGAAGATTTGAAATTTTTCCAGAAACCAGTGGGAATCGGAGTTTCAGACGGTGACAGGTAAGGTTCGCCGGAGAAGAAGAGTGAATATTCCGTCAAGTCTGACGGAATACTCTGACGTCATCAGGTATCTTTAACGGTTTCTGTTACGTTTTAACGGAATATTCCTAACGCTGTTACGGTTCCGTTACACGTGCCAGGCACGTGGCCGCGCGTGGTCGGCGCGTGGTTGGTCGGAAAATTTTCCTAAAAATATGGGGATGATCCTCAGATTGTGTAGATCACAGTGGTATATTCATATACCCAAATTGAGCAATGTATGAGAAGTTATTTCTAAGGTTTCGATTATGTGCGTTAATTAACATTATTTCAGTTACTTCTCATATAGGCGAGACCTATCCGGAGGACGAGCGTAGCCAGGCTAGGCACGGGGGTTACGACCCATCTACTTATCAGTGAGTGGGCATTTGTTTTCCGTATATACTTATATAAATGAGTTTTTCCCAGAAAATCAGTTTAAATGAAATGAGATATGAAATGCGATATGAAATGCCATGCAAAGTATTTATTTATTTTACTATGCGTTATTGATTACTTATATTGATGTTGGTGCTGAGGACACACAGGTAAGTGGCAGGTAAGTTTATATACTAGTTTGATGAGAACGAATGATGTGATGTGATGTGATATGATTAGAGCTCATAAACCTGCACACTGATATTATTGCTTCCGCCCAGAGAGGGGCTCAGTCCTTCATGTGATGTTCACCTCCCGCACCGTATGCTTGCCTTAGATCCAAGTTAGGTGCTCAGTCCTGTCGAATAGGCCACTATAGGTGGGTTCGACTCGTAGGTGACCCGCGATTTATCGCTCAGTCTTCACGTGATCATAGCACTAGAGCATATTAGTTTATATTCAGTGATGTTGTGCAGACCACTAGAGGTGGTATTGATGTGTGTGCAGGGTATATACATGATGATATGATTGAGATGAGTATGAGCTATATGATATGATGATTGTTATGAGCTATATACAGCCGAGGGCTGAGTTGATTATTTAGTATTCAATCACATTCACAGAGCTATGCTTTGGCATTCAGTTATGATACTTTGGCATGGCATATATACTTTCATACATACATATTTTCCAGTAGGATTTTGAGAATTTTATATATGAGTATATACTTTATTTCTGGGAAATTGTACAGGTTTTACGGCGAGGGGTTATAACTTTTGAGAAAAGAAAGGTTTTGAAAAGATTTGTTTCTAACCCACTCAACTTTGTTTTTCGCCCCTCCAGGTATTAAGTAGTGTTTGTTGGTGGCATACGAGGATCTCATCGGACGTTTTGACAGAATTCACTTATGTAGGACCACCTTCGGGTTTTATTTCTATTTAGTACTTCTGCTTGACTGCACGTAGATTTGTATGCTCTGTATTAGTGGAATTCACACTTCTTTTACACTAGTATTGCTAGTGTTTCGGTTTTAATTGATCCGTAAATTTCTATTCTTTATTGCTTCCGCACTGTGCACATGGTTACGTCACTCTCACGTGACGGCCAGCACGCCCCACTTTTGGGTCGGGGTGTGTCAGATTGGTATCAGAGCCTAGGTTTGGCAATCCTGCATATCTTGTGAATATTCTAATTATCTTGGTGTTTCTGTCAGAACTATGCCACCTCGTAGAGAGCCACGTTATTCAGATGAACCTAGTTTCCCTGATATAACTCAGTTAGGGGAAGCTATAACAAATGCTATTCAGTCAATTATTCGCCCGCCTTAGCGGACCCCTCTGGAGTCGGTTCATAATTTGAAAATAACCACTTTTGTGGGGAATGAAGGTCCCGAGGGTTCAGAGAAATGGTTGATGCATATTGAGAAGACTTTCAGGCTGATGCAGAGTCAGGGGAATCTATCTCCGGACAGATGGGTCGAGACGACTTCATGGTTTTTTGGTAAGAAACTAGCTTCATGGTGGGGACAGTTGGCTGATGAGTTACCCCAGGAAAAATCTAGAGATTGGGAGGTATTTAAACAGTTATTCTATAAGATATTCATTCCATCTGTGTACATTGATCGTAAGAAACAGGAGTTCACTAGTTTGAAGCAGAAGAAGCTGTCAGCTAATGAGTACTACAGGAAATTTACTGATCTATCTCGTTATCATTCGGAAGTTGCTGCTAATCCGGTTGAGATGCTACGTCGTTTTAAGTTGGGCACTAAGAAGAAATGACGTACCATTGCGACTGCGATTCCCTGTACTACTTATCATGAGTTTTATGAAGCTTTACTTCAGATTGAGGATTTTGAGAATTTACCCAGTGACAGTGAAGAGGAAAGAAAAATGGGAATCAGAATAAGGATAAGGGTAAAGGTCATTTCTTACAAGGGCCTCGCCAGACTCAGAGCTTTAAGCGCAGTGGGACTAGTTCTAGGTCTTCCAGTGGAGGTTTTAGTTCCACAGGTCAGAGAGGAGGTGGTAGGTTCTTCCGAGATTCTAGATCCCAGAGGCAGGGGAACTTTGGTAGAGGAAATGCACCCTGGTGCCTAGGTGCGGTAGTCGACATTTAGGGGAATGTCGAAGAGGTAGCAGTGGTTGTTTTACTTGTGGTCAGGAGGGACATCAAGCTAAGTTTTGTCCTCAAGGTCAGCAGAGACCTCAGCAGCCTCCTTTACCACCGCCAGCTCCAGCTCAGCTGTTTTCAGGACATGGTGGTTATACCCAGATGGGACTTGGTGGTGCATACCACTATCAGGGGGATTTCATCCCTTATTCTTCAGGACAGTACCAGTACCCCCAGGATCCCTATTAGCAGGGCAGTTATGGACAGTATTCAGGAGGATATATGCCTCCACATCAGTAATCTAGAGGATATATGCCTCAGCAGCAGTTTTCAGCAGGTGGATCCCAGTGGCATTCTGGAGGACAATTTCAGCAGGTTGATGCTACTACCAATGGAGTTGGGTTTTCGAGATAGTATAGTCAATCAGGACAGAGGCGTAATCCTCAGGGGCGAGGAGATCATGCCAGCAGAGGCAGAGGAAGGCAGTAGAACCAAGGACGTATCAACAACCTTTCGCTGCAGGATGCTCAGAACAATCCGGATTTGGTCATGGGTACGTTAAATATTCTTGGTCATTATGCTAAAGTGTTGATTGACTATGGTGCTACTCATTCTGTGATTTCTCATACGTTTGCTCAATTGACACAACCTCAATCTTCACCTATTGGGTATGAGTTAGAGTTTGCTATGCCTAGAGGGGAAAAGTGTTATGTAGATTATGTTTACCCAGGTTGTCCCGTAGTAGTGGAGAATGTGGTTATGCATGCTAACCTCACTCCGCTAAACATTGTGGATCTTGACGTTATCTTAGGCACAGATTGGTTGCATTGCAATCATGCTAAGATTGATTGTTACGGGAAATCAGTGACCTTTCATTGTCCTGGATTACTTGAGGTTACATTCTTTGGTGAACCTGTTGGATTGAGGCATGGAATCATTTCAGCCGTGAGAGCCAAAAAGTTACTAAAGAAAGGTTGTCAAGGGTACTTGGCTCACGTGGTACTAAATGATGATGCTCCGGTTAGTGTGGAGAATGTCAAAGTGGTTAGACATTTTTCTGATGTTTTCCCTGATGATTTACCTAGATTGCCGCCAGACAGAGATGTGGAGTTCGCTATTGATTTACTTCCAGGTACTGATCCTATTTCTTTAACTCCTTATCGTATGGCTCTTGCAGAGTTAAGAGAATTGAAAATTCAGTTACAAGAGTTGGTTGATAAAGGTTTCATTCAACCTAGTACTTCACCTTGGGGAGCTCCAATTTTGTTTGTAAGGAAAAAATACGGTACTCTGAGGCTTTGCATTGATTACAGGCAATTGAATCGGATGACGATTAAAAACCGTTATCCTTTGCCTCGTATTGATGATCTTTTTGATTAACTCAGATGTGCCTGCATATTTTCTAAGATTGATCTAAGGTCTGGTTATTATCAGTTGAAGATCAGAAACGACGATGTTCCTAAAACTGCTTTTAGGACTTGTTATGGTCATTATGAGTTTCTTGTGATGCCATTTGGATTGACGAATGCACCAGCAGCTTTCATGGGTTTGATGAATAAGGTGTTTCAGCAGTATTTGGATAGATTCATCATTGTCTTCATTGATGATATTTTGGTGTATTCTAAGTCAAAAGCAGACCATGTTCGACATCTTACTTTGGTGTTGAAGATGCTGAGGGAACATCAGTTATATGCTAAGTTCAGTAAGTGCCAATTCTGGTTAGATCAAGTTGCTTTCTTGGGGCATGTTGTTTCAGCTCAGGGTATTCAGGTAGACTCTCAGAAGATAGCAGCTGTGGAGAATTGGGAACAACCGCGAACTGTCACCGAGGTACGGAGTTTCCTTGGTTTAGCGGGTTATTATCGGCGATTTGTTAAGGATTTCTCAGTTATGGCTTTACCACTAACGAGGTTGACCAGGAAGGAAGTTAAATTCGAGTGGGATGATAATTGTGAGCAGAGTTTCCAGCAGTTGAAGTATTATCTCACTCATGCACCTGTTTTGACTCTTCCTGATAATAGTGGTAATTTTGAGGTTTACAGCGATGCTTCTTTGAATGGCTTGGGATGCGTGTTGATGCAACATGGTAGGGTAATTGCTTACGCTTCGCGTCAGTTAAAGCCTCATGAGATGAATTACCCTACACACGATTTGGAATTGGCAGCCATTATTTTCGATTTGAAGATTTGGAGACATTATCTCTATGGTGAGAAATGTAGGATTTTCTTAGATCACAAGAGTCTCTAGTACCTGTTCACACATAAAGATTTGAATCTTCGTCAGCGGAGATGGATTGAGTTGCTAAGTGACTACGATTGCACGATTGAGTATCATCTTGGACGTGCAAATGTGGTGGCTGATGCCTTGAGTAGGAAATCTCAAGGTCGGGTTAATGCTTTGTATGCTTCTCGTGTTCATCTTCTTGTAGATTTGAGGTCTACTGGAGTGAAATTGGAATTGGAAGAACGAGATGAAAAAGCCTTACTTGCTAGTTTCCAAGTTAGGCCTATTCTGATTGATCGTATACTCGATACTTAGATGAATAACGAAGAGGTTCAAAAGTTAATTCATTTGAGGAATCAAGGGAAAAAGAAAGATCTCAGAGTTCGAGAGACGGATAGTATGCTTATCCAAGAGAATAGGATGTACGTGCCAAATAATGAGGAATTAAAGAAGGCAATTCTTGATGAGGCACATATTTCAGCTTATGCGATGCATCCAGGAGGAACTAAAATGTATCATACCATTAGGCCATTTTATTATTGGCCATGTATGAAAAAGGAAATTGCTGAGTATGTAAGTATGTGTATCGTGTGTCAGCAGGTTAAAGCTGAAAGAAAGAAGCCGTTTGGTTTGTCACAGCCACTTCCTGTTTCACAGTTGAAATGGGAAAATATTACTATGGATTTTGTGTACAAGTTACCTCGTACACAAAACGGCTATGATGGAATCTGGGTGGTTGTTGATCGGCTTACTAAGTCAGCGCATTTCATTCCTGTGAGGGAAAAGTATTCTTTGAACAAGTTAACCGAGTTGTTCATCAAGAAGATTATGAAGTATCATGGTGTTCCTATAAGTATTATTTCTGATTGAGATCCAAGATTTACTTCTAAGTTTTGGATAACATTCCAGGAAGCTCTAGGTTTGAGATTATTGTACAGCACGACATATCATCCTCAGACAGAATGACAATCGGAGATGACGATTCAGACTTTGGAGGATATGCTAAGATCTTCGGTGTTGCAGTTTGGTGACGCTTGGCATAAGCGGTTGGATTTGATGGAATTGGCCTACAACAACAACTTTCACTCGAGTATTGGTATGGCGCCATTTGAGGCACTATATGGCAAGCCTTGTCGTACACCTTTATGTTGGTCAGAGGTTGGTGAACGAGTTTTAGTGGGCCTTGAGTTAGTGGAGGAGACTACTCAGAACATTCAGGTTATTAAGTCTAATATGAAAGCGGCCCAAGATAGCCAAAAGAGTTTAGTAGATAGACACGCCACTGATCGAGTGTACAAGGTTGGTGATTGGGTATTTCTGAAGTTATCATCATGGTGAGGTGTAGTACGATTCGGAAAGAAAGGCAAGCTAAGTCCTAGATTCATCGGACCTTATTAGATCACCGAGCGAGTTGGTGAAGTTGCTTACAGACTTGAGTTGCCGTCAGAGCTGTCTAAGGTACATAATGTGTTTCATGTATCGATGCTTTGTCACTATGTTGCAGATCCTTCTCATGTGATACCTTATCAACCCTTAGAGATTAGTTCAGATTTGACTTATGATGAGGAGCCGGTGACGATACTTGATTAGAAAGAAAATGTTCTGAGGAATAAGACAATACATTTGGTTAAAGTTTTGTGGATGAACCATTCAGTGGAAGAAGCGACGTATGAGACAGAGGATCGGATGAGAGAGATGTACCAGAGGTTGTTTTATGAGTACTAGTGGATGGTTTTGGTTATGTAAATTTCGGAGACAAAATTTTTATAAGGTGGGTAGATTGTAACAGCCCGTCCCAGAGATTTCGTACGACGGATGTGAAATGACAGAAATGCCCCTAGGCATTAATTAAGGTACGTGTGTGAATCTAAGTTTGGGAGTGTTTGGTTAGTGGTATTTGGACCACTCACACACTCACATATTCACTCTTTCCCTCTCTCACTCCCGCACTCTCTCTCTATCTCTCAGACTTTCTCTCTCTCTCTGTCTCTCTCGGCTTTCGTACGGACAACATCCATAACCCTTGAAACTTAGCAGATTGAGGACGTGAAGACCACCATTGTGTTCATCTCGTCCCTACGAACACATTGGTACAAGTTTCAGGTAAGAAAGCTTTCGAAAACTCGAGTTCCCATAACCTCTGGATTGTGCATTGTTCATGCACACGTGAAATGTTGTTTTTCAGGGAATTCTAAGTTCATAGGAAGCTTTATGAGGTCCTAAGGAAGCTCGGAGTAGTTCGTTTGAAGATTTTGGACGTCGGAATAGCGAGATCGGGGAGTTTTTGTTTTGGCAGGAATTATCGAGGCTTTTTTCGATGAATCCCCTGCGAGTTGGGGGTCGAGTTAGGTATGGTTGTGTTCATCCTTGTGAGATCTTCATTTTGGTATAAAGTACGTAGAAAATGGTGCAAAAATGAAGAAGTTATGAAGATTTGAATTTTTTCTAGAAACCGGCGAGAATCAGAGTTTCAGACGGCGGCAACCGGCGAGGTTTGCCGGAGAAGAAGAGCGAATATTCTGTCAAGTCTGACGGAATATTCTGACGCCGTCAGGTATCTTTAACGGTTTCTGTTACGTTTTAACGGAATATTCCTAACGCTGTTACGGTTCCGTTACACGTGCCAGGCACGTGGCGGCGTGTGGGTGGTCGGACATTTTTTATAAAAATATGGGGATGATCTTGAGATTGTGTAGACCACAGTGGTATATTCATATACCCAAATTGAGCAATGTATGAGAAGTTATTTCTAAGGTTTCGATTATGTGCGTTAATTAACGTTATTTCAGTTACTTCTCATATAGGCGAGACCTATCCGGAGGCAAGCGTAGCCAGGCTAGGCACGGGGGTTACGACCCGTCTACTTATCAGTGAGTGGGCATTTGTTTTCCGTATATACCTATATAAATGAGTTTTTCCCAGAAAATCAGTTTAAATGAAATGAGATATGAAATGCAATATGAAATGCCATGCAAAGTATCTATTTATTTTATTATGCATTATTGATTACTTATATTGATGGTGGTGCTGAGGACACACAGGTAAGTGGCAGGTAAGTTTATATACTAGTTTGATGAGAACGAATGATGTGATATGATGTGATGTGATATGATTAGAGCTCATAAACCTGCACACTGATATTAGTGCTCCCGCCCAGAGAGGGGCTCAGTCCTTCACGTGATGTTCAACTCCCCCACCGTATGCTCGCCTTGGATCCAAGTTAGGTGCTCAGTCCTGTTGAATAGGCCACTATAGGTGGGTTCGACTCGTAGGTGACCCACGATTTATCGTTCAGTCTTCACGTGATCGTAGCACTAGAGCATATTAGTTTATATTCAATGATGTTGTGCAGACCACTAGAGGTGGTATTAATGTGTGTGCAGGGTATATATATGATGATATGATTGAGATGAGTATGAGCTATATGATATGATGATTGTTATGAGCTATATGCAGCCGAGGGTTGAGTTGATTATTTAGTATTCAATCACATTCACAGAGTTATGCTTTGACATTCAGTTATGATACTTTGGCATGTCATATATACTTTCATACATACATATTTTCCAGCAGGATTTTAAGAATTTTATATATGAGTATATACTTTATTTCTGGGCAATTAGACAGGTTTTACGGCGAGGGGTTATAACTTTTGAGAAAAGAAAGGTTTTGAAAAGATTTGTTTCTGACCCACTCAACTTTGTTTTTCGCCTCTCCAGGTATTAAGTAGTGTTCGTTGGTGGCATACGAGGAGCTCATCGGACGTTCTGACAGAATTCACTTATGTAGAACCACCTTCGGGTGTTATTTCTATTTAGTACTTCTGCTTGACTGCACGTAGATTTTTATGCTCTGTATTAGTGGAATTCACACTTCTTTTACACTAGTATTGCTAGTGTTTCGGTTTTAATTGATCCGTAAATTTCTATTCTTTATTGCTTCCGCACTGTGCACCTGGTTACGTCACTCTCATGTGATGGCCAGCACGCCCCACTTTTGGGTCAGGGCGTGTCATCTCTCCCTCTCTCTCCTCCCTTCTAAATTTTGAAAATGAAAAAACAAATTTCGGTATGAAATTATACATAATTCATATTGTCACCTTGTGATGTCATTCTCAGACGAACTTCAATGGTTGTATAAGAACTTAAATTTAGGTTTTAAATTAATTCAAACCATCTCCAATTATTGGGCCTAAAATAAGTTTTGGGATAACACCTAAAACCTTTTACCTTTGCAAATCTTAAAGCATCACGAAGAGCCAGAGCTTCAGCAACAGAAATTGTACTTTCTCCAAGACTGCAGGACCCAGCAACAATGAGAACCATTGGAGTCTTTTATGACGAACCCAGCAGCAACCATCCAGAGAGCCATCAAAATTAATTTTGAGTTTAGAAGCATGAGGCGGCCTCCACTTGATAGTTTGAGATGAAACATGAGATGCATTATGGGTATGAATTGTTCTTAATTTGTTATTTGGCCTGCCAACTGTAGCAACAACCATAGGAACCCTAGCAGGATGGACCTTACGATCACGGAAAACAAGATTATTTTTATCATTCCTCACTTGCCAGCAAATTAGAAAAGCCTTACTTAGATCAGAAAGATCAGACTCATCATTCGCATTTAGCTGGGATAGCCAAGAAATCAAATCTGAACTAGCATTCACAGGCGTTGGGTCATTGGAGATCCTCCAAACGTCTTGAGAGAAGCTGCAATTAACAAATAGGTGTTGATATTCTTCATCACTATTACAAAAAGGACAAACATGGTTAGTATTAGGAAAGAATCTATGCAATCTCTTTCTTGTTTGTAATCTACCTCGAATGAAAAGCCAACTAAACATTTTTATGTAGGGCTGGTTCGGTATGGGATACCAAACCGAAACTAGTATCCTAAATTCCAAACCAAAATTTTTCGGGACGAGAATTTGAAGACCAATCCCAAACCAAATTTTCGGAAATCCCGAAATATGTTCGGGATTTCGGTACAAATCGGGAATCCCAAATTGAAATATGAAATTATGAATTGTACCGTGAGATGAAAGCTAATGGGAACAAGGATCCCCTCATCGTTGTTTAAATTTAGGAACTTTTTTTTTGGCATACAGAAATACAACCAGAACGTATTCAACATCCTAAGTCGCATGAAGGACCTGTCTATCACTCTATTATTTCCCTGATGACTTAACTCCAGCAACTCGTCAAAACTGAGACACAATTGCAGCTTCGGCTATTAAGTGAAAGTCATATAACAAGAATATCAATAGCTCTGTACGTAACTACTACAGTAAATAAAGCATTGGCTTTGATGAGAATACCCTGATCATACTGACACCAGAACCAATATTGACAAGCAGATAGGGATATAGATCATCATGGTCAATCTTCACAAATTCTTTCTGACCACCCATGTATGTGAATGCTTCGGGGTGAACTGCCTACTTAAATAACAATCAAAATGGCAAAGCTATTTTCAGGCAAGAAAGCAAACAAGACAGAAAATTTGCAATAAAGTTACTCGCATAGAGTACTGAGCAACAAAACTTGAGGTTATCTTGTGCAGAAATATCTCTATAAATAGAAGCTGAATTTTGCAACCAGATGGCCGATTTAGCATAGCCATTAGCGGTAGGTCCCTATATAACTTCATCCTATCTTTCCTCTAATGGAAGTGGGTCCTACAAATTTTTCTTACAACGTCAATATCCATAAAACTCATTAATAAGGTTTTGTTCCAACTATTGTTTCAATAACTTCACTAACCTTCATATTTCAATCAACACTTCATCTACAAGGCTCGGGTGAGAGAAAAAATAGTGGGAAAAGAAAAACCCAATTATAGGTCCAATACTGAATGTCTTTGTCATTTCCCACTATCCATCTCAAACCTTTTAGAAGAATATCTCTAGAACTCAGCACACACTTCCAAGCCAGAGAGTGGTGTTACTTTATTTTAGTAGTACATAAATCTTCATGTCTTATATGTTTTTGCTTTACAATTTGAACCCACCAAGTATCTGTATTAGTGACAATCTTTCATGCTAGCTTTGCTAAGGAGGCATTCTCCCCCTCTCCCCCTCCCAAATTGACTTAGGAGGGCAAACATCTTTCCAGGCAACAGGTGCCAATTTAGTTTCTTTGCCCCAAAGAAAAGTCCACATTCCTTATTCAACACATCAGTTATTTTATTAGGACATTTGAAACAAGCCATGATATGATTAGGCATACCAGATAAGTTGGACTTAATTAGGGTAAGCCTACCGGCTTTCGAGAGAGTATTTACCTTCCAACCTACAAGCTTCTTTAATTATGAGAACTAGCTCTTTAGCATTAGCAAGGTCCTTCCAAAAAATTATATTATGAATTCTTAAAGCAGTCGCAGTCCCATGAACTATGTTGTGCATCAGTTTCAAGGTAGGGGAGGGGGGCAAATAGAGATCAGAAGAATGATTCATTTGGATCGATGAGCTTTTTCAGCCCCAAAACTTAGAATCAATGGAATGTCCGTCTATTCATATAGAATGGGTGTGGGGTAATAATTTCATATTGATCTCAACCAATCCATGCGCTCCCATTTTTAATAAGATTTCGGCTAAAAGCATACAAGTACTGTAATGTGCCACTGAGAACATGTTCGAAGCCTAGCCCTTGTCTTCTTCGCCAGAGACTGCAAATGATGGAAATCCTATCAATAAAGAAGAGGCACAGGCATCGCTTCTCTATCCAATATGTCTTCCCTGGCCACCCCAACAAACTCTTGATACGAAATAAACCTCCCACCATCGAGAAGAATAAGATACCTAGAGTGTGAACCAAAATTCATAGGCGGATCAAAGTTGAATCTATATACGTGATAGATAAACAATTTACTAATTAATTAATTAAGTTTAATTGATTTCATTCAAATATTAAGGTCTTCCCCTATAATACTTCAGGAGCATTTAGTAATTCCAACAACCTGGTGAGGGTTGGCTGTCTGGGGACAGGTTAAGGATGGGCATAGCATACTTACCAATAGTTATTTTATGTTGAATTTGCATGATATAACAATATCACTTCTCAAATTGCTAGTAGTATTACTAGAAAAATAAGAGATGATTTGTGGAAGTTAATCCTTTGTCCAGAGGTTGAAGAAAACTTACTGAGGATATCCATGATGCTTTTAACTGCTTTACGAGAAGCTTTGCTAAAAATTAAACAATCATCTGCAAAAACAAGATTAGAAACTAAACCCAAAGGGAGAAGTAAGAATGCCAACCTGATTTTTAGCATTACTAGCTAAAAGATTGAGATGCCTAACTAGCGGCTCCATGCATAAAAATTGAAGATGTAGGGGATAAAAGATCGCCCTGTCTAATTCCACGTGATGGATAAAAATAACCATGAGCTTCATCGTTAACAAGGACTGAAAAAGATGATGAAGTGATGCATTCCATGATCAAATAAATCCAGGTAGGGTGAAAACCAAATTTACTAAGCACCATTCTAATATGGTCCCAGTTTAGCATATCATATGCATTTTCAAGGTCCAATTTAATTGCCATAGAACCTAACCGACCTTTTTTATTCTGAAAACTAGAGAAAAGTTCATGAGCAATAAGGATATTATCATGAATTGATTTTCCAGGGGCAAAAGCCCCTCGGTTTTTTAGAAATGCACTACTCAAGAAGAGGTTTCAGCCTCGAAGTCATAATTTTAGTGATAATTTTATAACTGACGACATTGTATAAACTAATAGGTCTATAATGGTTAACAGTCTCATGGTTATTGACTTTAGGGACAAAACAATATATTGATATGATTAATCATTTAAGACTACAATTTTCAAAAGAAAAAAAAAAACCTTTAACCAGTTTACAAACAGAATGTTTAACCGTGTTCCAACAATTTTGATAAAAAAAAAATGGCCTGCAAACAACTGGACCAAGTGGCCTAAGGCTACCAATGTTATTCACAGCCGTCCAAACCTCGTGTTCAAAACTTCTTTTAACAAATCATTATTTTGAGAATCAGTACTGATACAAAGATTAACTGTATCAAGAAAATATTTACCTCACTATGATTGAGAGTATGGGAGGAGGAAAATCTCAATTTAAAAATCTTGGACAAAATCCTCCATACCCTCACCCCTATTCCACCAAATACCATTTGCATCTCTTACTCTTTGTATTTCATTTTTTTTTTCTTCTCACAGTAGCATGAGTTTTTTTATTTTTTATTTTATTTTTGTATTTTTATCCCCCAATTGTAACCAATTGGCTCTACCTTTTTGAACCCACATAATTTCTTCATCCCTTAGGGCTCGTTTCGTGAGCTGGATGAGATTGAGTCTTAGAGATTGGATTGGTAGGGATGGGTTACATAACCCATGTGTGTAGTTGGGTTACATAACCCATTATATATATTTTTCCTTATTTCGGATCTGTAGCCAATCCAGTCCGTGTTACAATTTTTCTCACCAAACATTGGCTAGGCTACAAGTCTAATTTAATTGGAAATATCCCATCCTACTCAACAAACGGAGCCTTAGTTTGTATAAGTTGTTTTGATATATTCTTTTTTGCCTCAAGAAGTTGAGGGTCAAGGTTATATCAATCATAAAAAATATAAAAAATTTCCTAATTTTTTAAAATTTTTTTTACCATTAGATTAATCATGGTCGTTGATTTTGGAACTGATATGGAATCAGACACACTAGAACATGCCATGTATCACAAAGGGGAACATTTTCACATTTTTTTCCTTTGGAAATCTAACGGCTCATAGTAGCCACGTCAGCAAGCCGTTGGGTTCTGTTTTTTTTACCTTATAGTTATTTATTCTCACAAAACATTAAATAAGCTGTTATTTTAAAATGCATAACAATAGCAAACTAGCCACACATTACGACTAGAAAAACTGATGCTAAGTTTCATAAATTCGTACCGAAACGAGAATTGCCATCTGACAAAGAGGGCACTTCTATGAAACGTGACTTTTGACCAGTACGCTACATGATCGGCAACCAAGCAGATGCCCACAAGGAATGAATGTGTATTGCCTTCTACTCGTATGACATATGACACATAACTGATGCCTTGGAACATCATCGTCTGCATCCGCTCCTTGAACTTGAGTTCCAACATTGCTCTAAGAAGCACGAATTGCTTGCAGTAGCTGCCTTTGTTGCTTCCACATTTTCCATCTATTCCAATTCCTGAACCAAATGTTTGTAAATGAAAAAGAATTTAAGTTTCGGTTAGTAGCCCGGACATAGAGAAATATTGATATGAATATCGGCGGAAATATTGATAAGTTTTGATGTAAATGAATGGAAACTTGATATAAAACACATAAATTCCGAACTCCAAAATCAAAATATAAACATCCATTTAACGTATAAACTTTGTAAAATAGTATAATTCACATGACAAGAAGTTAAGGTTTCAAGGAAAATTGTACCTGGCAACAGAATAGCCAAGGACTCCGATTGATACTGAAACAAGAACAATCCCAGTCCATAACAGTATTTTTGTGTGTAGTGTAAGATCTACAATCATCTGATCCTTAGACATCTCATAGCTGCAAATCATACAAAATCAGTTAATGCACATTTGCCGGAATAAGAGTAATGACTTTTCGACATTTAACTGCGACACTGAATTAGATTCAGAAGAATGTACTGAGAACAAAGCCACTTACAGAAAATAGGGAAGATCCTTGCAGGACTTGACCTCCGGCACTCCCACTACTAGAATTTGGCTCATAGGCCACCATTTTTTTCCCGCCCTTTGCAATTGGTGGCCATAGATATAAAGTTGCTACTCTTACTATTTTTTGGTGGCTTTACAGTGGATTGCCACTGATATCAGTGGCCTGAAAAAATCAGCCACCAATGTTGGTGTCTGTTAACTAATTTTATTTCTTAAAATTACACCAAAGACCTTTTACATGTTTTTTCAACTTTGGGACCTGTTTTTTTTATTTCTTTTTCAGTCTTCTTCTCCCTTTTTTTTTTCAAATTATTTTTTTTTTCATTTAATAATCCTATTCTACAGTACTTTCACCCCAAAATAAATACAAAGTTAGACAACCCTAATTTTCAACCCAGCCGTTCTCTCTCTCTCTCTCTCTCAACCCTAAACCATCTTGCCGAGAGGCCTGAGTCCACATCACAACTCGCCACTCCGGCGAGCCTCAACTCCATCAAACGACCACTAACTCCCTGGACTCCCCTTTCTTTTCTCTGTAAACACCGAGGCGCACCAACACCTCCATTTTCCGGCAAAACATGACTACAGAACCACCACCACTCGCTTCATCTCACAGAACCACTATCACTCGCTCTGTTCTGCTTAGGAGACACATGCGAGGCCTTTCACTGTGCACTGGCTCTTGCCACTGTTTGCATTTGGTGACTATAGATAGAAAGATGACACTCTTAACATTTTTTGGTGTCTTTTTAATTAGATGACACTGATATTAGTTGCCTTCAAATTTGAGACACCAACCATTGGTGTCTGTTTAGATGCTTTATTTCTTAAAAAGTAATTTCTTGTGCATTTGTGATTAATTGGGGCACCAATAAAACAAAAGAAAAAGAGTAAATTACATTTTATACCATCAGGTTTGGGTGCAGTTGCAACCTCATATAACTTCTTTAAAATATTTCAATCTCTTACATTAGTCATTATTTAATTTCAATTTCATAGAACTGTTAAAAAATATGTTAAGTTAGCCATTAAGTGATGACGTGGTAATAACGAGTTCTACAATTTTGCTGACGTGGCTGCTAGCTTCTGCCACGTGGCAAAATAACTAATAAAAAATATTTAATTAATAAAATATCACATTTTTTGTTAAATTTTTATATAAAAAAAATTAAAAAAAAAAAAAGAAAGGAAAAACCAAAGCCTCCCATTCCCAGGCCATTCGTCCTTTCCCCTGTCGTTATTATAATTCAAAACTTGAAAAATAGAAAGAAGAAAAAGTAAAACCTAAATCCTACCCAGTTCTCCACGCCCACAACACCCCTGCCGTCGTCCTTCCACTTCGCCATTCTCTCCAACCCCAACCATATTCGTCGTCTGCAACACCTAAACCTCACTCCCCTTCGTTCTTTCCGCTCCCTTCCCCCTCATTCTCTCTCTCTCCTCCCTCCCGTATCTTCTCTTTCCCTCTTCTCTTTCATGCAGCAGCGCCTCCGTCCTCGGCTCACCAACGACCGTCAAATTATACCTCCAGAATCCTCTTCCCTTCCTCTTTCCAAGGCCCAAGTTAGAACAAATTCGTAGCCGAATTTTCTCAATTTCAGATCTACAAAACGGTGACCGCGGGATTTCTGGCCAATTTATGGCGAAGTATGCCTGAATTGGACCTCAACCCAAGAGGTAAAAATGATCCTCTCCTCGTGGCTGCTCTCTAGTGTAAGCGCTTTCTCAAAAATAAAAACTTTCAGTATTTGGTGGATTTGTAAATTTGTTTGGTTCAGTTTTATCAAATTTCAGTACTTTTATTATGAATAGTGATTTGGGTTTTCAAGATTTGAGCATAATTGCTGGATTCTGTTCTCCCTGGCTGATATGTTCACAAGTCGTCATTCCACAAGCCGAAAAGCTTCATCCCAAAACCAGTTGGTGTTTAAGAAAGTGTTGAAAGCAACTTTCTCCAGGTCAGTTTCATCCTCCTTTTCCCAACTCCCTGGTTTTTTTTGTTTGGATTTTTTTGTTTGTATAGTTTAATTTTTTAGGGTTTTGAGGTTACTATGCACTTATTAAATAAGTCAATTTTCCTGTGATTTGTACATCCACACTCCTTCCAATTTTGCATCTCAGTAAATGCAGTCTTTTGGTGATCATTTCAGTTCTTATCTTGATGCTCTTCCTTCCTGCCAATTATGCAATCTTTGGCCCTCTTTGCATCTCACTATTTATTGAATTGGTAAATGAGGTTTTACTCTTTAATGAATGTGGTTTCGTTTGGTTTAAGTTGAATAATCAATCTGTACTATGTTGTCATTCTTTCACAATACTGCTCGATGTTGTCTTTCTTTCGCAATACTGCTCCATGTTGTTGGTATTTTCTTACTCTGTTGTGTTGATTGGTTGTTGGTTCAGCTTTAAATACAAAGTTAAACAATTTACATAATTTTTAAACAATTTACACAATTTCCATATGCTTCTCTATCTCTTTATAAACAATTTCCAATTGGTTTTTAGAGAGAGAAAGTGGCAGCAGCAGCAGCAGTGGGAAGGAATAAGGACTATTCATGTCTCTGTGATTGTCTCTGCCCTTCGAAGCTCTAGGGTTTGGCTTTGGCTCTATTAGCAGTTGAGGTAGTTATTAATCCGTACTTTGATTGTAATTTTTTTTTTAGTATTCAATAAGTTTGATCAAATGCGTTTCTTTGGACTTGCATAAGTTGTGTATAAAATTGCTTCAATCATCTATTGGGTTCCTTATGTATTATTGAGTTTTGGGTTTTGCTAGAAATTGTATAAAATTTGACCAAATTGCATAAATGATTGAGCTTTTGTTTGGTATTTTTATGGCTACTATGCTAATTAGTTCATACCCAAAAAGGAGCACAAAATTAACTGTTCTAATAAGTAATTCCCCATTCTGAGAACTTGAGACCTTGGCTTGGACTGATATGCATTTCCAATGTTTTAGATTACATTGATTTGTATTATTTTAAAGTATATATAAAGATTAGTTTTTAGGTGTATGCACTAAATATTGGATATATGGTATTTTCAGGTTCTTTGACATCAATTGCATATAATCTTAATTTTCTCATGCAATTTTTGTCTGAGCTTCGGGATCGTTGAAAAATTTGTCTAAATAATTAATTGATTGAAATGGCTGTTAGTAATGAATGAGGTGTTTACTGTTTTTTGGTGTGTACAGAGCGAACGATATGTTGTTAACAAGGGCAAAAACAAGATGCAGTTTGCTGCATATAGAAAACAGAGGTTAGTTTGATTCCAACTCATTTCCTTAGTTTATTTGAATCAGAAATTGGTAAGTTCAAGTCCAATTTGATGATTTCTTGCAGATTCTTTAATCAGGGATTTTCTTAACCTTGATCACACGTATGAATCCTATTTGATAATGAAATAACATAGTTATTTTAGTTATAGTAAGGATTAAAAGCTTTCTTTTATCTGTCCAATTTTTCCAAACTTAAAAAATTAGGTTAGTTTTTAATACCTTTTTTATACTGCTCAATAAAAAAATTGTTAATCACTTTAATACATATAAAATAAAATTTTTCCTTTTTACATTGCATTTTAAATCTTTGCAAATAACTTGATTCGATATTGTCATATGGTATACATATTTCTACGCTAATGAGCGTATCCAATTTAGTTTCAGATATGTGTACATCGAGGACTGTTGAAGCAACTTGGCATCCATGGGGGGTGGCAAATCAGAGAAAGGCAAAGATAAGAGTGGTGCTTCAGATGACAACTCCCGCAGATGGCTTCCCTCAGCCTTGGATTCCAGTGGGGGGTGGCTGATGTGAGTTGCTAGATATGACAAATGTGAAACCAAGGTGCATTGAATTGTCCATGCTTTTAGTTTTATAAAATATGACAAGTTGATATACATGTTTTCTTTGTTTTTTGACCTATAGAAATTAAACTGAATGTGATTTTGCAAGGTTGCTTTGATTGTTGCCAATTTCATTTGAAGACTTTTTAAAGTTTGGCTCCAACATTTGTACAAAATTCTATAAAATCTCAGTTATGCAAATTTATAGTTATATTCTTATATTTTAATGATATTACAATTTATTTTCTCACCAAAAATAGAAACAGAAATATGATACTCCAATTTGGGTGCCCATACAGGGCATTCTTTTTTAAAAAATATTATTTTGCAACTTTGCCACCAATGTGAATTAGGGTGGCATCTTTTTTATTTTTTTAATATTATTTTGCAACTTTGCCACCAATGTGAATTAGGGTGGCATTCCACATACCCACCAATGCAATATTGGTAGCCATTGTTACAATAGAGTCCTCTACATAGGCCACACTACTAGTTTAGTAGGTGCTTGGTGGCCATAGAGGTTTGCCACCAATGTGAGTGGTAACACTAGACAATGGCCACCAAATGAAAGGGTGGCTTATAGCCAAAAAATGGATCCATTTTTTAAACTGTAGAGATCAACAGCACTAATTTCCTTTCCCAAGGGAAGAATCTTCACTTCATCAAGCACACTGGCCTTCGAAACCAAAAGCAAATCAACACGAAAAAAAAAAAAAAAAACATTATAAATACTACAGAAGCTAAAAACACTACCATCTCCAGTTTTGGTCCAAAGGGCTCTTTTTGGCCCGAAAATGCCAAACCCTAGCCCGAGCTATATTCTTTTGTTCTAAATTTTTCTTCATATGTTTATTTTACTAAAAAGTAGTAAAGTAGTAGTGTGTAGCCATCTATTGCTGGTGAGGTAGAGTATATCGTCCAGGCTATACATTTAGGGAAAAAAAAAAAAAAAACAATGAGAGCCAAAAGTTTGCAAAACTTACTGGGTACTCATGGCCAAAAAGTGTCTTCCGGGATGAATAGGGAGAAGCATCGACAGATGAACATGTCGATAAACTGTAGTAAGAGGTAACGGGTGCCTTGATCCATCCACATTCACGCTAACAAAACCAGAACTTGACTTTCGGGCACCACCACCGTCAACAAGAAAGAAAGGAAACTACACA
Organism: Heteromeles arbutifolia; assembly: GCA_024362995.1. Classification (NCBI taxonomy): domain Eukaryota; kingdom Viridiplantae; phylum Streptophyta; class Magnoliopsida; order Rosales; family Rosaceae; genus Heteromeles; species Heteromeles arbutifolia. The sequence goes on from JANCRC010000015.1 coordinate 8,060,549, forward strand.
AATAAATATGGATCAAAATTACCATTTATAAATATTTTTAGAAAACTAAATTTTAATCCTTAAATAAGATGAAGTTTAGAAAAATGTCTTATACAAGATTAAAAATTGATTTTAGTCCATAGACTCTATTTAATGCCAGCATATTAATTATCTCTCTTTTTTGTTTATAATTTTATGGTGTCCATAAATTAAATTTTATGAAAATATTATAAATTTTAATTCTCATTATGGTAAGTATCTTATATAAGAAAATATTTTCGTAAAGATTTTTTGGTACACATATTTTTGCATATTTTCTTATGTGCCACTAATTCATTATAATATATTTAGGTACGAACATTTCGATACACTAGGTTAGTATGATATGTTTAGGTACGGACATTTCATTACATTAGTTTATTATAATATATTTAGGTATCGACATTTTGGTACACTAGTTTAATATCATATATTTAGGTTCAGAATTTTTCGGAACACTTGTGTTTTTGCATATTTTCTTATGTGCGACTAATTCACTACAATATATTTAGGTACGAACATTTCGGTACACTAATTTAATAAAATATATTATGATACAGACGTTTAGGTACACTAATTAGAGGAAGTAAAATAAATATAATGAATTAAAATGTGTATAATAATAAATAATTTTAATTTTAATGTAATGACATTAAAATAAGATATCTATTAAATATTAAAACAAAAATATAATATAAGTTTGAATTAAGTACACATTAAGGGACTAAAATCAACATCTAATCTAACACCAGGTTTTTATTGAATTTTAATCTTCATCAAGGATTAAAGTTCAAAAACCCCAAATATTTTTGCATGCACACGTTCAAACAAATTAAATAAGGGTATGAACCCTTTAAATAAGCAATCAAAATACAGAAAGAAGAATAAAGCCAACCTTTTGTAAGGATCTGGATCCTGGCTCTGTCAAAGCCCTCCACAGTGCTTTCCAATATGCTCCAAAACCAGACCGCGGCATTCGCGAAGTTCCTTCCTCCAGTCATCAGACCGCCATCCGATAAGGGCCTTCCAATGGTTAAATACATACTTGACCAAAAATTTCAATTTCATCAATTCAGTATCATCATCCAAATAGAGTAGATGGAAAAGAGATAGATAGAATAATACAAAAAAACAAAACGCACCCTTTGGCTTCTCTGAACAAGGACGGCTTTCGTTCCTTGAGGTGGGACTACGCCGGACTTGAAAAGATTCCATCTGCCGTCAAAGACGAACTTGGCTTCAACGGTGCCTTGGACGACGAGCTTTGCATTGGACTGGCCGAGCTGATCGAATGTGAGGATTGAACGGAGATCGGAGACTTTGATGGAGGGAGCGTTACGGATCTTGCGTAGCGCTGAGGAGTAGGAGCTGAATTTCTGGAGGGTGCGGACTGCGGCGTATGCTAGGGCTACACCCACAATGGGGCTATCGAAGAAGAGGGCGAGTTCGGCGACTAGGGAGATTAAAATTTGATCGGGCATTGCGCGCCGTGGTTGTTGTCAGGGTTTGCTTACACAAGACGGGCCATGGATGAGATGAGAGAGAGAGAGCACGGAGAGAAATTGTGAAATCAGAATGCATATTTATATTTTTTTTCTCGTAGGAGCTAGATACCGGACTATCTTGTGTTGTAAACTAAACCAAAAACCAATTAAGCAATAAACAAAACACAATGATTTCAGAGTTCCTCCAATATAGGAGTGACTCTCTAACAACGGAAGTTTTATTGTTTACCAACAAATACAAGAGAACTCACAAACACAAAGTGTTCTCAAGTATAAACTTATGCCTCTCACAACTTTCACACACAAAACTCTATCCCACACTACAACAGAATTGGTCTTCTGCGGCGCACAAAGGGCGTCGTAAACGGTTATTCACAGCGTGAGCCCCCAAGCAGTAAAAGCCCGTGTCGTAAAAGATGTTTTGTCAAATACGATGTTCCCTAGTAGCTGTGAATAATTTAGGCAAAACACGTTGCAAATGCTTTTTAAGGCATGTCGTAATACTGCAAAAGCAATTACGGCATACCTGTGTGCCGTAATTTATATTGGATACGGCGTTTATTGAGTGTTGTAATATTGTGAAGGCAATTACGGCATACGGCGTACATCGTAAAAGTAGACTACCATCAACAATTACGGCTGATTTTGCATGCCGTAGTTTACATTTACATTTATTTTTATTTTTAACAATTCATTTTAGATGGACCTTACTTCATAACATCTAAATTAATACTGTAAGGAGTACAATAGAAAGATAACAATAATCATCGTAAACGCATTAAACTCTAAATACTTAGATTAATTAGTAAAAATTGTCAATTACATTACAATTGGAAGTTTACAAAAAACCTGAGTTGTTTTGTTCCTCTTACAACTTATGCACATCCTAAAGCTAACAGAGGAAACTAATGATGACCATAACTCAACATCATACCAAAAAGCAATATCCCAAGCACACCCTCCACCTCCATGTTCATGGAGCAACCAATTTCATCACATTAGAGCACCATACCAAGAAGGAAGTGTTGAGCTAATTCTCAAATCTGTAGGACCAAAATATAAGGCAACATCATACCAAAAAACAATATCCCAAGCACACCCTCCATGTTCATGAAGCAACCAATTTCATCACAAAAGAGCACCATACCAAGAAGGAAGAGTTGAGCTAATTCTCAAATCTGTAGAACCAAAATATATATAGCTAGTAAGTGAGAAAAAACCAAGAAAAAACTAAAGTAGAAATTGATATAAATTTAGTGAACCATCACAACCAAAATTAGTACCTTTTAATCAAGAGCTAGTCAAAGGAGATAGATTCAATTGGCCATGCAATTGTACTAAGGAGTGCATCGTCGAGAAGAAAAAACTCACGTGTTGGTTGAGGTAAGTTTATCCTAGATACAAGTATCTCAAGGACCCAAACTTTCCATTGATTTGGTCCAAGTGGCACAAAATGCACCAAATCTTGAGGATTTGTGGATGCAATTTCAGCAAGTGCAACAACTTCCCTAGTCCCTGTCCAATTTAGTAATTTGCACTTAGTCCCTTAAGGTTTGTGAGAATTATGATTTAGATTACCAAAATAGGCATCAAGGTTGGAAGATTTAGCTTGAGGCTTGGAAGAAGTAGCATGATGGTTTGCTGAATTAGCATGGTGATTGGCTGAATCATTTTGTAAGTTTCTAGATCCTTGATGATTTGTGCTAACACAAGGAGACTGCCATTAAAGTAGACCATAATTTATGAGTTTGATGCTAATTTAATATTTAATAATAATAATAAAGTGTACGAAAAATGTACTTACTGAGTTACCATTTTTCCCCATCCGTCCAACTAGTAGGGAATGGACAATATTTTTCAAATCTTCCAACTCTTTTTCCAGCATAATAACTCTCTCACGATTATATGTTTGAACACTCACTTGTGAAGGTGTTGCACCAAACCCAAGTCCCCTTACTCTACCTCTGCGTTCGGGTCCAAGTGCTTTGGCAAGATCATCATTCTTAACAGAGTTTTTATCAACATTTGTTACATTCTTATTTGCTTCTTGTATTTTTTTCTACGATGAAAAAGAAAAATGTTAACTTACAAAATAAAGACTATAATTCTAATACAAATGAGTATAAATTGTTCCATTCATTACCGCTACAGTTGCAACCTTTTCGTTTAAAAATTCACTAGATTTCCTTGTGTGCCCACGAATCCATACATCTCCCCTTGTTATTGCATTAGGTGTTTCACTTTCTCTTATCTACATCATTAGAAATTAAAAAAACAAAAAAAAAGCATTAAGAGAGAATATTAGATCGTAGTCTTCATACAGCAGCACCACTCACAATTATGTTAAAAAGTTGTTGTGATGCTACATATGACTGATGCTGCATCTACTGATGTTGCATATGATTGATGCTACAAATTATGGTTCTACAACACCATCATCTTGAAAATATGCATCCCTATACATTCTATAAACATCGGACATTTCATGTTGAAGAGATGCATTCGATTTTTCTCCATGCCATATCCAATTATTGTACGTAGGGTCAAATCCGTATTCAATTAAATGATCATACACTATTATGGAAAGTTGGAAGCACATGTTAAGACAATCCTTGCAAGGACATATTATTTTTTTTGGATTACCCTCCTTAGTCAGAACATCCTTCAAAAAACCACGTACCCCATTTTGATACACTATTGAATTTCTACAAGGGAAAAGTACAATCCAATGTGTGTGGAATATAAATAAGAAATCTTAACATTTACACACAGAGTTCAGAATATAACCTTGGAAAGTATTTCCATTCTTTATCCAGTGTACACCAATTAAACTCTACATTCTACATTGTCGAGTTCTCTAGTTCTAGCAGTCAACATAGTAGCTACTAAAACATATACAGAAAACAAAATCAAGTTTAAAAGCACTATAATACAAAAACTTACCATATTCAAAGCAAGGTTCTTAAAAACGCTAGGCGCTAGTCGGGCGGCGAGCTAGCGCCTAGCGCCTAGGCGGCCTAGGCGGATTTAGGTAAATTTCTTGTATATCTTGTAAATAAGTGCATATTGACACATAAAAAATTATACTTGTATGAAATTCATGAATAAGATAATAAATGAATGATAAAATACAAAAAGAGTATATAACAAGTTCAAAATTTAAAAACACATTAGACATATATACCATATAACTTAAGACATTTTGAATGATTAGTAAGTTAAATTAATTAAATTCAGAGAGATAAAATATAATTCAAGACATTTTAAATAATTAGTATTTAGTTTTTAAACAATAAATATTAAAAAACCCCACCTAGTGGGCTGGGTAGTTCATGAAGATTTAAAAATCAAAAGCTTGGTTCATAAAAGTCCACGTGTCATGTGAGGTTAGACACCTCCCATCCACCCCACTTTCTCACATCAGATTGGATTCAAAAGGTGGAGCCGTTTGTAAGCCTTGGAAAGCGGACGCATTAATTTTTTTGGGTTTTCTTTTCCTCTTCTTCCTTCGAAAGAGGAAAGCCGTTTTGAATTTTTTTTCCTTTTCCTCTTCTTCTCCTTCTCCGATTACTCTGCTTTTCCATTTCTTCTTCTTTTGTTGCTCTGTTAATTTCCACAGCAGCCTTTCTCGCTTCTTCTCCGAGCTCCTTCTTGCTTCCAAGGCTCTCTCTCTCTCTCTCTCTCTCTCTCTCTTCTAGCCGCCAAACAGCCCAGCGTCCGCACAAACCTAGCCGATTTAAGAAACGATTTTGAGTTAATCGCGGTGGAGCACCGCCACCTAGCGCCCAGGCGCCGCCTAGGCGGCTGCCTTAACTGTTTTTTAGAACACTGATTCAAAGGCAAGACACAAAATAAGCCATCAATTATAATAATGAAAATAAATGACTGCTCATTTACATAATTTGTTATACCTGAATTTCTAGGCATGCATTGACAGTGATGAAACCTTGATAAGCCAAATAAGCAACGATGCAGGCATATTATCAAACTTGCAATAGCCAAATAAGCAGTGCTTTAGGAGATTATATACTCTCAGAATAAACCACAACTATTTGTAAAACATATCAAATCTTCCCTAACTTGTCATCCAATATCCAACTTGTATCATCCAACTGTCAAGTCTTAAGGAGTGAAGACATGAAAGATGCATAACTTTGTCACATCAACAAATGCATCTAAAATGTACAAGATTTAGACCTAAGTCCTAACTCCTAACCAAATGAATTGTAATGTCTTTTTTCCGCCAAAGGTAATTTGAAGTTGATGCATTCAAATTCTTCTTCTTTAGTTTCCTTGGTTATCACAAATCATAATATCAACATTCAAATGGATTTCAAAAATAAATCATCAATCATATATGTTATTGGTCGTTTTATACTTTTTCGGAAACATACACACTTGTAAATGAACAACCCAACAGTAATCAAATACTTTATAATGATCCCACGTAGAAAACAAGTATGAAACTAACAAAATTACTAATAATGTTGCATTAAAAATAAAAAAGATTCATAACTTGTAATTACACGGAATTATCGTGCCAATAAACTACTTTTCTCCGGATTCTAATCATCTTCTGGTTGCAACAAAGACAATAAAACAATTTTCTTGCAACAAAGACAATAAAACAACCAATGAAAAAGTGGTCAAGAGGACCACTAAAGGAAAACAGAAATGCATGAGGGAAACAAAACCCTCCTAATAATTTAGTGTAATTTATTGGTCCTCATGCATGAAAAAGTGATTTACATACCCTTACCCTAAAGATTACAATGAGCCTTACCCTAGAGATTTACCCTAGGGGTCACCTTGGTAGTAGACTCCATATGCAGCATCAGTAGATGCAACATCACTGATGATGCTGCATATGACTGATGTTGCATCAGTCATATGCAGCATCACGACACCTTCATTCAAGCCATATTCCTTCAAATACTCACAAATGCATACATAGCACCAGACAAAAGATTGAAATCTACATCATTTTTCATAATTACAAAAGCAACATTTATATCATTGAAAAGGGTAAAACCAAATGGTTAAAAATACAAAAGTTTCAAGAAAAATATTGAAATTGCATTTTCTAAAAAGAATAAACAAGTGAAAAAAGATAGATGTGTTGGATTAGGAAATCACCATGGTCGGTTGGGGAGCTTGACGAGTCGTAAAAGCTGGGGACTCTGGAGAAAGAAAAGAGAATCAAGCTATAAAGCCAAAAAGCTTGTTTTTGAGCATTGGGAAACTGAACCAAGTCTAATGGTAATGGGCACCCCAAAACACATGAATTGGTCTAATAAAAAATAATAAAATGTGGGTTGGGAAAATTTTGGCGGGAACTAAAAAACAATTTTGGCACCAAATTGTCTATTGATTGACTAGAAAAATTTGGCTTGTTTATAACATAATAATTTTCCAAAGTTAGAGTCATTATTTATGATGTGTCATTCGTGTCATAAAGGATAGGGACACGAATATATGAAAAATTCACATTACGACATAACGTGAAGCCTTAAAAGAGAAGGAAAGTGTGTCGTATAAATTGTCAAATACGACACACAACGCTTAAGCCGTAAATATTTGTGTTTAACGACTTGCACAAAAGTACTGCCGTGAATGTGACATTATGCACAAGTATTAGGACATGAACTTTATGAATGTCGTGAATGATATTATTTACGACATACCAGTACTGTATGTCGTATTTGCCGAGTCGTAAAAGACCCAAACTGTTGTAGTGCCACATCCATCTATATATACTAATAGATGTCATAGGTTTACAAAAAGTCCCTAGAATATGGGAAACCAAATCTTATAGAAAAACCAAATCCCAAACCAACTAGGAAACACAAATCCAAATATCTTGCGTCCAAGATGTCTTAATCCTTGTTTGATTCTTGCTTTAGTTTAGGCATGTTGATTTAATGCCAAATGCAACAATCTCCACCTTGGCATGAAATTCATAACGAGGCATCAAACAACTTCGTTGGTCCACCATATCGCAAGATCAAACTTGCTTCAACTGCACCAAAGTGCTCGAACTTAGCTGTATTAACCACCTTTATCAACATGTCAGCTGGATTATCTTCTGTAGCAACATTTTTTAGACTAATCTCACCTTCAGCTGCCACTTCTCTCACAAAATGATATTGTACATCAATGTGCTTAGTCCTAGCAGGTTGTACCTGATATCTGGCCAAATAAATGGCACTTTGGCTGTCACACTATACATCCAACTTGTGTTGTTCTACACCTAAGTCTCCTAACAACCCCAGAGTCCACATTGCTTCTTTGATAGCTTCAGAGATCGCCATGTATTCTGCTTCTGTGGTTGATAGTGTCACCATTGGTTGTAATATTGATCTCCAGCATATAAGACCCTTTGCCATAGTAAACACATACCCAATCGTCGATCTTCTCTTGTCTAAGTCTTCAGCGAAGTCTAAGTCCACATATCCAACTGAGAACTTATCAATTCCTTCATCACATCTTTCAAAACAAATACCTTTGTCCCTCGTTCCATGTAAATACCTAAGTATTCCCTTAGCCGCATTCCAATGCTCTTTTCCAGAATTATGCATGAATCTACTAACAATTCCAGCTGCATGTGTAATATCAGGCAAGTACACACCATAGCATACATTAATCCTCCAACCAAATTAGCATATGGAATACCATCCGTCTTCATCTTTTCTTCATCAGTTTTGGGACATTATTGACTACTCAACTTGAAGTGAGCACCTAATGGAGTTCCTACAGGCTTAGTGTCTTTTGTTACTCCAAACTTTTGTAACAACTTCTCAAGATATTGCTTCTGAGACAAACACACCAAACCTTTTTGTCTATCCCTTGTGATCTCTATTCCCAATATTTTCTTGGCTTCACCGAGATCCTTCATTTCGAACTCCCTTCTCATTTGCTCCTTCAACTTTTCTATCTCTGAAATATTGAGCATGTCGTCCACATAGATTAACAAGTACACAAACGAACCATCTTTCAACTTCTTGTGATAAACACAGTGATTATAGTGACTTCTTGTATAGTCTTGACCCTTCATAAACTTGTCAAATCTTAAATACCACTGCCTGGGCGATTGCTTCAAACCATAAAGAGATTTTCTGAGCTTACAAACCAATCTTTCTTTACCCTTCACTTGATACCCTTCGGGTTGTCTCATATAAATCTCTTCATCCAAATTACCATGAAGGAATGCAGTCTTCATGTCTAGTTGTACCAATTCAAGGTTGAATTGTGCAACTAGGGCAAGCAGTATTCGAATAGAGAAGTGCTTAACCACAGGAGAAAAAAATCTCATTGTAATCTATTCCCTCATTCTGAGCATATCTTTTAGCCACTAGCCTAGCTTTAAATCTTACCAAGCTCTTGTCATCCACTCCATCCTTCTTTGCATAAACTCATTTGCAGCCAATTGCTTTCCTTCTTCTAAGCAGCTCCACCAATTCCCAAGTCTTATTCTTGTGAAGGGAGAACATTTCATCGTTCATTGCATCATGTCATTTACTTTCTTCTTCACTATTTACTGCTTCTTCAAAATTAGTGGGAATTTCAGCCTCAATTACTGGCAATGCATATATCATGCAAGCCATGCAATCTTTATATCTCACAGGTAAGGATATGTCTCTTTTTCCTATCCTTTTGGCTATGCAATCATCTTGTATCTTTAGTTCTTCTGATGGTGTTTCTTCTTTGTGATCAATCCATTCATTTTGCAGTTGATCACCTTGTCTTTCTTCTTCCACAACTTCCTTACTTGGGTGTGAATTCACAATTACTTGTTCCCTAAGCTCCACCATATGAACATCTTCATTCAGTTTCATGTGACTTTCATCGGATGTCATATCTCTACTTACTATAATCTTGTTCAACTTGGGACACCAAAGTCTGAAGCCTTTCACACCACTATTGAATCCCATAAAGACAGCTTTCTTGGCTTATGGATCCAGTTTGTTTTCCTTCACATGAAAGTAGGCATTGCATCCAAACACTCATAGCTTATCGTAGTTCTGAGCTAGTTCTCCAGACCACACTTCAATGGGTGTTCTACCCTCCAATGTTGTTGATAGTAGTCGATTAAGCACATGACATGCATAGCTCAAAGCTTCTGCCCAAAATCTCTTTGGCAGTTTAGCTTGAGATAGCATGCAACGAACTTTCTCGAGCAATGTCTTATTTAGTCTATCTACAATCCCATTTTGCTGTAGAGCATGTCTAACACTGAAATGCCGAGTAATCCCTTCCTTTTTACACACTTTGAAGACAGGATCAGAGGTATATTCCCCTCCATTTTCACTTCACAGTATCTTAATCTTCTTTCCAGTCTTGTTCTCCACCATGTTCTTCCATTCCAGGAAGATGTTAAGAACCTCGTCCTTTCGTTTCATGACATATATCCATGATCTGCGAGAGTAGTCATCAATAAAAGATACAAACCATCTTTTTACACCTAAAGAAGCATTCTTTGCAGGCCCCTAAACATCAGAGTGAACATAGTCCAAAATCTCTTTCGTTTGATTAATAGCTGAGCCACATTTCACCTTTGTTTGTTCGCCAAGAACACAGTGCTCACAAAACTCTATCTTTCCAGTTTTTGTTCTTTTTAAGCACCATTGCTTAATCAATCCTTGCAATGCTTTTTCTCCTAATGCAGACAAGTCACTTTTATCACTTTGCACTTCATCAGCTACCATAGCCACTCAATTTTCCAAAGTCTTTCCTTGTAGCATATAAAGTAAGCCATTATGAGGCCCTTTCATTATGACAAGGGCTCATTTAACAACTTTGAGCACGTTGGTATCAGAGTAAAACTTGTAGCCTTATGACTCAAGAGTGCCTAGTGAGATCAAATTTTTCTTCAGATTTAGGACGTACCTACACCATGCAATTCTCGAATCACACCATCATGATGCTTGATCCTGATGTTTCCAATTCCTTGAGTTGTACATGGGTTATCATCTCCCATATATACAGTTCCATTCATATCTTTAAAGCTTGAAAACCAATGCCTTTGAGAAGTCATGTGATGGGTACAACCTGTGTCGAGCACCCACTCTTTCATATAATCCACAATGCTCGATAAAGTTAGGGCATAGACAAATTCCTCATCCTCGACTTCAACCATATTTGGTTCTGAGTCATCCTTCTTCTTTCTAGTCTTTTCTTCGATTTTAGGGCAGTCCTTTTTCCAGTGTCTTTTTTCATGACAAAAAGCACATTCATCTTTGTCTAAGAACTTCCTATTGTTTGAGACTCCTCTAGTACGATATCTACTATTTTTCCTGCACGAACCTTTCTTTTCTTTCTCTCTCCCTCTCACCATCAAAGCTTCAGAGTTATTCCTTTCTTGCCTGTCAAGGTGTCTCACTTCATGATTCATAAGAGCACTTGAGATTTCATCATACTTAATTGTCTCCCTACCATAAATCCAAGTAGTCACGAAAGGCTTATAGGATTTAGGCAATGAGTTCATCAGGATCAAGGCCTTGTCTTCATCTTTGATTATCTCTTCAAGATTTGCTAGTTCAGCTAGAAGCTTGTTAAACTCTTCTAGATGGCTAATCATCTTCGTGCCCTCTTTGTACTGGAACCTGTACAACTTGCTCTTGAGATGCATTCGATTCTCTGCACTCTTCTTCATATATTTTGTCTCCAATGCCGTCCACAATTCCTTCGCAGAAGTTATGTTCATCACACCATACTTCTGTTGCTTTCCCAAGCATAGTCGAATTGTAGAACATACATGAGCATTCAATCTTTCCCATTCTTCTTTTTCATCGAAAACAGCATGTCTCCTAACATAACAACCAAACCTTGTTGTATCAGGACATCTCGAACTTCACATTGCCGCATAGCAAAGTTGTTCGTTCCATCAAATTCCTCAATTTCAAACCTAGCACTTTGAATAGTCATCTTGGTTCCACTAGTGCTAGACTTTTCTTCAACATCATCACCACTGGAATCACCAGTCTTCGTCATTGCTTGATAATCACAACCTATGTAAGAACCTAAGCTCCTGATACCACTTATTGTAAACTAAACCAAAAACCAATTAAGCAATAAACAAAACACAATGATTTCAGAGTTCCTCCAATATAGGAATGACTCTCTAACAATAGAAGCTTCATTGGTTACCAACAAATACAAGAGAACTCACAAACACAAATCTCAAGTACAAACTTATGCCTGTCACAACTTTCACACACAAAACTCTATCTCACATCCATCTATATATACTAATAGATGTCATAGGTTTACACAAAGTCCCTAGAATATAGGAAACCAAATCCCAAACCAACTAGGAAACACAAATCCAAATAACACAAATCCAAATATCTTGCATCCAAGATATCCTAATCCTTGTTTGATTCTTATTTTAGTTAAGGCATGTTGATTTAATGCCAAATCCAACAATCTCGTAACCAGGCATTACTTGCTCCGTAAGATACAGGATCCTAATTGCAATCGAATTAGGAGAACGTTTCCTGATATCTTAGAGGTTTCTAGATTAGAAGAATGGACAAGTAATGGTAACAAGATAACTAATTATATATAGGGCCCTAAGACAAATCATAATATAATATATAGAGCCCTATATATTTGATCTTGTTAGAAAACCCTAAGATATTCTTCTAACTAAGACAAGTAATGGACAAGTAATGGCCTATATATTAGGATTTTACCAGGAAACAAGTAACGTTTCCTGATATCTTAGGGAGCGTTACGGATCTTGCGTAGGGCTGAGGAGTAGGAGCTGAATTTCTGGAGGGTGCGGACTGCGGCGTATGCTAGGGCTACACCCACAATGGGGCTATCGAATGAAAGGGTGAGTTCGGAGACTATGGAGACTAAAATTTGATTGATTGCGCGCCATGGTTGTTGTCAGGGTTGCTTACACAAGACGGGCCATGGATGAGATGAGAGAGAGAGAGAGCACAGAGAGAAATTGTGAAATCAGAATGCGTATTTATATATTTTTTCTCGTAGGAGCTAGATACCGAACTATCTCGTAGACAGGCATGACCTGCTCCTCAAGATACAAGATCCTAATTATATTTGATCTTGTTAGAAAACCCTAAGATATTCTTCTAACTAAGACAATGGACAAGTGATGGCCTATATTTTAGGATTTTACCAGGAAACTAGTAACGTTTCCTGATATCTTAGGGTTTTAGGATTTTACCGGGAAACAAGTAACGTTTCCTAATATCTTAGGGTTGTCATGAATTCATTATGTATGTGTGTGTGTGTGTATACAGGGCCCAACTTTTCTTAGTGTTCTAATTGATAAAGGAGTCCTGCAGTTGCATTACATTACTTTCTTTTTTTTGGGGGGGGGGCAATAGTTCGGTGGGGTGGGGTTAGGGTTTTCATGAACTCATTATATATATATATATATATATATATATATATATATAGGGCCCAACTGAGGGAAAAGTGGGATTTTTTCAAAAATTTCATAGTTGTTGCAGTCATTGTGTAAATTTTAGAAAATTCTTATGATTAAGGCTTGAACTTTTCAATGATTTGGTCCCGAACAAGTTTAATTCGCTTGCGAATACTACCAACAACAACAAAAATTACGATGTCTTGTCGTTATGTTTCTTTTATCAAATGATTTAAGTATTCAAATCTTCTTTGAGATAGTGTAGTAGTATTTTTTTCTTCTTTGCTAAAAATTATTCAAGCTTGTTTGGCTTTTATTTCCTAGGATGGGTGGAGTTGCAATTTCATTCAAGCATGATGTCAGAATCGGGAAGCTGGAAGGATACTGCTATAGCACAATCAACTAGCTCTTTCATGGTTTCTTATTTAAGAAAAGCCAAAAAAGTAGCCGCTTCTGAGTTTAAAATCAAATTCACATTTGGAGCCTAATTCCCCTAAATTGACAAAAACCTTGAAATAGTAGAATCATGCGCACTGTGTTTGTGCTGAAGACAGAGACTTAAAAATTTTGTTTTTGGACAAGATGAAGACTTGAGTGTGGAATATGTGTGGTGTGAGGGTATTTTCAGTCAGTAATAAAATAACCCTATATCACTCATATAATATCACAGCCCAAACTCCAAACTCAAGTTCGAGTCCAAATTTATAAACAAAATTTGCAAACAAAAACATACGCATTTAAATAATAAAGTAGACATGTAAATTTCGTTGCATACAAATGATGCATCACAAAGCTCCACGTGACATATAATTCATTACAAATGGACAAGTCATTAATGACATATGACACAAATCAAGCAAAGGAAATATAAAATCTTCCTAAAAATCGGCACAAGGGAGAAAACTCCCTTAAATTCTGCAAAAGGATCTAGATTGGTCATAAAACCGGAAAGAAAGTTCAGGCATCTTCATAAAATAAGCAAGAATTGAAGATTGCTCACAAAATAGGCAACAAGCCCTCATAATTTCGGCCAAGGGAGTAAAGTGGTTGAAATTAAGACACAAAACATGCCTAAATTCTCCCATGGACAAATTAGGACATAAATCAAAGCCAAATCCACCCAAAGGCAAGTGTTGAAAAGCCTATAAATACAAGGTCCTCACACAATCATAAGGGTCGAAAAAATTCTACATTCAAAAGAACCTCTGCCAAATCTTTGAAGACTAATACGCTGCCAAAGCTCTCTTCGAAGAACGCACAACTAAAGCCAAAGCTTTCTTTCGACAAAAGCCAAAGCACTCCCTTGAAGAATCAACAAGCACTTGTGCCGATTTCTTCAAGACTTTGTTGCAAGCTCAAAACTTGTAATGGCGTTCGTTTCAAGATCAAGTCACCAAGACCCTTGAATCAACGAAATCCTGCATCAACATCACCTTTTGCCGTAGCTTTGAGGTAAAGACCATCCACGCATTGTTTCAAGCTCAAAACTTGAAGCAATCTTTCAATCGATCGTCCGAGATCAAGTCATCGCGACCCTTGGATCAACAACCTATGCATCTACATCAAATTTGAAGACTGAATAAGAGGAAAAGTTGTAAACAGAGATTGTAACCCTACAAATTCATCAATACAAATCTATTTTGTACACGTGTTCTTGTTTCATTCGATACAGAATTTTCGTGTTTACGAATTTGGCACACCCGGTGGGATCTCTCTGCCTCTTATCTCTGTCTTCAAATCAAGAAAAAGCACAAATGGCATCAAGAAATGATCAAGCTATTCCAGCTACCAACGCGAAGAACAAGGGCATCCTTGCCCCAAATGGTGGCACTTTGGGCGTCACAACCCGAAGCAAGGCAAGAACTCTCTCTGTCGTGCCTTCCACCCCTCTATCAACTTTGCCGAAGGAGCAAGAGTACCCGAGGCACGAACCTGTGATCACCTCAGCCTCGCTAAAGGCACAAAGGGAAGAAAGTCTGAGGTGGTACTCTGAGTCTTTGACTTCTGACGCCGACTCAAGCAGCTCGTGTGTCGTGGCCATGCAAGTCATGACTACTGACGTGACTTCCATCGAGAAGCAGCTGGCTCAAATGAGTGAAGCAATTGCAAGGGTGACAAGGACTGTGGATGAGAAGGACTTGCAAATTGCTACACTCATCAACCGTCTGGAGACGCAGCATGACGACAAAGCTGACCCGAAGGTTGACCCACCAAAGGAGGAAACCAATGAAAAGGAAGAGCTTCTGGTAGAGAAAGTGAAGGAGAAGCTGGACCAAGCAACAGTGTTCATGGGATCTTTCTCTATCTAGCAGCTGCAGGAGATGATTACTAACACCATCAAGGCGCAATACCAAGGAAGCTCGCATGACTTCATATTGTACTCAAAGCCCTACTACAAGAAGATTGACGCCTTGAGGATGCCAAGGGGTTATTAGCCGCTAAAGTTCATGCAATTCAAGGGAAAGAACAATCCTAAACAATATATTGCCCATTTCATCGAAACTTGCAACAACGCTGGGACAGATGGAGACTACCTCGTCAAGCAGTTCGTGTGCTCAGTGAAACGTAATGCCTTTGACTGGTACACTAACCTTGAGCCCGAATCCATCAACAGCAGGGATTAGCTTGAAAGGGAATTCCTTAACCACTTCTACAGCACTCACTGCACCGTAAGCATGCTGGAGTTGCCGAGTACGAAGCAATGGAAGGATGAACCTGTCATCGACTACATCAGCATATGGCGTTCATTAAGTCTAGATTGCAAAGATCAGCTTTCTGAAACCTCCGCCATTGAGATATGTGTTCAAGGCATGCACTGTGGGCTACATTACATCCTCCAAGGTATAAAGCCGAGAACATTTGAGGAACTGGCAACTCGTTCCCATGACATGGAGCTACGTATCGCCAATCATGGGAAGAAGGAACCAATCACTGACTTCAAGAAGGACAAGGTGTTTGCTCTGAAGGTACACAAGACTGGGAAGAAGCCCGCCAATGAAGCTTTTACCATCAACACTACCCCTATCAAGACCTCCCATGCGCCTATCAAGATCTCTTCCAAGAACAAAGTGAATGAGATAAAGAAAGGTGAGCCTTCTCGCACCCAAGATAGGTACAAAAACACCTCGAGGGAGCTGGAGCAAAAGACGTACCCTTTTCCAAACTCTGACGTGGCCGCAATGCTAGACAACCTGTTGAAGAAAAAGGTGATCGACCTACCTGAGTGCAAACGCCCCGAAGAGATGAATCGCGTTAACGATCTTAGGTATTGCAAATACCATCGTATCGTGAGCCATCCTATTGGTAAGAAGCTGACACAACAAGGGCAAATTGAACTCGACCTTGAAGACACAGCCGCAACACACACTACTGCAATTGTGTTTGGATTATTCGATCTCATGCCTCTCCAAGTAACGCATGCTCATTCCCGTCCTTGCTCAAGTTGCACGGCAAATTCTACACAACCATCGTTGGTACATTTATCGACGATGAAGAGGGGTGGACACTAATGACTTACAAGAAGACAACGAAGCCAAGACCACAAGCCGCAAAGCCAAAGGTGGAACAAGCGAGAAAACACCACTGCCGCAATAATAGGAATCCCAAGAGAAACGTAAGAGCTGCTAAGCCGACGTACGATGGGGAACCTATGGAGCAAGAGCCCCACATTCCAGTTTTGTTGCACGAGTACTTCCCGAAGGATTTCTTCCAACAATGCACTACCACTGCCTTTCACATGGTTAAAGTAGAGATAGAAGAGCATTTAAAAGGCAAAGTTATCATCGTCGTGGAAGAAAAAACTCATACGCCTGAAGAAAGCCTGGCGTCATACTTTAGCATCAAGGAGACGCTGCGATTGCCCAAAGAGATGTGAAAAGTACCAATAGTGGTTTTGGCCACATGAATATGTCATATACTGTGCCACCCATGACCCAATCACCTTCACTGATGAAGACTTGCTACTAGGGTCAAAGCCTCACAACCATCCTCTCTTTATCTCTGGGTATGTGAGGGAGCACAAAGTCAACCGCATGCTTGTGGATAGAGGTTCGGCCATAAACATCATGCCAAAGTCAACAATGACTACAATTGGCATTAAGGTAGATGAACTATCCCGAAACCGTCTTTTAATCCAAGGTTTTAACCAAGCAGGACAAAGAGCGATGGGCATGGTCCGCGTGGAGATGACCATTGACGAACTCAAGTCAAACATGTTATTCCACGTGATTGATGCAAGAACTTTCTCCAGCTTGTTTTTGGGAAGGCTTTGGATCCACGAGAATAGAGTGGTGTCGTCCACTTTTCACCGATGCCTAAAGTTCTACCGAGAATGGGTGAAGGTGATACAAGGCAACACCAAGCCATTCACCGAAGCTGAATCACACTTTGCAGATGCCAAGTTCTACATGGATGAAGAGACTGTGCCTAAAGTTCTTCCAAAAGAGATCAAGTAAACAGGCAAAGCCACACCAAAAAAAAAGGAGTGGCAAGCCGTGCCCAAAAAGCAAGAAGGGGAAGTCGTGCTATCTTCAAGCAAAGATGACGATGAACCTGCTAAACCCGCAACAACCAAAGGGAGTGGGATGCCCTCAAAGGGGTCAAACACACCCGTCTTCTGATACATCCCGATGTCGAGAAGAAAGAATGAGCAATCCTCATTTGAAACTGGAGCATGCACAGCCAACACACAGCTACACAAAGATGATGTAAAGCCGCTCAATACAAACGCAGTTTTACCCCTGACACAGCTACGCGACGCTAAAGTTTCAAAACCACCGCAAGGTTTCGTAAAACCCCTGCCAAAGAGGGCAGAACCAAGCTCTCTTCCAACCAAGAATACCGAAGAAGGTTTGACCCAAACGCTTACAAACTCATGTCAAATGATGGGTACGATTTTGCCTCCCCTTCAAATCTTGGAAAGAAGGTTTCAAACACCGTCAACCATAAAGAACGTGACCTCACCGAGACTCAGAAGAAGTTGAAGGAGCCTGGTTACGGAGTTTACAACAACAAAGCTAGACTTGGCTTCACACCAAAAACACGGTGAAGATTTCAAGCAAAGCAAAAAATGTTAGCACTCAACACATCAGCGTGAGCGTTGAAAAAAGTCTAGATGAGCCTAAACCCACCCTTCGAACGTCAGTCTTTGATTGACTGAACCGTTCAAAACCTAGAGTTTCGACACTTAATCGCATTGGTGGTTAAGATCGAACCTCTGTCTTCAAAAGGCTTAACACACCAACACCCCAAAGCTCTATTTTTGAAAGGTTGTCAAAACCCAAGAAACAAAGCAACATGGCTAGTCCTCCTCCACGACGGCCGGCCTTGGAAAGACTTGAAGAAACCAAGGAGCCTTCTAGAAAGAGAAAGACAACACCAAAGGAAGAAAAGCTTGACGGTTTAGCAGAAAAGATGATGTTCGAAGCTCGATTCCTTCAAGGATGAAACGCCAAGCAACCCTGAAGGTGGACACAAAATGACCACCGAAGGTAAGGAGGCACACCATCATCCACACTGACCAATCTTCACGCCAACAAGCCCAAAGAGACGGCACTGAAGAGGAGGTCCAAGACGTCTTCCACATCACGATCCAAGAGGACGAAGAAGACGAAGTCCCTGAGGAAGATGCCACTGATGCGCCACCACAGCTCGAGGATGAGGGGCAAGCCACAGTTGATGATCTCAAGGAGCTCAACTTAGGCACAAGCAAGGAACCGAAGCCTATCTTCATAAGTGCATTACTAAGTGCAGACGAGATCGAGGAGTACTGCCAACTGCTCTTGGAGTACAAAGACGTCTTTGCTTGGACCTATAAGGAAATGCCTGGCCTTGACCCTATCATCGCCGTGCATCATCCTGCAGTCAAGCCTGCAACACGACCGATAAAGCAAACTTAAAGATGCTATCGATCTGAGCTTATCCCGTAAATTGAGGTCGAGATTGACAAGCTAATTGAAGCAGGCTTCATCCGAGAGGTGCAATACCGTAAGTGGATCTCCAACATCGTCATTATCCTTAAAAAATCTGGACAAATATGTGTTTGCGTAGACTTCTGAGACCTCAACGATGTTTGCCCGAATGATGACTTTTCCTTGCCAATCATCGAAATCATGGTGGATGCAACCAATGGCCACGAGGTGCTGTCATTCATGGACGGCTCATCTGGATACAATCAAATTCGCATGGCTCCCGAAGACGAGGAATTAACAGCCTTTCGAACTCCAAAAGGTATCTACTGCTACAAGGTAATGCCATTTGGCCTGAAGAATGTTGGAGCTACATATCAACGCGCAATGCAGAAAATCTTCAATGACATGCTACATAAAAAGATCCGATCACTTGAAGTATTTACGAATGATGTTTAACAAACTATGGCACTACAACCTCAAAATGAACCCGTTGAAGTGAGCATTTGGCATTACTTCTTGGAAGTTCCTTGGCTTCATTGTCAAGCATCTTGGCATTGAAGTGGACCAATCAAAGATCAAGGTCATTCAAAGCATGCCCGAGCCAAGAAACCTGCACAAGCTAAAAAGCCTACAAGGATGGCTGGCCTTCATTAGACGCTTCATCTCCAACCTCGCTGGACGCTGTCAACCCTTCAGTTGACTCATGAAGAATGACACTTTATTCATATGGGATGACGCATGCCGCAATGCCTTTGATAACATAAAACGATACCTGGCAAGCCCATATGTCTTAGGAGCATCCGTGCTTGGAAAGCCGCTCATCCTATACATTGTTGCACAAGAAGGTTCCATTTGAGCACTCTTGGCACAAGAAAATGAAGGCCAAAAGGAAATAGCACTCTACTACCTAAGTAGAACTCTCACTGGTGCCGAGCTCAACTACTCACCAATCGAGAAGATATGCCTTGCCTTAATCTTTGTCATCCAAAAGCTTAGACACTACATGCATGCTTATACCATCCACTTGGTTGCCAAAGCTGACCCAATCAAATACGTCATGCTGAAGCCAGTTTTGACAGGGTGACTAGCGAAATGGGCGTGGCTTCTCAATCAATACGAGATCATTTACGTCCCAGCTAAAGCCGTCAAGGGACAAGCGTTAGCAGACTTCCTTGCCAATCATCCAATCCCAGCCGATTGGAAAATCCCATACGACTTGCCTGACGATGAGGTGTTCTACATCGATATCTTTCCCACATAGACAATGTTCTTGGACGAATCCGCACGAGCAGATGGAGCGGGGGCAAGAGTAGTATTCATGTCAGAACAAAGACAAATACTACCATATTTCTTCCGACTAAGCGAGCCATGTTCCAACGCCGTCGCTGAGTACCAAGTGTTAATTATCAGACTCCAAATGGCAATCGACATGGAAATCACAATGCTAGAAGTGTATGGCAACTCTAAGCTCATAATCAATCAACTTTTGATTAAATATGAAGTGAGGAAAGATGATCTCGTCCCATACTTCTGGCTAGCAACTCAACTGTTACGAAAGTTTGAGGTCGTGACGCTAGAACATGTGCCAAGAAAAGAAAATCAAATGGCAGACGCTCTCGCTAACTTAGCCTCAAGTATGGCGCTAGGAGAAGACGAAGCTGCAGATGTGCCAATTTGCCAAAGATAGGTTATCCCACTTGTCACTGAAATACTACTAGATAACACAAACGTCATCTCAGTACTTCCAGTCGACACTGGAGAGTGAAGACAGCCGTTGATCGACTACTTGGAGCATGGAAAGATTTCGAACGATCCTAGATGCCGCTCTGAAGTACGTCGACGAGCACCTCGCTTCCTCTACTACAAAGGAACATTCTATTGATGATCTTTTGAAGGAGTACTTCTAAGATGCCTAGGTGAGGAAGAATCCAATCCAGCCATGGAAAAAGTACACTCAGGCGTATGCGGAGCACATCAGTCTAGACCAAAACTACACTTCAACCTCAAAAGAATGGGCTATTACTGGCCAAGCATGGTGAAGGATTGCCTGGAGCACGCCAAAAGATGCCAAGCCTGCCAATTCCACGCCAACTTCATACATCAACCGGCTGAGCCATTACACCCTACAGTTGCTTCATGGCCATTTGATGCATGGGGATTAGATGTCGTGGGACTAATCACACCAAAGTCATATGCCAAAAAGGCCTACATCTTAGCCGCAATAGATTACTTCTCCAAGTGGGCTGAAGCCGTACCCTTAAGGGAATTCAAGAAGGAAATTGTTGTCCGCTTCATCAAGAAGCATATCATCTACCGATATGGTGTGCCTTGCTACATCATCACTGACAATGGAAAATAGTTCTCCAATCGACTCGTGGATGAGCTCTACGAGAAAAACAAGTTCAAGTAGCACAAGTCTTCTATGTATCATGCTCCGGCCAACGGTCTTGCAGAAGCATTCAACAAAACGTTGTGCAACCTCCTAAAGAATGTGGTCGGCCGAACAAAGAGGAACTAGCATGAAAGAATAAGTGAAGCATTTTGGGCATATAGGACGACACATAGGACTCATACCCAAGCTACGCCTTATTCTCTAGTATACGGCATGGAAGCTGTTCTGCCACTCAAAAGGCAAATCCCCTCACTAAGGATGGCTATACAAGAAGGCTTGGCTGAAAAGGAAAACATAAAGCTACAACTTCAAGAGTTGGAAGCATTCAACGAAATGAGGCTTGAAGCTCAACAACACTTAGAATGCTACTAAGCACTGCTATCCAAGACATTCAATAAGAATTTCCACCCAAGGTCTTTCCAAACTGGAGATCTTGTCTTGGCATTACGAAGGCCCATCATCATAGCTCACAAAACAAAAAACAAATTCACATCAAAGTGGGATGGACCTTACATAATACAAGAGGTTTACACCAACGGTGCCTACCTAATCATGACAGAAGATGGTTTGAAGATCGACCTTATCAACGGTAAATTCTTGAAATGTTACTACCCTTAAAACAAAACAAGCAATGCTCCTCGCCTGCACGAGCCTAAACGGCACAAGGCACAATGGTCATAGCATGCACGAGCCTAAACTGCACACGGCATAACGCTCCTTGTTCGCACGAGCTTAAAAGATGACACTTAATGCTCATTGTTCGCACGAGTTTAAAAGGCGACACTCAACGTTCCTGTCTCGCAAGAGCATAAATTGTGTACAGCAAAAATAAATAAAAAATCACCATCAAGATCGCCAAAACCCATCACTCCCTTGAACTACGTCATGACTTGATCCCTCCTCAACCGAGGGTATGTAGGCAACTTGAAACTTCAAAAACTTCAAGTACAGTCACATCACCAAAAAAAACACAAACACTTTGAAGAACAAAGAACAAATTCAAAATATGAATACTTTATTTCTTTGAAGGAAGAATTTGGCTACAAAGCCTTATTACAAAAATGAGCAAAGACAAATAAGGCTTAAAGCAAAAAAAAAAAAAAAAAAAAAATGGAAGACACTACTTGAAAGGTAGGTCCCTAAAACTACGGCGATGATCTTCAAGCAAGCCTTCCAAAGTCTTCAAAGTCTCTACGTCGGTGGGAGACAAGGTAGGTACTTCCATGGTTGCATTTCTCCCTTGCTCTAGGCGTGAAATCTCCTCTTGATGCTGAGAAAGTGTAGCTTCCTACTTCGAGAAAATGCCTTGAAATCGTGATGCTTTAGCTTCCAAATGTCATTGCTCTTGCGCCAATGCTTCTAGACGCGCCCAAACCGAAGATAAAGAGATCCTTGTAGCTGGATAAATTTCCGAAGCAGCTTGTTGAGAAGACTGAACTTAGGCAATTGATAAATCTATTGTCGCAAGTTGTTGAGCTCTGATCTTTGGACTCAACTTCTTCAAGGAAATAGCATGCAAGGAAGAATACTCAATTGAGATAGCCATAAGTTCAGCAATCTTGACTCTTAAGAGCGAGGAGTCAACGTTAAAGTTGTCAATTGCGGAAACAAGCTTCGACAAGTCCTCCTTAATCAAAGCAAGGTCCTCCAACGGGCACTTTGAAATTCTCTTCTCAATATGGCTTTTAAGATCCAGGGCCACGCGAAGCTTGACGCGATGGATAAACTGCTCAGTACCATAAAGGTTCGACCCTCTCAAAGAGATCTTAGAGCTAGTTGGCAAAGGTGTTGGACACATAATGGGCTCTTGCATACCTTCACTTACACACGGTAAGCTTGGGCAATTTGGCGGATTTGGAACAAACTCTGCAACAGGCAGATCCCCAATCTCCTCGTCTTTAGGTAAATTGCCTCCAAATAGAATTTCCATATATGAATGAACACCCATGTTCACCGAATCAAATTGAGGAGGACTGAACATTTTCTTCTTCTTATGACAAAAATTGACATCACTACCATCCAAAGCACCTTCACGCGGTCGCTTGTTCAAAACTTATTGACGCTACCTCAAAACAAGCTCATCTTCGTGCGAATCAAATTCGTCACCCGCTTCTTCAAAAGCATCCAAACGTTGAGAAGACAAGCACGGGCTTTGAGGGGCTAAAGTCGCGAGTCCATCTTGCAAATGAGCTGCACTAGCACAATCAAAAGGCGCTTGCTGCGTTGGAACCGCGGAACAACCCTCTTTTGGCGCATCATTACGTGAATGAGAAGAATTAGTGCCACTTGCCATCCCCAAGTCTTCACGGTGAACCTTCGACCATCAACTTACGTAGGCATGGGTCATTTGATTGCTCTTAAATTCGTCATTGGGCGGAAGGGTGATAGAAGCATTTTTGCATGAAGGAATACAAGATTCCCAATGCATATACACGGCTTGCAAGGATTCTGGCTGTGTGTTGTCCTTCAACTTGCTTGACATAAGCTGTATAAAACCAAGTTGCCTGCTAAAATGGTGATGACCATATGGTTGAACAATGCATCGATCTCATTGCCGCAAAGAAACATATCCCGAGCGAAGACTCGTAAGATAAGACAAATCGGAAGAATGAATGTGCGAATCATCTTTGAGGCCCCGCCTCGCCGAGCCAACTCTCGTTAGGTGGTCCATCCTCAAACCGTCACAACTTCTAAACAACGCTTGCACTTGCGAATCATCAAGACTCTTCGCGGAAAGCATGCCAGAATACTTGGTCATCAAAGGCCCCGGCTTAACTGAAGTTGGTGAAGAAAGCCATGACTTGTCTAAAGTCGACGAAGAAAAATGAGTGCCAAAGTACTCACCCAACCAACCGTACACATAGTGGGATGGAAGTACCGCAACATTATCTTCGGTGCTCGTTGAGTTCGAAACAACACTTAAGCCGTTGTAAATGTTGTCTAATATAGGAATAGCAAGGCTAAAGGATTCACCTGCAGCCATATTGAAGACTCCGGGATGGATAAAGTTAACGTCATCTTTGAGGAAAACAAACTTACAAAGCTAACAAGCTAAGAAAGTGGCTAGGTAAGATTCTTCTACATGCTCTGACACTACACCAAGATCCTCAAACGTTTTTAATTCGGCAGATGAACAACGCCTAGCTGGACCAATGACACCTAATGGATCCGAGTCTCCCTTCGGCCTGGTTGTCTTGTTGCGGCCACTTTTCTTGGAAGGCCTCTTATACTTCATGGCATCCTAATACCAAAATCGGATCCATGAAGACATCTTCATGCCTAACTTACCCTGAGCCTCCCCGGAAAGCTTGTGATACGTCCAAAACAAATAGTCGTAACTTGCAGGCAATCATCGGCTATTGCGATGAGAAAATTCCTCCACATTAGGAACAACCTCGTCGTAAAATTTTCCCTGGATCGGCAAGCCTCCTATCTTGTGGAGATCCCAAAGTGAAATTGACATCTCCCTCTGAGTTGTGTGAAGTGTGTTGGTTGCTGAACACCACTGCTCAAAGAACGCACAAAGGATGGAAAGATGGCGATCGTAGCTAAACAAAGATGCGTACACAGCGTGATAAAGGCCCACGTTGGTAAGCACATCTTTGGATCGGCTTAGGACATCTTCAAGCCACTCCTAATAAAACTCAGCAAATACGGCTTCTCCAGCAATTGGCAAAGTGCTATTCCAAGTCACAGCTCTGCTACAGATGCGATCACCAAGAAGCTCAAACGAAGCTGGTGAATATTCACGAGCATGGTGCGAAGGATTCAAGATAAGAATATTAGATGTACCAGCCTTCTTCTTCGTAGTTGATCGACTGAAACCTATCACCTCCCAAGACACTTCAGAAGACCACGACTTGATGTGCATCAAGTTGTTTTTTGCAGGAAGAACAAGTGCCTTAGGGCCAGTCAACGGCACACAAAGCTTCAATGTCGTCCCTTTATCTTGCGAATTGCCTTCCTTCGCGAGAATAGTAATGGTATTATTCTTAAAGCACTTGAAAAATACCATGGTTGCAACAAAATAAACAAAGCAACATAAGCACAAAAGTGGGGAGGCAAAGAAAGAAAAAAAAATCGTTTCACTAAAGCAAAAGACATGCGAGACAAACCTCGTGAACGTTGAAGAATGACAATGACAATGTCACAACAACAAGAAGAAATCAGCCACGAAGCTTGATCAAACACAGCAAAGAGGGCAACTACAGGATGGTCTTTCAAAGAGTGCTATAATAGCAAAGAAAACCAAAACGCCACGTAATCGCCGAGGAAAGCTGTGACTAAAAGGCACTACATAGCATAAACTCTCTGCAGTCTCTTGCACAGCCCTACACGGTAAAAGTGAAGCACTACAACAAGCTTCAAGTAGCTACAACTCGCACCAAACAACAACAAGGGGCACAGCAAGGAGCAGTAACAATGCACACGGCAGCAGCAACAACAATGCACACGGTAGTAGCAGCAATAAATGCGCACGACAACGTCACTACCAAGGGAATATTGTGACCAAAATGCACTACACAGCATAAACACACTGTAGTCTTTTACACAGCACCACGTGATAAACAATGACGCACTGCAACAAGCTCCAAGCAGCATCAACAAGCAAAACCCACTGCAAAAGCTCCAAGCAAGCCCACAGAAAGGAGTTGTGTGTGTGAAAAAAATACACACCCAATGGTCCTATAAATAGGGGTCAATTGTTGAAAATGTGCCCTAAAACCAATCATATGATGATACTTTACGGACATTTCACA
This sequence comes from Heteromeles arbutifolia, assembly GCA_024362995.1. Taxonomy (NCBI): domain Eukaryota; kingdom Viridiplantae; phylum Streptophyta; class Magnoliopsida; order Rosales; family Rosaceae; genus Heteromeles; species Heteromeles arbutifolia. Next base: position 8,086,531 of record JANCRC010000015.1, read on the forward strand.
TGTTAAACTAATCTAGTTTAATATAAAGGGCAAAGATTATTGTTTTAAGCCGTCTCATATACATGTTATATGCTTAAACGATAAGTCCAAGGAATATGTAATAGGGAGAATGTGTTCTAAAGAAGTTAGATTCATGAGCCATTCTCTTTCGTATACATATCCTAAATGTTCCTGATCATAGGATTGCCAAATGGGCATTGACAGTCCATTAAGATCAGTACATGCTATGTCTTCTTTTAGGGAGAGTGACTGGTCTCAATTCATTGGTGTGACTGACACCAAGACAAGCATGTAGGTGCTCAATAGAGAATGAGTCCATTGAACACGATTAACAAGGAGTTCTCATACTCATGTCACATGAGAACTCATGGTTGGGATACTGCAAAGTAGTCATTTGACCTGAGGCATCATAATTGTCTTGTGGTTAGGTCCTTGATCCTTGACTGTGTCAAAGATACTCAGTCAAAGGGTGTCCACGACATAGTTGGGGTTAAGCCACTTAGCCATGGAGGTAAGTGAATGCGCAACAATGGATCTCTAACCTTCAAACCGTTTGCGAGAGAATACTCTGTGATATGATTAAGAATCTCTGGCCAGAGTATGAATGAGATTTAGGAAGTCGTTCCAAATCACATTCAAGGAAATCATATAAGTAAATGAATCACATTGGATAGTAGACATGAATAAACTATCAAACCAAACAATGTGGTCAAGAGTATTGTATTAGAGAAAGACCATATTGCATTGTAATCCTAAACTGAATAGGTTCTCCACCTCTTCTGATTAGCTTGGGTAGCCATGACATATTGCTAGGTGTCACTCATGGTTTGTGGAAGCCCTAAAGGTGAGTAATCACTAAAGGGAGAATTGAAAGTATGTTTTAATTCACAATCGATCGTTAAGACTAACAGTAGCCCACTGCCTCGCTAAAAGGAACCTAATGGATCGTACACTGTGTAAGGTAGAGATTGAAGAAACAACGGAGATGAGTAAGGATAATTAAATGGTTTAATTATTTATGGCTATGATTAATTAATATGTTAATTAATCAAACGAATAAGTTCGTTATAGACCTCGGGTTAGTTTTGGGCCACAAGGCCCAATGGGATTTGAATGTCAAGCCCATTAGCTCAAGCTGTATGACAACTTGAAAACACAAAGGGCTTGAAAGCCCAATGAACCCTTAATGGCCGGCCATATAGAGAGAGGTAGTGAACTTGGCTTAATTGCAAGTTTGCCACTCCATTGTGAGGTGGTATATAGGCAACTTTATAGCCATTTCATCCTTAGGGTTTCTTTTGGAGAAAAATGAGAACACAAAGCTCTATTTGCTCTCTAAGAGGCCGGCCACCCTAGAGGAATATAGCTAGCAATATTCCTTCCTCTAGGTCACTCATCTCCTCTTCAAGTCTCTCCTTGGTGTGGAAAAATTAGAGGTTCTCTATTTTGGGAACTTGGAGAATCCTTCCAACCATCCTCCTCCAAGAAATCCATGGAGCTAAGAAGCAAGGAATGAAGGCCCTATCTCTTGGGTGATTAGCCTTTGCTTATGCAAAGCGGAATCAACAAAGGTATAAATTTCTCAACTCACTCTGTTCTTGAGTTGAGTCTTGGTTCACTCAACTACTAGGCTTTGAATTTCATGGGTAATGTTTTGTTTTTAAGTGCATACAAGCATGATTCCGCTTTTAATTGTTAATTGCATGCCATAGATGTTGCTCAAATGAACATGTTTTTCACAAATTTTCCTTCATCAATTGCTTCCTATTGCTAGAAGGAAAATACATACCCAAATAGAAAAGGAAAAATCAAAACAAGGAAGCACATTCCAACCAAAAGAAGGAAGCAAATTCCAAAAAAGTGGCAAGTTTCAGCCAATATGCGCAAGCAAGACATTTTTGGTGATAATTCAACTTTCCAAAGAAGTTTTGATGCAAGGCCAATTGGACAAGGAAGCTAAGTGGCTGAGGATCATTGTATCCAAATTTCATAATTTTCCCTAAAGCCAAACATTCCAGTTTTCAAAATTATTCCCGCAGAAGTTGTTTTCCCGTCAGGATTGCGCAGCTGTAGGAAAATGCAAAGTTGAAGGCTTTCCTGATTTTTCCTAGTGGCATGCGATATATGCCTGAAAAGATAAGGGATAGAGCTACGTTTTCCATATTTTTACAGAATTTTCCAGAAGAGAAATCAACCTCAAACTGGGTGTTCAAGTCAGATGACATGTTTCCCAAAACAAAAAAGGGAAAGGAAAAATACCTCCTTGCCGAGGGGAATCAAAAGAAGAAAAAGAAAGAAAAAAAAAACCACTCCATGCTGTAGGAAATCAAAAGGGGAAAGAAGAACTCCTTCCTTGCTGTGGGAAATAAAAAAAAGGAAAGAAAATTGTCTTCCTTGCCATGGAAATCAAAACAAGGAACAAAACATCTCCTTCCTTGCTGTGGGAAAAAGAAAAGAGGAAACAAAAAAATTCCTCCTTGCCGTGGGGAAGAAAGAAGGAAAGAAAAAATGCACATCCTACTTAGCTAAGGACAAACATTAAATCTTTCCAAAACCTTGAAAGAAATCACCAAAACTTTCCAACACTTTGAAGGAAGTCACCCTCGTTACCAAAATTGAAGGGGATTCCTATCGAGGGAAGGAAAACATTTTTCCTACGACCACAAGGAAAAATTCAAAATGCGCCAAATGTATTTTGTCAAAGATTATGGAAAATCAAATACGCATAATAAGTATGTGCCGTTTTATTCATTTCCAAAATTTCTTTCAAGATCAAGCCTCTACGGCCCTTGAAGAAACAAATTTCATTTCTTTCAAGATCAAGCCTCTACGGCCTTTCAAGAAAAATTTCATTTCATTCAAGATCAAGCCCCAATGGGCCTTGAAGAAATGTTTCGTCCAAGAAATACGCCTCAATGGCCTTTGACGAAATTCATCATCTCAATTCAAGATCAAGCCTCTACAGCCCTTGAAGAAATGTTTTGTCTAAGAAATACGCCTCAACGGCCCTTGACGAAATTCATCATCTCAATTCAAGAAATACACCTCAAAGGCCCTTGAAGAAATGTTTTGTTCAAGATCAAGCCTCTACGACCCTTGAAGAAGCAAGCTAATTCAAGATCAAGTCTCAACGACCCTTGAGTTAGAACATTCACATTACAGGACTTCAAAACACGTTTCCTACATGTGACAAGCACATGCCTACAACACGCCTTGAAGTGGGGTCATTTGTAGACATGTAAATTTCGTTGCATACAAATGATGCATCACAAAGCTCCACATGACATATGATTCATTACAAATGGACAAGTCATCAATGACATGTGGCACAAATCAAGCAAAGGAAATATAAAATCTTCCTAAAAATCGGCACAAGGGAGAAAACTCCCTTAAATTTGGCAAAAGGGTCTAGATTGGTCCTAAAACCGGAAAGAAAGTTAAGCCATCTTCATAAAACAAGCAAGAATTGAAGATTGCTCACAAAATAGGCAACAAGGCCTCATAATTTCGGCCAAGGGAGTAAAGTGGCTGAAATTAAGACACAAAACATGCCTAAATTCTCCCATGGACAAATTAGGACATAAATCAAAGTCAAATCCATCCAAAGGCAAGCTTTGAAAAACCTATAAATACAAGGTCGTCACACATGCATAAGGGTCGAAAAAATTCTACATTTAGAAGAACCTTTGCCAAATCTTTGAAGACTAATACGTTGCCCAAACTCTATTCGAAGAACGCAAAACCAAAGCCGAAGCTTTCTTTCGACCAAAGCCGAAGCACTCCCTTAAAGAATCAACAAGCACTTGCGCCGATTCCTTCAAGATTTTGTTGCAAGCTCAAAACTTGCAACGACGTTCGTTTCGAGATCAAGTCACCAAGACCCTTGAATCAACGAAATCCTGCATCAACATCACCCTTTGCCGCAGCTTTGAGGTAAAGACCATCCACGCATTGTTTCAAGCTCAAAACTTGAAGCAATCGTTCAATCGTTCGTCCGAGATCAAGTCATCGCAACCCTTGGATCAACAACTTACGCATCTACATCAAATTTGAAGATTGAATCAGATGAAAAGTTATAAACAAAGATTGTAACCCTACAAATTCATCAATACAAATCTACTTTGTACACGTGTTCTTATTTCATTCGATACAGAATTTTCGTATTTACAAATAAATCATTCATCAGCTTTCTATAAAAGCGACGGTACATCAGGACAACAAATCTAATCCCAAAACCCATAATTTTACGTCACATCAACCCGCCGTGACATTGAAATGCGCGCCAAGACCAACTGCCAACTTCGCTCACCAATCATCTTTCTCCACGTCATCACCCACTGCCGTATAATTAACCGAACCAGAAGATCTTCCCAATTCCAATTGTTCAATTCTTTCTTCCCCACGAAACCACCCAACCTCCTCCTAATCTCTCCGTCTCCGAGATCAAACAAAAGAAGATGCAAAACCCAGATCCAACGGCGGAGGACGAATCCCAGGCCGTCAGCCGCCGCATACAGAGGTTGTCTCTGCACCTGACCCCCAATTACCCACTCCCCCGAAACGACGCAGCTCAGCAGCTTGAGCTGGTGGAGTGCGCTCCCAAGGCGGCGAAACTGACGGTGGACACGAGCAGCCTCTCAAACTACATGAGAGGCAAGCACGGGGAAATCCAGGACAGAGTGTTGGATTACTTCAACAAGCGGCCGGAGCTTCAGACGCCGGTGGAGATTTTGAAGGACGACCACCGGGAGCTTTGCATGAAGCAGCTTGTGGGGTTGGTGAGAGAGGCTGGGATCAGGCCTTTCCGGTACGTCGTCGATGACCCGGCTAAGTACTTTGCTATTTTGGAGGCCGTTGGCAGCGTCGACATATCTCTCGGAATTAAGATGGGGGTGCAGTACAGGTGATTATTACTACTAGTACTGCTCTAATCTTTTTTCATTGATTTTTGTGGCATTTTTCGGGTGCTGATCGCTTTGTGTTTGAAGTTTGGGTGGGAATTTTGAAGAAGCTAAGGTTCTACCGTAAAACCAATTGGGAGAATGAGGCTGTTTTTGACGTGGGTTTTGTGTTTTTTGATTATTTGAGTGGTAAGATTTATGCTGAGCATGATTCTTTGTGTTTTATTGTTCAATTTGGCGAAGTCATCTAACTCCTCGAATAGGTTTCCTTCTTGGTAGATTATGTATGTTGTATGTGTTTATTGCACTCTCTGTATTGTATTACTACTAGTACTGCTCTAATCTTTTTTCATTGATTTTTGTGGCATTTTTCGGGTGCTGATCGCATTGTGTTTTAAGTTTGGGTGGGAATTTTGAAGAAGCTGAGGTTCTACCGTAAAACCAATTGGGAGAATGAGGCTGTTTTTGACGTGGGTTTTGTGATTTTTGATTATTTGAGTGGTAAGATTTATGCTGAGCATGATTCTTTGTGTTTTATTATTGTTCGATTTGGCGAAGTCATCTAACTCCTCGAATAGGTTTCCCTCTTGGTAGATTATGTATGTTGTATGTGTTTATTTCACTCTCTGTATTGTAATTGTTTTCGGATTGATTGCTATTGCACTAAATTTTTTACTGCTCCATAAGATAGGCCTAAAATATGCGCATCAGACACATTCACACTGCGGTGGAAAGACATGTCCATAGAGATGTAATAGATAATGTAAATAGATACAGAATTATTGCTGTAGATGTTGATGTTTCGGTGTGCTCTTACAATTGTATACACACCACTGATGGATGCAGTTCATGAAAAATTTTAGTATAAAGGGCACCGAATTTGTATGATTGGTAATCCCCTTCATTGGCCTTTGTTTGGTGTTGTGTTTAGTTAATAGCTTGTCCCCAATTCCCAAATGTGAAAATCCCTTTAAATTGTTGATTCCAACAAAAGGAGGGAATCAAGGATCTTGACCAATGAATTGGAGTTGGATGAGTTAGTGTGTTATTTTCAAGTGCTGTGCCATGTCTATGAACAAAACTGTTGGACAAAAACAGAGTGTTGGACCACACTCAAAATCTTATAATTTGGGAGCCGTGATTACCCAACAAAAATTTTCATGCTAGGGAGAGGAAATATAGTGCTCAAATTTTACTTCTGTTGTGTCTTTCCCTATTTAACTACAAATAATTCACATTTGGATGCCTTTTCTGAGGGAGGGTGTTTAAAATATAAGTTAATAGTGGACTGCGTCAAGATTGGGACTATAACAGAAAAATAAATTTTATGAACAGTTTGAGACCATCCAGATAGTTTTCATGTGATGAGAAACTTGTAATAGAATCCATGTTTTGTTGTGCAATATGAATGTTCTGTGATCGGAAGGTTTTGGAAAAATTGGAAGGTAGAAATTCTATTATAACTTTGGCTTTAAATCCAAGAACTGAAATGAATTGTGGAAGGTAGAAGTTTCCATTAAAGTGGAGGTTCTGCAGAGTTCATCATTGTTCAAAGATCACATGCTTTATTGCTGATATTTGGTGCTTGGATTCAAATGATGTAATTACATGCCTCTTAAACTTGTTAAGGGACCTCTGCTTTCCAATGTTCATGTGCCAGAAACATAGTGTAATGCACACTAGCTGTACAATATATGTTTCGTTCTGCACTGATTTTTTTATTACTTGTGCAGTCTTTGGGGAAGTTCTGTACTTAACTTAGGAACCAAAAAGCACAAGGATAAGTATTTTGATGGTATCGACAATATGGAGTATCCAGGTTGTTTTGCTATGACCGAACTACATCATGGTGAGCTGGTTTGCTACTACCATTCTTTTAGTTGTTCCTTGTTTAGCATAAGTTGATATTACGATGATATGTAATGCTGGGACATTTTAAGTTTATCCATACATTCATTGTGTGGTTTTGTGGAAAAATTGGTGTACGCCACAATCACATATGCATTTAAAAAGCATCTACCTTTTACAGTTTTTGTTTTTGTGAAAGCCCGGATTTTAATTCTTAATGAATAGTATTATGGTGAGAAGGTCAAATCACGTTCAATAAAGCATCCAATGAGAAAAAAGTTTTAGTGTGCATGATTATGAAGATAGTTCTCCAAGATTTATCTTGACACATGTTAGTTACTTTTTTTGGAGTGTTGGAGTTGATATAGACAGGGTGCTGAAACACTTATAACGACTAACATCCACCTTTGAATCTTTGATTTATTGGTGATGGTTATCCATTTAAAGTTTTTTGACGAGACTGGTTCGTTGTGATTCTCTATCATCTTTTGATTCAGATTCTTAGTTGTTTTTCATTTTATGCTCTTTATTTCTTAGGTACTGTTGTATTACTAAATCTAGAATTCATATCTAAACCTTATTCATTATTTCTTTTCCCTGTGCATAGGCTCAAATGTTCAAGGTCTACAAACAGTGGCAACTTTTGATCCACTCATAGATGAATTTATAATCGACACACCCAATGATGGGGCCATTAAATGGTGGATTGGCAATGCTGCCGTTCATGGAAAGTTTGCTACTGTTTTTGCTAAGCTGATGTTGCCGACTCATGACACAAAAGGTATTACTGATATGGGTGTCCATGCCTTCATTGTGCCAATAAGGGATTTCAAGACCCACCAAACTCTTCCAGGAATTGAGATACATGATTGTGGCCACAAGGTTGGTCTGAATGGGGTAGACAATGGAGCATTAAGATTCCGCTCAGTGAGAATCCCTCGTGATAATCTTCTTAATCGGTTTGGAGATGTCTCCCGGGACGGGAAATACACAAGTAGTTTACCATCTATAAATAAAAGATTTGCTGCCACTCTAGGTGAACTTGTAGGTGGGAGGGTCGGTCTTGCATATTCTTCAGTTAGTGTCCTCAAGATCGCTGCCACAATTGCAATCCGATATTCTCTACTGCGCCAGCAGTTTGGTCCTCCCAAGCAACCTGAAGTTAGTATTCTTGATTATCAGTCTCAACAACACAAGTTAATGCCCATGCTGGCTTCAACTTATGCATTCCATTTTGCCACGTTGCATTTGGTGGAGAAATATTCAGAGATGAAAAAGTCTCATGATGAACAATTGGTTGGTGACGTCCATTCGCTTTCAGCAGGGCTCAAGGCTTATGTGACAGCATATACAGCAAAATCATTAAGTATCTGCAGGGAATCTTGTGGAGGCCATGGGTATGCTGCTGTCAACCGCTTCGGTAGCCTGAGGAATGACCATGACATTTTTCAGACGTTTGAAGGGGACAATACAGTGCTTCTACAACAGGTTTCAAACAAATCACATTCTCTACCTTGGAATATTTTATTTTCTTTCATGATCTAGAATTTTTCATAGGATAGAACAATTATGGGTACACAACAAGAAATGAAATAGATTTGCCAAAAAAATTATTACAGGCAATTTTCTTCTCTGAGTTTTTACTGGTGACACAGGTTGCGGGTGATCTGTTGAAGCAATATAAGGAGAAATTTCAAGGCGGGACACTCACTGTCACATGGAACTACCTCAGAGAGTCCAAGAACTCGTATCTATCTCAGCCAAATCCAGTGACTGCTCGATGGGAAAGTGAAGACCATTTACGAGATCCTAAGTTCCAGTTGGATGCTTTCAGAGTGAGTTTTTACTTGGTTTTATGATCAAAATCCTTTCTTAGTGTATATAACAAGACTGAAGCTCTTGTCACATAATTTTCCTCCTGCAGTACCGAACTTCTCGATTACTTCAAAGTGTTGCAGTAAGACTGCGCAAACATTCCAAAACTCTTGGCAGTTTTGGTGCATGGAATCGATGCTTAAATCACCTTTTGACTCTGGCGGAGTCCCATATTGAATCTGTCATCCTTGCCAAGTTTGTTGAAGCTGTCCAGAAGTAATTCTTAGATCTCTGTTACTCACATTAGTTCCTTTCTGTTATGATTTTGAGTTTTTAAAATGGGTTTTGTGCCAGATGTCCGGATCCAAGTTCTCAAGCTGCTCTGAAACTCGTCTGTGATCTTTATGCATTGGAGCACATTTGGAAAGACGTAGGAACCTATCGTAATGTTGATTATGTTGCACCAAACAAAGCTAAGGTATTCAAATCTTACCTTGACTAATATTCCTATGAATCATGAAAAGAAGAAATATTTCCTATAATTCTGCTTTTTATGCAATCACTACGACTCAGGATTATGGAAACCGTGTTTAAGCCTGAATACGATACAAGTAAACATAAAATGTATCCTGCATGGCTTTGAAGAAATGCCCTAAAAATTCAAATTAGACTGAATTCTCGTTTCTGTTTGTGCAGGCAATTCACAAACTGATGGAGTACCTGAGTTTCCAGGTGAGAAATATAGCAAGGGAACTTGTAGACACATTTGACATTCCAGATTATGTCACAAGAGCCCCAATTGCAATGCAGTCGGATGCCTACTCACACTACACACACTACGTCGGATTTTAGTTCCCACTGAACTTTCCTTTTTGAGCAAAAGAAAGCAGGAAATATATGTTTGCATAATTGTCTATGCCAAATTGGCTTAACATAGGAATGATGATTGGTGAAAGGGAGTTCTTGTTCTTCCTTACTGTAAGTTTCGAAAATATTTTTTTGGTTCGTTACAATAACTGATCGGTGAGAGTTCGTAGGGAAAAGGTAGATTAGCTCTCACAATGCAGGACTATATCATGTTCTGTTGTAAAACTATCAAACAGCATTTCTTATTAGAAAGGCAATTCGTGCTTGATATGCTTCTGTGTGCTAAATATACCCTGTAAATCGTAAATTGCATACGTGTTTATTAACTTTATCAAGAGGTGCATGGTCACTCAACGGTTTTTCCTTCTTCGGGCTTCTTCGGTTTTGGCTGTGGTTTTTGACACCCCATAAGGAGGTCAAAAACAACGGTATTGTTCTCTTGATCATCTGGTGATCAAGAAATTCATGTTCTCTTAGAGTTGATATATAGGGTAAAGAATGAGTCATTGTGCTTTTAGTGTTTAAATATCACCCCTCGATATGCAAGGGTGAGTGACGATGAATTCTTAGGTCACCTGGTGATTAAGAGAACGAGACTCCAAAATATCAAAGTATAATCGAGAGTCGAGATTAAGTGTATAATAATAAAACCGATCGCGAAGAAAAACGTTCAAAATATTGGCGGGAAACTCAATAATTCAGTTGTAAAATTGAACGCACTGCCAAATAACACCAAAAACTTGCTCTTTACAAACCTATATCCAGTCCAGTCACAAATTTAAGATATGAATATATGTTTAATTACATAAACTCAGTATCTAACAGGCCTGCAGTTGAGATATGCAATTCGAGCTGCTTCGCTTTTCTGTCTGATATCTTCATATATCTTTAATGATGCCTCCGAAAATTTAGCAAGTCTATCGAGAACCTTTGTCAAGCTTGTATGTATGCAGCTCAGGTTTGGAGATGATTCTTTGCTGTTCTCTTCCGCTTTGTTCTCTGCTTCTCCGTTGTTTGCATCAGCTGTCCCCTGGTTTTTCTGTGCGACTGCTTCTTGTTCCATCAAATGACGCAGATCGGATAAGAAGGTTCTGATTGCATCACTAAGTTCATTGGAAGGCACTGCTCTGATCCCAGCTGCCCAATCTCGAAAGAGAACAAATATAGGTGGGGCCACAACTCGACGAGGGGAAAATGGCTTTCTGCTTTTGGTACGCTCCCGTGGTTGCATGATGCAGTTTTGCAGCCAACCATTGAGAGCTTCCACATATGTTGAATGGCTGTTGATCCAATTTGCAAAGCTTAAGCCGAAACACTCAATCTCATCCAAAAGTTGAGCCATGATCTGCCTGCGGGAATCTCCTTGGGAAGTCACTGTTGAGCTCCTTGAATGATATGCGAGTGAGATGGTTATATATTGCGCATGATGGCATTCAAGCATGGCCTTCCACATTCTTGTCAATCTACATAAAATCACCGTTCATATACCCAAGATTAGTGATGTTTTGATACAAATAATATGAATTTCAAGACGGAAAATAACCAAGTGGATCCTACTAATGAGAACACGAGGATTCTACTTACCCCTGAGTAAGTTCTAAAAGTTGTGGATGCAATTCTTCGTCTCTCATTTTCTCAATCCGCTCGGATATTGAATCAACAGCATGAATTGCCACTCTTATTCGTGAATGTAGATCCTTCACAATCGCCCGGGTTTTATCAATAACTTGACTGCTACAATCCTTTGCAGATTGATTCTTAAGTTGATCACATTTCCGGTCATACACCTTCCGGATAGATTCACTTGCCTACAAGAACCAAAATAGAAATGAGTAGACGATTATACAAAAAAACTATAAAACGAAAAGCTCCCTATAAAACGAAAAGCATGATATACAATCAATCTGGACAGAGAAAAAACTCTTTATATTTATCTTTTCTCCTGTATTTCGTGTTAGAGAGAAACACAATTCACAAGATACCATTAAAAATTGATGTTTCCAGCAATACCTACTCCATATCCCTATGACCAGAAGCTTGCAGATCAAATTTCATGGTTCTATGACTACAAGGTTATAGATCAAATTCATGAGCATTTAAAGGTACATGAGCAGATTAACGGATGCTTAAACTATCTCAACAAATACTGGATTATAAGATTACAAGATTATCGGAAAATGGACTGATAACAAAGAAAAGAGGAAAACACATGCAAATCACTCATTAATAGGGAAAAGTTTCTGACTTTTTAAAAAGATCAAAGGCTAAAATGCAAGGTACGAGGAGGTAATGTAAAAGAAGTTTTTTATTGAATCAGGGTAAGCAGATCACAAGGAAGTACGTCTAAAAGGATGCTACAATAGATACAATAAGAACATAAATATTTACAATAAATAATGCAGAGGCTTCAATAAAGTACCTTTACTTCGTCATAGAGTTTTCTTTCCCAGGCATATAGTCTCTCCAGAGTGGAGGAATGACTTCCGGCAATCATGCAAAACTCTTCAATAAAATCACTGCCACTGTCATCAACATCCTCTTTTGTTACTGTGGGAAGAGGATTCCTTGACGAAGATGACCTCGAAGATGTTGACCGCTTCCAAGTAATAATTTTGGTTCCATGTTGAGTAGGATCTACAAAACATTTTGATCACATATTATGGTAGGAAAACACAAAGGAGATTCTAATCATTCTGAAAAAGAGTGGTCCTAAGTTAAACAAAATAAGGGTAGGTTGAATGAGGCTTCATTTGTTTGGCTTCATCTTATGCAAACGACATGTAACTTAAAGTGAACCAGCTTATTCCACAAGTAATGCCACACAACAAATTCGCATGCTTTCCTGCAGAATACATATATCACACAATTAAACGGATGAAGTGTGTTTATCTGATCGTTATGCCAGAGATACAACTCCTAGCCGTAACATAAATGACGTTTTACTGATCAAAGGATTACTAGGATTCATCAAAACCAAAAAGTGATGAGTAAGTGGGCGTAGGCATAAGGAAATTCTTGCAATTGTTAAAGATGTATTCATTTCCAACCCCAAATTACTGAGTACTTACTGGACTTGTAATTAGCTTGTGATTTACCAATTGCAACAACTTACCATGATAAACAAGTGAAGTCTTTCCCGGGCAGAAAACGAGCTGGAAAGCCACAAGAAAAGCCAAAGCAGATGACGTACCTACAATTCAAAACTTGAAATGTCATAAACAGTTTATGAAAACAAGAAGGAAAAAAACATCAGACAACTAAAATTATCAATGGCACAAGTAGGTGCTGCAAATTTAATTCACCAACCAATATATAAAGTTTACCTTTTGCCTCCGAATATCCAACCCTTATTTTGTTTGACTCAAGCATCCTGGAGACCCCTCTTCCCGATTCTGCAGCCCTAAAAAAACGGTGCTCAATATCCTTTACGCTTGAAAGAAAATCTTTAGCTCTGTGAGTAATAAACTCTGAAGGGTCCTCTCTTTCTGCACATAAATCCTTCTCCCCCACATTCTTCTCCCTCTTTGAACCAGACTGCTCAACACCGACTTTGCCTGTCAAACTTGTAGCCCCACCATTGGCATTACGTCCCACAACTAACTGTCTCCCTTCACCATTGCCTGTTTGCAGAGACCCATCAACTCCCGAGTTTAGCGAATTCGCGTTACCATCTACACTACTATCGTTTTGGTTCATTGAATTACCAGAAACTTCAAAATGTTCATTACTTCCATCTAATCCAACCTTTGCCCATCTTCCCATCTCCTCCACACTATGACTAGCTTCTTCACTCCTCCCCTGTCTCCACCCTTTGATATCATCAAAATTCACATCCACTCCACTACCACTACTTCCCACAAACCTAAAGCTCTCACTCTCATCCACGGGATCAAAGTAATCCCAGGAAGAATCTTCATCCGGCAGAGGAGGAGGCGGCGGCGGCAGTGGAATATCCTCATCCACGTAACTACTGCTAACCGGATTGAACCTTACCGTCACAGCAGCAGTACCTCCTGACCTCATATAACTCAACCCTGCCACAGGAGGCGAAGCGGGCCTCTCGTTGCACAGAGGCGAGTCCGAAGCGTCGGCCAAAGGCGACGGCGACAGCGAGGGGTAGGAGGAGTGCGATGGGGTCTTGTCGGAGGTGGAGAGAGACGACTCTATCAACACCTCAGCCTCGGCATAGTGGCGGAGGGCAATGCCAATGTTTCTTAGAGAGTTGGTGTAAGATACATGAGAAGCTGCTAAAGCATACCTTGAATCAATTGCTTGCTTGATCAATCTCTTACGCTCTCTGCACAGACGCAGAGCTTCGTCCTTCTCGGTTTTGGAGTTCGTCGCACCCATTTTTTGACGGAAAATTTGGGCTCACAAAAGAACGCTCATTTTCTCAGTAACCAAACAAGACTTCCTAAAAGGAAAGAGAACCCATTTCACTGGAAGCATAAACAGCCCAAATTTTCAATAAAATCTGTAAAAACACAAAGAAAACCCCTCACTTTAAACCCCAAAAGCAAATGTGGGTTTTGCAGTAAATGAAAACCCAATCGGGGAAAACTAAAAACTTGCAAGATAGCTACTCAGGGGAGGAGAGTAGCTGTTTTCATGGAAGGAAGGGAAGGAAGAGAGCAGCAGCAGCAGTGTGCAGAGGCAACCTGTTGGAGTGGTTGGGGGCCATCAATGAGAAGCCATTAACGGAAAACTTCAAACCCCGACGGATTGAAGGCAATGAATGCGAAAGCTGACTCCCCCACACACAAACAAAAATAAAAATCAGAAGGAAAAAAAAAAAGAAACTGAGCGTCTCAAGAGGACAAAGGTGAAGAAAATGTGAAAAGAAAAAGCAGAGAGCCTCGTAGTCTGTGTCTGATTTCTTGGAAAATAATCGAGGGAAAAAAACCTTTTATCTCTTTCTTACTTTTCTCTGTTTTATTTTTCTTTGGAAGTAAAATTATAATTAATTAAAAAAGAAAAACGTTTTAAAAAATATTTTTACTCACTACCTTCTAGACATATCACTTTATTTATTCCCATTACGTAATTTTAAAATTTAAAATTTGTACGTATACAATCTGCATTTATATTAGTAAGCGGATCTTCACTAGTTAGTGAAAATGAGTTGAATCCTTATATAACGTTATAAGTTCGAACTTATTTAATTGATGATCTAACATTTAATCTAATAAAATCTATAACAAAAAAATCTATATCTTTAATTGTGAGTAATTAAATATATAAAAAAAACTTATATTGAAATAAATTTACATTGTTAAATTTTCTTCAAATGAATTATTGATCAAGACTCCTCGATTGGAGTGCATCCGTTTTCTGTAAACATTTACGCTGTTCACATCGAAAGGAGGTTGAATATGCATTGCATCGTAGAAAATATTGCTTTTAACAGGTAAAGACATAGTTAATTGGTGCGTGTCAGAAAATAATAGAGTTGATTTCAATATTTTATTGGTTATGGTGCAGATGACAGAATTGCCCTCAGTTTTCAAGTCTAACGGCTCCTTAAATTCCGCTTTTTGGAAATTACATGCTCTTCTTTTTCTTTCTGCATAAAAAAACAATCACTATTTAAATTAAATGCCAGCAATATTTGAAGTATCTTGGATATACTCGATATTTTCACGGAAATATCTAAAAATTCAAAAAACGATATGGAAGGAGAGGGTGAAGTCTAAATTTCATCCCATATCCGCGATATTTTCGAAAATCAATCAATTTTCTCGATATTTTAAGGAAATATTTAGGATTTGTAGACAGTTTGCAGGAAATATCCATGAGCCTATGCATTCTTTATCCTTTAATTTCTTTCTTTATGGTATTAGTTTACTTCAATAAAACTTGTGCTGCTTTCGTAGCGAAAATTTCAAATAAGTTATGTATAATTTATTCTTTCTAGTGAAATGCTTTATTTTATTACTTGTCATTAAAATGAAGTTTTTCTTCTCACATATCACATACTTATTGTTTACACAGTATCTAATCATTAATTCTTAATTCATACGTGTGTTGTGGTTTCATATGACATTCCCTAAAAAATAATTTTAAATTTTCATGTTTTTGAGAAAATTTCCATCATTTCTATCAAAGGCAATTGATATCGATATCCATATTCGACATATCCATTGATATTTCAACAAATTTGCCTATCGATATTTCCACCGATACCGATATTTTAAACACTAAATGCAAGTGACCCTTTATCACAGTGGTAGAAATGAGTTGAGCTCTTACATAACAGTGTGAGTTCGAACCCCCATCAGTGGTTAATGTAACACCTAATCTAACAAAATCTATCGGTTGACAAAAAAAAAAAAAAAAAAAACTATTCAGATTAAATTTTGGAAGTCATATAATGTGGTTGTTGATGATTGGATTATTACTTAAGTGTTGATTAACGTGGTTGATGATACATCATATGATTGCATATTTGGTTTAAAAAAGTTGATCTCCTAACATTACCCTATGAGTTGACTATATTTTACAACCTTCAAATTTGAGGTAATTTTCAAAATGGGTTACAAAGCTTTAATTTTATCATATTGCACTACAAGATAGGAAAATTGTAACAAATTTTTTCTTTGGTCTGATTGATGTATGATGATTCATTAAATTGATGATCTGATGAGCTAATTTGTATGATGAGTTAAAGACCCTCGTATGGACTAATTTGTAAGCTACATTTGCACCAATTGACAAAAATAACCTCTTCAATTAAATGGATGATTAGATATTTTAAGAGACAAAAAGTGTGAATTGATACAATTTCAAAGTTTAGGAATCAACTTAAATTTGGAAGGTATAAAAATAGTTAGCCATTTATTTAATTTCATCTCTTGGAATTGGGTCTTGTTTGTACTAGGGCTGGGCACGGGCCGGGCTGGGCCCAATTTTGAAGGGACCGAACCGGACCCGGATTTAAAAGAAAAGGGCTGGGTACAACCAAATTTATTATAGGCACCGGACCTTACTCGGCCCGTTTGAAACGGGTTGGGTCCACGGGTCCTCTGTTTTTTTTTTTTTTTTCCACCAAAAAAAAAAAATTTGCATTTTTACAGCAGCAAGAACTGCACAGATTCAACCCTGTATGCTGTCCAATTTATGAGGCAACCCTTGTTTGACTCTACCGTAATCCACAAAAGAAACGCGATTTTCTCATGCAAAAAATATAACAATGCTAAAAACTCAGGATAAGCATGACATATTTGGTTTGCATAGTTTATGCATTGAAGCTCAAAACTCAGGATTAGCATGCTCAAATGCAGAGGAATTAACTCGTGATACATAAGGAATGATAGATGCTAGCACCATGATAGAAAATGTACTTTAGGTAAGTTAATTGAACGACTAAATGAAAATGGAAATACAGACTTAAAAGAAATTCATCATAGGTAATCAAATTTGGTGAAAGGATGAGAAGATACAGATTCGCAAGGCAGTAACCATAGTGATCTAGCTCATTTCCCTATCTTGTAGTAGTAATTACAACACTATGCATATTGTCAAAAGTGCAATAATCCTAATTGGGACATGGATAGTCACATATGAAGGTAATAGCTGGCCTGCAGCTTACTTAACAATTATATATCTCCCTCTTACTTAACAAAATCTTCTATATCGACCTACAGGAAAAGGCAAACAATTATATATCTCCATCTTACTTAACAAAAAAAATCAATCAGATTTCAAAAGAACATATAGCAGTGATGTTGAAACTAAAGAATATGGCAAATTGAGAAGACTGGTCCATCTATAATACGACACTAACAAAATCCGATGATAATTAATTCAACCATTACACAACAACTGATCCCAAGTGAGAACCATCTGCATATATATAATTGGTACCATACTACCAATAAAGTAGAACACAGTTCCCGCCAATTAATCAGCAATACATGAGTTTGTATGAACGTAATTATGACAATAAAAATTTATGAAAACACTGTTAACCCTAATATGAACCTTTAGAGTATAAATTTAGTATAAATTCTGCTTCTTCTGCAAGTACGAAAATTCAGCTCAATTAAGTATTAACTCTGAAAACACCTAATAAACAAGCTAAAAAAAATCAGAAAATCCACCAAATCAGCAAGAACAAACATGAACATCCTAATAGATTGAGCATATATTACATACATCCCAATAAATCAAAGTTCAAACTACAAAGTTACAAATGTCAAGATCCTAAAAAAAAAAAAAAAAGGTTAAAGAATTCACCTGAACTGGCGACGGCGATGGAATGTTGGTGGTCGCAACGACGGTTATGTCGTCAGGAAGGAGAAAAGGAGAATCGAGAATATGGGTGGTGCAGGTGCCTGGGTTCTCTAGGTCTAGGGTGGGATGTCGTCGAGAAGAAGATCAGCCGTGGTGGTCGTCAGGGCCCAGACTCACGACGGCGGTGATGTCGGGGGTGGGCGAGGAGATGACTGACGGGGAGCGTGGGTGGTGGAACCGTGGAAGGGATGGGCTCAGGGGAGGTCTGTGGGGACGAGGTCAAGAAAGACAGAGAGGTCGAGGGTCGAGAGACTCGATTAGATTTAGAGATACTAAGGTAAAACCAACTGGTCATGATTGGAAGGTATGTTTATTTTCAATCTGGTCCGTCTATTTCAATTACAAACGAATCGGTCCGGGGCCCTATTTTTCTATACATTTGGAACCGGTCCGACCCGAAAATGTCATTGCACCGGCCCACCTTACCTCGTTTCCCCTATTAAAAAACAGGAACCGACCCGTACCCGCCCCGACCCACGGTTCCTGTACTCGTTTGCCCACCCCTAGTTTGTACTAAGAAAAAAAATTGGAGTTGTCAGTTGGGTTGTATGTAGTGTGCACCAAATATGTAGTGGAGTTGGAGGTGGAAGTGTGAAGACATAAGAGCAAACCCTAATTGAAGGGGGACAAGGGCACTCAATGGAATATTATTTTTCTTGTTTATGCCATGGATCATGGATGAATGAATAATCCAGCAGCACATATAAAATCTATAAAGTAATTAAGGGGGGTGTATTCAATTGGGAATTTGAGAGATTTTAATGGATTTTTTCTGGAGTTTAACTGATTTGTGGAGATTCTATGTAAAATTTTGATTCAATTCCCTCGAAATCTCATGGGAAGATGTGAGATTTGTGGATGCTTAAAATACACTACACAATCTCTCCAATTCCCTCTAATTCCTCAACTTTTCCAAATTCTCTAAATTCTAATTCTAATTGAATACACCTGGAATGTTATAAACTTCTTTAAAATTCTAATTGAATACACCCAGATTTCTAAGGATTTTAATAAACTATCTTAAATTCCTGATTGAATACACATTGAATTTCAGGGAATCACTTAAAATCCTGATTGAATACCCCTAGATTCATTAAAAGAATTAAAATCCCTCAAAATCCCAATTGAATACACCCCTTAAATATTAATCTTTCAAAGTTAACTAATTAAGTAGGAGTAGGATTCTCTCCCCTTTTCTTTTCCCTCCCATTCCCTCCCCTCCTATTTGACCGGTCACAGTTAATCCACGTCAACATCTTATATTAATTTTTTATAGCAAGAGAAAGACAAAATAAGAGAATGTGAGAGAAGTGGATGGAAGGGGATGAAAAAAGAAGGAGAGAGAATTCGAGTGGATGGAAGGGGATGAAAAAAGAAGGAGAGAATCTTAGTCCAATTAAGTAAGGCAAGGCACGCAAGTTTTTAGTGGGCAAAGAATCTTGGCCAGAAGCACAAGGAATAAGAATATGCATGTTTGTCTAGGTGGATAGATCTAGTTTTCTTACTTAATTTTTTGTCTAGCAAATCTTTTATTATTTTTTAATAATTTTACGAATTGTTTTTTGTTTTGTTTTGAATAAACGATATTATCTACAATAAGAGGGTAACATAGTGGGCTAAGCCTCATAGTAAGCTAGCAATAATATGGTTTAAGTTTGCCTTTAGCGAGAATCGAACCTAAAACCTTTCACTTACAAGTGAAATTGTTATTAGAAAGCCCAAAGATGGAAAAAAGAGGTGACTGTTAATTTATTTTGGTAGATTATAAACGAGGGACATATTCTGCATGAAAACGTGCTTTGCAGTGTTCATACCAGAACAGATCAATGGTGATAATTTTGTTACTGAAATAGGATGGGGTGTTATTTAACCCATGAAGATATGGTAGGGTTTTTTTTCTTCCCAAATTTGGAGAAGAGTTTACATTGCACAGGTGCACCATGATTATGGAAGAGGATCCTATCCGGAGTCGGTTCCACCGGATCCTTCTTCTTCCTCTTCTTTCTTTGCAGGTTTTCGGCCCCCGAAGTCGGCGTCGTGCTCGTCAGCCGAAGTCGGCATTGTGGCCTCTCCGGAGCTAGTTATCGGAAAACTTCAAAACCACATAATCGGTGACAACTACGACGACGTTGCCGGTAACTAGCTCTGGGGAGCCCACGACGCCGACTCTGGCCAAAGCCCACCCAGGGGGAGCACGACGCCGACTCCAAGGGCGGAAAGAGTGCAAAGAAAGAAGAGGAAGGAGGAGGATCCAGAGGCTCCGATGGAACTGACTCTGGAGAGGATCATCTCCCCATGATTATGACTTTTCATGTTACTAATACAACATGTGAGTTTCTCTACACATGACGTTGTATTATTGACACAAAATGTCATTGTAATAGTGTACTGATGTCATATAAATTAGAATTAACTTGACTCTTTAATGAATGAGGAGGAGTTCTTCCTTAATTCATTACGTGGCCAATTTACAAAACTCCATGCTTATGATCGGAATTGTTCATATTATAAAGCACTTTTTAAGAATATATCTGCAAAAAATCAATAAAATATGAGAAAAACAGATGGACGGATTTAGTAAAAGTATTAAGAATCGTTTATCTATTTGCTAAAATTGATTAATTAAACAACCTTAATTTTAATTGAGTTTTTGTAGAGATTCTTCACAGATAGAGTTATAAGAACAGTTTCAATTATAAGTATGAAGCTCTGTTAAATTAACCTCATTCTTCATTCTTCATTTTTGAGAAGCCAAGCATTGTTGGCGTGGATTGCTCTCCTTTTTGTTGGCTCCTAGAATATGCATACAGGCCCTTCATGCAGTCCTCAGTCATGAGTCATGACGCTTTAGTCTTTGAACAAAAAGATAAAAGGCAAAAATATAAAAACAAAAAGAAGCAAAGTTTAGCAAAAATAATAATTTCCTTTACATTTTTTTCATGGTAACCTTTTGATGATGTCACTCCATATTTGGTGCCTGTATTATTATTAGAGAAATTAGACTTAGATGTCTCATTTTAGACATTTATACACCAAACATCTATTACTTTTTAACTTTTGATTAAAGTGCTTTCACCTTTGAAGAAATTCTATATTCCAAGTATATTCTTAACTTAAGTGTTTTTTACGTTTTAAATTCATATCCATATCAGAAATGCACTCAATTATATTAATTAATGGGTTAATCTCAGTTTACTACCCTAAAGTTTCTTAGTTTTCAACATTTGATACATGAAGTTTTTTTCATCCTAGAGTGGTACATAAAGTTATAATTTTGGGACAATTTCATACATCCGTTAAGGTTGCTATTAAATTTGTCGTTAGCTGATGACGTGATATCCACGTAGACAATGACTGGGCGCCACATGGATATTAAAAAATAAAATAATAAAATAATAAAATAATAAAAACTAAAAAATTTTAAAAAAAAACTTTTGGGCGTCTTCTCCCTCACCCCTTCCGACCGCCCTCCCTTCTCTCCTCTACACCCACCCTTCCCCTTCCCTCTTCGACTCCACCCACTCCATTTCTCTCTCTCTCTCTCTCTCTCTCTCTCTCTCTCTCTCTCTTTCTCTCTCTCTCTCTCTCCCTCCTACATCTCTCTCCATCATGACCCCTTCCCTTCTCTCCTCTACACCCACCTTTCCCCCTCCCTCTTCGACTCCACCCACTCCATTTCTCTCTCGCTCTCTCCCTCCCACATCTCTCTCCATCAATTACAGAGATGACATGAAGAAAAACTTACGGATCTTTATAGATAGCTACCATGCCCATATTCTTCAAAGCAAATCTAAGCTTCAACTTTGCCTTTCCAGAAATTGGAGACGACGGAGATGGGAGAGGAGGACTTGGATTTGTCCATGTCAGATCCACCTTGCGGACGAGCCTCCAATGGCACAACGCTGGATCTCTAGGGCCTGAAATGTCACAACGTTTATGAGCTCGCGATTCAGTGAGGTGCAGAGGCGGATTGAGAGATTGAGAAATTGAAGAAAGACGGATTTGAGAGAATGGAGTGGGTGGAGTCGAATAGGGAGGGGGAAGGGTGGGTGCAGAGGAAAGAATGGAGGGGGTGGGAAGTGGTGAGGGAAAAGACACCCAAAAGTTTTTTTTTAGTTTTTATTATTTTATTAATTTATTTTAATTATTTTTTTATTTTAATATCCACGTGGTGCCCAGTCATTGTCCACATGGATGCGACGTCATCAGTTAACGGCAAATTTAACGGCAACCTTAACGAATGTATGAAAGTGTCCCAAAATTATAACATTATGTACCACTCTGGGATGAAAAAAACTTCATGTACCAAATGTTGAAAACCAAGAAACTTTAGGGTAGTAAACTGAGATTAACCCTTAATTAATTTATTACTATTTTTATGGATCTCATCCCTTCCTCAATTTAAGCATTCAACTATATCTAGTGGGATGAAGATTAGTTGGATAGAATATAATTTTTTTTTTTAATTTTTCAACTCAATACTTTATACAGATTATAAAAAAAATAAGAGTTCTTTTATAATTAAAATAAGGATATATACAACGTACCAATAATTTGGTACATACCAAAATAAGGATAACACAAGTTACACAACACAATAACTTGGTATGTACCAAATAAAGAATTGTATAACGTACCAAAAGTAATATTTTATAACGTACCAAAATACTAATATATACCAGAATTAAATTTATGTAATATACCAATCATTTGGGTACGTTATATATAATATATGTTCATGTTATATCTCATAATTGTATTTTAATAGGATATTTGATGTATTTTTAGAATTTAAAAAAAAATTATTTGAGTTAAAAAAATTCTTTTCAAACGACTTATGATAAGATAAGATGGGATGTTTGTAGTGGTTTTAAAAGATTTTTTATATTAATTTGTGAACTATTGGTAAATTAAATATAATAAAAATAATAATCTTTTAATTAAAAATTAGTAGAAAAATGTTTGATCAAAAGTTTAAAAAATATAGATGTTTGATTCAAAAAATTCAAAAGTGAGGCACTTATATCAAAACATCTGTTCAGATTATGCTAGTTGACCAGGAAAGTGTGTTTGCTGACTTGAATCTAATAGTTTAAATATCATAAACAACAGTTTAGTCTTAAGTTTTGATGGCTATCTCAATATCCTTCTTTATCATAATCAATATATAACATGGTTTTTCAATACTTGACACACCCCGGCCCGGAATGTCCACTTGGACTCCTAATCGAGCTGTGCTGGTTGACACCCAGAGGGTGACAAAGCCATAAAGTGTAGTGATGTGGGAAATGTGGATAAATTTAAACCTAAAAGTGCCTAAATATAAGAGTGCGCTTGTGGGCGGGAATGAATCCATTTCACACGTGATGTCAGAGCATAAGTAAAGTACAATAAGGTAGGACAAGAATTATACCATCGAAGGTAATCACCTACACCAAGATTTGCTAAGAATCCTCGTCGACACAAATGCTCAGCCACTAAAACCTGGAGGGGCAAATAACAAGGGTGAGTGGGCCTCAAAATAAAGCTTTGTAAAAACCTTTTCGAAAACATAATAACCCCTCGCCGTAAAACAAGTATAGTTCCAAAATATATATACTACTTATAGTAAGAAAATACTTACCATAGTTTGCAATATCACAAGAATTCAATACCGCACAATATTTCGTAAGTAAACACAAGACGTCCATAATCAAATAATCTCGCATAAGCAAACATATCATATCGAGTGCTCATCGACACATGCTAACACACGAGTTCATGCAGAGATATTCTAACATGAACAAGACTGGGTGTAACAATGATATACGCTCTAGTACTACAATCACGTGAAGACTGGTGCTATGTGCAGCACATACGAGTCCTAATTGCCTATTGCAATCTAGGATAGGACTAGCACCTACAATGGATTCAAAGTGAGAGTACGGTGCGAAGTGCACATACACGTGAAAGACTAGCCCTGACCCGGGCAAGTACTAACACAGGTACAGCAAACGATGAGCAAATAACATAAATATAGCCATGCCATAGTAGTTCGATAATTCTAGTCAACATAACATTATTCATAGCCGTAAATTTAGCTAAGGCATCCCGTAAGATTTATAGTGATTTCCTAATTCTCATTGTTATGTCATTTCCTATAAATGTTAATTTAATTATGGCAGTCATATAGAAAATTCATTATTAAAAGTATATATGGAAACTAAACAAATATATGTATATATCAAAGAAAAGACCCACTCACAGATCATGTCGTCGAGTCAAACCTGTCTCACGGGCGTCGAAGATCCTTGCGATACGTTTCACCTAGAAACGAGACCATTTATGTAAATATAGCGTACTAACGTAATTACGTATTTTCATACAAAGTACGGATAATAAAGGAACTATTTTAAAACAGTCAAATTTCGAAAAACGAACGGCTGATTCGAATTCGGCACGTCGAGAAACCTAAGGAGGGACCTCAGGTTCCTCGACGTGCCACCGCACACGCACCACAAGGTGGCTGCACCGGCATCCATGGGCCTCACGCGCCACTCACGGTGGCTCCCTCATGCGTGCCCACGCGCCTACAAGTACGACAGTACTCGCCTTCCTCGAGAAGGCCTGCGTTTTGTAGGTTTTTGGTCTGACTTCCAAAGCTCCTATCGAGCTTGATTCTCCACCAAAATTAATGATACAAAAACCTAAGTGAAGCTAGAAGTATAGGGAACAGGTCTATACCCATTGGAATCCTAATCGTGGTCGGGGTTGGTTAGGAATTTGGTCTGAAAATTGTCGAATGACCACGGTTCCTAGTTTTTTAGAAATCTGGGAAATCTTCCATTTCGTCCAATCTGCACTAACCTTCCCCCAAATCTCATTTTAAGGTTTGAAAACAATATAAAACTTCAAAATAAAAAGGATTTGAGGTTAGAGGGGTCCTGAGACTCACCATTGTTGAGCTTCGCGAGTTCTCCGGGAAACATGGCGCCAATGTTTATTCTAGGGCTCGAGGAAGGACATGCAAGGCATGGTGGTGATCTAAGATCGACAGGGAAATGGCAGATCCGTCATGCCAGCGTCCTTAGCAATCATAGAGAGGAAGTAAAAATAAGGGGAAAGTGAGAGAACCCAATCCTTTCATTTCTGAATTTTGGGAAATATGATGAAGTTCTGGTGTTTAGGTGGTGGTTCAGTGAGGCTCGTCGGAGGGATGAAGTGATGACTGGTGTTGGTGGTTGCACTTGCAGAGAGGGAGAGTCGACAAAGATGACGAGTGAGTTGGGTGGTCTTCGACATGGGTTGTACAGATAGGGTATAGAGTTTGAAAACATGAAAGGTGATGGATGAGAGAGTTAGAAGAGAGAGAGAGTGTTTCCCGAAAATGGGGAAAAGAAGGGGAGACTCGGGGTGATGGAGAGGTGTGGGGCCCATGTGGTACATAGTCCAAGGCCAAAAAGACAAAATTAAATTATCTCCCGTAAACGTGAAATTACTAAAACGCCCTTTATGATTGTAGTTCCGTAAAATTTTAACCGTAGCTCCGATCTCGATTCCAGTTACGCCTACGCGTTCATACCGTCGAGTACTTCAAGAATACGATAAAATAGTAACTCGTATGCGTCACGAAAACATGTTCAACGAAAGTCAACAATCTCGCCTTTAGGGGTATTTTTGTCAATCCACACTTTTGAAATTTATAAAATCGTAAAATTAGGGACAAGTTGTCACAATACTATACTTGTTAGTGGAGGTCTTAGGTTCGATTCTTGCCAAAGGCGAATTTTGAATTTTTTGATATAGGTGCGTTTTGATATAGGTGCCTTTGGATTAGGCTAGTTAAGTCCACATTCATGTGCTCTTATCTCTGTGTCTGTGTCCATTGCCTTTTGTTTTTTTCACTTTTACACATGTAGTATTGTGGTTGTGTGATACTAGCAGAATTTTTCTTTTCGACATTTGAAGAGGTTTTAAGTTCAAATTTACTTATTTATTCATGCAAAAAAGGAGAGGGTAGTTTGCTTGGACGAAATGGCGTTACTACTCGTACTGGAGTGTTTTCAATCTAGGATTTATGGTTTTAGTTTGAAGTTTTTGTCAAATAGGGTTTATGGTTCACAATGTGATTTTCGAATACCCAAATGATTATGAGGTAATGATGTTTCTCTAATTTTGAAATTATGAAAGTATCAAAGTTATTTTGAACAAAATAAATCACCCTGTTGAAGGCCTATTTGATTGAACAATCTAAGGTTTAGAGAGAGAGATGGGGCCGGCTATAGTTAGAGAGAAGAGAGAGTGATTTAATTGTGAGGTGTTTTTGATTCACCCCATTATGCCTTTATTTATAGTAGTAGGATAGGTAAAAACCTTTCCCTTTAGGATTATAACATTTAATAGGTAATCAACTCCTAATAGGAATATAAGATACATTCCATATCTACTAGGATTTACACAATCACATTCCTATTCTAAATATGACTGCAACACTCCCCCTTGAGTGTGTAAATACTCAACAAACCATCACATCAGATCTTTAGCAGATAAGGTAGAATAGTTGATGAAGTCATCGGCACAATGGGTGATCACGAGTCTCAAATTTAATTTGAAGTATGCATTTGTAGTAAAACTCATAAAACCTCGCTATGGTAAAACCCAAGGCATGGGGAAAACCCATAGACTAAGGAGAAACGTGAGAAGTATGCATAATGTCTAAAATAAACGTCAAATAGGACGAAGGTAGTGAACTCAACGGAGTATGATCATCCCAGGATAGGTGCCTCATTAAAACCTCCTTAGGTAGCAAAAACCTAGTGGGAAAAATGCTCCTGATCGTAGGAAAAAGAGTACATTAAGATCATGTGAGTATGTTTCTAGATACTCCCCCTGAGTTAGACATAACTTCTAAATAAGAGAACTATAAGCGATTCAACTCAGATAATTTAGGCATACCGATTCCTTGGACGAGTTTATGAAAAGTAAACTTGGGTAACGACTTGGTGAAGAGATCAGCCAGGTTGTCCTGGGAATGAATTTGCTTTACTTCAATGTTCTGATACTGCTGCTGCTGGTGTGAGTAAAAGAACTTCGGCGCTATGTGCTTGGTGTTGTCTCCCTTGATATATCCCTTCTTCAACTGCTTGATACATGCTGCATTGTCTTCAAAAATCATCGTAGGAAGGTCAATGACTGATGTAAGATCACTAGTGCTTCGGATGTGTTCCACGACTTCTCTCAGCCAAAAGCACTCACGTGATGCTTCATGTAGGGCGAAAATCTCAGCATGGTTCGACGAAGTCGCAACTAGTGTTTGCTTGGTACCTCAAACGGTAAAGACATAGCCCGTTTGAGAACGTGCTCTATGTGGGTCAGACAGATCTCCAGCATCTGCGTAACTAACAAGGCGAGAATCAATCCGAGAACCATAGGGGGCGGCAACACTCGGAGATTCGCATGTATAGAACAAGCCCAAATCCGTAGAACCCCTGAGGTATCAAAAAATGTCTTTAACATCATTCTAGTGCCTACGTGTTGGCGCATTGTTGTATCTTGCCAAAAGATTAACAGCGAATGAGATGTCAGGTCTAGTGCATTGATCTAAGTATAATAAAGCCTCAATTGCACTTAGGTAAGGAACTTCGGGTTCCAAAATCTCTTCCTCATCCTTCTTTGGATGGAAGGGATCTCGTTTAGCATCTAGAGTCCGAACGACCATAGGTGTACTCAAAGGCTTCGCTTTGTCCTCATTAAAACGCCGCAACACCTTTTGGGTGTAGTTCGATTGATGTACTAGGATTTCATTTGAACAATGCTCGATCTCTGGCCGAGACAATATCGAGTTTTCCCAAGATCCTTCATCTTAAATTCTGATTTCAAGTGTGCAGCAATTTCCTCAAGCTTTGCGGGAGTCCATATGAGGTTCATGTCATCGACATAAACTACAACGATTATAAATCTGGAATGTGACTTCTTTATGAACACGAATAGGCATAATTCGTTGTTCACATAACCCTGACTTGTCAAATATTCACTCAGACAGTTATACCACATCCGCTCGGATTGTTTCAATCCGTAGAGTGACATCCTCAACCTAATTGAGAGAGTGTTCCGTGGTCTAGAACTATTTGAGCTAGTCAATGGAAGTCTTTCTGGAACTTTCATGTATATTTCTGTATCTAGATCCTCATAGAGATACACGGTTACCACGTCTATAAGCTGCATATTTAGGTTTTCGGAAACTACCAAATTGATTAGGTAGCGGAACATTATAACGTCTATTACGGGGGAATACGTCTCCTCGTAATCAATCCTAGGGCGCTGAGAGAAGCCTTGCGCTACGAGGCGTGCTTTGTATCGCACTATTTCATTCTTCCCATTACGTTTCCTCACGAAAACCCATTTGTAGCCAACGCGCTTCACGCGTGGTGGTGTAGGAACGATAGGTCCAAACACTTTACGTTTCACGAGCGAATCGATTTCGACCTGGATTACTTGTCTCCAGTTTGACCAATCGTTTCTATGTCGGCATTCATCGACGGAACGTGGTTCAATGTCATCGCTAAGCATGATGTCATTATCTACTGAGTACGCGAATGCATCATCGACGATCATCTCATTCCTATTCCAAACCTCATCCAATACTGCGTAGTGGATCGAAATCTCCTGATTCTCGGGACGCCGACATGTTTCGTCTGAAGCATCACCGTAATCTAGAATAACATCATGCGTTGGAACAGATGAGTGAGCGATGGTCGGATTCAAGCTAGGGTCACTAGTTGGTGTCGTTTTCCTCTTCCAGGGTTGTGAATCCTTTCAACCAAGGGGTTTATCATGCTTCAGGGTCGGAACAGATGATTGGCTAGCCGTCAATGTACCTTGCCGTGTGGAAGGTGCGGCCTCCCCATATTCGGGGACGGTCCGGCCTTCCTAGGCGGGTTGTTGACGTACATGGGGTACATCTATCCTTGCAGGTGTGTTTGCAGCGGGTATATGTAATCTTGTATAACTCAGTTTCAGACTCGGCAGTGCGGGGATCTAAATAAGACATAGTGGGAGCATACCACGACAATTCGTGACGTTCTACAGGAATATTAGCATGCTTATCTCCACCTAACGACGGGAAGACTGTCTCATCAAAGTGACAATCCGTAAAACGTGTGGTAAAGAGATCTCCTGTCAAGGGTTCTAAGTAGTGAACAATTGATGGCGAATCATAATCGACATAGATTCCCATTTTTCTCTGAGGACCCATTTTGGTACGCAGCGGCGGCATTATTGGCACATAAATGGCGCACCCAAACACCCGTAAATGCGAGACGTTAGGCTCACATCCAGTGACCAACTATAATGGTGAATGTGGTTGAGTAGCGGTGGGCCTCAGGCGGACCAACATAGCTGCGTGCAATATTGCATAGCCCTAGGTAGATACTGGCAGTTTGGTTCTCATAACCAAAGTCTGAGCTATCATTTAAAAGTGCTTTATGAAAGCTTCTGCCAGGCCGTTTTGGGTGTGAACATAGGGCACATGATGTTCCACATCAATCCCTATTGACATGCAATAATCGTCAAAAGTCTATGATGTAAACTCTCCAGCGTTATCCAGTCAAATCGACTTAATTGGATAATCAAGGTGGTGAGCCCTTAGCTTAATGATTTGAGTTAGGAGTTTAGCAAACGCGACGTTGCGTGTGGACAACAAGCAAACATGTGACCATCGTGTCGATGCATCAACCAACATTATAAAATATCTAAATGGTCCGCATGTTGGTTGGATAGGTCCACAAATATCCCCTTGAATCCGCTGAAGAAATTTAGGGGGGTCATGAATGATCTTTGTATGTGAGGGTTGAGTATTCAACTTTCCAAAAGAACACGCTTTGCATGGCAGGAGTCCAACATAGGGCCGGCCACACTGTGGGCTTCTATGCCTTGAATGGGTGTGATGTACAACCCACTCGGCAGACGTTACAACTTCTTGTGAATATGCTTCTGGCCATATTCGTATGAAGTGATACAAAGAAATTCAGAACCATTATCTTCAGTGGTTTCAAGATGATATTTATTATCTTGAATATCTCTAAAACTCAGCAACGTTCTTCCGGAACGTGGAGAATATAGTGCCTCCTTAATGGTCAAAAGTGTACCATTAGACAACATGATACATGCCTTTCCGTATCCTTCAATCAGGTTGGATGGGCCCGAAGAGTTGTCAAATGAGCTTTCTTAGGTATTAAGTTAGTAAAATAGTGTCGTACATGCAAGATAGTGTGCATGGTTGCACTATTTGCCAGACAACTAACTTCCCAACTAGACATACCTAGAAATAAATTGATTGAATTGGTCACATGCATAAATATAAGTCCATTCATTCAATTAAGCAATTCGAGAAAATAATATCCATTCAAATAACAATCCATAATTCAAAACAAACCAAAACCAAACAAAATTTTCCAAATACTTGGAAAAATTGTTCAAAATTAAACCATAAACCTAGCAAAATAGGGGGGGGGGGGGTAGGGCCGACCACTCCTAGTGGGTTCGGCCACTAGGGGTAAACACCCTAAAAACATTTCTAATTTATTCATCCATAGGCGCTGACGCTTCCTGAAAATCTGATATCTCCATTGATGTAGTTGCATCTTCCAGATGATCCACATGTGCAAAGTTAGACTCACGACGGGAATGATACTTGGCAATAACCTCAGGGGAAGCTCGGCATACGTGTGACCAATGATCCCTTGATCCACAGCGACAACACATGTCCAGTTCAGTAGAAGCGGACTGAACGGGAGATTTGCCCTTGTTCTTGAAGTTGGAGACCTTAGGGGCGAGTGGTATACGTTGTTGGGTCGCATTTCCTCCCTTAGGTGCGGCATTCTATTGACCTTGGGCCCGTGGTTGGGCTTGCCGCCCATTGCCATAGCCACGACGATGCTTTCGTCATTTATAGATGCTAGAATGGGTCGCATGCGCTTCAGGCGCGGCGTTTGAGCCAGTGGGTCGAGCTTGATGATTCTTCATCACAAGTTGTATCTGCTTTTCAGCAAGAAGTAAAACAGAGATCAAATCTGAAAACTTGGTGAATTTATGTGCCCTATATTGTTGTTGTAGGACAATATTGGTGGCATAGAAGGTCGAATACGTTTTCTCCAGGAGATCTGATTCGGTGAGTTCCACTTTGCAGAATTTCAACAAAAAACGGATTCTACAAACTTCAGAGTTGTATTCATTCACGGACTTAAAGTCCTAGAAGCAAAGATGCTGCCAGTCGTGTCTTGCTTCAGGCAAGTATATGTCTTTCTGGTGATCGAAACGGTCAGCCACAGCAAGGTAGAGAGTGTGTGGGTCCTCTTCATCGAGATACTCAGTCTGCAGTGCATCATGGATGTGTCTTCGAATGAAGATCATTACAGTAGCCTTTTGAGCTTCGTCAACAGGTTTGTCTGCAATAGGTGCCTTGATGGTGCCTTTAATACCCTTTGCACTTAGATGGAGCTTCATGTCTTGAACCCGCTTCAGATAGTTTCTTCTAGAGACTTCTAAAGCGGAGAAATCGAGCTTGTTCAAGTTCGACATGTCCCTAAAATGGAGGGAAAAAAACGTGATTAGTCATATGGTAAGCCATAGACATATATCGTAGAACATACAGGTTCTATAGACATGTATTAGTTTAATTTATGCATAAAAGTTACAAGTTTCATGTGGTATGTTTTGAATGAAAACTTCAGGTTTTAAAGGCACTAAATTAGAAAATATAGGTTCAATTTAGTTTTTATGAACAATTAGTTCATAATGAGAGGTTCTTGCAAGAAACACATAGTGCAATATACTAATTTGAATATAGTGGATATGAGGTTCTTTGAGAACTCAAGTGTGAGAGCTTCGTCACTACGAAAGTATGTGACGGTTCAAAGTATAAAAAATAAATTATTGAATCGTTAATGTCCAAAAGTGATCTTCAGGTCCATAATTTTGGATTCATTATCATATTAATGGACTGTAGGTCACTTTTAATTAATTCAATAAATCAAACCATACGGGGTCGATTGTAGAAGATAAATAATATTAAAATAATATTATCGGGTCAAAAATATAGCCCCAAAAATAATTGGGCTCGAGTTGGGTGCATGAGAGCAGCCCATGGTAACTGCAGGCCACGGGCCGAGAGGGACAGAGGCCCCAGCAACAAGCTACTGGGTTAAATGGGCCGAGGAAGGGGCACGGGTGCAGGCCCAGCGGAAAGTTGGCCTGGGTTGGGTCCGAGAAGCCCAGCCGAAGCTGGGTTTCTATGTTTTGGGTCTGAGGCAACCTAAGCCCAGCAGCCAAAGCTGCTGGCAAGTGAGCCGAGACTGGAGCGAAGCCTAGTGAGTTCACGGGCCAAGGGACACAGGACAATGGGCCCAAATCTGCTGGTTTTTGGACTTAGGGACTGCAGGCCCTATAAACAGAGGTAGGCCGAAAAGCCTAGTAGTCTAGGTCAGCGCAGCAAGGCCTTAAGGCTGCCGCCGTGAGGGGTCCAAGGTGCCCGCGGTGGTGGTGTCGCAAGTGCCCATATATTTTTTCGACATAATTAGGGTTTGTAAACCCCAAATTGCTTCTAATTTAATTTTATACTTTGACTCACATATTCCACATAACAATTTAATTGTGCGATGCATGAAATAAATATATATATTGACAAATATATGAACATATACAATATATATATATATATATATCGTACGGAAAATATAAACATAGAGGGGTTCATGTATCATGGGGAATATTTTCATGCTTCGTGGACGTTTCAAATATCTTCTTTTATTTTAAGCATACCTGATTAGCAGAAAACAAATAAGCCTTTGAATTTGGCGGATGATAGCCTCCTCCTACGATGCGTCAGTTCCTTAGCTTCTGGCAAGAGCGTGCTGATAACGTGTTGTAGACCTATTTGATTGAATGATCTAGGGTTTAGAGAGAGAGAGAGAGGGGGTCGGCTATAGTTAGAGAGAAGAGAGAGTGATTTAATTGTGAGGTGTGGTTGATTCACCCCATTGTGCCTTTATTTATAGTAGTAGGATAGGTAAAAACCTTTCCCTTTAGGATTACAACATTTAATAGGTAATCAACTCCTAATAGGAATATAAGATACATTCTCATATCTACTAGAATTTACATAATCACATTCCTATTCTAAATATGACTGCAACACACCCTTAATTATTGAGGGGTGATAATCCAATGGGGAGTTTTGATATAGGTGACTCAATTTTGAATTTTTTGAATCAAATATCTATAGCCATTAAACTTTTGGTCAAACATTTTTTTTACTAATTTTTAATTAAAAGATTATTATTTTTATTATATTTAATTTACCTATTAGTTCACAAATTAATATCACAAATCTCCTAAAACCACTACAAACATTCCATCTTATCTTATCATAATTCGTTTGAAAAAAGAAATTTTTTAACTCAAATATCTTATTAAAAATACAATTATTGTTGCTGTCCTATTAAATTAGGAATGTGATTGTGTAAATCCTAACATATCTAGGATATCCTTATGGGATTCTACCATATCTCTTAGACTAGATATTATCCTATTAGAGTTATAATCTTATTAAGGTAAGGAATTAACCTTCCCTACTACTATAAATAAAGGCACAATGGGGTGGAATAGAACACACCTCACAATTACACATCTCTCTCTTATCTCTTTATGCCACACACTTTCTCTCTTTCTGGCCTCCATAATTGTTCAGTAAATTATGCCTACAACACGTTATCAGCATGCTCTTGACTCTCCACTAAAGAAAGTTTATTCTTCAATCAGGGGAGTATTACGTTTCAATCATCTTTTTATGATTAATTTATTATTTTATTGAATTGATCTACATGCTATTGATTTAATTTAATTTTTCTGTGTTGAACGTGTTACAGCGCATTGGAGATGCAATTCCGACTTTTCGAGAATGATCTTCTACAAATTCAAAGGCTTTTGTTGTTTTCTGCCAATTAGGTACTTAAAATAAAGGAAGATATTTGAAACGACCATTAAGCATGAAAACATTCCCCATGATGCATGAACCCCTTACATTTATATTTACCCTCCGATATATATATTGTATATGTTTCATATATTTCTCAATATATATATGTACACACACACACACGTTTCATGCATCACGCAATTTTTGCTATGTGGAATTTATGAGTCAAAGAATCGAAAAAAAATTAGAAGCAATTAGGGTTTTTAACCCTAGAAATTCGGAAAAAAAAATCTGGGTTGAAATTCGTACGGGCCTGAAGCCCTGAATCCACCAACAAGCCTGCCAGCCATGCTGGGCTTTGTCCTTGCTCTAGCCTGCCTGCAGCAAGCTTTGCTTGTTGGGCCCGCTTTTCTGCCTCGGCCCACAATCACCAAAGCCAGCCCTTATGGCTGGGCTTGCTTTGCCACAGCCTAAAACGAAGCCAGCTTTTGGCTAGGCTTTGCGCGCGCACATCCAGGCAAGCTCCTATGCTAGACCTGTGTCATTCCCACACCAATTTGGCCCAAAATCCAGCAGATTGGATGCTGGGCTTCTTCCCAGAACCTGGCCCGTGGCCTGCAGCTATAATTTGGGCTGATTTGTAGGCTACACCATGGCCTAATAGGCCTTTAGGGCCTGCCTTGGACACGACAGCCAACCCACCGAGTTGCACTACGATTTTTTTTCAAACCCGATGCCATTTATTGGCATCCCCGCTTCATAACCATACCCATATAATTTTGGGACGTTTTTGGTTAACGCTAATTAAGCTATAATTCACTTATCACTTGGCCCGCCGCCAATTGAAGCTAATAAGACCCGTAATAAGACCTGAATGTCATTATTTTGCTTCCACGATCGACCCCGTATGGTCCTGATCTATTGAATTAATTAAAAGTGACTAGGAGTCCATTAATCTGACAAGAAATCTAAAATTATTGACTTGAAGATCACTTTTGGACATGAACGATTCAATAATTTAATTCTCTTCTTTGAACCGTTGACATCTTTTCGTAGTCCCGAAGCGCTCACACTTGAGTTCCTAAAGCAACTCAAATCCACTACACTTAAATCATCATATTGTATTATGTGTTCTTCCAGGAACCTCTCTTTTATGAACTAAATGTTCATAAACTAAATCGAACCTGTAGTTTCGTATTTGGTGCCTTTGAAACCCGAAGTTTTCATAAAACAAATACACCCATGAAAACCCGACGTTTTTCATGAAAACCATGTCTTAGAACTTGAATGTTCTAACTTTGATTGTTATGGATATTTTATTTCCTATAGCACTATTTACAATCTTGTTCCCTCCATTCAATGGACATTTATAATAGAAACCACTTTATGTGGGTACAAGACGTGAATCTCCACTTGATTATTAAGAAGCTGAGAAACCATTGAAGCTAACAATGGCAAGGAATAGCTGAATAAGCCTCCGCCATGATCATCATTCGAAGACTTATGCCCGAAGCATTATAAACGAAAGTACCTCATGAACGAGGATTCCATAGCTCTTTGGCTCGCTTTTACGAAATGTCTAATCATGAAAGATATTACCTGAAGCACACCATGATTACATCCATAAATGAGTACGATTATGAAGTTTATAAATCCGATCAAATTTTGACTAGAGAATACTTTTCTCGTCCTTCCAAGTTTCTAATTCACTCATAAAGCAGCAGTGTAGAACCAGAAGTTTACCAAATTCTCGGATCTGATTATTACCACAAATGTGAGAGAAAGGTATAGACCCAGCTTCGCTGGAGTCTATCAAATGGTATGACTCAGTTCAGCTGGAGTCTACCGAATGGTTAAACCCAGTTCAATCAAAGCTTACAGCATGGTGATGCTCTGCTTCGACAAAAATGCACCTAAGGGCATGCTCTGCTTCGGCAGAGATGCACCTAACGGTACTGCTTTACTTCGGCAGAGGCCTACCGAACAGACCCCTCCAGCTTAGGCCAGCTTCGGCTGGAGCCTACCGAATCCAATTTTGGGTCTGTCTCTCTCACAATCCAATTTGGAGTTTGTTTTTACAACATATGGTATAATCATGGTCTGCCAAGGTGTGGCATCATGCTCGAAGCGTGATCCTTGGTACCTAAGACCTAAAACTTCAAGAATAAGGGATAATATTCCCGAACCTTTCGTCTCGATGGAATAGATCATCGGTTATGCACCTGTTTGTGCCTCTACCAATGTCATTGAGGAGTACCATTCTCGTAGTCAATACATGACACTAATTTTGCTCCATTGAACATCATTGGAAGAGCAGAATTTTGAGATGGGTGGCCTTGTTGGTTGAATCCCCTCAGTAAACCATTTACTTTGTGAACATTTTTTCCATGTTCTTGGATTCAAGCTTGATGTTTGTTTCTCGTTATGGATAATCTTATTGATATTGTCCTCGAATACGAGTTAATTGAATCATGTTTCTTGTATACATGTGACCAAATTCAATTAAACAAGTGATTAGATACGAACGTGGGAAAGTTAGTTGTCTGGATGAATACGATACTACGCACACTAACTTTATGCCTAAATCACATCTCTAGCAACGAATTCAGGTCCATCCAACCTAATGAAGAGCATTGGCACACTTCTCGTTGTATGAATGGTACTGAATTACCATGTCAGGGACCTTATATTATCCTCGTTCCGGAAGAACGTTGTTGCGTTTTGAAGGATATTTGAGATGAAAATGATCATGAATGAAACCACTGAAGAAATAGAGTGAAATATCTTTGCACCACCTCCAAAAAAAAAATATAAGCCTAAAGCTTTGTTTTGGGGCCAATGGGCTGTCTCCCAACTGGGAACACACCATATGTGGCCGGCCTGAAGCTTGGTGATTGAGCAGTTTACTTGCTTTGGCACGACCATTTGGGACACTTAGGTCGAACAATGTTGCTACGACGCATCTCCTTACTCGAAGTAAGGATATTGTGCTTATATGCACACTTTGCCAAGCTCGCTCGTTTGGGAAATTTGATTTTTATATCATCCCTTGCAAAGATACGAAATCACCCTCTTTTCATAGTGGATTCAAGGGAATATATGTGGACTAATCCAACCAAATTGCGGACCATATAAATACTTATGGTTTTGGTTGATGAATCGACAAACTGGTCATATGTTTGTCCACACACATTGCTGCTAAACCTCATGGCCGATTTTAAGGGTTCACCACCCTACTTGTCCCTTAAAGTCTGGGAGACTGGATAATGCTGGAGAGTTTATATTGACGATTTTTGATAAAGTATTGCATGTCTTTTGGGTTTATAATTGAACATTGAATTCCCATGTTACCCCAAATAGCCTCGCATAGTGATCATAAAGAGCAATTTAAATGATCACCCGGACCTTGGTGAACATACCATGTTTTCGATTTCTCCCTAGGGCTATGCAATCTTGTACGCAGTTATGTTGGTCCACCTTGAGGCCCATTGCCACCTAACCTA
Source organism: Heteromeles arbutifolia (assembly GCA_024362995.1). Classification (NCBI taxonomy): domain Eukaryota; kingdom Viridiplantae; phylum Streptophyta; class Magnoliopsida; order Rosales; family Rosaceae; genus Heteromeles; species Heteromeles arbutifolia. Next base: position 8,123,709 of record JANCRC010000015.1, read on the forward strand.
TTCGACGTTACAGTTGGTTACTGGGTACAAACCTGACGCTTCGTATTTACGCATTTGGGTGTGCATTCTATGTGCCAAGTTGTGTTGTCGCAACGTACCAAGATGGGTCCTCAAAGAAGGATGTGAATCTTTATCGATTATGATTCTCCTTCACACTATCTCTCTTAGAGCCCTTGCAAGAGATCTCTTTACCGTTCATTTACGAATTGTCATTTCAATGAGACAGTCTTCCTGCCGTTAGGGGGAGATAAGAACGTCAATGTTCCTATAGAACAACGCGAATTTGCGTAGATGTTGCCCACTATGTCTCATCTCGATCCCCGTACTGCACAAGTGTGATGAATTCTAGCTTTCAGAATGCTGCTCCAGACACATTCTTCTGATCTAGCTAAAGTGACAAGATCATATACCAGCTGCAAACATGCCTGCAAGGATAGACGTACTTAACAGACATCGAGTCAACATCCCTGAATGGTGTGCCACCCTTGTTGGACGGTCCGGTACACCAACGGATAACCAATCAATCTGTCTTAGCCTGGAGCACGACAAATCACTTGGTTCATAGGATTCACTTCCCTATAAGAGGAAGGTCATGGCACAACAATGAATCCATACTAATCGCTGTCTCAAATCATTTCCATCTCATGAGATTAATTTGGATTACTTCCGAGACTTGAAGTTCTTGGTCCAGTATACTAGTTTGGATGAGTTAATGGAATTGAAATGAGATTACCATCGATGATATTTTTCACTTGTATGGTAGTTATCAACATAAATGAAAAGTGACGATATCGAACCGTGTTCTGTTGATTAAGTTACATTGTAGAACTGATTGGACAACCAAAATTATAATCCAGGTTAAAAAATTCCTTACTAAAATGTGTTTTGGACCTATCATTCCTACATTGCCCAAGGTAACCCTGTTGTGTTACAAATGGGAAAGGAAGCGTAATGAGATGAATGAAATAGTACGATATGATGCACGCCTTACATTGCAAGGTTTTTCTCAAACGTCCTGTGATTGATAGCATCATTATAAAATGTGGTTAGTGTTTTCTCCATGGGGATATAGATACGGAGATTTACATGTAACCACGAAACACCCTTTTAACTTGTTTGAGGTGTTCACTTACGAATTGAAACAATCCGACAGATGTGGTATACCTATCTAAGTGACTATTTGATCAGTTAGGGATATGAATTATGCCCTTACGTGTTAAATTATGAAGTCTTATTTCGAATTGCTAGAGTTACAGTTTATGTCGTTGACATGAATCTCACTAAGACTCTCGAAGAGCTTGAGAAAATTGCCTCACACCTGAAGATGGAATTTGAGATGAAGGATCTTAGGAAAACTAGTTTATGCTTTGACCTGAAGTTGAAGTATTGTTCTGATGGTACTTTGGTCTAACAATCAAACTACACCCCGAAGGTGTTACCTTTGAGTATACATGTGATCATCCATACGTTATATGCAAATGAAACCCTTTAAGAGGTTATGGAATCCGAAATTCCATACCTGAGTTCAACTTTGCGCTTCGTTGTACTTAGCTCATTGTGTTAGACAGGACTTCTCCTTCATTGTTGATCTATTGGTAAAGATGCAGCATTGCGCCTACACGCAACCACTGATCCTCGAAATGATGCTTGCCTTGTTTGTTATTCTAACGCTGGTTACTTATCAAACCATCATAAGGCAAAATCCATGAATGGTTATGTCTTTACCGTTGGGGATATCGTAATATCTTGGAAGTCCACGATATGGCCTTGGTTGCGAAATCTTCGAATCATTCCAAGACTCACCTCACTTCATTATGCCACAAGTGAGACATGGTTAGGAGTTCTTGTTGAGCACATTCGAAGTACTTGTTATGTTTTCATCCATCGTTGAGTCCTAATGACGATCCATGAAGACTATGCCGCATACCAAACCAAAACATGATACATCAACAAAGTCAACGCCAAGACATATTGTGCCTACATTTACATCAGCAAAGCATCAGGAGATTGAAGTCACACAAGCCGATCCTAGACAATCTTGCCGACCTCTACACGACGTCACTGCCGAAGTCAACCTTCCAAAAGCTTGTCCAACGAATTGGTATGCCTAACTATTCATATGCAATGCTTGTAGTTTTCATTTGGAAGTTATGTCTTAGGGGGAGTATCCAGAAGTATACTCACTTGATCTTAATGTACTCTTTTCCCTTAAAATTAGGAGCATTTTTCCCACTGGGTTTTTGCTATCTAACTAGGTTTTAACAAAGCACCCATCCTGGGCTGGTCAGACCCTTGTGAGCTCTTCTACTTGCGTCCAGAAGACGTATAGTTTTGACTTAATGCAACTTCTCACCTTTCTCCTTAGTCTATGGGTTTTTCTCTCACCTTGGGTTTTACCATAGCGAGGTTTTGTGAGTTTTACCTTTTTATGAATTCTTCCGTTGTTTTGAGACTCGCATTCGCTCATTATGCCGACAACTTTATCAACTGTACTTACTTCATCGCTGAAGACTTGATGCGCCATTTGTTTGAGTATTTACACATTCAAGGGGGAGTGTTGCAGTCCTATTAGATTAGGAATATGATTGTGTAAATCCTAACATATCTAGGATATCCTTATGGGATTCTACCATATGTCTTAGACTAGATATTATCCTATTAGAGTTGTAATGCTATTAGGGTAAGGAATTAACCTTCCCTACTACTATAAATAAAGGCACAATGGGGTGGAATAGAACACACTTCACAATTACACATCTCTCTCTTCTCTCTCTCTCTCTGGCCTCCATAATTGTTCAGTAAATTATGCCTACAACAATTATGAGATATAACATGCACATATATGAAATATAACGTATGTTATATAAATTTAATTCGGTTACGTATTAGTATTTTGGTACATTATAAAATATTACTTTTGGTATGTTATGCAATTCTTTATTTGGTACTCACTACCAAGTAATTAGTGTGTTGTGTTATCCTTATTTTGGTATGTGTTGTTATCCTTATTTTAATTATAAAAGAACTCTTATTTTTATTTTTAGATCTGTATAAAATGTTGAGTTGAAAATTTAAAAAAATATTATATTTCATCCAATTAATCTTCATCTCATTAGATATAATTGAATCCTTAAATTGAGGAAGGATGAGATCCATAAAAATAGCAATAAATTAATTAATATTACTGAGTGCATTTTTTATATGGAGATGAATTTAAAATTAAAAAAACACTCAAGTTAAGAATGTACCTGGAGTATAGAGTTTAATCAAAAGATGAAAGCGCTTTAATCAAAAGTTGGAAAGTGACAAAGTTTAGTAGATAAATGTCTAAAAAATGAGGCATCTAATTCTAATTTTCTCTAAGCCAAATCCCCATATTTTGTAAATAATCTGGACATAGAAAATGAGTTAAGATTAGGTTAGATCAAATGTTCAATTACTCCATTATAACGGAAAAAATTAAGCTTGGAGGACTTGAAACGGAGCTTTACTACTACCATGTACGTGTGTTTTTGGGGGGGGGGGGGGGGGGGGAGCATATCCTTCATGAATTATTCATGCTCCTGTTCAAAATTGTTGATACTTTTATAATGAATTCAGGATACTCATGAGTTTGACATGACTCTAGTACCCACTTTTTGAACTTATAAACCATTCTTTACCATTCTTGAAAGATAATTTGGCATAAAAATAAAAACTTACCTTCAAACTACTGCGTTCTGGATTCAAACCTACATGCAGTGAAACATTGAGGGTAATAATTGATGTATGGGGGCATGAATTTACCCTAGAAGTAGGTCTCAAAGAACCAGTTGTTGAAATCAAAAGGAAGATGGAACGGCTCTTGGGCATCCCAATGGCTTCACAAACCCTAGCAGTATGTGGATGGGAGTTGGTAGATGGACGATGGACTAGACATGGAAGATTATCCAATTGTACACCAGGGACAAAAATCGACCTCATCGTCAAATCCATGGACCCGACTACGATTCCGGTTATCATAAAAATTTCAGAGGCAGCACCAGATGCAAGTGAGTAGAACAGAAACTATGTACAGCCTTAAAGAGAAAATCCACATTATTGATGGCAAACCCATCAAAAGAATTTCACTCTTTTTCCGTGGAATCAAGTTGGAATACGATTTTCGCAACTTGAGTGAGTATGGTGTTCGTGAATTTTCCGAGATACCTTTGTTGCTTAAGACCATGAATCGAATAAAGAGTGACCCACCGTCGAGGAGGTTGAGTCTTGTGGTTCAAACATCCTCGAGTTTGCTCAATGCGGCCAGCATTCCGGTGAGAATCAAGGACTCGAACACAGTTAATGAGCTGAGGCAACTGCTTCTGAGCAGAAAACTTCTTCCGATTGATGATTATTTGTTCATACATAGGCAGATGACTATGCGAGAAAACTGCAGCCTCAGGTCGCATGGTGTGGAAGATGGAGATTCCATATACGTATTCAAAGGGACAGTCCATCGCAGCGGATATTAATATGCAAGACGATAGTAGTTCTGTAGCTGAAAATCAATCTTAAACTAGTCATTAGCACTGAAAATTTATAAGAAAAAGCATAAGCTAGCATTCAATTTCGTTACGCATTTCAATTATTTTGTATTAACCATCTATAACATCATCAAATACAAGAAAAGCCTAATTAAATTTCGGATGCGCTTAACTCCTTTCATGCTTTCACTCTTTCTACTATGCATTCTTCTTTCTGTGTCAATAGCTTAAGAAAACTACAATTTGCTCTGCCCCTTCATGCTCCAACTGAAGGGGGCTATACGCGTTCAGTTGATGTTGCGATCCATCTTGAACTCCGTTGTCAGTCATCTGATGTTACAATCACTCTCAAGAATGAAGATAAGGCCGTCTACTAAGGGAGCTTCTGTGGGGCTTTACTTTCCCATTTTAGATCACCAAGCATCACAGCTTCCAATTCTACACACATCGGCGATCTGGCAGCCCTGGGGAGCTTCTGCCGGGTTCAATTACCTTGGAATCAACCGACATATACATTTGAGCATTTGGGTGGAACAATCTTTGATCTCCAAGTGTGGTACTTACACCCTGCAGTTTCATCACACGGTGATACTTTGGCGGTGCAATGGCACCGCCTGTGTGCATAGTTCTACCACTGCCGCAGTATGCCCATATAATCCCCTCCCTTCATTCAAAAGTACTTGAGGATCTTGAGGCCGCCGCCGCCATACAGTCTTTGGAGGCACAAGATCATCCACATTGCCCTTCTCCAAAAATGGGTTCCCAGCCAACTTTCATACTTAAACACTCCACAAAGTAGCCTTATGGCCAGATGGCCCAATATGAACTTCTGAACAATGTTTACAGACTTTCTCTGGATAAACCATCAGTAACTTTTCCACACCATCTCTAAACATTTCGCATGCCCTCAAAGTTCCACTGGCAACCAGAATCAGCTCATCGGGTGACAAAGACTCAGCTCCATCAACACATTAATCACCAAAGTACAACTCTAATCGATCCAAACCTGCTGCTTCCATAAAAAGAAAATGCCATCTTCCTTCAGTTTCGTCTCCTTACACCCGAGTTTGACTCCCCGTCCCCCGAAAATCATACTAGTTTAGAATATTGCGTGTCAAGAAAAGTTCAATAGATAATATGCACCATGACCCAATTCCATAGACAACCCAACTTGCAAAACATGACCAGAACCTTCAAATTACAAGATTAAAAAAGAAAACAATATCCCTCAAATTTGATAGTAATTCATATAAATTACTATAGTTTTGTACATACATTCAGACTACATATATACAATATTGATTCAAAATCTGAACTCAAAAGCAATGTAATACGGGCGTAGTGAACGCAATTGAAACCCAAAATTACCAAAATTAAGCCCTAAATTCAATGACCCAGAAAATTAACATCAACTAATGAAAATGAATCAAAACCAATCAGTCAATTAATCATAGAAAGAAGAAAAAACAGAGTCACCACTCAAATACTTACACTTGGTTCAGTGCCTTGGCAGCTCCACTCCAATCTGCCGAGCCTCCTCTTTCTTTTCTTCTTTCGGTCGCCTCCTCTATCTCCCTCTGCCTCCGTCTGACACTCTACCCCTTTGATAAATGAGGATCCTCATGCCTCTGCATCACTAATCAAAATTTTTTATTTTTTTAATTTTCTTGGGCCTAAGTTTTTTATTTTTTATTTGGAACGCAACTTTCTTGCGTCCTCACTAATCAAAATCATACTAGGCCTTAAATTATTTTCATCAAACTTGCCCTACGTGCATGCTCGCATTTTACATCCTTAATTTGCATACAATTACAATCTCATATAACATTTTAAAAACATTTCAATCATATATATTTACTTACATTTTATTACAATTTCATACGTTTGTTAAAAATTCGGTTAAGTTTACATTTAACTATAACGTGGCAAAATTTAAAGTCCACATTTATACTGACATCTGCCAAACTTGTCCAACATGGCCAAACAAATAATAAAAAATACTTAAGTATTGAAAAAAAATTCAATTCATTTAATATTTTATTTAAAAAAAAAAAAAAAAAAAAAAAACCAAGTGGCAGGCCTCGTATGCTTGTGATGCATTGCTTTCTCTGCACAACACTCAATTATTGGAGCAGCAGCAAGCAGCTATTGCACTCCGTTATCGGAGTAGCAACAAGAACACATTGGACTTCACGGTCCACGGCTACGACAACGACACTATCTAGACGTCCCAAGACCCTGATCTTCCTCGCTCAAAACAGCTTTGCCTCATTCGCTCTCAACCTCGAGGGCCGCGGCGGCCTCCACGCCTTCGTCCTCGACGTTGGCCTTGGGCTCAACGATTGCCTCTCGTTTTTCAATTTGGTCAAACAACAGACCCCCAATTTCAGGGATCCCCTACTAAGGCTTCCAATCCCACTCGACATTCTGAACTTCCGAGATTTCAATTGCCTTTATATGGGTCGCCGAGCTTTAACTCCACTACAATAATGATTCAATATTTTCTCAATTTCTAAAATGGAATAAAGAAATCATATTTCCCACATTCTTTGCAATTTCTAGGGTTTACCTTCATATGGCTTCCATGGCCGCATCGTCCTACTCTTCGCCTCCCACTTCTAAACCGCCCCCGACGGACAAAAGCAAGCTGGTGTTTTTGGACCGGAGGTAGCAGTTTGAGCTGGAGGATTTGATGTGGGCGTCGGCAGAGATGTTGGGGGAAAAAGAGCCTGGGGACGGCGTACAAGGTGGTGCTAGACGATGAGACCACCATGGCGGTGAAGCGGCTCAAGGACGTGGCAGTGGTGACAATGGCTGTGAATGGGCGAGGATGGCGACGAAGATGCCGCCTGGGTAATGATCTTCTCGAAGAGAGATGTAGAGGGATCTGAGATGCATATTGAAAGGTGGGCCCACTTGACATTAGAAAATTTATATATATTATTATAGTGTTTATAATTTTTTTTGCAAATTTTGATTGCCATGTCATCAATTAAGTGTAAACTTAATAGAATTTTTAATTGAGGTATGAAATTGTAATGAAATGTAAGCAAGTGTATAAAATTGAAATATTTTAAAAATGTTGCATGAGATTACAATTGTACTGGTGTAAAATGTAATTTACCAAAAATAAAATAAAACTAATAAGAAAACTTCAAAACTTTGAATTTGAACTAAAAGTAATTTAATAACTTTAATTAATGATAATGACAAAATAAAATAAAAAAAAAAAAAAACCCGACCAAAAGCATGTGCAAGGCGCACGCCGACCCTTGTTTATTTTCAAAAATAGTACCCATGCTCAGTTTAAGAAATAGTCAGGTTCAATTTAAGAAATAGTGATGGAGATGACAGAGTCCCGCACGTCAGTTTTTTATTACTTTCTTTTATTTTATTATGTTAAACTTTTGTCGTTTTTATTAAATATAGTTATATGATGATATTTGGTTAAAATAAACTTAATCTTGTTGTATGCCTAATTTAATGAACTGTATAAAGGACAGAGAGAGGGGGTGCGACATAGTAGAAAGAAAGAGAGATTAGTAATTGTGAGGTGTGTGTTATTCCACCCCATTGTGCCTTTATTTATAGTAGTAGGGAATGTAAATTCTTTACCCCAATATGATTACAACTCTAATAGGATAATATCTAGTCTAAGAGATATGGTAGAATCCCATATGGATATCCTAGATATGTTAGGATTTACACAATCATATTCCTGATCTTATAGGACTGCAACACTCCCCCTCGAGTGTGTAAATACTCAAACAAAACATCACATCAGGTCTTCAGTAGTTGAGGTAGAACAGTTGATGAAGTCGTCGACATAACGAGCGAATGCGAGTCTCAAATTTAAAGAAAGTATGAATTGGTAGTAAAACTCAAAAACCTTGCTATGGTAAAACATAAGATAGGTACAAAACCCATAGACTAAGGAGAAAAATGAGAAGTTGCAGTAAGTCAAAACTATACGTTTTTTGGACGCAAGTAGAAAAGCTCACAAGGGTATGATTAGCCCAGGATGGGTGCCTTGTCAAAACCTAGTTAGGTAGAAAAAAAACCAGTGGGAAAAATGCTCCTAAGCGTAAGGAAAAAGAGTACATTAAGATCAAGTGAGTATACTTCTAGATATCCCCCTGAGTTTGACAGAACATCCAAATGAGAACTACAAGCATTGCATATGAATAGTTAGGCATACCAATTCATCGGACAAGCTTCTGGAAGGTTAACTTCAGTAGTGATGTCTTGTAAAAGCCGGCAAGGTTGTTTAGGATCGGCTTGCATGACTTCAATCTCTTGATGCCTTGCTGATGTAGATGTAGACACAATATATCTCGGCGTTAACTTTGTTGATGTATCATGTCTTGGTTGGGTGGATACATGCGACATAGTTTTCATGGATCATTGAATATACTCAACAAGATCTCTCAACCATGTCTCACGTGTGGCAAAGTGAAGTAAGGTGAGTCTTGGAACAATTTGAAGGTTTCACAACTAAGGTCATATTGTGGACCTCTAAGATATTGCGATATTCCTAATGGTAAAGACATAACCATGTAGGGATGTGCCTTGTGCGGGTTTGATAAGTAACCAGCGTCAGCATAACAAATAAGGCAAGCATCATTCCAAGGACCAGGGGGTCGGATCCACTCGAGAGGTATTAGGATTAGCCCAAATCCGTAGTACCTTCATGGTAGCCGAAATAACGTCATTAATACAAATTTAGTGGCTACGTGTAGGGGCGCGGTGCAGCATCTTTACCAATAGATCAACAACGAAGGAAATGTCTTATTTAACGCAATGAGCTAAGTATAACAAAGCAAAAAAAGTTGAACTCAGATATGGAACTTCGGATTCCATAACCTCTTCAAGGGTCTCATTTGCAGATAGCGTATGGAAGATCATAAGTATACTTAAAGGTAACACCTTCAGGGTATAGTTTGACTGGTAGACCAAAGTACCGTCAGAACAACGCTTGAACTTCAGGCCAAGGCGTAAACGAGTTTTCCCAAGATCCTTCATCTCGAATTCCGCCTCAGGTGCCAGGTAGTTTTTTCAAGCTATTCCAGAGTCTTGGTGAGATTCATGTCATCGAATTAAACTACAACTCTAGAAATTTGGAATATAACTTCATAGTTTAACATGCAAGGGCATAGTTTATATCCCTAATTGATCAAATAATCACTTAGACGGGTATACCACATTCGCCGGATTGCTTCAATCTGTAAGTGAATGCCTCAAAAGAGTTAAGAGGGTGTTCCGTGGTTTGGAACTATTTGAACTAGTACATGTAATTTTTCAAGAACTTACATGTAAATCTTCGTATCAATATCCCCATGGAGAAACACTAACCACATTTCATAATGCTGCAGTCAATCACAGGACGTTTGAGAGAAACTTTGCATCGTAAGGCGTGCATCATTTCACACTTATTTCATTCATCTCATTACGCTTCATTTCCCACATGTAGCACAACGGGGTTACCTTGGGTAGTGTAGGAACTACAAGTCCAAACACACTTTGGTAAGGAATTTAACCTGGATTGTAATTTCGGTTGTCCAATCAGTTCTATGTTGTCACTAATCAACGAAACACGGTTCGATATCGTCGCTTTTCATTTACATCGGTAGCTACCATATAAGTGAAAACACCATCAATGATAATATCATTCCAATTCCATTGTCTAATCCAAACTAGTATACTGGACCAAGAACTTCAAGTCTCAGGAGTAATCTGGATTAATTTCATGAGATGGAAATGATTTGAGACAGCGATCGAGTATGGATTCATTTTGTACTGTGACCTTCCTCTTCTAGGGAAGTGAATCCTATGAACCGAGTGATTTGTCGTGCTTTAGGTCGAGAAAAATTGATTGGCTATCCGCCAATGTACCGGACCATCCAACAAGAGCGTCTAAACTGTCCAATAGGGGTGGCACACCCTTCGAGGATGTTGATTTAACGTCCGTTAAGTACGTCTATCCTTGCCGGCATGTTTGTAACTGGTCTATAATCTCGTCACTTTAGCTAAAAGAGAGGAATGGGTCTGGAGCAACATTCTGAAAGCTAGAATACATCGCACTTGCTTATCACACTTGTGTGGTACACGGATAGAGATGACACATAGTAGGCTATGTCCACGCAAATTCACTATGTTCTACAATAACGTTGATGTTCTTATCTCCCCTTAATGGAGGGAAGACTGTCTCATTGAAGTGACAATCCACAAATGAGCGGTAAAGAGATTGCATGCAAGGGCTCTAAGAGAGCTAGTGTGAAGGAGAATCGTAATCGACAAAGATTCACAACCTTATGTGATGACCCATATTGGTTTGTTACAATGGCGCAACTTGGCACATAGAATGCACACCCAAATCCTAAGTACGAAACGTCAGTTCGTACCTAGTAACAAACTGTAACGTCGAAGAATATTGGGTGGCAACGTCGAAAAAGATTGGGTGGCAATGGGCTTCAAGGCAGACCAATATAGATGCGTATAAGATTGCATAGCCCTAGGCAGAAACTGAAAGCTTGGTGCATTCACCAAGGTTCGGGCGATCATTTAAATTGCACTTTATGATCACTCTGCGAGGCTGTTGTGGGGTGAACATAGGAATTTGATGTTTAAATATAAATTCTCTGGCATTATCCAGTCTTCTAGACTTTATGGATAAGTAGGGTGGTGATTAATATCAACTAGAAGGTTTAGCAGTAATGTGTTGACAAACATGTGACTAGTTTGTCGATTCATCAACCAAAACCATAAGTATTTATATGGTCGTATTTTGGTTGGATTAGTCCACATATATTCCCTTGAATCCACTGTGAAAAGAGGGTCAGTTTGTATCTTTGTGAGGGATGATATAGAAATCAAAGTTCCCAAATAAGCAGGCTTGGCAAAGTGTGCATGTAAGCACAACCTCATTACTTTGGGTAAGGAGATGCGTAGTGGCATCATTGTTCGACCTAAGTGTCCCAAACGGTCGTGCCAATGCAAGTAAACTGCTCAATCATCAGGCTCCAAGCCGGCCACATGTGGCGTGTTCCCAGTTAGGAGGCAGCCCATTGGCCCCAAAACAAAGCTTCAGTCTCATTTTTGGAGGTGGTGCAAAATTATTCATCTCTATTTTTCATTAATGGTTTCATTCATGATTATTGCCATGTCGAATATCCTTAAGACTCAACGACGTTCTTCCAAAACGAGGAGAATATAAGGTTTCTTAAATGGTAATTTAGTACCATTCATACAACGAGGAGCATGCTAAAGCTCTTAATCAGGTTGGATAGACTTGAAGTCGTTGCTAGAAATGTAATATACGTATAAAATTAGTGTGCGTAGTATCGCATTCATTAAGACAACTAACTTTCCCACATTCGTACCTAATCACATGTTTAATTGAATTTGGTCACATATGTTAAGAAACATGATTAAATTAACTCATACTCGAGGACAATATCGATAAAATTATCCATAACTAAAACAAACACCAAAAGTGAATCCAAGAACATAAAAAAATATTCACATTGTAAACCAAAATGTACTGAAATGGATTCGGTCAACATGGCCATTCATGTCAAAATTCTGCTCTTCCAAAGGTGTTTGGTGGAGCAAAATTAGTCTCACATGTTGGCTACTATAAGGGTGTGTTTATTTCACCTCACTAAGTTTCACTAGACTAAACTAGATTAAGAGTTAGTGAAATCCTGTGTTTGTTACACACAGAGACTAACTTTAATGAGATTAAGTGGGATTCGCGTAGACTAAGTCCCTTACTAAAGGTTCTTAACGAGTCCCCCTAGAAACCACTGGATTGCTAAGACCATCTGATTCCCTTTGTTTCGTCTTGCTGCTTCACACTTCAAGCTTGCAGTCAAAGCAGTGCTCGTATAGGAGAAGAAGTTGTGAGCAAGCTTTGAGAGGAAAAATGGAGGATTGAAATGGGCAGAATGCTTCGCCAAAATCACAGAGAAAATCATGGTGGTGTTTTTCCGATTCGGCGAAGGCATTGTCAAGGTTATTGGATCTAGGAATTTTGAGGTGGCCAGGCTTGTGAGGAAAAAAGAAATGAAAAAGCTTGAATTTCAGAGGTTACATGCCATTGGTGGACAAAAAAAAGAGATTTAAAAGAGATTTTTTTTTGGGAAAATCGGTGAGATTTTAAATGAGAGAGTGGAGAGATGCAATTCATCTAAAACTTCCCAGGATTAAGTCATGTAGAGTGAAAATGGGATTTTAATGGGGTTGGTGGAGCTTGGAATGGGCCTTCTGGAACTCTCTTGAAATGGGATTTCAATGGGTTGGTGGAAGATGTATTGAATGAAGTGAAAGTATCTTGGTTAAAAATAATAAAATATTAATAAAATGATTAAAAAGTCACAAAAAGGTATGTAAGGTTTAAAAATAAGTTAGTCCATCAATTAGTCTGACACTATACCAAATGCTTTATTATTCTTATACTACTTGGTCCATGCCAAGCTAATCCAGCTTAGTCCTTGAAGTTAGTCCAGTCCAAGAAAGTCCAGTGCAACAAACACACCCTAATGGTACTCCTCAACGACATTGGTAGGGGCACAAACAAGTGCATAACCAATGATCTATTCCATAAAAATGGAAGTAGATTCTACAGGGTTGAGTTTCGAAAACAATATCCCTTATTCTTGAAGTTTTAGGTCTTAGGTGCCAAGGATCAAGCTTTGGGCATGATGCCACACCTTGGTAGGCCCTAATTATACCATATGTTGTAAAAACAAACTCGAAATTGGATTGTGAAAGAGACAGACCCATACTTGGGCTTAGTAGACTCCAGCCAAAGCTGGATGAGTCTGTTCGGTATGCCTCTGTCGAAGTAGAGCATACATTTTGATGGGCCCTAGCCGAAACTAGGTATCACCATTTGGTAGACTCCAGCCAAAGCTAAGTCTATACCGTTCTCTCCCATTTGTGGTAGTAATCAGATACGAGAATTTGGTAAACTTCCACTGTGTACACTGCTACTTCAAGAGCGAGTTAGAAACATGGAAGGACGAGAAAAAGTATTCTCTAGCGAAATTCTATCGAATTTATAAACTTCATAATCGTATTCATTCATGGATGTAATCATGGTGTGCTTCAAGCAATATCTTTCATGATTAGACGGTCTGTAGGAGCGAGCCAATGAGCCATGGAATCCTCTTTCAGGAGGTATTTCCGTTTGTTATGCTTCGGGCATAAGTCTTCGTATGAAGATCATGGCAGAGGCTTATTCAACTCTTTCATGCCATTGTTGGCTTTAATAGTTACTCAACTTCTTGATAGTCAAGTGGAGATTCACATCTTGTCCCCACATAAAGTGGTTTCAGTCAAACGTTCAAATTAGTGGAATCAAACTTGTTACGGTTCGACAATCCACTGAATGGATAGAGCAAGGTTATGATTGGTGCAATGGAAATACGATATCCATAAGCATCAAAGCTAGAACATCCGAGTTCTCAAACATGGTTTACATGAAAAATGTCGGGTTTTCATGGGTGTATTGTTTTATGAAAACTTCAGGTTTCAAAGGCACTAAATTCGAAACTACAGGTTCGAGTTTAGCTATGAACTTTCAGTTCATAAAAGGAGGTACTTGTAAGAACACATAATACAATATACAATTAAATTTAGTGGATTTGGGGAACTCAAGTGTGAGTGCTTTGGGAATACAAAAGTGAGTCAGCGGTTAAAAAAAAAGAAGAAAGTATTGAATCGTTAATGTCCAAAAGTGGGCTTCAGGCCAATAATTTTGGATGTCTTATCAGATTAGTAGACTGCTGGTCACTTTAATTAATTCAATAGATCGAGACCATTCGAGGTCGATCGTAGATGCAAAATAACGTAAAGTTTTAGGCCAAATTTTGGGCTAGACGACTGCCAGCAATTCAAAAGAAAAGCCCAAAAAATTGGTTAAAGGCCATGAAATTAGGCACCAAAAATATGGGTGCGGGTTGAAAAAAATAAGAAAAAGCCAAAATGGCTTTGGGCCGAGAAACAGGGGCAGCCCAACATTGAAATTGTTGGCTGTTGCTTTAGGCAAGGCCCTGCAGCATTAGGCTGCAGGCTGGGCTCGTGTAGCAGGCAGCCCAACAACCTGCAAAAGAAAGCTTGCAAGCTTGTTATAGTCACGGGCCGAGAAAGAAAGAAAAAAATATGGCCCATAGGACATGGTGGTTCAGGGAGCAAGGGCTCATCAATCCAGCTGCAGGCTAATAGGATAGGCTCATTATTTTAGGCAAGGGCTAGGTGTGCGACAATAAGTAAAGCAGCAGGCTTGCTGCTGCAACACGGGCTGAGGGAAAATAAAGGGGACAAGCCCAATCAGCTGCTTGAGGCTGATGGAAGGCGGGCCTGTCAGATGAGAAAAGTGCATTGTGTAGGCTTTGGGTTTCGTGCACAACAAAGCCCAAAAAGGCTGCTGTCTATGGTAGCATGGCTTAGCTTGGCTTTAGGCCAGCTAGGCACAGCTTGGCTTAACGATTTTCCCTTCTTTTTTTTTTCATCAAATTTTTAGGGTTTTCAAAAAAAATAAAAAATTCATGCTTCTATTTTATTTCGATTCTTTGACTCACAAATTCCACATAGCGATTTTACAATTGTGTAATATATATATATATATATATATATATATATATATATATATATATATATATATATAAAAACACCAGATGGGACGAAACTAATGATGATAATAACGATGAGGGCAATTGAACCAAGGGCAATGATGAATAGGGATGAATGAATTGTTAATTGAAGAATTGGAAACTTGATGTGGGGGATAACCAGGATTAAATATGCCATGAAACTAGCTGTTATAAATGAATAAGAAGAATTGAACAAATGATTGATGAACAAATGATTGATCGGTATTTACCTTGAACTTGAGGTACTTAATGAATTGACTATGTGTAAGAATTTTATGCCATTCAAAATTAGTTGTTATGAAAATATTCATAATGAAAGTAATGAATTCAAAATAATGATGCAAATATAATTTGAAAATAAGTTTTATTGCAAAACTTACACTGGAACTTACAATTGATTTACTGACGATTGAGTCAGCAAATAAGAAAATGACTGATGAAAAGGATATTGGTGCACACAGGCATCCTTGATATTTGAAAATTAAAAGTGTTTACAATTTTGATTTCTTTGGGTACAGTGTGAACTCAAATAAATTTTTTACTGAGAAAATGTAAAATTGAGCTTGGTTTCTTCTTCTCCGGTGACATCTTCTTAAAGACTTGGAAAAGAGACTTGGATGATTGATTGCTTTACTGTGGAAGCACGGGGTGGATGGTGACTTGCTTTTACTGTTGATGAATAGTGGTCTTTGTTGGAATAATTGCTACTTTTATTGAGGAATGTGCAAGTGACTGAGTGATTCCTTGCTTTGTCGGAATTATTGATGGAACTTTATCTGAAAACTTCACATGGTGACTTTGGCTTCACATGGTGATTTTGAAAAGATGGCAATTGTCATGATGACTTTAATTTTCACATGGTGATTAACTGTGTTCATTTGGCTTTATGCAAAAGGGTCTTGGGAGTCCTGGTAGTCGGCCCACTTGGCTGACTATGTTTTTTGGCTTGCTGAGTTGGATGGTTGCTGTGAAGATGCGTTTGAAGATTCAGAGTCTGTGACTTCTTCTTCTTCTTCTTCTTCTTCAGTATGGAGCATCGTTGCTTCTGCAAGTAATTGTTGAGTTAGGTTTTTAAGTTGGGTGGCTTTTTCTTTACTTTTTGAGCTAGTTGACTTGGATGACTTGGCTGTTCCTTTTAGTGATGATGATGGACTAATGTCCGATAATGACTTTTTTGGGATGACTGGCAGTGATGGCTGTGCTGGTTGTGCCAGAATGACTAGAGGTGGAGTAATGGGAAATGCGGTGAGGACTTGACTGATGGTCTTTTGATGGTTGAATTTATCCCACCACTTGACTGATCTGGCTCTGTAGACTTCACCTGTTTCGACTTCATAATTTCACTTCATGATCCATGAGACTTTGTATTTGGCCATGAATATTGGGAGAAGTGTAATTCTGTAGTTGAATCGGCTTCTATCAAATTTCTGCTAGAAATTGGCGGAGAGGACCTACATAAGTTTTTCTGGTAAGAGACTAGCTATTGGGCCGTGGATTGACCACCATTTTGGGAACCATGCAGGAAAATTCAATCTGAAACTCTTGTCAAAATTAATGAACCATGAATGATTAAAATCTTCTGTTTGATGGAGAAAGATGTTAGTCCATGCATCAATGTAATCAAAGTAATTGTAATGGTTATTGGGAATGTGGACATATTGGGTCTAAGGAGGTTTGGTTTTGTAAAGGGGGATTCCCCAATCTGAATCGGTTAAAAACCAGCCAATGTAAAGAGAATGGTAAAGAATTTTGTTTTCATGGGTTTTACTGTAAAGTGGTTTGATAGAGATAGACTCTATTTCGCTGAGAATGGCTTCATAATATTTCAGTGTTTTGTGTGACTCTGTGAGGTGATAATGAAAGTTGGGTGGAAAGATGGTTTTGACTAATTTATCTGGTGCTTGTTCTTGATTGAGATTGAATAGGATGCTAAAAAGATATTCACTAGGATTTTTCTTGACATATGGTGATGTTTTAGTATAACTGACTGGTTGAGATGATGATGATTGGTATGTAGGGGTTGAATAAGGATCATATTGACTGATTAATGCTATTTGGTAATTGGGATGTGGTGACTGGTAATTTGGCCTAAGGTTTCCTATTGTGGAACCTAAGGAAGTGAAACGGTTGGTAATGGCTAAGGCCGATGAAGAATCTGGGCTTGATTCTTGTTTTACTGGTGGTAGTGGTAGAGTGGCTGGAAGCCTCTTCTGATAAGGTTTTCTTGCTGTCATTCTTCCCCTGCAGAAATTCTCTGGTTAGGAAATCAGGGATGTAATTTTGACTACCTTTGATGTATTCGATTTCAAAATAAAAAATACTTAATATAGCTTGCCATCGTGCAAAAATCTGTTTTGATGTAATGTTTTGAACATTTTTTGTAAAACATGTTTTGCAAATTTACAATCGACTCTGACTAAAAACCTGTGATTTAATAAATCACCTTGAAATTTGCTAATGCATAATACCATAGACAATATTGCTTTCTTAATAGTACTATAATTACTTTGTGTTAGATTCCATACTTCTGAATGGAAACGAACAATTTGTTCAGGAGATCCAAAAGAAATTGACTGTTTGAGAATACTGCCATAACCAATTTCAGAGGCATCAGTTTCAACAATTTTGAATGAATTGGGAGTTGGACTGCCGAGATAGGGCAATGTCTTAACATGTGATTTGATCTGTTTGACCATGGAAGTATGAGTGTTTAACCATGGTGAGAGATTTTCTTTTAAACGATCAAACACAGGTTTGCATTGTTGACTAAGATGTGGATAAAATTCTGCAACATAATTTAAAGATCCTAGAAATCTCTATAATTGGGTATTGTCAGTGATTCATCTGGGAACTTATCTGCAAATTGAATTACTCTTTCTATTGGTTGAATGGTTGACTTGTGGTACCCTAAAAATCTAATTTTGGTCTGGAATAACTTAATATTGGTTGCTGAGATAACTAATCCATTTGACTTAATTATCCTAGCAAACATATTTAAGTGTTTCCGATGCTCATCTATCGATTTGGAATAAATGAGAGCATCATCAATGTAAACAATTGAGAAATGATTGTATTGATTAAATATTTCATTCACGATATTCTGAAACTCACTGGGTGCATTCTTAAGACCAAATGGCATTACATTCCATTCATAATGGGCGAAAGGAGTGACAAATGCAGTTTTATATTTGTCATCCTCATGAATTTGAATATGCCAAAATCCAGACTTCATGTCGAATTTTGAGAAGATTACAGGGACTAAGTCTCTTTATTAAATCTCTTTTGTTAGGAATTGGATATCGTATCCATTCTAAGACTTCATTAAGAGGTTTGTAATTAATGACTAACCTAGGCATTCCTCTTTCTAATTCAGTGTTCTTTTGGACATAGAAAGCAGGACAAGACCAGGGTGATTTGCTTTTCCTAATGATTCCTTTATTAAGAAGTTCTTGGATTTCTGTTTTGCAGAATTCCATAACTTGTTGACTCATTTGAATTGGTCTGGCTTTTGTTGGAATTTTCTTTTCATTAAATTCCTTATTGTAAGGAAGTTTAACAATGTGTTGTTTTCTGTGTCAGAAAGCATTGGGAATGTCAAGTTTCTTTTGAAAGTTGTCAATGGTTTGTAACAAAGATTTGTTTGTTAATTGTTCTTCGATTCTTTTGTAATTAATTTCTTCTTTTAAGAAATTAATTTGTTGTGATTTTTTGGTGACTAGATTGATGGTTTTCGAGATACTATCTTTTTGTAATTGTCTTAATTTTTTGAGATCTGTTTCCATGCAGAACTCAAATGTAATTTTTTGTCCTAACATTTTGGTGGTTATGCGGTTATGGTGTACCTTAAAAGGATATAGGAGAGCTATGAAGGGGAGACCTAAAATGTTTTTTTATCAAAACAAATGGAGTTTTAAAACAAGCATTGTTTTGACAAACATGGGCTTTTGGGATTTCATATTATAACTAAATTGGTGACTGGTTTGCTGGACTAAGAATTTCTGTTGATTTATGGAAATACTTAGTGGGAATTAAACCTTCTTGAATACAATTCAAGTCTGCACCTGAGTCAATTAAGGCAATTGTTTCTAACTAAAAGTCTTCAATTATTATTTTTATTTTAGAATACCATTTCTGGATCCTAATTTTTTGTAGTAATCCTAAAACTAGGGTTTCTGTTAGATTTTCTATGTACTTGGATTCTGATTCTTGGTCTGAGGAAGAACTATTGTGTTCTTCATCATTATTGCTAAGGAATGCTTGTGTTTGGATACTACTGAGATGTGAGCGAGTTTCTATATTTTCTGATTTTAAGGACTTAATTTCTTCCTTAATCTTGTTGACTTCTCTTTGTAGATCTTTGACCGTAATTTCTTGCATAGCCTTATTAAACCTTTCTAGGGTTGTGTTAAGATAGATTTTTGGGGCCACTTGGGGTTGACTAGTACTGGCTTCTTCAGGGGAGACTAACTTCTTAAGTTTCTTTAAATAAAATTACTTTGCTGATTAACTCGATAAGAAGATCTTCTTGTTCCTCTTGTTTATTGAGGATTGAAATCTTTTTACAACAAGCATCTGTACATCCTATCTTAATGTCAGGGGATGAGAGACTACTTGAGAATTGACTGGAAGAAGACGAACCTAAATCATCTTCGGATTTACTATGGTCTGTGTCTCCGAGTTCTAAGACTTGGATTAACTGAGTCTTCTCTTCCTCAGAGATTTTCAACTGATTGATTATTTTCTTGACTCTACATTTGTTTGCATGACCAAATTTGCCACATTTGTAGCAATTTCCTTTTTGTTCTTGGTTTTTGGAGTGGAATTTTCTTGAGGGTTTCCTCTTCCACTTGCTGGACTTGGTGTTTCTCGTAAAATTTATTTGTTTAAAAATTCTTATTTTTGAATTTGTTATATTTGGGGTGTCTCTTACTGGAGTACCTATTTGGGTACTTATTGTAGGTTTCTAATTTTTTCTTTTTGTTGGATGGAGCAATAGGAGGTAATCTGTATTGTTCACAGAATGTTCCTAATTCGTATTTGGCTATTGACATGTTTTGTAATTTTCATATCAATACACATTTTCAATCCTTCTTTCTGGATAATATTAATAATATTTCCATAAGTAAGGGTATGATATGGTATGATACCTTCTTCATTAACTACAACATTTCTAATTTTATGGGCAAATAGATTTGGTAATCCATGAATGAATTTTCCTTTCCAAAATGGTTGATTACTATCCTCTCTAAACATGACTCTAGACATGGAAACATCTTTGTACCATCTAAAATCACTTAGGGTTGGACATCTTAAGTTACTAAGTTGGTCAAGAATTTTAGAGGTGACATTACTGGGTGTCCCTATGAAGTGTTCTATAATGGTGAAAAGTAATGTGTTGACTGCATCTGGGACTCCTCGTCCTATATGCTCATCAAAGATGGGTGTTCCATCTTCGTTTATTTTGACTGCATTTTTAATTTCATTTCTTGATTGTTCAGTGAGATGTTTTTCCCACCAGGAATGGAGCATTCCTGTAAATCCAGTAACCAAAAGGTCGACAACTTGAGTTTGACTAAGGTTATGGTTGGTAATATAAATGTTCGCAACCATGGAGATGTGTTGTAATTTGTTCAAAAGTTCTTGTTCTGATAATCCATCTATGTTCCATTCATAGAGTTTATCAGCTGAGACTGAGAATTGGTTTTGGATGTTTCTTTCCTCAAATTGAATATTCGGAGGTGTTGGCCTTGGATACCAATTTTTGGCAAGATTTGTTGGATTGACTCATTTGTTCATGATTCGTTTTAGTTCAAGATTTTGAAAAGCTTCTTCTACTTTCTTAATTGAACTCGTTTCACTTTCACCTTCTGAATCCCATAATGCAGAAGTTGTTTCTAGTTGAGATTCATCTGGATGTTGTAAAACATTGACTGTTTTTTCTTGTTTTAATTCTTGTAACATTTGATCTATTTTTTGACTTATGGAGATTGTTTTCAAAGTTGTCGTGTTGGATGAGGCTTTTGGGAAGTTGACTAGGGGTTTTCCCTAATTGTTGGTTTTGGTTGAGAAAGTCTATCTATTTTGGTTTAATTTTGTCTAACTGTTTTCCTATGGTGTGTAGACTTTGGTTTGTGAAATTGTTTTGTTCGATGACTGGCTTGACTCCTGCATGTTCTTTGGGAAGTTTAAAAGGAGTGGCTGGTACTTGTGTGTTTGCAGTTGTAATTAAAATTATTTCTTGTGGAGGGTGACTAGAAGAGACTAGGGTTTTGTCTTCTTTAACTCAATTTTCTTTGGTGATGACTTCTAACTTCTTTTCAGACTCGTAATATTTTTCAACAAAATTGAAGAAAAATACTTCAAATCTTTGCTTTTTCATGAAATTGGTCCATTTATTGTAAACGTCCAATTTTTGTTCTTTTGTATATTTATTTCGAAAAATATTCCTTCTGGGAATATTTTATGTTGCTTCGATGTCAGCATTGAGTTTCTTCCACTGAAATTTTGAATGGTTTATTCAGTATGAGTAATTGGTGGTTGATTTGACTTGCTTCAAAGTCGGATTCTGTTAGAGAGGTTCGTTCTCCTTGGTTCTGAGTATTGGGCTGATATCTTGGGTGAGTCACCTGAGAGGCTGTTTCTATTTACTTTAGTTTTATGTTAATTAGGTCATTGATTAATTCTTGTTAGGCGACTACTGAGCTAGTTTCTACTGCCTTTAATTTTCTATTGACTAAGGAATTGATTAAATCTTGATCTCAACCCACCATATCAGCTTATGTGGATCCAGAAAAAAAATGCCTACTTGGTTCTAAAGATTTGTGTGACTGGGGTAACTCGTGTAAGTGGACATTAGATTTTCTGGCTGGACGGTCAAAGTTGATTTTAGCTATTCCGTCAAAATATTGTTCTATGCTGTCTAGGTTGACTAAACTATTTTGGATACTAACTGGCTTACTTTCATTAACCAAACACCAATCTGAAGCCAAATTGATATCAAACCACCTAATGGTTCTGGGTATTTTGATGTTGGCGTTTTCTTGATTAGTTTGGATTAGGAGTGTATGGTCTCTAAGACTTCTAACTAAGGCTTGGAAATTCATGTTTGTTCCTATGACTTTATAGTAAACTCTGAAAATTTGTTGGGATTTAGGGGAGTCTATTGGTGGTAGTGGTCGACGTAATTTGTTTCAGAGACGACGGACTCGACGTCGTGGCTTTGGAACACCCACGACGCCACCTCGTTGTGAAATAGGACCAAATCAGGTCGATTTTGGGTGGAACATTGAAGAGGGAGCAACGACGTGATGATTGGTGGTGGTAAATCATGTTAATTCGTCGGAAAATCGACGAATTTCACCGGAAAATCGACGAATTTCACAGGAAAATCGACTAATTTAAAATTTCTCAATTAAATTTTTCATAACCATAAATCGATTTATTTTCTATTTTCTCCACATATTCATATATTTAAATTTTCAGGGTATTACATTCACCCCCCATTAAAATAAATCTCGTCCCCGAGATTTCAACCATCGAGTTACGAACAGAAATTAGAACTACTTCCACCATTCCTTTTATAGTGAATAAAAGCATAGTCTCTATCTACGATTTATTCAAGCTCCGAAAAATAAATAATTCAACGAAGCAATCAACTATACTCAAATTTCTTACCACCCTCATTGGCTAAATACATACTAGAATATCAAGCCACATTCTTCATTGGCTAAATAATACTAGATATTAAACTCCATCTACCACTTGCGAGATAAATACTAGCATAATAACCACAATCATTGGTAAATCGCGTACTAACACTGGTTATACACCGCTGTTACAACAATTCTTCCTCATAATTTCTAGTCATACTCACGGGTGATATCAACATCAAATTTTTTTTTTTAAATAGTACAATAATACCAAACTAGCCCTTAAGATAAATAAAAAAAAGGCTTATTAGTCGAAATGTCCCTTGAAACTGCCATTGAGTCTCAGTTTACTCCATGAAACTGGTTTTGTCTCACTTTGCCTCCTGAAACTATGAGGAAGAATTGTTGTAACAACAGCGTATAACCAGTGTTTGTATGTGGTTTACCAATGATTGTGGTTATTATGCTAGTATTTATCTAGCCAGTGGTAGATGGAGTTTAATATCTGGTATTATTTAGCCAATGGAAAATGTGGCTTGATATTCTAGTATGTATTTAGCCAAGGAGGGTGGTAAGAAATTTGAGTATAGTTGATTGCTTCATTGAATTATTTATTTTTCGAAGCTTGAATAAATCGTAGACAGAGACTATGCTTTTATTCACTATAAAAAGAATGGTGGAAGTAGTTCTAATTTCTGTTCATAACTCGATGGTTGAAATCTTGAGGATGAGATTTATTTTAACGGGGGGTGAATCTAATACCCTAAAAATTTAAATATATGAATATGCGGAGAAAATAAAAAATAAATCGATTTGTAGTTATGAAAAATTTAATTGAGGAATTTTAAAGTTTTGTTATCGGAAATTATTATAATTTACGTATTGGTATTATTGAGATTTTATATTATTTTTCGAGAATTTATATTAATTTATTTGAATTGAGTTTTAAATTAAACGACTTACGAAGATTGAAGTTTGGAAATTAATAATCTAAAATCCGTAGACACTTCGAGGTCACAATTTATATGTTTGAATAGAGCTCGATCTCATGAATGCGCAGGCGCAAACCGTTCGTGAAACGAAGTTATAACGAAGAAGTTATTAACGTTGAAAATCATGGATATTTTGGTAATTTTACTTCATTTTAGAATGCTCTAGAAAATCTGGAGCAATGGGTTGTGCCACGTGTGTGGCTGGGACGAAGGGAAAGGAAGAGAAATGAGAGATATGAACGGCTGAGATGAAATGAGAGAAGAGAAAGGAGAGGAAAGGGTGGGGAAACTGCCCAATCAGAAGGGGGGAAAGGAGGGGAAAGGAGAGAGGGAGAAAAAGGGAGAAACGGGCCGACCCGTATAACCCATCGGACCCGGTCTTGACCCAGTATATTTTTCGGTCAAATTCGTCGCTTTTCCGACGAATTGACATGATTTACCACCACCAATCTTCACGTCGTTGCTCCCTATTCAATGTTCCACCCAAAATCGACCTGATTTGGTCATGTTTCACGACGAGGTGGCATCTTGGGTGTTCCGAAACTACGGGGTCGATTCCGTCGACCACCACCAATAGACTCCCTTTAATCCCAAAAACAAGGCCCAATCATTGGTTGGGGCGTTGAAACTGTTTTGGAGTCGAATCAAGAACACCCAATTCAAGGGTTTCCAGCGTTTCGAGGGTGATTTGAGGTGTTTCCTGGATGAATTGGACTCGGCTCAAGTATGAAAGTTGTTCCTCTCATTGAACTCTACTTGCCTGTAAAATTTGGTAATTTTTAGAGTTGGTCGGAATTTGGGGTTTCCATTCGCCGGAGACCACCTCTCATGGTGGGGCATGGCCAGTGGGCCGATGCTGCGATTTTGTACAAATTTTGATATTCTACATACGAATTTGGTATCCATTGGATGTGTTTCAATAAGTAGAACTAATGTTGGATATTTCGTTTATTTGGAATATAATCGGAAATGGATTAAGATTGAAAGGTGAACTACGGAAGGCTTGATCCCATTCAAGGGTACGTACGCAGTCTAACAGGGGTTAGATGTAGCCTGAAATAATTGAGATTAACCTTTTGGTTGAAATTTGAGGGAAGAAAAGAAATTATGGTGATTTAATTGAAAACTAAAAATCTTATGGTTTTGGTAAGTAAAGTTTTAGTTATAGATTTTGTGAGTGATTAAGAAATTTACATAAAGAATTGTGATTAGCGGTAGTTAGTTAAATTAGAGCTTAATTTTGGCCCATCACCGAAATTAGTTTCCGAAATAAAATTTTTGGATCGGGGCGTTACAAAATGGTATCAAAGCAAATGATCCTATCTTACAATGTGAGATATTATTTGTGTTTGTGGATGTGAATTGTAAATTAGGAATTGCATTGATTGTGCATTATTTTATAAGTTCTATGAGTATGAAGGAATTTATGTGGAATGCATATATTGGGAATCATCATGAATTGAATGAAATTGAATGGGAGTATAAAATTTTAAAATGTCGTATTCATGTTATAGCTTTGAAGATGGGCACTTGATTAAGTCTCGGATTAATCTTGAATTGAGTTGATAATATGATATGCATTATGAAAATGTTGAATGTTAAGATGATTGTGAAATTGTTACAAGTAGGTGGAAAAGTCATATTATACCTGTGCCATTGAGAAATGTTGAATTGGGCGGAAAAGGCCCGTGGATATTGATTTGGGCGGAAAAAGCCCGTGGATGTTGAATTGGGCGAAAAGGGACTGTTGATGTCGATTAGGGTGTGATAGCTTGTGGAATGGGAGGAATGTTTGATTGGGCAAAAAGGGCCCGTGGATGTTGATTTGGGCAAAAAGGCCCGAGGATGAGTGATTGGGCAAAGTGTCCCGTGAACGATGAATTGGGCAAAATGACCCATGAAATGTGAAGAAATGGTTGAATGGGCACAAAGGCCCAATGTTTCTCGGGAGAAGCTCCATGTGTGGGTTGCGAGAATGAATTATTGAAGTGGTAAAGATGCGTGATGTGTATTGGCCAGGTATATTACAATCTTTTCCAATCTACTAGTTACTAATGGGATAAAAGAAAAAGGTGATGAAATCATTGTTTTGTCAATGATAATCATGGCTAGAAATTTTAAAATATGATGGCCAATGATAATTATGGTTGGAAATTTTAATATTTATGGAAGTCATGATGATTTATTGAATGAGAACGAAATTATAAACTAAGGTTATGGTTTGTCCATTATAATTGGAATGGTGGAAAGACCATGGAGATTCTCCATTTATTGAATTATTGGTGGACATGAATAAATTTAAAAAAAAAAATTATGGAGTGAATTTTGATTTCGTTTAATATGAATGACTTCCCAGTTATGTTTTTACATTTGATGAAAAGAATTGATGGGCAAAGTTTGTAATTACAAATTTGATTGGTTTGGTTGTCATAGTCATGAGTTAGCATTGTTGGATTTGATATTGTGAACCAAATTGATGAAGCGCATATATATTCTCACGACTATGTGATTAATAAGGTTTAATTTGGTTGACCGTTAGAGTCGTGATATATAAATATCTCTCCTTTGCTTGATGAAATGTGAATAGTGCTCTGGAAGTGTGAGTTACTAATTTATTCGATCTGTGGCTACACTTTGAAGCAATTTAAAAGAGAAACAATTGAAAGAAAGATTTAAAAGGCTTTTAAATTTACTATGGGTAATTTAATTTAATTGTGGATATGAATGAAATCATAGAATGAGATTTGATTTCGTTCAATATTAATGATATTGCGGATTTGGTTTTAAACTTCTTTCTACTATCCAATGAGTGTGATTGAAAATTCCAATGATTTTGGTTGGAATTTTGGTATTTGATTTGCAAATTCTAATGGTTTGGCTTGAAATTTTGATATGTACTTAGCCACTGATGATTATGGCTTGAAATTCTGATATATATTTGGCCTAAGATAGTTATGGATGGTATTTATGATTTTTGTTTTTGCCAGTATTGAGTATGGGACCTTCAAGGACTTGGTACCCTGAAGTTTTTATGTTTAATGTGAGTGCTTTCAGCATGTGGGGATCTGAAAGACTTATTATGAGATCTGGGAAACAATCAAAATGAATTGGTCTGTTGTAAAGATTTGACTCAATCATTCCAAGAATGCTATCACTAAAGTCAGTGAATCTTGCATCTCGGAGACATAACAAAATAGAGATATTGAGGCTTCTTCTTGTTAAGGGCTTGACTGTTATTTGGTATCAGAGCCACCTGAGTGGTAATTGAGTTATCATCTTTATAATCACTACATTTGTTCATCCTTCAGTTTTCATTTACAGTTTATCTTATTTGTTAACCTTCTAAGTAGGATTGTTTACTCTCAACCCAAACAGTAAGGCGTGTTCTAAACATATATAGGTTTTTAACCAAAATGATCCCTGAGATTTGCATAACACATCACTTTGGTCCCTAAGATTGAAAATAAATAGAAATGGTCCTTGAGATTGTCCACCATCCATTATTTTGGTCATTCCGTTAAAAACTCTGTTAAGTGTCCCGGAGCTCTTGCCTGGAAGTTTAGGCAATTTTGAAAGCTTCATAACTCAATCGTTTCTTAACTAAATTCGACCCATAATATATCAAAATGAAGATAGGAAAGTGTAGAACAAGATTATACCTATTTGGAAGCCCAATGGTTGCTGAGATGGCCGGAAAATAGAGTGAAAGGTGACTGGTCCGCGGGAAAATTGGAAAACTCGCTGGAAACTGGGTAAACATTAAACGTTCATAACTTCTTCCATACTCAATGAAATCGCGTGATTCAAAGACTAAAATCATACTTCTCAATGAGAAAAAAATAATGGTACCTTTTTCAATGGCTAATTCATCGTGGTTTGGCCGAAAAACGGCTCGAAAGTGGCTAACTCGAGACCAATATAGCCACTTTCGAGTGGTTTTCCGGCCAAACCAAGACGATTTAGCCATCGAGAAAGGTATCATTCTCTTTGTCTCGTCAAGAAGTATGATTTTTGTTTTTGAATTACTCGATTTCGTTGAGTATTGAAGAAGTTATGAACTTTTAAACTTCACCTAATTTCTGGCCAGTTTTTCAGTTTTCCTGCGGACCAGTCACCTTTCAGGCTATTTTCAGGCCATCTCCGGCAACCATTGGGCTTCCAAATAGGTGTAATCTTGTTCTCCACTTTCCTATCTTCATTTTGATATATTATGGGTCGAATTTGGTTAAGAAACGATTGAGTTACGAAGCTTTGAAAATTGCCCAAACTTCCGGCCAAGAGCTATGTGACACTTAACAGAGTTTTTAACGGAATGACCAAAATAATGAATGGTGGACAATCTCAGGGACCATTTCTATTAATTTTCAATCTCGGGGACCAAAGTGATATGTCATGCAAATCTCAGGAACTATATTGGCTAAAAAGCCTATATATATTGATAAATATATCAACATATACAATATATATATCAGAAGGAAAATATAAATGTAGGGGGTTCATGCGTCATGAGAATGTTTTCATGCTTCAAGGTCGTTTCAAATATCTTAATTTATTATAAAAGAACCTGATTGACATAAAACAATTGATCCTTTGAATTTGAATAAGATCCTTCTCGGAAAGCCGAAATTGCATCTCCAATGCGCTGTATCACATTCAACAAAGAAAAATTAAATTGAATCAATAACATGTAGATCAATTCAATAAAATAATAAATTAATCATAAAAAAAAATGATTACAACGTAACAAACTCTCTTTAGCGCAGCGTCAAGAGCGTGCTGATAACGTGTTGTAGGCCTAATTTATTGAACTGTATAAAGGACAGAGAGAGGGGGTGCGGGCCAGTAGAGAGAAAGAGAGATGTGTAATTGTGAGGTGTGCATTATTCCACCAATTGTGCCTTTATTTGTAGTAGTAGGGAAGGTAAGTTCATTACACAATAGGATTACAACTCAAATAGGATAATATCTAGTCGAAGAGATAATCCATATATGATAGGATTGATACGATTACATTTATAATCTAATAGGACTGTAACAAGTCTCACCCTTTTCATTAAAGCTTCTAAAAAAAGAAACCCGTAAAAAACAAATCTAGAGCTCGAATGAAAAGATGTAGAAAATTATTTAATTCATTCAGGCTGGAGTGACAACTTATATACCACGTACAGCACCACCCTCCATTAAGTTGTTACTTCAGAATCTCACGTGTTTCTTTGAAATTTTCAGAATCCTCCAAACTTTTCCCTCAACCTCGTTAATACCAATCTTGTCCTCAAGCCTTCCCATCTGTTTTCACTTTTCATATCTAAAAAGGAAAGAAGTCTTTCACATTGTTGTTTCTATATTTGGTAATTTGGTTTCTCACCGTTTCTATATTTGGTAATTTGGTTTCACACCGTCATTGGACTAGGCAGTTTATACATACCTAACTTAGTACCACCGTCTTTATATCAATAGAGACACAAATACTTCAACTGGTACTACTATGGTAAAGTTCCCTGGACAAGTTGATCCTCTAAGCCTTGGAGTAGTTGCAGAAGATGAAGAAGCAGCTGAAGATCGCATCAGCTACGACGAGCTCAAGAAGCGAATGTGGAAGGATAGTATTCGCTTTCAAAAGCTCAAGGAGAATCGTAAAATCATTGAGGCAGAAGAAGACGAAGAAGAAAAACCTGCAGAGTCGTCGGCAAAGCAAGAAGGGTCTCGTCGAAAGAAAATGGCAAGAGCCCAGGATTTGATACTTAAATACATGGTGAAAATTATGGAGGTATGCAAAGCAAAGGGCTTTGTGTATGGGATTGTGCCTGAGAAGGGAAAGCCAGTGACGGGCTCCTCTGATAGCTTAAGAGAGTGGTGGAAAGGCAAAGCGAGATTTGACCACAACGCCCCCATTGCAATCGCCGAGTATCTTCCAGCTCTGATATTTGAAGGTGAGTCGGATCATGGCTCTTATGCTCATTTGCTTCATGAACTGCAAGACACTACTTTAGGGTCTCTTGTTTCTGCTCTGATTCACCACTGCGTGCCGCCGCAGCGGAGGTTCCCTCTGAAGAAGGGTTTAGCTCCTCCGTGGTGGCCCACAGGGAAGGAGATGTGGTGGGGGGACCAAGGGCTTTCTGTAGAGCACGGCGCTCCTCCTTATCGGAAGCCCCACGATCTTAAAAAGGCATGGAAAGTGAGTGTCTTGGCTGCTGTGGTCAAACACATGGCTCCTAATTCGGATAGAGTGAGAAGACTTGTGACGCAAAGCAAGTGTTTGCAAGATAAGATGACAGCTAAGGAGACTGCTATTTGGTCCAAAGTGGTTAACCAAGAAGAATCTCTCATACAACTTACAGAGAAATGCCTCAAAATCTCAGATCACAACAGAAAGGGTAAGAATTTGAAGTGGCCTGCTACTACTAGCAATGAAAAGAGGAAGATGATGAGTATTGATTTGGGATTAGGGTTTGTGGAAAAGAAATCAAGGGCAGACTATGATCAAGGTCAAGATCAAGATCAAACACTTTGTGCTTCTGATCAAAATAGTGGTGCTGTTAGTGGGGTGGATTGGATTAATATGGAGATAGAAAAGGCCAATCGGATTGATCACAACAGTGGTACTAAAGTGGCAGACGGCTATGGATCAGCAAGCTATTGGGGAGGTGGTATTGATGATGATGATCTAGCTATGGATGGAGCATTTGAGATCCAAAGGGGAAACATGGATTTAAATCGTTCTTCCGAAGATATGTCACATAATTATGACCAAGATTCAACTTCTATTTGGGATTTGGGATATGATTAATTAGTGAATGCACTACTCTTGTATCTGTTAATTAGTTTTCATTTTCATGTAGTTGTTTAAAATGTATCAATAAAATAATTTGTACTAGCGAGACCAATAATTAATTTGTATTACTTGTCATATTGTTCGTCGCATCTCTCATATGCAAAAACCACATTGTTGGGCATTTTTTATTTATAATAGCATGACTACTACATGTTAATTAATTAGTTGATTCATAGGGATAAAGATATCATGCATTTTATTTGAACAAAAAATTCTCTCACCCACACTTAAATTTACACATCGTATTAATTATTGTATCTTCCTATCTGGAAACTATGTCAGAATGCCTCAGTAGTCAATACTACATGGATTTTGTTACTTGCCTTGCTAGTTGTTCATTTGGTTTAGAACAAAACTTTTTTTGTGCTAGATTCACTGGCAAACATCTTACAAAGCGAGATCCACTTACATAGAGAGATGTCATGGACAATGCTTACTTTGTTCTCTCTTTCCTTTGTTTTTCATTATCCTTTTTCACTAACCAGAAAAAATATGAACAAAAAGAAAGTTTCGTTGGGGAGGCAAATAATTACTTTCTAGCTTCCTAGTGCAGTACATAATATTCTGTTTTTCACTAACCCGAGTGATCGGATTGGAGCGTCGTTCAAGGTTGTAGGGTGGTTTTGTCTTTGTCTAGAATTCCCATCCTCTTAGTTGCATATGCATGGTGGTTTTTCCTTTGATGACCAAGGCATCATCGTGGGAGGAGTGTATGTCTTTTAGCACTTTGAAGACCAAGGCATCGTTGATCAGTGAACATCAGGATGTTAGAAGATGGGGAGGGGTTTGTTGATGGAAGGTACCATCTTGGCTTCTTTCAACCTGCTTTTCTTTCTTTTTAAGTTTTATCTAGATACTCTTGTCCTCCATAAATGCAGTTGACGTTGAGAACTAGTGTCTCCATTAGCTTTTGGTTTCTAGAAGATTCATGAGATATCTTGGATCTTTTGCAAAATGTTTTGGGAGTGGGGCGACGGCGCTTCGCATAAGGGTTCAAATTAACAGTTCTCATTGGGGTTTGAACGGGAATTGCCTCAACTAGTGGCTCTTCAAAACCATACACAACGTTTTCAAGGGCCTTCACACGTTGACCGCCCTTTCATTCATGAGGCCTTTCGAAACTTGTTAACTGACCGTTAATCTTTACCAAAGTTTTCCAAATTCGATCCACAGTGGGGGCATCTTCGCTACCAGAAGCATCATCGCGCTCTGGGCTATGGAGGTGCCGTGACATTACTTTAAAATAGCCATTGTTGTGGTAGATTGATTTGGACGGGTGGAATATGAGTTTACTCTCAATGAAATCACCAATTGTTGGAACCAAGTTCGCACACCACTGAGAAGGGTGGAGATGCACAAACTCGTTAACCAGTAAAATAGCAAACAACCGTAGGCAGCCAATGACTGTGGGTGGTGCCAACCAAAGGCTTTCCGAGGATCAAGTTAGTAACTTATATTATGAGACTCAAGCAGTATGCAAGAGAATAAGTGTATGATTATTGCGTTACTAGAGATGAACCCTAGAAGGGTGTATTTATACAAGTTGTAATAGAGACCTTTAGGATATGGAATTTGTCTTTAAACCAGGAGAATCCCAAAGGATACGTAGGAGTAGATATTGCATCCTCCTACTAGTTGGATTACTTGCGGCACAAGCCAATCCTTAGATTGTAAGGATTAAAAAAAGTGAACTTTAACGAAAAGCTCATGGAACTGTTCACTTTAACGAAAAACCACATTTTTACACTAAAAAGTCAATCCTGGTACTATTCACTTTACCCTTTATTTTGTCCTTATCGTTAAAACTCAAAGTTTTCAAGCCCTTTTCATTAGTTTTCCTTTAAAAAAATATAGAAAATCTGGCTAATTCTTTACTGGATCATGTTTTTGAATCATGTAGAACAAGCACGGTGAATCTAAGCCAAGTCATTGGACTTCGCCCACTGTTCCGAAATAGGATGGTGGTGGCATCGCTGATTCGTCTGTGTAGCTCCGTTGTGGAAGCTGTTGAATCCATGATCAAACTTCTAAGGTATTCTTATTCCGATCCATCTTGCTCCAACCCTAGAAAATCATGGTCCCACAAAAATGGTGGCTCAGGCAGTGCCAGATTACTCAATGAGATTGATTCCAAGTGTCAATTTGCAAAGAAATTGATTCCCTGTTAGCAAGGTTTTGGTGGAGTCAAAGAAATAAACATATAAGTATTCATTGGATTAGCTGGGAGACTTTGGGCTTAACAAAATATGAAGGCGGTTTGGGTTTAGGAACTTATAGAAGTTTAACGTAGCCCTTATTGTAAAGTAATGTTTAGGGGTGGTCAAACGGGTATAGGAACCGTGGGCCAGGGTGGGTAATCAAGGTTCGAGGCAGGTACGGGCCGGTTTCAATTTTTTAATAAGAGAAATGAGGCAGGGTGGGGCAGGGCAATGAAGTTTTAGGGGCAGGCCGGTTCCAGATGTATAGAAAAAGGGGCCCCGGACCAGCCCGTTTGTAATTGCAATGGACGGACGAGATTGAAGTGTACCTACCATCCAATCTTAACCGTTAGTTTTACCCTAGGTCTCCTCGAGCTCAACTCTGTCACTCGAGTCGTCGAACTTGATTCTCTCTCGTCGTCTAGCATGCGTCGTCCTTTCCCCTCCATGGTTCCACCCACACTCCGTCACTCTCTGTCAGTCATCTCCTTCACCACCCTGACATCACCGCCTTCCTGAGTTTGGGCCCTAACGACCACCACAACGGCCCAACAACCTTGATTGTCCTCCTCGATTCTTTGATGACGTCCCAAACTTAGAGATTCTCACTGACCCAGTCCTCACTTTCACGATCTCTCTCATGAACCCAGACTGAATCTCCTTAACCTTCCCTCTCGAATCTCATTCTCGAATCTTAACATTCGACAGTCAAGTGCTTCTGCCAGTCCACGGATCCAGCTACCGAGTTTCCAGCCTTTTTTTTCAATTTTTGGATGAGACTGGTGTGGCGTTCGTGACTGGGAAACGAGGTATCACTTCATTTCATCTCTACAGTGCTGCTTGGTGGGAATTGTGGTGTCGATTTGTGAAATCGGTTTTGGTTGATCGAGAAGAACTGTTACGGCAGTGGGAGCAATCTGGAACGTTCTGAAGCTCTGTATCAAAACTGAAAAAAAAAAAAAAAAAAAAAAGCAATTGGACCTGTGAAGCCGCCCCTAACTGACCTGTTTGAAATGGGCCGGGTTAGGTCTGATTCCTAAACTCAAAATCCCTTTACTCGGCCCAACCCATCCAGTTACATTTTAAAATGGGAAGGGTCCAGTTCCTCTAAATTTGGGCCTGGCCTGACTCGTGCCCAGCCCTAAACCAGATTGTCTTTGAGCTACAGTTCTTCAGTGCAGATAATTCTCCACTACTTTGTTCTTGGAAGCAAAGAAAGAAAGTAGGGCGTCGTGGGTGTCGGCTATTTGTTGGAAAAGAGGGAGGTTATCCCAAAGAGTGCCCATTGGCAGGTAATGGATGCTAGATCTATTAAGCTATGGGTGGATCAGTGGCTTCCCCCTCGACCCACGGG
The DNA here is from genome assembly GCA_024362995.1 of Heteromeles arbutifolia. Classification (NCBI taxonomy): domain Eukaryota; kingdom Viridiplantae; phylum Streptophyta; class Magnoliopsida; order Rosales; family Rosaceae; genus Heteromeles; species Heteromeles arbutifolia. The sequence goes on from JANCRC010000015.1 coordinate 8,157,894, forward strand.
CCTATCCCAAGCAGAGCAGTTATTGTTGACCAAAACAAAAATGTGATGTCCATAATCTGTCAAACCATAAGAGATTGGGACTTGCAGTTAATTTAACCATTTATTTCATCCCATGAGTACTCCATCATAAAATAGATGCAAATTAGGGACCCTCAAAGCAATGGTTGACTTGTTTGGCTTGTGGATAAGAAAGGGAAGTATACGGTGACGTCGAGACATCACTGGCTGCATTATACGATGATGTTGGGACGTCACTGACATATTTGGAAGTTGGAGGCCCCCTAAATTTTATGTGTAGGTTTTTTAAGAGAGCTCTTGCATTAGCGGATATTTTTAGAAGACATTTTTCAAATTCTCCTATCTGTCCCATTTGTAATGAGTAGGAGAAATAGGTGGAGAACATGCTTCTATTAGGTTCATGGGTAGATCTAGTTTGTTTCGGAGGACATCTACATTATAAGGTGAACAAAAATGAAGTCACTACTTTTAATGCATGGTTACAATCTTTAATTTCTGTAGGTGTGAATTCACTTTTAATGCATGGAGAAGGAGAAGATCAAGACCCATGTTGAATTCACTTGTTGGCGTATGTAGAAGGCTAAATATAATGCGGCTATCAATCACAAACCTCGTTCTTCTCTACATGTCATTTAAGCTATTTAATATGCTAGTGGAGCATATATGGAGGAAACTATGAAGATGCGGGATGACCAACGACCTGAGCAGTGTGTTCTCCCTTAAAATACTGTTTGGCCTCATTTTGAGCCTCCTTTTATTAAGATAAATGTTGACACTAGCTGGAATTCAAGAACAAAATAGGGGAACGCATAAATTGTTATCAGATATGCTAACTGCAATTTTTGTTGCAGCCAGGAGAACCATTATCAAAGCTCCAAGGGTTTCTGTGGCTGAAGCTATTGTAATGTTGGAGGTTTGTATGCTTGCCAAACAACAGGGTTTCCGCAAAGTCATTGTGGAATCAGACTCAAGAGAAGCAATTCTATGTCTACATAACTCCATTGAGAATGGCAATTGGGAGGCCTTTCCTATTCTTAGAAAAAATATTTTGATTAGGGAAACCCTTTCAATCATTCCGCTGGTCTTAGGTTCCAAGATCAACCAACATGACGATGGATCTCTTGGCATCGCATAGAAGTGCAGAGATGAATATTTCTACATGGGTCAATAGACTCCCATCTTCACTTGTGCACATCCTCAACAAGAATGACTTATCATGTCCTCCATCTGTTTAAGGTTTTTTGGGAGCATTTGTGAGGTGACATCTTTGCTTACGTTGCAATGTCTATCTCCTTATATCCCCATTTCACTCTTTTTCTATGTAGGAGATGTTTGTTTTTCTCCTTGGTTAGTCCTTTGTCTGGATTTTCTATGTAATCTTTGGCGTTTTGCCCTAGTAATACATTTTCAGTTCAACACAAAAAGAAAAGCTTTAAATTTCATAACATACAGTTTGCTCAAGCACATACGATTGAAGGGCGTTCCATTCAGTTTGAAAGAACTCATCCATAGATTCTAGAGAGATGTGACATTTAGCTTGTTAGATACTGACATGACAGATAACTAAACTACGTACTAAATACATAAATAAAACACGTATAATGAACACTATGCTTCCAGTCATATAATGTTCTCTTATCAAACAATATGAACAAAACTTCTTACACTCACAAGTTTACGATATAACGAAGTGAGAGGGTGGGGACTCCATGGTTCTAAAAGACACTAGACGCTAGTTGGGCACCGGGCTAGGACATAGTGCCTATGAGGACTAGGCGGATTTGTATTTTCTAAATAAATTTATAATATTTTATATATATATATATATATATATATATATAAGTGCATGTTTACACAAAAAAAATCATGCTTGTCAAAAAAAATAAAATAAAAAACATAAAACAATAAATATTTATTATAAGATATAAGTAATGTATAAAACTTTAGAGTTGTTTTTTTTTAACATCAAATATGAGTATTATATAAAACTCTAGAGTTTTTTTAAGATCATAATTATTATTGGGCTTTATTTTCTTTAAAAAAAAATAAAGTTGGGCCTGCTCGAAATCTTGAAAAAGAAGTCCATAAACTTTTAATTAAAAAAACCCTATTAACCCTAGAAAATATAGTCACACCCACCCCACCTTTCTTTGAATCTCATCTGCAAACTGCCATTTCTCTCTTCTATCTCACTCTCTGCAGCGCTCTCTCTCCCCCTCCATTCCTCTCCGCAGCACACCGTCTCTCTCCCTCTCTCTATTTCACTCCCTCCTCGTCAGATTTCATCGGGGAACTCAAGACGGGCGCCTAACACCTCCCCATTTTTGTCCATCGATTCGCACCTAATTGGAGTGGCACCTCGCATCAATTGGCGCCTAGGTAGTCACCTAGACCCATTTTTAGAATACTGGGAGACTCAAAGGATGATTTCCTCAAAATACTTTGTGACCGGTTTACAGAATTTCGTGTTTATGATCGGAACCGTTAATATTATAAATCACTTTGTATAGATCATCTCTGCAAAAAAAATAAATAAAGTATGAGATCGTTTAGTCATTGAATTGTATAAAAACTGATTGACAAATTCAGTAAAAGCATTACAAAATGTCTCTCTATTTGTTACAATTGATTGACTAAACGAGTTTCAATTGATTTTTACAGAGTAATCAATAATACGAATGACTCCAATTATAAACATGAAATTCTGCAAATCGGCCACGGAGAGTTTTAAGGAGCTCGTTCTCAACCTTGAGTGGCTAAGTATTATTCTATATAGAAACCCAATTCTCAAAGCTCACCCTTATCGTCAAAGAGCCGATTAGATGTCTAATTTGCTTATTGCCAATCAATGGTAATTAAAAGGTAATTAGAGGCCAATGACGGATCCAAGAAATTTTCATCATGAAGCTGATAAATACAGGCGCCTACTTCGGTGTCTTTGACGAGAAATTTTTACATTGATTCGATCGTTGCTTCATTTTTCTGTTTATAAAATAGCATCTAAAAAATATAGATAAGGTAGTCGTTTTATAATGTAACTAAATGTTGGTGGACTTTTAGGTCGAGGTGGACTTAGGCTTTGATAATGTCCTCTTGTCTCCCTTGGCGCGGGTTCACAACAAGTCTTGGGATATCTCGAAAGAGATAGCTTGTCTCAAGAAATACCTCGGTAACATCAACGACTCGGAGATAGCATGAAAGATCAAGATAATGACTTGCTCAAGTGAAGCGTGGTGTGGAAGATAGAAGATTATCAATTTACATGAGAGAGAAGGTTCGCATGGTTGCATGGCATTCTTAGCTGCATGATTTGGGCTTTCCTAGGGTGATAGTAAGGCTTCTAATGGTTGAGATGTTTGATGGAAGGCTGTAGGAATCACTAAGGTTGCATGGAAGGTGATGCGTTGAGGCTTGAAGTATACTTCTGGACTAAATGGAACTCTATGGGCTTCTTCCTGGGTGCTTCATTCTCACCACGTTTTCTCTATCTCTCATTCTGTGTTTTTTTGAATCCCTTTAATGGCTTCTCCCCCTCCTTATGTAAGTGAAGGGTTCCTCTCTAGGCTTCAAGGAAATATCCTTTTGTGGCTTGGTCTTCCCTTCCTTTCTCCCTAGCACTCTTATTATTCCCATTTTGGTGTAAACTAGCTGCACTATTGAGACCTGCATATCACTTCTTCCTGAGATGTAGCTTTCCCATGGTGGCCTTCCGCATGCGCTAATTTTGGAAGCGCGCCTCGTGGCTTTTGCATGTTGGCTATTTGTGCAGGCTGGGAAGGGAAAGTTAGCATTAAATGCTTGACTTGTTGAACTTAACATGCATTTAATGCAAAAATCTAGTTTAATCCTAACTAAGGGAGTTGGCCTGCTAGGGAAAGGGATAAACTAGGCTCGTTCTCTCCCAATGTTGCCTATGTGAAACGCAAAGGGTATGGGCTAGAATATTTGAGCTCCCAAGTAGCCCAAAGTCTTCCATGACCCCGATTTCACATAGGCCTGATAACCTTCCGTAACCATCCACACCACAATGCACTTGGTAAGCCCCGAATATGTGACTTGGGCTTAGCATGAATTGTGGCTAAGGAAGCATGGCATGATGAATAGGCTTGAGCATGGCGTGAATATCCGGCTTAATCACCGTGACATGGCACGTTTGTAAATATATTCCTCATTGATCCCATGCCTTGGCATGTGCTTGGGCTTGAATGTAGGCTTTGCATGACAATTAGGCCTTGGGACTTAGTTGGATTGATGTGTGACATTTTTGGGCCCCTACATTATCCCTCATTGATTATTTGGGCTATGAGATACTTTGAGTGGGCTAAATAATCAACCCCAGGCCCAAGGGACTTCTTTCATTTTTTTATTTTTTTTGGAACGTCGGCTTCCTGATGGGACTTTTCTTCTTCCCTCGTGGCAGCTAATCATTCCCTGCCATTGTGCTCCCTTGCTTTCCATGCACGTCCAATCATACAGAGAAACTCAAGGTATTCCCCCGCCTCCACTTGGTAACTGTTACGAACTGCTCTTCTCCCTAGGACAAATATTTATATTGTCCTTGCTCTTCCTCTCCTCCTTTAATTCTCATTCCTTATTCAAAATTTTCATAACTGCTTTTCTCTCCAAATTCTTCTTTGCTTTTTGTGCTAGGTTGTGTTCTGCTGTTCATACTTCTTCAAGTTCTGTGACAAGGCTTTGTTCAGGTAAGGAAATTCTTCCTTTAACCCTCTTTCGAATTTTTTTTTCTTCTCCTTTTTTGTGTTCTGTGTTTGCCGTGGTGATGAAATTAAGCATGCATCATTCCTTCTTGATTATGCATTCCAAAGATTTTAGGGTTTCAGCACAGACGCGCAAGGGGTGTGGATCTTTCCTTCAGGAAATCGAACTCCACTCATTGGGTAGCCTTTCTGCTTCGAAATTATGTGTGTTTATCCTCTGCAATTTCTCTTTTGCTTTGCACATATGTTGCGCAATTGTCATTTAGCCTAGCCCTTTTGCATGTTGGTGCGTACTTGAGTGTGATCGATTGGTCAATTATGTTGATCTACTTGGCATGATTAGCTTGACTACATATAACCTGTTTTTGCTTGGGTACACATATAGCACACCTTCACTGGCTAGATTTTTTTTTTTTAGGGCTTTGATAACATGGCATATGTAGGGAGAGATGCATGTGTTTTGCATGATAACATGTAGGGAAAATAGTCCCATATTAAAGTCTTAGACTTTTGCATAAAAGGCCTTGAATTTTTTATGCACGTACCCTTTTACTTTCCTGTGGCGCATTCGCCTGCTTTCCGAGGATGCCTTGCTTGCTTGCTTTCCAGGGTATATCCCTTGTCGCGTTTTGCCTTGTATGTTTACATGTTCCTTCTTGTATGTTGCACTGACTTGTAATGTTTATGGTTTGACACTTTCTTTCCATAGGTGCATTATGGTCGCGGAAGTCCTTCCTTAGATTCAATGCCTCCTATTGATCCTAGACATATTTCTCGATGTTGCATCGAGAGCGGGTTGTTTCCCGTCGCGCCGATCCACTTCGAGTTCTCCTATGGTGAGGCTACTAGCTGGGCAGATTGGGTAAATACTGAGCTCAGCTTTGCGAACCAATGTGTGACCTTGACAAGGGCCAATGTTTTGGACGCTGCCTTCATGACCAAGAAGCAGGTTGTTCGCCTTGAGCCCGAATTTCTTCGCCACGTGGTCAGGATGTGGAGTACACAGACCCACACCCTTGTTTGTACTTGGGGAGAATTCACCCCCACTCTAGATGATGTCACTAATATTATGCATCTCCCAATTGCGGGTAATGTGGATCCCTTCAGTTATGTTATTCATTCGGCAGACACTGACATTTTTGGTGTTTTGAAGAAAGGTGCTTCTACTTCTCTAAGCTCGCTTCAATGAATGGATCAAACACTTTTGGCAGAATAAACAAGAGCCGAACTGCAGGTTCAAAGCCATGTTGTGCTTATGGCTAGGTCGCTTCATCTTATGTGATAGCAAGGATACCTTCAATCGCCAAGTGATTCCTTGGGCTATGTCAATCGTATGTGGCCAAGTGGTTCTGCTCGCTTCATTGTTCCTCGGGCTCCTCTACCACAAATTGGACCAGCTTCACACCCTGGAAGAGCAGATCGCGGGTGGTGCCCCATTGAAAAGTTTTATCTGTGCTAGTTTTCTTCAAATTTTCTTGTGGGAGTGTATCAAGGGTTTGAAGATAACTCCCTACCTCTCCGATGTAGCGAAGAGCCGAAACTGAGGCCTCGTTCAACAATCTGTTTTGGAGTTCTATGTATAAGCCTCCGGCATGTTTTCGTCCTTTCCAGTACATTACCAATCAGACTCGAGTAGGTCGCATCTCTAAAGGCTATGCTGCTTACTGTTTGAAGTGTTTCTCTGCCATCGCCAAGTTTCATGGTGACAAACAGCCATTGTTGTCTCCCATTGTTATCAGCCATCATCGACTAGTGCTAGAGCTCGCAGCAACCATTTTTGGTTCGAAACACCGATGCCCTACTACAGCTGAGGAAAGCAATGCTTCAGGTGATTCTTCCTGGAGCAGGAAGAAGAGTAGGGCGTCTAGTGTCGACGAAGGGAAACCTACAAGTTGAGGGAAAAAATGCGGTTTTAGGTATATTTTCTTAGCTTGACTTCTCTTGTTAACTTTCCTCCTGCATGCTTTTCCTAAGTGCTTTACGTGTTGTGCCTTAGATAACGTAGTGAAACACTTGAGGCCTCAGGTGGTGAAGGACGGTTTACCTAGGAGCAAGCCTAACTCTTCCTCTACTCCGAAGAAATCAAAGAGTGAAGGTTCCGCAATGAAGCCAAAGACTGGTAATAGACCTTGCTCCATTGTTTTTTGCTCCTCTCGCTTTGTGGCTGCATGCTAATTATAACTTTGTTATAGCTAAGACTTCTGCCAAGGAAGTAGTTCCTGCTAGCCCTGTTCGTGGGACTAGGAGAGCCCAAGCATCTGCTTTTTCCAGCACTCCTAAGTCTCATGAGTTCCTCGATATCACTTAAGTAAGTGAGGAAGAGTGAAATATTAGGGAAGCTGACGGCGATGAGGCAGCTGGAAGAGGCTTGGCCATTGAGGAAAGCAGTAATACAAGTGCCGACTCTAACCTTGGAAGCGGAGAACATCTTCATGCTTCCCTAGGGAATGACACAGAAGGTGAAGACAGTGGCAGGGAGCCAAGCGGCAAGGATGACCAGTAAAGTAGCAGAGGATGTTGATCTTGACCAAGTTAATGGATTTTTGAATGATGACGTTCAGGCGGAAGCGGAAAATATAGAGGTATGTCTCCCTATTCTTCGTTGATGCTTGCCTTCGCGTGAATTTGCTACTGTCAACCTTCTCCTTAAGTCTTTGAATTTTGCTTAGGCTTACATGTGCATGTAGAAGGTAACTAAACTTCGCCTAGAATGTTTTCCTCATGTTTTGCATGTGCATGTATAAGCATGTTGATCTGTTAGAATTCTGCCTTGGATACCTCCTGTGAGCCAGGCTACTTTATGTCTCGCCTTGTTGATATGTTTCCTTACTTGTGCATATTTTCTTTGCTTTCCTTGTAGGTGAATGATGGTGTTGTAGGGACTACAGAAGATGTTTAAGCCCCCAATGGCGTTCTTATTGAGCCTGCAACTTTTCCTGAGGAGGTTTTTTCCCCTAAGAAGCAGGCTTCGGTCGAAGAGTTGGCCTCGTGGCATGAGGCTCTTGGGAAGCTCAATCATAATATTGCTAATGAAGCCAGGGTACTAAATTCGATTGAGGAATTGATCCATTTAGGCGTTGGGTATGTTCTTTAAGCGTGCCGATGATGCAGATGTAAGCTTGATAAGTTTATCTCCTTTTATGCGTGGAATAATTTTTGAGGAGCTGGGGACCCTGTTTTATGGCATGGAGCATACTTCCCCACTGGAAATCACATAGCACAGGCTACTATGTTGACAGGATATGATTAGCGATGTGGCAGCTTTGGGTGTGCCAGTGGGTTCCTTAGTCGAGAAACTAGGAGACTTGCGTGATACCATGTTTAGGCTTCGGCTTAAGAAGGAGAAAGGTGTCCTGGGTCAATTTGTTAAAGTTAAAGATAGAGAAAGGTGTCTTGGTAAAGCATGAACCTTAAGATGTCGAAGTAGAGGACCATGAAGAAAGTCATTTTCCTCACTCCACCTTTACTTTTAGTTGTAATTTCCATTTAAACATCTAGCTTATTGTTTTTTGAACAATTACCATGGGGTCGTTTTGCTTTGTATTTTTCTTATTTACCGTTGACTTTAGCTGCTGGCATTGAATTTAGCATGATGCATTTAATCTTGCAATGACATTGGCTTTCTCCTACTTTGAGTGCATGAGAATTTTCTGTATGAAATTCTGTTTAATCTTTGAGACATAGGCTTGAGCTTTTGCTTGCTATCCTGGGGGAAATAACTGCTCCTGGCTTGGCATTTTGCCAGTCAGTTTCCCGGAGGAATGATGGAAAAGATCTTGCAGGTTCTGTAGAGAAGTAGAGCATGTCAAGAAAGCTTGACTTGCTAAGCACTGATTTGCATTGGTAGGCTTAGGCTTAGCATTGCTTTGCATCGATAGGCTTGGAATCGATTTGCATCGATAGGCTTTGGCATATTGTGTAAGTATAGCTTTTGGAAAAACTTTAGTTGTTTGACTCAATGGTTTTGCATGGCGTGTTGGCTTGGTATATTGCATAAGCATTGAACCATTGAGCAGCTTGCTTTGCATCAATAGGCTTTGGCATATTGCATAAGTATAGCTTTTGAAAAAGATTTAGTTACTTGACTCAATGATTTTGCATGGCATGTTGGCTTAGCATGTTGCATGAGCATTGAACTACTAAGCAGCTTGCATGGCATTGATAGGCTCAGCGTGGGCTTTTATTATAGCCTTGGCATGATTACTGCAATAGCTTGTTTAGAAAAAATCCTTCTAGTACCCTTGCCAATGTAAAGAAACAAATGTACCAAAGATTTAGACAAAATGCTCATTCATTTCATTAAAATTTGGGGTACATCAATCGTTGCATGGCTTTACAAAACCTCATAGAGTAAGCAAAATGATCATTGCCTAGAAGGAGCTTGTTTTTCTAAAATAAGCATGACCGTTTTAGCAGTAATACAGCTTTAGCCACTTTGCATTGACAGGCTCCTTTAGTGTACCTTCCTTGACCGAGGTCAAGTAGTAGTAGCCACTCTGATAGGCTTCCTTGATCACAAAAGATCTTTCCCAGTGTCGGGCGAACTTCGAAGGTCCGAAGATTTGTTTTCTTATGTGCTTGGCTGTCCTGAGAACGAGATTTCCTTCCTTGAAGTTGCTGGTATAGGGCCTTGGTAACTTATTGGTGGTATAGGGCCATTTTCCTAGCTACTTCTACTCTATTTTCCTCGAGTAACTCAAGGTCTTTCCATATTTAGCTTGCGCATGCTGCATCATCTCATTCCTCGTCGTTTAATGTTGAAACTCTTGATATGGGCATCATCATTTCCACAGGGGAAATAGCTGTGGACCCATACACCAAGGAGTAAGGAAAAAAACCCGTAGCGTTCTTTGGAGATGTGTGATAGGCCCATAGAACGTCTGGAAGATGAGTGCTCTAGCCCCTAGCGTAATTGTGTACCATCTTGTTAGAATTCTTAGAAGTGTCTTATTTGTGGCTTCGGCTTGACAGTTTCTCTGAGGATAGTATGGCGTGGAGCGACAGTGCTTGATCTCCGTGAGCATCAAGTGTGGCACTTACTTGTTTGTTCACAAAAGGTGTGCCATTGTTGCTCACTATTTTGTAAGGTATACTAAATCGGCAAACGATGCATTCCCTGATGAAATTGGATACTGCTGCTACCGTTGTTTTCCTGAGAGGGATTGTCTCTACCCATTTTATGAATGATCCATATGTGGCCTTCAGAAGCTGGCCATGGAGTGCGTATGTCTTGCAGTAGCATTAGAGGCTTATGGATTAAGTTTCCATGAACTTGGCATACATGGCATCGCTTGACCATGTTATGTGTGTCTTCCATTATGGTTCGCCAATAATATGCTAGGGTTAGCAGCTGCTTGTGTAGTTTCTTTCTTCCTTAGTGCTCGCCGCATTCTCTATTATGTATCTCTTGCATGATTTGTGATGACTCAGATAGCCGAAGGCATCTCATTGGTTCCCCATTGAATCTCTTCTAGTATAGAGTTGCCTCATCCCTAAAGTACCTTTTGGTTGTTCCTTTTAACTTGCGTCCATCCCTGACATTGCTTGGTAGTGTTCCATCAATAAAAAACGTCAGGTATGAAGACCTCTAATCATCAGCGATGGAAACTGCAAGTGCCTCTTCTGGGGAAAGTGTTCTGCTGCATTTTGGACAGTCGGCTTAGATACGTGTGGCTTGTTGCTTCATCTCTAGCCAGTAGTACCCTTTTCTTTGTAGTTGGTAGTAGAGACTCATAGCTTGGTCGACTCTGCATGTGGTCTTATGGATGTCGTGCAACCTTCTTTGTGAATCTTTCGGTCCGAGGCATCAGGTTAGCACTACTTCAGGCAAACGCTTATGGAGTGTCCCAGTAACGTTGATGTACTCCTTAAGGCATTTGATGCTGAACTCTCTACTTAGCTTGGAAAGTTCCCTTCTGACAGTTTCCTTTCAGTCGTCACCTTTTGAAGCTTCTTCCATAAATGTTGCGTTAATGGTTGGGGCTTCTCTTCTAATTAGAGCAATGTTGGGTTGTTTTTCAACGAAGGTAAGCTTGGAGCCAAGTATAAATAGGGTATCCGCAAACCTGTTATTGTGCTGGGAATGTGTTTCAACACCACCTGCTTGAAGCTTGCTATGAGTTTTTTGGCATAGTACAGTATGGTGCCAGGGTTATTTCCTTCACCTCGAAGCTTCCCTGGACCTTCTCAGGACCAAATTCGAGTCCCCTATGACTCGTATCTTCCTTGCGCCCATTTCCTTGGCTGTGGAAAAGCCTATAATGAAAGCCTCATACTCAGCTACGTTGTTTGTACATAGAAAACTTAGCTTGATGGATAGGGCAGTGACTTGGCCCTCTGGATTGAAGAGTACAATACCAGCTCATCCTCACGTGGTTGTGGAAGAACCATCGAAATGCTTGACCCATGGCTCATCTTCTATCTTTGGCAGCGCACTAGGGACTTCCTTGGCAATTGTGGCCTTTTCTTCCTTGGGGAATAATGCTAGCATGTTTATCATAGCTTGGCCTTTGATAGCCTTAGGCATTATATATATAATATTAAATTCGAAGAGTTGGAGTAACCAACGAGCCAAACGGCCAGACAATATAGGTCTAGTAAGTAAGTACCTTACCGGGTCAGACTTTACCATAAGGTGCAATTTGTGGGCTAAGAAATAATGGTGCAGTCGTCGTGATGCATAGACAAAAGCTAGGCAGAGGCGTTCTATCTTCTTATAGCGGGTTTCGACGCCTCTTAGTTGTCTAATGACATAGTAGATTGGTGCTTCTTCCTTGGTTGGACTGTCCTGGGCAAGTAGGGCTCCTATGACAGTGCTTATTGCGGCTAGGTAGAGCTTGAGCAGAATGTCTGGGATTCGTGCCTTCATGGTAGGAAAGTTGGTAACTAACTGTTACACCCGTTGATAGGCTTCACTACATTCCTTGGTCTACATGAATTCCTTCCCTTTCCTAAGCAGTAGGGCGAAGGCTCCTGTTGTTGCTGCTAATATTGGGATGAAGCGCCGAATGTAGAATATCTTCCCCATCAAGCTTTTCAGCTCCTTTACGTTTGTTGGAGGTATGAGAATTATGATGGTGTACACCTTGTCTGGATCTACATTGATGCCACGCTGATGCACCAAGAAGCCTAGGAACTTGCCTGAGGAAACACTGAATGTGCATTTCTTGGGGTTCATCTTTAACCCATATATTCGGCATCTTCCCAACACTTTCCTTAGCACTTCCCAGTGTCTTCCCTGGTCTTGGATTTCACGACGAGATCATCCATATAGTCTTCCACTACCTTCCCTATCATGTCATGATAGACTGCCGTCATTGCTCGTTGATAGGTGGCACCAGCGTTTTTGAGTCCAAATGGCATAACACTGTAGTAAAAGATTCCAAACTGCATGAGGAAAGTTGTCTTCTCAACATCTTTAGCAGATATCTTGATTTGATTGTACCCGCTGAAGCCATCCATGAACGACATCAGGCCTTGCCCTGAGGTTGAATTGATCATGATGTCCATGTTGGGCAATGGGAACTCGTTTTTTAGGCATGCAGCATTGAGATCTCGGTAGTCGATGCATATCCGGATTTGGACAATGTTCTTCTTCTTTACTAGGACGATGTTGGCTAGCCAAAGGGGATGCTTGATAGGCTTGATAAATCTTACCGCCAGGAGCTTTTCCACCTCGACTTTGATTTTAGACTATATTTTCGGCTGGAAATTCCTTGTTTGCTGCACAATAGGCTTGATCCCAGGTTGTGTATTTAGCGTATGGTATACTAAATTCGGATCAAGGCCTGGCATCTCTTTATAGCTCCAGGCAAAGATGTCTTTGAACTCTTTTAGTAGGCTGACTAGTTCTTTCTTTTCCTGAATAGTTAAGTAAACACTAATAGAAATCAATTTTTTGCACAGAGGGATCATCACTTAGGTTTACCTCTTCAAGCTTTTCCGCCACTGCAGTGGATCCATCCTGCATGCATTTTGGCGCATGCATAATTTTCTGCAGGGATTCGTCCTCTGCAATAGGTGTAGGTGTGTCTTCAGTTTCCTTGGGAATTTCACTTGCTTGGCGTGAAGCGCCTCCATACTCGAGGCTTTCCCACACATTGTGGTCAGGCCTTCTAACCCGTCATAAGCGGTAGACGACATGGCCGTTAGGAAGCACGACCTTGGAGCATTGAGGTGGAGTGTAGGCAAGAACATTGGCCTTTGGCTGTATATGTTCTCTTTTTGCTCAGAATTCTTAGTCATTGAGATCTCAGACTTCTTCATAAGGGGGTAAAGGTATCCCTGAGGCCTGTGATATCCCACTTTGAGTAGAAATCATTGTAGAACTCAGCATCAGAATAGTGAACTTCATCTAGGTTGAATGGCATCTGGTGTCTTGGGATGTGAATAGGCCTCAGACTAATCATTCCTTTGACGCACTGGTGGTAGGTGGAGACTATAAGTCTGTGCTTATTTATCCATAGCCTTCCGAGCAAAGCATGGTAAGCCATGTTGATGTCCATCACATAAAACTTAGTAAAAGACCTGATAGGGCCTATCTTCAAGACGATTTCGATATATCCAACAGTTTCCTCGTTGCTATTCCCAAACCCATTGATAGAAATTTGAGACTTTACCACCTTTGACATTGGAACACCTGTTACAGTGAACACTGCCAAGGGCAGAATATTAATGAATGAACCAGTGTCAACCAAAGCTTTGCCTGATGAAGACGTCATTAATCTATCCTTCCAGGTACAGTGGCCTTCGATGGTCAATAAAAGCCATTTCCATGTCTTCGTTAATGAAGATGATGGTGTTGTTGCTCTCAAGGAAAGCACTCTGCGGTTGGGCAGCATAGAATTGAGGGCCATAGTTCTTGGAAGACCTACTTTGAATAGGGACTTAAACTTCGAGTTTTCCTAGAAGGCCTGCGCTGCAATAGGCCTTTGCCCTTAGGAAAGGTAACGCTCAACCACGTCAGCTTCCATGTCGGGAAGGCTATAGAAAGTCACAGTCGTCATTTCCTGGCTGAACAGTTGCCCTTCCGAGGCTTCTTCGTTGTATTTTTCTAGCATATTGATTGTAAAGACTTTGTCACTTAGGCTTTGGGCAAAATCCATGAGATTTGCATCCTCATCTCCCTATCATTCAGCTTGAGGCCACGGAGTATCATAGCTTTATGACTTTGATTATTTGCACCAGTAAGCTTTCTCTATGTTCTCAAAAGGTTCCCAAATGGCTTCCGGTGGTTTGGGGTTGTTGATCCAAGGGTGGCGGTCATCATCATCTTCGAAGAATGTGATGACAGTTGCCATCTCTTTCCCTCGGCGCTTCGGCAAAGGGTCATTGTCTATGGTTTGTGTCTTGTATGGCAGCTCTAGCATTCCTTCACAGATTTTTGCATGGATAATTTTTCTCAAAGGTTAGAGCATGATGAGTTTCTTTCTTGTTAGTTTTCCAGGATCTCTCCGTGGAAGGCTTCATTGACAAGCTGGTCTTCCTTACTACTTCCAGGAGCCTTAAGAATTGGCTGATACTAATGTTCTCCAAATACACCCTGTAGTCAACTACAATGTTGCTGATGTAGATCTCCACAAGAGCTTCCTCATCATTCTCGTCATAGCAGTCAAGGGCGAGGTCTTGGAAATGTTTGACAAAAGTCACCAGATTTTCCCCATGCCTTTGGCACGTATCGTTGAGCTGAGTTGTTGTGACCCTTTCCTCATACTAGAAGTACTTCTACAGAACTTGCCTACCAGCTCTTCCCAGGTCCAGATGGAACCTAGTGCGAAGGTGGTGTACCAAGTATAGGCATGATCAGTTCGGCTTTTCAAGAACAGCTTGAGATGTAGGTTGCAGTTGCGGGCAAGAGGACCCAAAGCGTTAATGAAATGACTTATCTGTTCCTTAGGGCTACCCTTCCTCCCGTCAAAGAGAACAAGGTTGTGGGTCTCGTATCCCTTAGGATATGGTATGTGGAAAACGCTGGTTGGATATGGTGGCTCAGGAACATATTTCCAGTCATTTAAGCTCCTATGCAGCTTCTTTTCGAGCATGGCTATGACATCCTATTGAGTGACAAAGGATAGTGTTTTCTCATGACCTATGCCAGCAGTAGCAGCTGACTCCTCCTAAGTAGCCTTTTCCCTGGGCGTGCAGTCATTGTCTCTGGCATTCTCACTAGGCTTTGGGATTGAGTTTTTCAACTCTTTCACAGACGCAGCAATTTGTTTTTGGGCTTCACCCAAGGCATGAATGGCTGCGATAATGTCCGGCATGTCATATTCGTCCAGGTTTTCCTGGCTTTCTTGGCGCTGGCCTTCACGATGAGACTCGTCAAGCCGGGAAGTAGCCTCGCCTGCGTCTAAGGCGTTGCTAGTCCTGGTAGTGTTCTTTCTGGATCTTGGAGCCATTGAATGAAGATTACGACCTGTCCCCAGCAAAGTCGCCAATTTATATTGGGGGACTTTTAGGTCGACGTGGACTTGGGCTTTGAGAATGTCCTCTTGTCTCCCTTGGTCTGAGTTCGTAACAAGTCTCAGGATATCTCGAAAGAGATAACTTGTCTCAGGAAATACCCCGGTAACATCAACAGCTCGGAGATAGCATGGAAAAATCAAGATAATGACTTGCTCAAGTGAAGCGTGGTGTGGAAGCTAGAAGATTATCAGTTTACATGAGAAAAAAGGGTGCGCATGGTTGCATGGCATTCTTAGTTGCAAGATTTGGGCATTCTTAGGGTGATAGTAAGGCTTCTAACGGTTGAGATGTTTGATGGAAGGCTGTAGGAATTACTAAGGTTGCATGAAAGGTGATGCTTGTGGCTTGGAGTATACTTCTGGACTAAATGGAACTCTATGGGCTTCTTCCTGTGTGGTTCCCAATTACCACGTTTTCTTTATCTCTCATTCTGTGTTTTTTTTTTAATCCCTCTAATGGCTTCTCCCACTCCTTATGTAAATGAAGGGTTCCTCTCTAGCCTTCAAGGGAATATCCCTTTGTGGCTTGGTCTTCCCTTCCTTTCTCCCTAGCTTTCTTACTATTCCCATTTTGGTGTAAACTAGTTGCACTGTTGAGACATGCAGATCGCTTCTTCCCGAGTTGCAGCTTCCCAAAGGTGACCTTTCGCATATGCTAATTCTGGTAGCGCGCCTCACGGCTTTTGCGTGTTGGCTGTCTGTGCAGGCTGGGAAAGGAAAGTCAGCATTATATGCTTGACTTGTTAAGCTTAACATGCATTTAATGCAATAATCTAGTTTAATCCTAACTAAGGGAGTTGGCCTGCTAGGGAAATGGATAAACTAGGCTAGTTATCTTTTAATGTTGCCCACCTGAAATGCAAAGGGTATGAGCTTGGATCTTTGAGCTCCCAAGCAGCCCAAAGTCTTCCATACGGCTATTTCGGTATGGGATCCAGAATCCCAAACCGAACATTTTTGGGACGAGAATCCGAAGACTGATTACAAACTGAAATTTCGATATTCTTGAATTTCGGGGCTCCCGAAAAATATTTTCGGGATTTTGGTACGGTTTCGGGATTTCAATTCAATAGGAATTTTTGTATGGAAGGCCCTGATTAATTCAATTCAAACCTGGAGATAACGAACATACAAATGCAGAATTAAAATGGGAGAAATTGACCATGCAAATCCAGAAATCCAATCAACAATCCACATAAAATTAATCAAAAAACCCAAAGAAATTAATCTAGAAATCCAAATCCATAAATAATCAAAAGCCCTAAATTGTAAATCCCTAATTCAACATGCATCCTAAATATAAACTTAATCCCCAATTTGTAAATCCTCATTTGAACCATGATTCAGAGAGAGCTTCATAGATGATAACATGGTTCTAAAAGACGCTAGGCGCTAGTCGGACGGCGAGCTGGGGCATAGCGCCTAGGCGGGCAAGGTGGATTTACATAATTTTTTTATATATTATTTATTTTATTTACATAATTTGATGGTCTAAGAAAGAAACAAACATTATCCAAATAATTCATATAACATATATATTGTTTTAGAACAGTGGATGTCAACTCAAATAATTAAATAATGGGCAAGTTGCCCTTCCACTGTCTGCCGAAGCTTGCTTCCTACGACTCCTATTTTCTATATAAATACAAAACCCTCACAACACCAATGTAGAGAAAACTCACGGCAAAGATAGGAAGGCAGAGAAAGAAAGAAAAAAGAGGAAGAAGAGAGGAGAAAATAGAGAGAGTTATCTTTGTACTCCTATTATTACAAATTATAATGAAAGCATCACTGTTGCCCCGAGGACGTACTCCAGTCACACTGACTGTAGAGGAACCTCGTAAATTTTATGTCTTGTTTATTTATTCAACTGCACCCACCGTCGATTTTACAACACGTTACCAGCACGAAAAGCTCTCATGTCAGTGGAAAGCACAATGCCATAAATCTGGTGAAGCACTATCTACCTCTCACCTCCGTCAGCTAAAATCTCACAGAATAAAAGGTATGTCCATTTTCTGTCTCTCACACCGCGCCAGAAGCGCCCACCGAATTCCGGTGAGAATTGAAATTTACAACATGTAGTCGTCACGAAATGAGAAAACTCGTACTTGACAACTGGTTTCCAAAGATCCAGAATAATCTCATCAAACTTAGAAACCCAGATCGCGTCATTTCAATGGATCTCGAGGACTCCCATGAATCCTCAGTTGTCTGAGATGGTGATGGCAGGACTGACTCCACACAGGCCTTCCTCTCTTGTGCCTCCATCAACCCCGTTGGCATCTATGTCCCTGTAGAGAGGTTCTTGCTTCGCGATACCATGTTCTCTGGATCATGCAAGAACAACGCCAGTCTCTGGTAGCCTTTTGATTAAATTGGATTTGTGTGACCTCCACAACAACCCAGATGGCCTTGCGTTTCAAGACTGGTAGAGACAGAGAAGGAAGAAAAATAATAGAAATGGAGGATTTATGGAATGGTGAGGCACATGTGAAAAAAAAAAAGGTTTGGAAATGTGTGGTTTTGGTTGCACCCTAAGAAAAAATAATAATAAAAATATCAAGGGATTTGAATAGTGCACGACACCATGTGGTAAGAATAATAAATAAATAAAAATTGGAAAAGGGTGCCGACAAAAGAAAGAAACAAAAGCAAAGGCTTTTTGGAATGGTGCAGCATGTGAATGACTAAGAAAAAAATAATAATAAAGTTGATAGTGGGAAGTTGATGGGACCATCACCATTATGAAAAGAAAGAAGAAAAATATATACTTATTTTTGTGAATGTTGTTGGTTTAAAAACTGTTTCACAAGTTCTATTTATTTTAAAGCAATTTATTTACCATGGACGGTTTTACCGCCTACTTCTTTAAGTTTTGATTTATGTGAATGGTGCTGAATTAAAGCCCTTATCACAAAGCTTTATTTACTATGGCTAGAATTACCGCCTATTGCTTTAATTTACTTATTGTACTTCTCTTTTGTTACGATGAGTATATACTGGACTTGTAGTTCCTTGATCAAATCAGATGCTGCAGTTTCTTGATCCTCATCTTATAAAAATGATTGGACCTGAAGTTCCATCATGCAAAAAGATCGGGCATGAAGTCCCTAGATCCTCAAGATCAGGACATGAAGTTCCTTGATAAGTACCTTAAGTTTGAAGAGCCGGAGTGCCACAAATTAATTATAATAAAGGCCATAAGAGTCTCAGTCTACATACTATTAAACAAATACCAGAAGTTCCTAATGTCCATACTCAAAATGGTTTAGCAGAAGCATTTATTAAGCGTATGAAATTGATTACCCGCGCTCTGCTCATGAAAATAAAATTGCCAGTTTTTACATGGGTACTTGCTATTTTGCATGATGCATTATTAATTCGGTTGAGATTTGTTACCAACCATCAATACTTTTCAGTACAACTCGTGTTTGGGAATCAACTAAACATTATACATTTACGAGTTTTTGGTTTTGTTATTTATGTGCCTATTGCACTACCACAACGTACTGAAATGAGGCATCATCACTGATTGGGCATTGATGTTGAACATCATCTATCATTCAATATTTAGAACCCTTGATTGGAGATATGTTTACCGTATGGTTTGGGGACTGTCATTTTGATAAGACAATTTTCCCTCCGTTAGGGAGAGAAAATAACATCGTTCCAGAAGGACGATGAGAAAACATCATTCCAGAAAAATGATAAGAAAATACCGTTCCAGAAGTCGCCGCATGGATATACGTCCCAGAAAGGACAATCCGGGGACATGGGAATGTTGATGTCTCATGCATGAAGCATGATAGACATATAGGTTCCAATGACTCAACTCCCGGAAGTGGAGATTAACATCCAAGCTCTATAACGCTCAAGAGGAGGTTATGATCCGCATTCTCTAAATTACGACTATCCTGGAAGAGATAGTGTAATGCCCTTGAAGAGGCAATGGATATCCAAAGAAATGAACAATTTTTATGCATGCGCATACACATGAGAATATGGGATCACAGATTGATGATAACCAATGGTAATTTTGGTTTTTACAAGTAGCTACTAAATTCATCAATGAGCTGTGTTGATATTGAGTCCTGTTCTTTTCATCAATGAAAAGGAAAAATTATTGGCAAAAATGGAGAAATGGACCTATATATAATGGAGAAATGTTCCACTCATGGCAGAGATAGGAAGGAAGAGAAAGAAAGAAAAGAGAGGAAGAAGAGAGGAGAGAACAGATAGAGTTATCTTTGTACTCCTATTATTACAAATTATAATGAAAGCACCACTGTTGTCTTGATGACGTACTCCATTCACACTGACTGTAGAGGAACCTCGTAAATTTTGTGTCTTGTTTATTTATTCCATGGCACCCACCGTCGATTTTACAACATATATATATATATATTATAAATCGCAAACCCTATATATAATTCTAAACCGTATATATAGAGTAGAAATCTCAAACCCTATATATAATTCTAAACCGTTTATATATATATATATATATATATATTATGTGTATAAATCTCAAACTTTTGAAAAGACAAAAAGCCCACGTAATGGATGGTTTCATAATTCAAAACTGTGTGCCACCCTCCTCCTTCACATTCCCAAAGGTGGAGTCCGAAGGTCATCACACCTTTTGACCCCTTGAAAATTGAAAAAGCCCTTTCTATTATATTCATTTTCATTTCTTCTTTTTCCTTAGCCCTTTCAGAGCCCTTCCAAAGCCTTGAATCAGTGAATCTGCAGCTCGCTCCACTTCTATTTAAATGTCAAATACCCTCTCTCTCTCTCTCTCTCTCCCTTTCTCTCTCTGTCTCTGTCTCATTTGTTCATAGACGACAAGCTGCAGAAGATCGCCGAGGCTTTGCTACTACATATGACATCAAAAGTTTCATATTTGTTGCGAGAGTTGCAACAAGTTTGGGATTTGTAGCTTTCTAGACTACCTCCTAGCACCACCTATACCGCCTAGCAAGTGCCTAAATCCTCCCCACCTTAAGTAAATGCTTTAGCCTAAATAGAGTCAGGGCTCTACAGCCCAACACCTAGGCACTGCCTAGGCGGTCGCCTAGGCCAATTTTTCAAACAGTAGAGGATAGAGAGGAAATGGGTCGAGGCCAGATACGAGAGAGCTTCGAAAGTTTCAGAGAGAGAACTTCTTACAAAATGAGGCTTTCGGCTATAGCTCATTCCTATCTCTCCTTCCTAACAAAAAGATTGCTTCTCTCTGCCTCAAGAATCAAAACCAAAGCAAAAGCTTTGTGCTTTTTCTCCCAAACCAACAAGGCATCACCATCACATGCCTTTTCCTTTTTTTTTTTTTTTTTGTGCCTTTGCTAGTGGGACTGAAAGGCTCCTGCTTTTTATTCTTTATTCTTTGGTAGCACTGGGAAGCAGGAACCAAAAGCAAAAGGAAAAGAACATTTCAGGATTACCGAACAAATGAAATCTGGAAACCAATCCTATACCGATTATTTCGGTATTTTTCGGTACGGGGATTACCAAAGTTCGAGATAGTTTCGGTTTTGGGATTTTTCGGTTGGGGTTTAGGATTTTCAAGAATTTTTCCAGCCCTAGTCTTCCATGACCCCGATTTCACATAGGCTCGATAACCTTCTGTAACCATCCACACCACAATTGACTTGGCAAGTCCCGAATATGGGACTTGGGCTTAGCATGAATTGTGTCTAAGGAAGCATGGCGTGATGAATAGGCTTGAGCATGGCGTGAATATCTGGTTTAATCACCGTGACATGGCATGCTTGTAAATATATTCCTTGTTGATTTCGTGCCTTCGCATGTACTTGGGCTTGAATGTAGGCTTTACATGACAATTGGGCCTTGAGACTTGGTTGGATTGGTGTGTGACATTTTTGGGCCCCAACACTGATTTATAAATTGTTGCTACCATTTTGATGTTACAAAAAATAAAGGTAAATTACACAAAACCACCTCAACTATGGGTCGCACCTCAATCTCCTACCTTATGTTTTAAACATTGTAATGTCATACCTTGTGTTTTTTTTTTTTTGGGTTGTTCTGAACATAAGAACAATTGTTTTATCTGGTTTGTGTTCATCGTCAGCTTGCAAGAGAGTTGGAATTCAGTTTTGGAGAAAATGAGGTAGTATTTATAAGGGTATGGCCGGCCCCTTTGGGAGGATGGGGACCGGCCACTTGGATGCTTTTTTAGGTGTGCTTCATAATTTGTTAGCTAATTAATAAATTAATTGATTAGTAAATCAATTAATTAGCTAATTAATATAATTTGAAAGGAATGATTTAGGGGTTACCTTGTGGAGAAGACTTGATGAGGATGGATGAAATAGGTTTTGAATAATTACCTATTTTGAGAACTTTTGACCGTGATTGAGTCATACTTGTCCACTGCTCGCGCGTAGGAGTTCTGGTATTCCTTGAGGGTAATTTTGTCCATTTTAGCCTAGAATCCACGTGTCGCCTCCATAATTTTCTCGATTATTTTTGG
Source organism: Heteromeles arbutifolia (assembly GCA_024362995.1). Classification (NCBI taxonomy): domain Eukaryota; kingdom Viridiplantae; phylum Streptophyta; class Magnoliopsida; order Rosales; family Rosaceae; genus Heteromeles; species Heteromeles arbutifolia. The sequence goes on from JANCRC010000015.1 coordinate 8,179,589, forward strand.
CTACGCAAATGCCTCCACACCTGTTAGGCTGCTCGCAGGAAAAAGCAGCAGGTTTAGAGATTTTCTTGCTTTAGGAAACATAGGATTGTTTCCTATTTTGATGTAGATTCCCTCTTTAATTGGAAATTAGATCCTTCTAGGAAAGGGAAATAAATCACTTCTAAAGTCTATTTAAGTCTACTTTAAGTAGATGATTAAATTAACTTTAGAGAGCAATTTATTCTACCTTGCAAGAAAGCGAAAGCTAGAGGATATTTGTTCCCCCTCGCCTAGCAATCTTCTACACTTGCTCGTGCAAAGGATCGTTTTTCGTTGCTTTCTTTGTCTTCTTCGCGCCGTACTGAGGTAAGAAAAATTTAATTTTCCTTATCTTCTTCTTGGATTGTGCTGTCGGCGGGCAACCATCGGGATGGTGCAGCACGTCGACTGGCAGGGGCCAGGAGTCGGCTCGGTATGGGCCGAGGAGATGTTAAGGTAAGGACCACTGCTTGGGCTGCTCAGCTTGGCCAAAGCCAAGGGCAGGATTGAGGTACTAGGGCGCAGTGTTAGGCGAGCCGCATGGGTCATGACCTTTGGGCTCTAAGACCTGATGCGGGCTAAGCCAGCGATTGAGAGAAATGAGGAGGTCACAAGCCTCATGGGCATGCAGGCCTCTTACCTGTTGGTCCGAGAGAAAAAAATGAGGGAAAAGCCAATATGGGTTGAGCTCCCCTATTAAGTATCGTGAATGGCGTTGGCTGCTTAGTCTTCTTCGTCGGGAGAAAGGTGGGCTGCTCCCGAAAGAAGAGGTAAAGAGGATCAAGGCAGATGCATTGGCTCGTATGATCATTTTCATAAAGTTTACTATGAATGAAGGTGAAAAAAAGAGATCTTTCTCGCTTGCTCAAGAGATGCCGGTTAAGAAAAAAATTGAAGACTTCATCCGCTCTTCGTGAGGGTCCGCCTGCTACCGATAGGCTTATGATTAGCATGACTTCTTCCAATGGGAAGAAAAATAAGGCTGCTAGATCTGAGCCTGTGGCTCCTGTCATGTCGAGAATGGCTAGTACAATTGCTAATAGGATTGCTCAGCATAGAGGTCTTGTCATGCCCCTAGTGTAGAAGTCTGTACCAAGACGTCCATTAGGAGCTAAATTTGGTTCACATTTAGAGAGGCTTGTTATTATGAAGAGCGATAAGGTGAACTATGCTGCTAAAGTGGTGCCAAGACCCACTCCTCTTACTGCTAAGACTGATTCGCCTGCTGGGAAGAATTAGACTACTTGCGTGGGCAGCTGTGAGAAATCCACCAAGGTTGTTTTTGGGGAGGCTGCTGAGATCTGTACGCTTTTGAAACCAGATCTGCTTGAAGACATGGACGCTTATGCCAAGTTTGTCGATGGCGTTAAAGAGGTTGTTTGTCCAAGTTCCTTTGTGAAGCATACGACCGAGTATAAGAAGACTGCCCTACTTACGATAATGCAGAAGACGGTTATTCTGGCAGCCGAGTCTATGCTCCTTGACTAAAAAGATACCAAGGCTGCCAAGGAGGTGGCAAAGGCTGTGGCAGTCGAACCTTATTCTTCTGCCGAAAAGATCAAAAGGCTGGAATCTGAGCTCGTCGCTTTGAAGGGGTCTAATATCTCTACCCGCACTTCTCCGTAGCTTAAGACCGCTCGCCAAGAGATTGTTGACTTGAGGACTAAGCTTGACGCGATCCAAGTTAAGTATGAAAGTGCAGAGAATGAGATCGGATGTTACATACCTCTGATTCAAAGATCTTAAGTGTGCCATTTCTGAACTTCATTCTGTTGCTTATGCAAATGATGAAGAATTGATTGCTACTTATAACCAAGTGATCCACTTCAAAATGGTCGTTGATAGGCTTGAACCCCAAGTGTTAGAACTCCAAGGTAAGCTGAAGATCAACGAAAGTTTGAAGAAATAAGTTGATGAGATGCAGCGCTTCCATGTTGGTCTGCTCGAGGAGAATGAGCAGCTGAACGGCGAAAAGGCTGGGCTCGAGGCTTCCCTTGTTCAGAGTCATGCCGATTTCTACAAGCTGGCATTTGTAGATCATCTCTTTGGTAGGCCGTCTGACTTCGAGTTTACTAGGAAAGACTTCAAAACCTTCTCTATTTCTCCAGAAGACTTGTTTTCCTTCACTTTTGAGGCTTCTATTGGTGAAGTAGTCGAAGAAGTTTGTGCCCAGGTTGGGGCAGCTAGGGATGAAGCGCTAGATGGTGTCGCTGCTGAGGGTACCGTGGCTGCTGAAGGTGTGGCGACCGAGTAGTCGTGGAACGTCCAAGCTACTGAGGAGTAGTTTTCTATGTACTCTTTAAGATTTTCTTTGTTTTCCTTATTGCTTTTGCTTTGCTTAAACTCTTTCGGTCCTTGCTAGTCGTTTGCTAGAAAATTTAATAAACTTGCTTCATTAGCTTTTCTCCATCTTCGCCTTTTGTTCATGCCCTAACCTTTAGACTTTATAGACCAGTGGCAGGCATGCTACTTTTCTATAAACAGACAGGCCGCGTAGCCTATGCAACCGTAGGTGTTGGTGTAGAACTTTGCAAAGTTGTTAGTCATAGGGTTGGCAGCCAGACGCCTTACTTAAAGAAGCAAATAAGTTCACGTGATCACTAGGCTGTTAACCTTAGCTTTCTCCAATTCCGTAGGTTGCGTAGCAAGTATCACAACACTTTAAGACTTGGTGTAAGTCGTTCTGCGCTTGGCAAAGATAAAGCTTATTGACTACGTAGCATGTCGGTAGCGGATAAAGCTTCGTAGATGCACGCTAGCTTGTTTAACCTTTCACAAGAATGTGCGGTTGTATAAGTCTAGGGTGACTTTACTACTCGAAGGGAAAGCCGTAGGCAGTCTTTTGGAAACTGTAGGCTACCTTAGTGCACTCGGTAGTAGCTTTAGGGTTCTAGGGCAGCCGTCCATAGGGCGTACTGTGTAATGTGCCTCCTTTGTCTCAGAGGCCGGGTTCCCCACGAATTAGGCCAAAAGACCCAAAATCCTTCAGTTAGCTAAGCCTTGAAAAAGACCATTGTGGCTACTTCTAAGAATCCTGGTGCAAGCCATTGTGCACCTAGTTATACCAGGGCAGCTCGGCTCATCCACGTCTGGATATTCAGAGTGTAAGTTTATCCTCCCGTCTTGGAGAGCAAACCCATGCGGGTGTCAGGAAATTGGTTTACCCTCTCGCACTAGAAAGCAATTAGTTTATCCTCTCGCACTTGATAGCAGACCCAGATGGGTGTCGGGGAATTGGTTTACCCTATCGCATTGGAGAACAGGGTTAGTCCATCGGATGGAGCAATTCCTGCGATAAGTCCCTAAGAAGGGCGTGGTTTTCTTTTGAAGTGCAGGAGTGATCAATTGTTGTAAGCATGCAGCCGAGCCAAGTTGTAGATTACTTCTGAATTCCTCATTGAAAAACAAGTGAAATGAACGAGAACTTAGTTGTAGGGTAGGAACTGCATAACAACTGGATAGTCATCGGCTTGCGAGGTGATGCCTATCGAGCTGCTTGAGTCTTCGGGCTTTGATGTGGCTGGAGGTCACACATGGTACTTCCTCAGATTGTAGGCGTTCCACTACTTTTTGATCTCTTTGTCGTTCATGGTAGCGAATGTGTAACTACCTTTTTCGCCTACTTTACTGATCTTGTACGGACCTTCCTAGATGAGATCCATCTTTTTTAAGCCTTCTCTGCGGGCAGTGATGAAGGCTTTTCTTAGGACTAGATCTTCGGGTTGGAACTGCTGGATCTTGGCCCTTTTGTTGTAGCTGGAGATGAGCTGCTACTGGTAGGCTGGGATGCGGGTGATGGTCTACTCGCGCTTCTCCTCTGCTAGATCTAAGCTTGTGGTCATCTCCTTACTGTTCTGCTCAATGCTTGGCAGTAAAGTGCTGATACTTGGCACGATGACATTTGGGAGAAATGAGTCTCATCGGTGGCTCGTCATGTGGTTATGCGATATGCCCATAGACATCTAGGGAGTTTGTCTAGCCACTTTCCCTTCTTGTCGGAGAAGGATTTCTTGAGGTAGTCGAGAATCTTCTTGTTGGATGCTTCGGCATGCCCATTGCCTTGAGGATATCTCGGTGTGGACATGTGCTGCTTGATGCCATACTTTTGGAAGAACTTCGCCAAATCTTTGCCTATGAATTATGGCCTGTTGTCAATGATGATGGATTAGGGATGCCAAATCGACAAATAATGTTCTTCTATATGAAGCGCTCTATATCCGCCTGAGTCGTGGTTGTCATAGGCTCCACTTCTACCCATTTGGCGAAGTAATCGGTTGTTAAGATCATCATGCATCTGCCCCCAGTAGCAGGTGGCATTGTCCCTACCAAGTCAATTGCCCACTGCATAAACGGCCAAGGACTCGTCTGTAGGTATAGCTCGTTAGCAGGCAGTGCCAGTACTAGCTTGTAGCGTTGGCAGCGATCGTACTTTTGCACTAACTCCTTAGTGTCTTGATGCATAGTAATCTAGTAATAGCCTGTGTTAAGAGCCTTCTACGCTAAGAATTAGCCTCCAGAGTGATTTCCAAACTCTTTTAGACCATCAGGAGGTGCTAGGCAGCGGAGATGTGGTCCGGTGTCTGATCTTCGAGCAAGAATGCCGTTCCACATGCAGTAGCGTGCTGCCTTTATTTAGAGCTTTCTAGACTCCAACCTTTCCATGGGGAGTGTGTCATTGCCCATGTAGTCTATAATACAACTTTGCCAGTTTGGAGTTGTACTAACTTATGACACTTTGGCTGCTGGCTCTGCTTCTATGCTTAGCTTGTCTAGATATTCAACCGAGATATAGCATTTGAGTTGGTGGTCAAGGGTGGAGCCTACGCCGGCTAGTGCGTCTGCGTGGGCGTTGTCTGCCTGTGGAACTTGAGTGAGAGTGTAAGTTTGAAATGCCTTAAGTTGCTTGCGTACTTTCTCTAAGTATTGCGCCATCCTTGGATGTTTAATCGCGTACTCCCTATTAGTCTGGCTGGTGATTAGCTGGGAATTGGAATGAATTGCAAGCTTTTTCACTTCTAAGTCTTTTGCCATTTGGAGGCTTACTAGTAGGGCTTCATACTCTGCTTCATTGTTGGATGCTTTAAAGCTTAGAGTAATCTCATGCTCGAGCATCGAACCGTTTGGGGTGACAAGGACCATGCATGCTTCTGAGCCTTTGTAGTTGGATACGTCGTCGACGTGCAAATGCCAGAAGTCTCCATCGAGTGAAACAGGCGTGGCTAAGACGTGCTCGGCTGCCTTCGAAGCGTCGTTAGGTCACTCTATTGCGTTGTCTAGGCTAGGCGTGAAGGCGCGGTAGGGAGCCATGGAACTGGGGCCATGTTACACGTAGAAAGAGATGCTCAACTGCCGGTATCGGGCCGTTCTAGAGTTGAATTATGGAGCAAGGGTTGGCAAGGGCTGTGTGACGCGCAGTAGGAAGTGGTGCTCAACTTGCCGGTACATGCTGCTTCTATGTAGAATCTTCTGGGGTGACGAGGATAAAACTTGCTTCCGAGTATCCTTCTAGTGTTCGTCGGCCCTTGGCATGCCTTTTGAGCTGAGTTGTTGCGTTTGTCAAAAAAATTTGCACCGCCAGTGTTTGCGTCTTTATCGTCACGCGTTTGGATTGGGTAGAATAGTGGTTCATGAGGATGACTGCGTGGGTCTGAAGGTATAACTTGAGCTTTCGAGTTGCAACAATTGTCGCCAAAGTTAGCTTTTAAATTTCTGGTCCCTATTTTCCAAATCGATGAGAGCTTTTGAACTGTGGAATACAGGTGGTTGAGCCCCTAGCTCTTTTTGCTGCTTCAGATGCGGCTGCTCATCAAGTCAGACCTTGAATCTCCTTCAGAGTAGTGGGGGACTTCATATTCAAGATCGCTCAGATTTGCCTTGAATGTGCATCGGCAAACCTCGTCCCAAAGTGCATACTTCTCTGCCAGAGCGAAAGAGTCTACCAGAGTTAGATCTTCTTTCATCATCAATGCTTCGAACAGCGGGCGGTCTGCTGGGAGTCTTTTTTGGAAGCTGTTCTAGCTATTGAGTCATTGCATCCGACTATCTTTGCCTTCTTTGCCTTCTTTGCTTTGAACCTCTTCACATAGTCGCGAAGCAACTCCTTTGGGTTCCTCTTGACGTTGAACAAGTGGTAGGACTTTTTCTTGATCGAGCGATAGGATGAATATTCTTTGGTGAAAACCAAACAAAATTCATCGAAACTCCGGATGGAATCTGGCGGTAAGGTGTAGAACCAATCTTGCGCCTCTCCTTGTAGAGTGGTGATGAATATCTTGCACATGAGATCATCGTTGTTTCGATAAAGGATCATTAGGCTTTGGTAGTGCTTTTAGGTGTCTCTCCAGGTCTCCATCCCTTTTAAAGGATGTGAAATGTGGCATGTTGAACTTGTATAGAGGCTCTGCTTGCTCGATCTCGTTCGTGAAGAGTGACCTGCTTATGTTGGTCATGTTCCATCGTAGTGCCTCGTTAGTGACCTTGTTGAGTTGGAAATCGCGCAATCGTTCGGTCAGGAACCATTATACTTCTTCCTGAATTTGCCTTTGTTGGGGTAACGGAGCTTTCGGCTGCCCCCGATAGTGACCTACTGGTCTAGCCTGCTCTTCTACGTGCACGGCTCGTCTATGCCATAGCTGCGGTGCATGTGGTTCATTCCTAGTAGGCGAGGGAATTCTTCGCAGACTGCTGGTTGAGCTTAAACTGGACTGAGTGACTGCTTCTCTCCATCCTTTGTGCTACTTACTCCGATGTAAGGTGGATGATGCTCCTTGCGGGCCTAGCGCGAATGAACACTTCACCTGGAAGGTTGCTCATGTTGACTATCGAAGTGTGGCCCCAACCGTGAATATGTGCTCGTCCGTAGGCCTAGTCGAGAGTGCACACTCATCCGCGTGCTAAGACGAAAGTATACACTATCTCAAAGGCCTAATCGGGAGTGTACACTGCCCAAACGCTCGGTTCGTGGCTGGTCGAGTGGCTACTTACCGGGACGCTGCTAGAGAGGCTTTTCATCTGACTTGTCATACTTTGTGACACCTCATTTGGGGCACGTTGCATCTCGGTGCGCTGGAAGAGCTGATTGAACTCTATGACTTGTCGAGACAAGTGTTGTTCGCCATTTGGATTGGAAGAGCTTGGAAGGAATGCGTCTCCTTGAGCAGTGGAAGTGTGGTAGACTCCGGGCGCAAGATTTGAGTTGGGAAATGCCAAATCCATGGAGAAATGTGGTGAAAATGCCCTCGATTCAATCATAGGCCCAGAAATTTGAAGCAAGACGGTTGAACTAATCTTGGACCAATTTAGGCTGCTTGGAAAGCCACGGGAGCAGGCTGGGTTGCGGGAGCAAGCTGGGCCATAAGAGTGGGCTGCTCCGCGTGTGGCGCAAGTGGGTGCGAGGCTAGGGCTCGGCTTGGTAACACGTTTGGCTCGCGTTGGGCTTTGGCGGCTCGGGCTGGCTCTGCAAGGGCTTGGGCCCTCGAATGTTAAAGTGGCATGGCTTAGGCCGTGGCCTTGGTGCCATGGCTTTTACTGAGGGTGGCCATCGTGGTGGTTGCCACGGTCGTGCCCCGTGGGGGTGGTGCCGCTCCACTCATTGTTCTGTTAAGCCTTGTAGATCGCCGCGGTCCTAATCCTTGAAAGTTGGAATTTCCGTTCGTCGAGGTTTCCGAATCTCTTGCCATTGTACTTTTCTTTTACGTTTTATCAAAGAATTTAAAAAAAAAATCCAACAATAAGAACGTACGAAAAATCTACAAATGAACAAGAAAACGAAAAACCTTGGATGCGAGAGTCTTCCACGAGTGTGTGACTCAACTCTCAATGAAAGCACCAATTTGTGGATGCAAATTTTCGTCTTCTTCTTTTTGGAAGAAATTGCACCTACAAAACAAATAACACCTTAGGTCAAGGCCAAGAGCCTTACGCGCCCACGATGAATTTGGGGGGGAGGGTCCTTTGGCCGAAGAACCTTCGATGTCAAAGTTAGAATTTTGAGGGAAAAGTGTTTAGAGAATTTTGCAAGAGAGTTGGAATTGAGTTTTGGAGAAAATGGGGTAGTATTAATAGGGGTATGGCCGGCCCCTTTGGGAGGATAGGGACTGGCCACTTGGATGGTTTTTAGGGTGTGATTCATAATTTGTTAGCTAATTAATAAATTAATTGAGTAATAAATCAATTAATTATCTAATTAATATAATTTGAAAGGAATGATTTGGGGGTTACCCTGTGGAGAAGATTTGATGAGGATGGATGAAATAGGTTTTGAATAATTACCTATTTTGAGCACTTTTGACCTTGATTGAGTCATGATTGTCCACTGCTCGCGCGTAGGAGTTTCGGTATTCCTTGAGGGTAATTTTGTCTTTTTAACCCTAGAATCCACGTGTCGCCTCCACATTTTTCCCGATTATTTTTTTACTCCACAATCATCACTGATCATCTAAAGATGTTTAATAGCCTATGTTTTGATCTCAAGTGGCATGGCACTCTACAATCCAAGGTATGAAAACAGTTACTTCTTGCAATCCATAAAGGGTTGTAATAATGACTACAGACAAAACGTATGTTGGCTGTGAAGGTGCTATGATTAAAGAAAAACCTTCATATAACTTGTTAATCCAAAGGTTCTCGAGTCTATGATATAAAGAATGGGGATTAAAGATTAATATTTTTCAAGTTGCAGTCATGAACCCTAGTTGAATCTCAACACTGTTGAACCACTCACTGGTGTCAACTATAAGAAATGGAAACAAGAATTGGAAATCATTCTAGGTGTCATGGATATGGATTTAGCATTAAGAATTGAGGAACCCCCACTGCCTATCAATGGAAGCACTTCCAGCCAAAGATCAAAGTATGGAAAGTGGTAAAAATTGAATCAAATCTTGCTGATGATAATCAAAAGAACAGTGACTGATGTTGTTCGTGGAGGATTCCCAGAGGCAACAAATGCAAAAGAGTTCATGAAATCCATTAAGGAGAAGTACAAAGAGTACGAGAAAACTGAAACTGGCAACCTCATGAATTCACTCACTTCAATCAGGTATGATGGTGAAGTGTACATGAATATATTCTCAAAGTCATTGACATTGCTGGAAAACTCAAAAATGGGTACCAATTTCTGAAACCTTTTTGGTCCATGTAATTATAAATTCACTCCCAGATTCCTATACTTAGTTGAAAGTTTCTTACAATGCTTTGCAAGAAAAGTGGGATGTGAATGAGTTAATCTCTATTTCCGTTGGGGAGGAAGTGAGAATTAAAAAGGAGAGAATTGAAAAGGGTGAGTATGTGAACTATGTCCAAGGTCATACCAAAAACAACAGGTGTCACATCCCGGCCCGGGGTGGATCACTTCCCAGGCCTGCTCCACCACCGTAGCACGATATTGTCCGCTTTGGGCATACTATTCCCTCACGGTTTTGTTTGTGGGAACTCACGAGCAACTTCCGAGTGGGTCACCCATCATAGGATTGCTCTAGCCCCCTTCTCGCTTAACTTCGGAGTTCCTACGAAACCCGAAGCCAGTGAGCTCCCAAAATGCCTCGTGCTAGGTAAGGATGAGAATATACATTTAAGGATCACTCCCCTGGACGATGTGGGATGTTACAACAGGTCCGAGGGTGCCAGGAAAGAAAATGCTAGAAATATTCCCCTCTCTAAAAGGACTTTCAAACTTAACAATTCTACAATTTTCAAATGTTATTTTTTTTCAGATGCTTTTGCTTGTTTTAATCAAATTTAATTGATATGCCTAGCAGACCATGGTGGCTTGATTCTGGCTCTTCTATTTATGTAACGAATTCATTGCAAAACTTCATCACAAAAAGAACATCAAACAAGGATGAAATCAAAGTCTTAGTTAGCAATCAAAGTCATGGCAATAGTAACTGGTAGGTTAAAATTAGATTTGGTTTTTGCTTAGAACTTGATAACGTGGTTTATGTATCTTCTATTAGAATGAAATTAGTTTCAGTTTCGAGGTTGGATTTGCTAGGTTTTTTATTTTACTTCGAATAATAAAGGCTTCAACATTTTTTATTTTACAATTCTTCTCATATATGCACCAGTTCTTTATGTGATGGTATGTTCAAATTTCAATTAAATAAAACTGCAAATATTTTCAATGTTGAGAAAGAAAACCACACGACCAAAGAACTCTTCAAATCTTTGGGACAAGAGACTTGATCATATTTCAAAACCTAGAATGAAACTTTTGATTAAAAACCAAATCTTGCCTTCATTGAATTTCAATGATTTTGAATTTTGTATTGATTGTGTCAAGGGAAAAATGACAAACAAAAGAAAAGAGGGTTCAACTAGGAGCAAACAACTTTTAGAAATAATCCATAGAGATATTTGTGGTCCTTTTCCCACACAAATAATTGAAGAAAATAAATATTTCATAACTTTCATAGATGAGTTTTCACACTACTGTTACATTTATTTGATTTCTGAAAAATCAAAAGCCTTAGAAGTTTTCAAGATTTATACTATGGAAGATGCATACAAATTGGTAGACACCCTAGACTCTTCGCTTTATTTTCAAGAACATGGAATTGTAGCTCAATATACCAACGTGGTACACCCAAGCAAAACGAAGTGGCTGAGAGAAGAAATAGAACCCTAATGGACATGGTAAGGAGTATAATTTGTAGTATTAATCTACCAAGTGCTTTTATCGAATTAGAGATGGACAATCATGAAAGCACTAGAACTAATAAATTCATATTTGAGGAAGATGAGGAAATGGGGAATAATGTAGAACAATCACCAAATCCAGCATCAATGATTGAATTTCAAAATCAAGTGGAAGAAAGTGAGGGTAATTGTAATGATGATTGTGTTATTCAGCATGGCAATTGAAATATTGATGTGTTGTTGCATAGTGAGCAGCAAACTAACGAACATGCATGGTACGTCGAGATGGCAGCTTCAAGTGACAGTGACCACTGACTGGAGCATGGCACTGAAGTGGGGGTGTTGTTGAATGATGCACAACATGCAGGAAATCAGAAAGCACACGTGGAGGAAGCAGCTGCCAATGGCAGCAACCACCGACTAAATTGACCAGTCTTGGCATTCGGTGATGTTCCACCGCTTTTGAGGAAATCAAATAAGGTAAGAAAGTCGACATTCTCATCAGATTTTGAGTATTTGGCAGAGTCAGATTTTAATTTTAGAGTTCGATGATCCTGGGACTTTCAAACAAAGTCATCTCGAGTCCAAAAGCAAGCAAATGGTTAGAAGCTGTAGAGTCTGAAATGTCATCAATGGAAGAAAACAGAGTATGGAAACTAGCGTAACCAAGAGAAGGCATGAAACCTATAGGTTGCAAGTAGGTGTTTAAAACCAAGAGAGACTCAAAGGGAACTGTGTAGAGACATAAGGCCAAATTGGTGGCCAAGGAATTCACTCAAAGAGAAGATATCGATTATAAAGAAACTTTCAGTCCAGTATCAACGAAAGATGCATTCAGAGTAATGTGGCGATGGTGGCACATTTTGACTTGTTTAAAAATGACTTTCTTAAATGGTGATTTGGAGATGAAAGATTTAGGTGAGCCCTCTTATGTGCTGGGCATCAAGATTAAAAGAGATAAAAAAAAACAAAAAAGGATTGTTAGGGTTGTCACAAAGAAGTTACACTGAGAAAGTTTTAAAGAGATTCAACATGTCAGCATGTGGCACAACTGAAATGCCTATATCGAAGAGTGATAAGCCAAGAAGCAATGTCCCAGAAATAATTTGGAAAAGGAAACGATGAAGGATAAGCTTTACACATCATTAGTAGGGAGCTTAATTAATGCTCAGGTTTGTACTAGGCCAGACCTAGCTTTTACCATCAGTGTTTTAGGGAGATTTCAGTCTAATGCAGGAAAATCACACTGGAATGCTGGGAAGAGAGTTCTAAGGTATCTGTAGAAAACTAAGTTTCATATGTTGGTTTATAAGAAGACTGAAAACTTGGTCTTAGAAGGATACAATGACGCAGACTTCGTTGATTGCCCATATGATTTGAAATCAACTTCAGGCTATGTGTTTATGATGGCTAATGGAGCTCTCTTGGAAGAGTGCCAAGCAAGACATCGTTGCATTATTTAACAATGGTGGTTGAGTACTTGTCTTGCTGTGAAACTGTGAATTAGGCACTTTGGTTAAAGAATTTTATCACTGGTCTTTGTATTGTTGACTCAATCTCAAGACTCATTCAGCTTTACTGTGATAATAATGCAGCGATTTTTCTTCACAGAGAACAATAAGAGATCCAATGCTACAAGGAACTTGGAGATTAACAAATGCTACAAGGAACTTGGAGATTAAGTTTCTTGTTGCTCGTGAAAAGGTGGTGGATGGTTTGGTTAAAATTGATTATTTGGAGACAGGTTCTATGGTAGCAGATCCGTTGAACAAGGCCATTCCAGTGGCAGTATTGAAGAAACATACAAGGAAAATGGAAATGCTGGAAGTTTTTGGTACTGCAGAACATTGGGAGCTTTGATCATGTTTAAGATATTTGTTCTTGGACATTGGTTGATTCAGGTACTTTTTGGAATATGCATTAAAGTATTTTTGTTTAGATCATCTTAACTAATAAAGTATTATGTTGCTAGTTGCAAAGGTTTCCCAGAAATTGCAGTGTTATAGTTATGATTCATAACCCAGAAGAATCGCGATCACTTTTCTATACCTGAGGATGAGTGTCCAACCCAATCTGTGGCTTGGTGGTGGCACGTCAAGCAACATTCACAAGAAGGGCAAAAATATCCTCGTCGGCCAACCATTTGGCCGAAAAGGAGAAACAAGTATATCTTCTTTCTATACTAATTTTTATATAGGAAGAGGGTGATATATCCGGTTGCATGCATAATTCTTTTTCTGATTACGTACCGCAACAAACCCATGGACAAAAGGAGAGTCGCAGAGGGAACCACACCACCCGTCGTTTTCAAATTAATTCGAAGGAAAGATTTTACCTTTCCCAACAGCTTTTATTTTCCACCCAACAGTTGCCATAATTCTTCATAACTATAGGAAGCCAAAGTAAAAGTAAAACCCCTGACCAGTGCTGGTAATTACATATTTGTTGGGTCATACAAATGATAAGGCTAAACAATCATTTTTTGCTTTGTTTTGATGCAGCAGAAGAATATAGTTTACGAGGAATGCACTTTCCTTTCACCGCTGCTTTCTCTCTCTTCTCTTCTTCTACAGTTTCTGAAACAAACCCAGCCTTGGTGCTCCTAGTCAATATATTAATCAAACACCAAAGTTAGTTAACACATTAAAGGTATCGAGAACATGCTAATTAAATATATTATGCAAATTCGGGACTACATTATTTAATTAATCACTTGACCTAATGCATGAAAATCGTTCACTTACCTTTCTTCGTTGTAGGAATTTGATCTTTTAAGCCCAGGCATAGGTTCAGCCAAAACTCGATCTTGGTCTTTCATGGCGTCCACAATACTCCCACTAAAATACTCTTTCTCCTCTGCCTGTAAATTCCCAAACCTTGGATTCTCAGACATGCATTTAATCATGTCCTCCTCGGCCGCCACCGCCGCCTTCACTGCAGCCTCATACACAACCTCTTTCCAAAAGCTCTCGCTGCTCTTCTTCACATGATCTGTCGCTGTTGTGTGTTGCTTCACACTCACACATGGTGCATTTTTTGCTTTGGCTACTGCTGAGCTCCCGCAAGCTATGAGCTGAAGCAAAACAGAGTTCTTGCTCTGCAGTGCTGAGGACTTGGAATCCGAAACCACAACTGGGTCGCCGTCCTCGAACCATGTGGACAGATTGGTGCGCTGGCTGGGCTGATTTGATGCTATATTATTAACTGATGGGGTTGGAGTTGGAGGAGGAGGCGGTGATGACTCGGGGTGAGCTGACACAGTCGGGCTTTTGCGGGTTTGTGGACGGTCTTCGAGTTCGTCTGTGGAGACCCCTCTGGAGCAGCGAGAATGGGGGGTGGTGGAGCTGGTGTAGCTTGTTTTCTCATCCTCATAGTCCACCAGTTCTTGTTCTTCTTGTTCGTCCTCAGAGTCTTGGTCTTGACCCTCCTCCTCCGGATACTTGTCTGCTTCTCGATGATGATGATCATGTCCTCTGCTTCGAGTCGGAGCGAGTGGAGATCTCCTTTTGGACCCAAAGTTTGAGTCTTGCTGCTGCATCATCTGTTGGTTGCTACTCATTTGAAGTTGATCTAATCTTTCTACATACAAGAATCATTAGGGAACTTTTAGTTTGAGTACAAGGATTAAGGAACTTTTAGTACATTATCTAAAAGAGTACAATTGTTTTAAATGCTAATAATGTAGGCAGTTAAACGGAACAGACAGGGAGGGACCTGCAGAGCAGCCTTCAACTAGCTCTGATCCTTTGAGTACATACTCAGCTCCTTCTGCTGGATAAATTATATCGTTTTCGGCTAAATCGTTCCACACATAACCATTTTTGTAGCTCCTAAAATGATAAAATACATTAGATTAGCCTCATAAGATAAAAATATAACGAAAAATCTACGTACTCCAGGTAGTAGCTACTACTGCAGTTAATTAGTGCACACCTTTTACAAGACCAAGAGTACAATGCGGGCATGCCTTTGCCTCTAAGAGCAGTCAGCCGATCCATTACATCTACATTTGCATAGTCGCATGGAAACATATTAGCAATAACGAAGGAAAATAAGAGACAAAAAACGAAGAAGAGAGATTTGTAGCTGGTAAAGAAATTGATTATTTAATTTAACCTCTCAAACGAAGCGGGTGATTGGCGAAGTGGGTGATTTCCATGTAATGGGGATGCTCGAGATGGCCATTTCTTGAGAGATAGTAGACAACTTGAAGGTTTTTTATGGCTCTTGGCCGCTGCATAACTTTGGCTCTGTCTGTGCTGATACTGCTGCTGCTTTCTCTCAATTCTCCGGTGGTGGTAGGTCTTCTGAAACGAACATCCATGTTATATATTCAGATATTCTTCTTCTACTCTGCTGGGTGGTGGCTGGCTCCGTAATTTAAATTTCTCCTCCTTGGTAGTTGAGAAGTTTACGAATCCAACACCAGCCTTTATAACAGGGCAGTAGATCGCGCAGCTCCTAAAAAGTCGTGAAGAAAGTTAAAATTATGACAAATTTAACGAAAAGCGCTCGATATTGTTTACTTTAACGAAAAATCATATTTTTACACTAAAAAATCAATCCTGATACTATTCACTTTAGCTTTTATTTTGTCTTTATCGTTAAATCTCAAAATTTTCAAATCATTTTCATTAGTTTTTCTTAAAATTAATTAATATTACAAAAAATAATCTAATTTACTTATAAGTTCATGTGATGTTTTTCCTTTCATCAATGTCAAATTCATTTTCAACATAACGCGTGACAAATTTTCAAGCTTAACACAGGAACAACATGTACAACGAGTGATGTGGAGCACATGTAGTTATTGGACTTTACTCATGAAATAATCTGCTATAATACCATAAAAAAACTTGAAATTTCATAATAACCTAATTTGACAATATGAAAAATTTATTTATAAATATATGTAAATTCTCTCTTCCGTCAAAATAAAATTTGTTAGGTACAATTGCAGAATGACGCTGACCCACCTTTTTTTTTTTTTGGAAACTATGACACTGACCTACTTTGGATGCTTTAATTTTGACTTTGGGTTTGCTCTGATCCCAAAAGGAGACAAAGGGATCATGAGATGAGATCGCTTTTGCAACCACAATTTGGTGAGCTTTTTGTTTTACCTCTGCATTCCATGATCCTTAACCTCTCTCTATATATATATATTTATATGTTGTAAAATCGATGGAGTGTGCAATGAAGTAAATAAACAAGACACAAAATTTACGAGGTTCTTCTACAGTCAGTGTGACTGGAGTACGTCATAGAGGCAGCAGTGGTGCTTTCATTATAATTTAGAATAATAGGAGTACAAAAATAACTCTCTTTATTATCTCCTCCCCTCTTCCTCTCTTTTCTCTATTCCTCTTTCGTGAACTTCTTGTGACTGATAGGATTAAATGCACACCACAAAGTAACACACAAATGTCCTATTGATTTTCCTTATTAATACTAAGATTTGTCAATTGTAGCATATGAAAATAAGGGTCTTTCCCGCAGAAGATTGTTTTATCTAACTACTTAAAATGTCACAAAAACTGGGTTGCTGTCCTTACTGACCAGCCACCGAAAAATAATTATTAGACCGACTTAAACTTATCTAAAGTCTACGAAATTTTATATGAAGATACTAGATACACAGAGCTACACTCATACAAATTTTTGGGATTTTTGGAGTTGATTTTCTATTTAAATTAAATTGAACAAAAACAGGACAGAAACAGATTTTAAGTAGTTCACAAATTAAGAAAAACGAGTTAGGGGAATTGCTATCCACCACCAAATAATCATGAAAACATGTTATGTTTCATTCAAATTCCTTTTATTTCCGGATGAAGATGCTCAAGTTGGCTCAATGTTAGAACTCAACCTATTACTCTTTCTTACGTAGTATGTTAAGAGAATGGCGTTTTCAACTTAACTTAGTCCCTAGCATGCAACCTAGAATGGCGTGTTCATAGATATAACAAGTAGAAATCATTAAGAACGAAAAGAGTTTGAGTCATCACAAGGCATCGTAAGTACTGGCGTTGTCTTACTTATCCTAGAAATTGATTCACATGTTAATCGCAATTAACAAGTACTACTCTAGAACATATGTAGGTCCTCATTTGACAAGGGCAGGCACACACATATTCATAGCATTAGAATCCTAAATATGCTTACTAAGTATGCATCCGTAGAAAACACATAAAGAATTCATCAATGAGACAAGTAGTGAACCAATTTTCATCCTTTCATAAAAGAAATTGAAACGAAATGTCATAACACATTTGCAATCATATTTGGGGCTTCAAAACAGCCCCTAACTACTAAAAATTAGTTACACATAATTCTCAAATAAAACCAAAGGAAAGACATGAGTTTGAGAAGATAAAACCGAAAGAAGAGAATGCCAAGATTTCCTCCTTCCTTTCCTTCCTTCCCCAACGTTGTTGCCTTGCCTTTTTTCCTTCTTTTTCCTAAAAACTCCTCTTTTGCCGCTGCAACCTGCAGCCTTTATGCCCATGCTTGCTGCCCCAACGTTGCTCCATAACTCCCCCACTAATAGCCATTTTGTGATGACAATAAGTGAGAGGAAATGGTAAAACAATTGTAACTCTTTAGATAGTCTTTATGCCAATTACTCCCTCTTAATCCTCATCTTTAATTTCATTTCCTCTGATATTTGAATAGGTGTCAGCTGGTTTGTTTTTGGCTGCATCAGTTTTGGCTGCTAGTTTTATTGGATTTATTGCTTTCAATGCTTTCTTGTCAGTTACAAACTGCTCAACCTCTTGGGAACCTTTCAGTGTTAAAACGGCCATAACTTCTTCTAGAAAAATGATATTAGGAATCCGCAAAATGTACCAGAAAATAGACATCCATAGCTTTCTAAGCATATGAGGCTCATTCTCTAATTCACTCTGAGCTGTTCGTAACTTGCTTTCAAAGTCAGCTGACCTGCACAGGCAGTTTTGACGAATTTGTTACTTAAAATCCCACTTGTGCTATTTTTCTTTTCCTTGCTTGACAAGTCCTACAAAACACAAAAACAAAGTAAATAGCTCAAAAATATAAGGAACTAACTAAGAAAAGATAAGTGAATTTGATGTAAAATATATATAAATATGAGCTTATCAGTGACTTCTGTATATTCATTGATAGCAGTAGGAGTGCTCTATTTATAGAGCAACTCCGTATTATTACAGTTTGAAACTTGCAGCACATCCTTTGAAAAATGATTTCCTTCATCTCCAAAGTCCACATATCAACACTACCAATGTTTTCATTAACCTGTAATGTTGAAAACCAATCTGAGTAGGCATTGAAAATCCACCCAATGTTTTCAGTTTCTACGTGGGCATTCATTACCCACTATTATTTTCAACACTCCCCCTTGGATGCCCACATATCAACATCAGTTGCCTCGTTAAAACCTTGCTCTATTTTTGGATGCTCCCCCTAATGAGTATCTCCCCCTGATTTCAAATCATTTAGGCTGATCATTTTGCTTCGGTCTCTTAGCGAGAAGAGTAGCCAACAGAGGTGCTTTACTGGTAGTTAACTTTCCACATGCTTGTTCTTGAACTGGGCTGGAGGGGCTTCTGCTAGCCTTCCTTCAAAGGTTTGAATTTACTCATTTCATCTGGAGCTGAATTTGATTCAGGGGTGGTTGACACTTGATCTTTAATGAAATTGGACCATGAGGAGCTTCACGTGGCAAGTGATCTTCGGCTTTGTTGAGGATGAATCCGCATGTGTTTTGCTATGCTTGTTTCCACATGCTTCAATGTATCATTTTCACTTACCTTATCTGTTCCTCTTGCAGAAGTGATATTTTCCCTGGTTTTTCCCCATGTAGGTTTGACATCTTCTCTTGTGGTATTTGCCCTCTGATGCAGGAGTGGAATGCAAACCTTGCATTTGGATGGTCCTTCAGAACATCACTTCTCAGCGACTCATCATGCTTGGCAGCAGAAGTTGGACTGGAGGTTCCGACATATTGCTTTCTTTATCCTTGTCTTTGCAGGTAAGAACAAGGACAAAGGAAAGGACAAGAAGATTACATGATATGAGGTACTCTTACTCTCATCCCTGATGATATGAGATACTTTTGCTCTGGTGTGACTTGTTTTGAAGAGGTATTCTCGGAGAGGAAGAAAACTGAGTATTTCGAGATGCTTTGTTGAAGATGCATTCTCGGAGATAAGGAAGAGTTAGACATTTTTCAGGTCTGCCTTGCCGTGAAGATCAAAGGTCGACATATTTAGGAATTTTTCAAAGCAGGTAGGGGCTTTGTTACCCACGCTTGTCGGCAACTTCACGCGTTTTCAACTCTGTCAGAAATCTTTGACAAAGTTGCATGTGATATCCGAAAAGCTGAGATTGTGTCTGAAAAGTGCTGATGTACTTTATGCAGGAAAATCCAGCATGTGATATCCGAAAAGCTGAGATTGTGTCTCTTCCATTTCTGAACAAATGGCTTTGTTGCCTCTTCCTTTAATAGAGGCATCAATTGTGCTCAAAATGTATGCTCGGAAAACTTCTGCATGTAGAATTTTTCCATTTCTTACACTTTTGAGATTTTATCTGACCTCTTTTTTCCTTCATCATTTCTGAAAATGGCTTGCCCATCTAACATTTGCTTAGATTTGAGTCTTAGGACTGATACAGACGAGCCAGGTCAGGATAATATATGGCGCCCATCCTTCTTATCTTCTCATGGTCCTCTTACGATTGGGGACTCTGTGCTGAAGAATAACATAACCACTACAGTGGTAGCTAGGAATCTTCTCACTCCAAGGGATATCGGAATCCTTTCAGAACGATCTAATAAGGCGGCTGTTCAAGACTCATTGGCTCTCAGTATTCAGTGTGCGGGCTCTGTTTCTAATATGGGCCAGCGCCTACTTGCTCGAACTCGCCAAGTTGAATCATTGATGGCTGAGGTGGCAAGTCTTAAACAAGAGATCAGAGGGCTCAAGCACGAGAATAGGGTGTTACACGTGCTTGCAAATAATTACTCGACGAGCATGAAAAGAAAGTTCGACCAGCTGCTGGAATCCGAAGGTCGGACTCAAAATAACAATCAGGGGTTCGAGCCTTTATTCCAAAGACACCCAGTATCTCAGCTGTCTGGAGTTCCACCAAGTATTGAGACTCCAAATAATCAGCCTCTGGTGCCTTCCTTTTCTGGGGTACCTCCGAGTACTGAGGCTTCACATGAGGAACCTTTGTGAAGGTTCCCTCCTGTTTGTTTGTTTTAACTCATGTGTATGTAATTTCTCGGAGATATTAATATATAAGCTTCATTTCATTCAGTGTATTGTGCCAAATACAATAAAGCATATACTTCACTAAGATGTGGTACTTCTGGACCAAACACCAATTCATCTTTTCCCTCACAAGGATGAATGATTTTTCTTAGTGTCTAAATCATTTGAGTATTTTACTCATAATCTTCAATCCATATGATTCTTTAATATCATAAACATCATGGATAATATTCGTGTTGGCGTATTGTTCGATCTACAGTTCGAGACAATATTTCTCTCAACACTTTATAATCTTTCTTGACTCTTCAAGAGTCCCAATTTAATATCAACTCTTCAGGAGTTCTAATTTAATGTCATTGACTCTTGCAAGAGATTTTAGTATGTTACAACATTATACCATCCATTGGTATTGAGTACATAATTTATGTTTTACCCTTCGAGGGCTTACTTCAAGCAATCTGAATCCTTCAAGGATTTTCTACACTTCATGACACATTCTCCTTTACAATTTATACAGAGCAATTTGCTTCCATGTATACTTGAGAGATTTACTTATGGAGATATGATGTGGGCGACTCATAACCCTTCGTATATAATTCTCCATTCATATGAACTCGTTTACGGGAGTATAATTTCAGGTTTCAATTAGAAACCTTGTGTCATATCATGTGAGTGTATTTCACTGTATTATAAAAGCCCAATGTAACCTCCTTGGTTCAACATCTTTTGGCTATTTGTATTGTATTCAAGTATATAGGTCCATTTTTCCACGTTCTTACAAAATTGTAATGGAGTTACCTTTCTCCATTTTGGCCAATAATTTTGTTGACGGAAAAAAAAATGGACTCAATATCAGCACAGCTCATTGATGAATTTAGTAGCTACTTGTAAAAACCAAAATTACCATTGGTTATCATCAATCTGTGATCCCATATTCTCATGTGCATGCGCATGCATGAAAACTTTTTATTTCTTTGGATATCCATTGCCTCTTCAAGGGCATTACACTATCTCTTCCAGGATAGTCATAGTTTAGAGAATGCGGTTCATAACCTCATCTTGAGTGTTAAAGAGCTTGGATTTTAATCTCCACTTCCGGGAGTTGAGTCATTGGAACCTATACGTCTATCATGCTTTATGCATGAGACATCAAAATTCCCATGTCCGCGGATTGTCCTTTCTGGGACGTATATCCATGCGGCGATTGTCATGCTTCTGGCATGCAATAGTTATGCTTCGGGAATGCAATAGTTCAGTAGTGCCATATTCTTGTTCTTTCAAATGACTGAATCTTTTGAGTCTGAAGGTTTGCCACGCTTCAGGCGTGCAACAGATAAATCATTTACTGCCTCATTATATTGTCCAACAAGGACATTAATTCTTGTAGGCACATTTGCAGCAAGTATATGTGATTTCATCACTTTCGTTGCATCATCAAATGCATCTGGCACTTGATCTGCATATTGTTGCATCATTCAATTATTCTCACTTCGTTTTTATATTGATTGCTTCATGAATCAAAACAAGACAAATTCTCTACGTTCTTCTGGAACGGTATTTTCTCATCATCCTTCTGTAATGATATTTTCTCATCGTTCTTCTGGAACGATGTTATTTTCTCCCCCTAACGGCGGGAAAATTGTCTTATCAAAATGACAGTCCGCAAACCATGCGGTAAACATATCCCCAATCAAGGGTTCTAAATCTTGAATGATAGATGATGAATCAAATAAATTCTCAATCTGCGATGATGCCTCATTTCAGTACGTTGTGGCAGCGCAATAGGCACAAAGATAACACAACCAAAAACTCGTAAATGTATAATGTTTGGCTGGTGCCAAACACGAGTTGTACTGAAAAGTATTGATGGTTGGTAACAAATTTCAACCGAACCAATACTGCATTATGCAAAATAGCATGTGCTCATGTAAAACTGGCAATTTTGTTTTTATGAGCAGAGCGCGGGTAATTAATTTCATCTGCTTAATAAATGCTTCTGCTAAACCATTTTGAGTATGGACATAAGGAACTTCTGGTCCTTATTTAATAGTTTGTAAACCGAGACTCTTATGGCTTTTATTGCAATTAAGTTGAGGCATTGCGGCACTTCAAACTTACTGTACTCATCAAGGAACTTCATGTCCTGATCTTTTTGTATGAAGGAACTTCTGGTCCAATCATTTTTTTTTCATATGATGAGGATGAAGAAACTGCAGGTTCTGATCTGTTCAAGGAACTTCGGGTCCTTGTTATATACTCATCGTAACAAAAGATAAGTTCAATAAATAAATTAAAGCAATAGACAGTAATTCCAACCATGGTAAATAAATTGCATTTAAGTAAATAAAGCTTGTGACAAGGGCTTTAATTCAGCACCATTCACAGAATTCAAAACTTAAAGCAGTAGGCGGTAAAACCGTCCATGACAAATAAATTGCTTTTAAGTAAACAGAACTTGTGAAAGGGTTTTAATCCAACACCAATTCACATACATAACAAGAAGTATCAGATTTTTCTTTCTTTTGTCAGTACTTATTCAAACCTTGTTATTATTACTTTTCTTATTTCTGCAGCATGGTGCCATGCACCAACAGAAACCTTTATATTTTTATTTTTTATTTTTTAGTATTATTTTGACCAAATGGTGCCTTGCACCATTCAAATCCCTTTGTATTTTTTTTTGTCATATGTGCCTTACCATTCCATCAATCTCCCTTTTCTATTATTTTTCTTCCTTCTCTGTCTCTGCCAGTCTCAAACCCAAGGCCAGCTAGGTTGTTGTGGAGGTCACACAGAACCAATTCAATCCAAAAAAGCTACCAGAGACTGGCGTTGTTCTTGCATGGCCTAGAGAATATGGCATCGCAAAGCAAGAACCTCCATACAGAGACATAGATGACAACGAGGTTGATGGAGGCACAGGAGAGGAAGGCCTGTGTGGAGTCAGTCATGCCATCACCATCTCAGACAACCGAGTATTCATGGGAGTTCTCGAGATCCGTTGAAAAAGACGCGATCTGGGTTTCCAAGTCTAATGAGATTCTTCTGGATCTCTGGAAACCAGTTGTCATGTACGAGTTTTCTTATCTCGTGACGACTACAGGTCGTTGTAAATTTCAATTCTCACTGGAATTCCGTGGGGCGCTTTTGGCGCGTTAGAAAATATGAAAAATGGACATACCTTTTATTCTGTGAGATTTCAGCTGACAGGGGTGAATCGGATTTGTGGCTTTCCACTGACATGAGAGCTTCTCATGCTGATAACGTGTTGTAAAATCGATGGAGTGTGCAGTGAAGTAAATAAACAAGACACAAAATTTACGAGGTTCCTCTACAGTCAGTGTGACTGGAGTACGTCCTCGAGGCAGCAGTGGTGCTTTCATTATAATTTAGAATAATAGGAGTACAAAAATAACTCTCTCTATTATCTCATCTCCTCTTCCTCTCTTTTCTCTATTCCTCTTTCGTGAACTTCTTGTGACTTCTGTATATTCATTGATAGCAGTAGGAGTGCTCTATTTATAGAGCAACTCCGTATTATTACAGTTTGAAACTTGCAGCACATCCTTTGAAAAATGATTTCCTTCATCTCCAAAGTCCACATATCAACACTACCAATGTTTTCATTAACCTGTAATGTTGAAAACCAATCTGAGTAGGCATTGAAAATCCACCTAATGTTTTCAGTTTCTACGTGGGCATTCATTACCCACTATTATTATTATTATATATATATATATGTGTGTGTGTGTGTGTTTGTTTATCTTTAGATTAATTATTATTGCTAAAATCTATTAATTTTTTATATGCAAGATCTAACCATTAATTTTTTGGATTACAAAATAGTATGTATTATGAAGAAAAATTGTAGTAGTTCATGTGTGTGTAAGAAATGTTGTTTTTAGAATATTTGTACCCCAAGTGGTTGATTATCCACAACGTAACTTAATATCAAACTCACTATAGATATGTCATGTACAAATCTATGTGATCAGTTGAATCTAAACGTTTTCTTACAAAGGAGAAATACATTTAAGTAAAAGTGACTCTGTATTTGACCATGTCGCATAAATTGGACAATATGATATGTTATAAGTAGTGTGACAAATTAAGAACAACATTATTAGATCATAACATGCACACATGAACCTTTTTAAATTAATTTAGGTGATAATTAGTCAGAATGACATCAATTCCTTTAATTAGGTACTTGATACCTTTAATAATGATTAATCAAACAGTAATTGAGTAAGATCACGGGCCGAACAATAGGCTTTTGCAATTTCAACCGTGCATGCATGTGTGTTTGGAAGAGGATTGTCTCTCCTTCTAATCTCTCTTCCCTTCTAATCTCTCTCTCATTCTCTCTTCTCCTACTTGAACTGTTACGATTAAGCCACGTCAATATTTTATATTAATTTTTTTATTTAAGACAAAGGACAAAAAATAAAATGTGAGAGGAGGGGAGGGAAGATATTGGAAATAAGAGATAAGAGAATCCTACTATTGTGGAGCAAAAAATAATCCCAAAAATCATGGAGCTGACATGTGGATTATTTTCCCAGAAAGACAAGACCGTCCCTATTAAATGAGCGGGGAGAAGCCTCATTCACCACGCGCAGCTGAGGTAGAGCAAGCAGAGATCAACGACTGCTCAAGGTATCCTTACCCATAGGAAAAGTCAAAGCTATTTATAACAAAATAATTCCTTATTATTATCATAAGTACATTCATAATCAGAAAAGACATCTTTCAAGTAAGTTATCATAGCTCCATTTATTTAGGATATTTAAATATTTATTCTAAGATATGTATTTACAAAGATCTTAGAATATTCCACCCAAAATTCCACCTAGGGCCGGCCACCCCTAAACCCTAGAGGGCCGACCCATGCTCCTCTCCTCTCCTATAAATACTCCATTTATCTCCAAAATTTCATAAGCTTTAGCTACCCCTAAAGAGGCTTTATGCTTCCCTCAAACACATTCTTTTCATAATTCTAACTTTGACATCGAAGATTCTTCGGCCAAAGCCCCCCTCCATACATCGTGGGCGCGTGAGGCTTTTGGCCTTAACCTTAGGTGTTATTATTTTGTAGGTGTAGATTCGTCAATCACGGAAATGCAGAAACTTGCATCCACAAATTAGTGCTTTCATTGAAAGCTCTGACGAAGACTCGAAGAAGGCTCTCACTTTCAACATCCTTCCTTTGTAGATCCACGACTACGATGGCAGAAAATTCAGAAACCACAACCAATGGGACCTCTTACGTTGAAGAACATGGACCAACCGATGGAGATCATAATGTGGCTCTACGCCGTCGCTCTTCGAGGCTTACCACAGCAAAGACTGCACCTTTGCCACCATGAGGTACTGTGGCCATGCCAGCAGCGGTAACTGCCGCTATAGTGGCCTATGGGGCAGCCTTTACTCAATGCAAGGAAACCCTAGGGCAGAAGACCCACAGCGCAATCAGCTAGCAGGCATAGACCCAAGCAACTGCTCGCCTTCGGCAGCAGCCTTTGGCACCTACCACTTTTACTTAGATGTGAACTGCCCAAACTGAGGCAGCCCAAGCCATGACAACCAAGGTGGCCTAACACCCATGCGCCCGTTCTGCTTTCATAGCCCTTCAGATGATCTAGCATGGTCCCAGACTAGTTCAACCAGCCCAGATCCAGATCCCAAGGCTAACGGTTAAACCAAGTTATTTTAACCCCACATTACTGCAGATATGACCTATCCTAGCTCAAGCTTTGCACCCGGAGTCCATTACACTTCCACAACTCAAGCAGATGTTTACCGTCCCACTCTTCCACTCCAAATAGCGAACAACACCTATCCCAACAGGTTGCTGAACTGACAAGCGCCCTCGCGCAGCAGACTACCTTGGTGAATCAGCTCCTGCAGCGCACCGAGATTCTGCGTGCCCCATACGAGGTGTCTCGAGGTAGGTCAAGGGCAGGTGATGACGTTTCTCTCCAAAAGGGTCCCGGCAAGCAACCCCTCGACCAACCACGAATCGAGCGTTCTGGCAGTGTACACTTCCACATGGGCCCCCGAGATAGCGTAGACTTTCGTCTTAGTGCATGGAGGAGCGTGCACTCTCGGTTAGGCCCCCGAACTAGCATACATTCATGGTTGGGGCCATACTTCGATAATCAACATGAATAACCTTCTAGGTTAAGTGTTTATATGCGGCTAGGCCCACAAGGAGCATTCTCCATCTCACATCGAGGAAGGCAGCACGGTGGACGTGGAGAAGCAGTCGTACAATCCGGCTCAAGTTCAACTGAAAGCCTACGAGTAACTTGCCCGCCTGCCAGGAACGTACTACATGCACAACAACCGCAACATAGATGAGTCGAGCATAATGAAGAGTAGCTGAGACCAGCAGGTCATGACAGGGGGCAGCCGGAAGCTCCACTGCCCCTACAGAGGCAAATTCAGGAATAAGTAGAAAGGCTCCTGACTAAGCGATTGCTTGGATTCCAGCGCATCGAGACCACAGACGAAGCCCTTCGTAGGGATGTGGCGTACTTGGGTAGATCACCTTTCACGGACGAGATCGAGCAAATGAAACCCCCTCATAAGTTCAATACGCCACATTTCAACCTATTCAAGGGAGATGGAGATCCGGAAAGGCACTTGAAAAACTATCGTAGCGCGATGATCCTCTATAGGGCCAACAACATTTTAATGTGCAAGATATTCGCCACTACTTTGCATGACGAGGCGCATGATTGTTTCCATACCCTGCCTCAACAGTCCATTTGGAGTTTTGATGAGCTTTCCGTAGTCTTTACTAAAGAGTACTCATCTTACTACTCGATCAAGAAGAAGTCTGATCATCTCTTCAACATTAAGAAGAATCCAAATGAGTCGCTCTGCGACTATGTTAAGAGGCTCAAGGCAGAGAATGCGAAGATAGTCGGTTGTAACGACTCAATCGCCAACGTAGCCTTCCAAAAGGGACTCCCAACAGATCATCCCTTACTTCGAGAATTGATCATGAAAGAAGACTTGACTCTAGCAGACTTATTCGCTCTGGCAGAAAAGCATACGTTTTGGGATGAGGCTTGACAAGCAATCAAGGCACCTAAGCAGCCTAAGAAGGAGTCCGAGCCAGCCCAAAAAAAAGTATACAAGAAGCAGTACAACGATCGAAACAGGCAGGGGGCCAAGTGCAGAGACTGGTCCCCGACAATAGGAGGTCAAGCTAGTAAGAACTATACTAAGTTCTCTATCTCGATCAACCAAATCTTGTGCCACCTTAAGAGTGAACCTTGGTTCAAGCTGCGAAGACAATCTAGAAGATACACCTCTAAGCTGGATCACTCCAAGTACTGCGGGTTGCAACAAGGTCCCGATCACACGACCGACACTTGATATACCATGAGGGAATACCTAGAGAAGCTAATGAAAACGGATAATGTAACAGATACCTAGACAAGCCAGCTGCGCAGCCTAAGAAGAACGCAGACGGAGACAAAGAACCACCTGCCAAGACCATCAGAATTAACGGCATCTTCGCCGAGTCTGAATACTTGGGGGCCACAATCAACTCCAAGAAGAGGAAAATCCAACAGGCTATAGCGATCTTCCAAGAAGAGGAAGATCCAACGGATAATGTAACAGATACCTGGACAAGCCAGCTGTGCAGCCTAAGAAGAACGGAGACAGAGACAAGGAGCCACCTGCCAAGACCATCAGAATCAACGGAATCTTCCCCAAGTCTGAATACTTGGGGGCCACAATCAACTCCAAGAAGAGGAAAATCTAACAGGCTATAGCGATCTTCCAAGTTTAGGCAACCGATGCCAAACCTGGACCTATCGTTGGTTTCATCAAGCAGGATGCTGAGGGAGTTTTCTTCCCACACGACGATGCTCTGGTAGTGTCCGCTCAACTAGCACACACTATAATCGACAAAGTGATGGTGGACAATGATAGCACAATAAATCTACTTCAGCTATCTGTCATTTAGAAGATGGGCCTGGAAAGCATGATAATACGCCGAGCAGAGGTACTCACCGGATTTAACGGATACACCTCAATTACTATTGGTAACATAACACTCGATGTGAGAACACCACCAGTAGTCTCAAAGTAGACGTTCATTATAGTCAGTGACCCGTCTCCTTTTAACGGGATTCTGGGAAGGCCTTGACTAGTGAATTTGGTAGGCATAACCTCTGTTAAGTACCAGAAAATTTGATTCCGCATCCTAGGAGGAAGAGTCGGGGATATCAAGTTTGACCCAATCACATCCCGACGATGCATGGTGTAAATGCTGAATGAGTCAAAGAAAAAGTCCTTCACCCCCGTAGGAGCTATCGAGGCTGAGAATGACGAGCCTACTACCAAATAGTAACTACAGCAGATGGATCAAGATGATGGCATTCAGGAGGACATGCCGACAGAGGAAAAAGGATGGAAGCCAGAAAAAGACACCGGATACATTATTCTTGATCCCGAGCTGCTAAAGAAGACGGCTAGAATCAGCTCACGACTGAGCCCAAAGGAAAAATAAGAGCTCACGACATTCCTTAGGGAAAACTGTGATGTTTTTTCATGGTGACCCTTTGGTATGACTGGCATTGATCCTAAGATAGCCTGCCATAAGCTATATATCGACCCTGCTACCAAACCGGTGATCCAAAAAAGAAGACACTTCGTTCCAGAACAAGTAGCGATCATTAAGGCAGAAATAGACAAGCTATTAGCAGTCGAATTCATCAAGGAAGTGGCATATTCAGCATAGCTAGCCAACGTCCTGTTGGTAATGAAGAAATAGAATGGCAAGTGAAGAGTATGCGTAGACTACACCGACCTCAACAAGGCCGAAAGATCTGTTCCCTGTCCCTTTCCCCCGAATTAACTTACTAGTGGACTTAACCATAGAGAACCAACTGCTCAGCTTCTTGGACGCATATTCCGGCTACAATCAGATCGCCATGTTTGAGCCCAACAAAGAGAAAACTGCGTTCATGATGGAGTGAGGCACATACTACACAAGGTTATGCCTTTTGGCCTCAAGAACGCAAAAGTTACCTATCAAAGGTTAGTAAACATGATGTTTAAGAAGCAGACCGGGGTTACCATGGAGGTCTATGTCGACGACGTCATGGTAAAAGGAAAGCAGCAGTCAAACCACCTCAGAAACTTGGTAGAGATACTCAGTATCCTTAGCGAGTACAAGATGAAGCTCAACCCTACCAAATGCACATTTGGAATCTCCTTAGGGTGATTCTTAGGGTACTCTGTAACCCAGCGAGGAATTGAGGTGCATCCCAAGCAGATCAAAGCAATCTTGAAGCTGAAATCCCCAACCACTTTAAAGGAGATCCAAAGTCTAACCGGATGAGAAGCCGCGCTCAACTACTTCCTCTCGTGCTCAACCGATCGATACAAGCCCTTTTTTCAAAGCCACCAAGAAGGCGCAAAGAGACAAGTGGGATGACGAATGCAAGAAAGCATTTCAATACTTGAAGAGATATTTGACATCCCCTCCGCTACTATTCAATCCGGAAGCAGCAAAGGAATTATACATTTACTTGGCAGTCTCAGAAGTAACAGTAAGCTATGCCCGCATACGAGAAGAGCTGGGGGCCCAATTGCTAGTATTCTACACTTTTAAAGCTCTCATCGATGTGGAAACAAGATACCTGAGAATCGAAAAGCTAATTTAGGTGCTAATTGTTGCAGCTCGGAAGCTTTGACCATACTTTCAAGCATATACGGTCGTCGTCATGACTCAATATCCTATACGATCTATCCTACATAGTCAAGACGTTTCTCAACGAGTAATGAAGTGGGCATTGGAACTCGGCCAATATGGCTTGGTTTACCGACCCTACACGGCGATAAAAGCTTAGGACTTGGCAAACTTCATAATAGAGTTCACTCTTAGCCTGGAAGACGTAACGACACGGTCCAAAGACGCCATCGAGCACGCCTTAGCCGAACCAACCCTTTTGGACAAAGATTTTTGGCGCCTGCACATCGACGATTCATCCAACTACAAGAGTTCTGGAACAGGCTTGGTCCTCATCACCTCAGAAAGCTCGATGCTCGAGCGGGCAATCACTCTAGGCTTCAAGGCATCAAACAACGAAGCAGAGTACAAGAACTTATTGGCAGGTCTCCGAATGGCATAAGATCTGGCAGTCAAGAAGCTCGTAATCCATTCCAATTCTCAGCTTATCACTAGCCAGACTACTGAGGTGTATGCAGCAAAGCATCTAAATATGTCATTATACCTTGAGAAGGTACGAAAGTAGCTTGAGGCGTATCAGACTTACACCCTCACACAGGTGCCATAGGCAAACAAAGCCCATGCAGATGCCTTGGCAGCCTTAGGCTCTACTTTGGACTACCAGTTCAGACGCTCAATCCCGATCGAGTATCTGGGAAAACCGAGTATAAAAGAATAACCAGCAGCCAAAATGTTACAGGCCAATACAATCCCAAGCTGGCAAGATCCCATCATCGACTACCTAGTCAATGTGACACTCCATACAGAAAGATTGGAAGCTATGAAGGTCCAAATAAAGGCGGCACGGTACTACATATGGAACGACATTCTTTTTCGAATGTCATTTTCAGGCCCACATCTCCGCTACCTAGTACATCATGCCGACTTAAAAGTTCTGAGCTCGATCCACGAAGAAGTTAGTGGAAACCACTCAGGAGGCCGATCCTTAGCACAGAAGGTCTTCAACGCCGGTTACTACTGGCCCATCGTGCATCAAGACACTAAGGAATTTGTTCAAAAGTACGACAGCTGCCAATGCTTCAAGCCTGTACCCATACTACCTGCCATGGAGCTCCACCTGCAGACAAGCCCATGACCATTCATATAGTGGGCAATCGACCTGGTAGGGCCCATGACGCCCGTTATTAGGGACAGGGGCATAATGATCGTGGCTACCGACTACTTCACCAAGTGGGTAAAAGCTGAGCCCTTGACCACCACTACTCAATCATACATAAAGCACTTCATATGGAGGAACATAATCTACCAGTTTAGTCTCCCTCAATCTATCGTCACCGGCAACGTCCCGCAATTCATGGGCAAAGACTTAGC
Organism: Heteromeles arbutifolia; assembly: GCA_024362995.1. NCBI lineage: Eukaryota > Viridiplantae > Streptophyta > Magnoliopsida > Rosales > Rosaceae > Heteromeles > Heteromeles arbutifolia. The sequence goes on from JANCRC010000015.1 coordinate 8,210,591, forward strand.
AAAGTACTTCCAGAAATATGGCATCAAGCAGCACATGTCTACGCCTAGATATGCCCAAGGCAATGGGCATTTAGAGGCATCCAACAAGACAATCCTGGACTGCCTCAAGAAATCCCTCACAGACAAGTAGGGAAAGTGGCTAGACGAACTTCCGGGTACCTTATAGGCGTATGACACGACCAAACGACAAGCAACCGGTGAAACTCATTTCTCTTTGGCATTCGGTTAAGAAGTAATCATCCCTCCCAATGTCATCGTGCTGAGCATCAGCACAATACTGCCGACTTTGGAGCAGAACAGAACGGAGATGGCCACAAATCTAGATCTGGCAGAGAAGGAACGCGAGAAGGTCATCACCCGCATTACAGCCTACCAATAGCAACTCTTTTCCAGCTACAACAAAAGGGCAAAAAATATGACAGTTATAGCCTGGAGATCTGGTCCTAAGAAAAGCATTCATCACTACCCGAAGATAAGGCTCCAAAAAAATGAATCCTATATGGGAAGGTCCATACAAAGTCAGTAGAGCAAGCGGCAAGGGTAGCTACACCCTCACCACCATGAACGACAAAGAGATCGACACGCAATGGAATGCTTACAACTTGCAGAAGTACTACACATAACCTCTCACTTCTCCCGGAGCTTTACTCAGACGAAATAAAGCTCGAAGACTTAAGCAGCTCAACGAGCACTACCTTGCAAGCCGAGGACTATCCAGTTGTTACGTATTTTCTACCTTCTAGCTAAGTTCGATATTCTTCTTCTCATTTTTCAATCAAGATTTCTGAAGTTATTCATCACTTGGCTTGATTGTGTATCTACAACAACTGTCTAACAGGGACTTATCATAGGAATTATGCCCCTTGGGAAAACCATGTTCTCCTTCTAGAAGAGGGTAAACTGCGCACTCCAAATATCCAGACATGGATGGGTCGGGCTGCCCTGGTGTAACTAGAGTATGATGGCATGCGTTGGCATCCCTAGAAGTAGCCACAGTGGTTTTTTTCAAGGCTTAGGTAAAGTGAAGGATTTTAGGCCTTTGGCTTGATCCACTAGGACCCAGGCCTTAGAGATGGATGAGGCTTTCGCCCTTTAGACGATTGCTTACGAAGATGGATCGTAGTTGAGCATTCTTGATGTGACCAGCTGCTGGCAACCCCGGCTGAGCATTCTGTATGTGACCAACTAGAAATCTTTGTGTTACGAAATAGTATTCCCTCTACCCGTTAGAGAAACGTCCATTTTGAGCATCGACGATGTGACCAACTAGCATTCATAGCTGAGCATCCCCGGTGTAATACATAGGTGATCTCTGCGAGGATACGGAATTCTAGCTCCGGCTACATGCATGGGGTGCATGAGGTTGAGCATCTTGATGTGACCAATTAACATAAGAAGCTGAGCATCTTGTATGTGACCAACTAGCGATCTCTACATTTCCCAAGAAACTTAAAGTCATTACCAATTCAATGAGCAGTCTACGGATTTTGGAAGATCCTTAGGAACCTAAAGTCGCTGCCAACTCAACGAGCAGCATACAGTTTCTTGAAGACTGTCTACGGTACATCCTTCGAGAAATTAGCCGCATAAACCTATACAACTACACAATCTTGTGAAATGTTAACATGTTAACGTGAACATGCATTGCCTAGCATAGACCAACCCTTTGGGTTTACACTCATTCTTAAAGTGATGTGCTACATGTTACCTACCCTATGAAATTGGTTATATAAAGTGCAAAGAGTTATTTCGAACCACTGCCCACGAAAATCCATAGAACCAAGCACTTTTGATGCGAAAAGTTAGGGAATTTCGTGTCCCAGCAATCTTTAGTATGTTATGACGTAGCCCACACAGCTCAAAGGATTAAAGAAATGTTGACCAGCTAAGCAGCCTATGGTCAGGGGCAACTACGTGAGGTAAAGCTCAGCAGTTCAACGCCCTAAAAGATCGAAGTTAACAACCGAACAGTTATGCACACTCGCCTGCTTCTGTAAGTAAGGCGCCAGGCTGCTGACTCTCTGGTTAACAACTTTGCAAAGATCCTAAGCCTAGATTGGCAATCACATAGGTCATGCAAATCCGTCTGCTTATTAAAAAGCAGCGCACTTCGCTAACGACCTTATGATTAAAGATCTAGTGGACCACCAATATGAAACATGCAACTACAGAGGTCATTCAACCCTGCAAGTTAGAAGTTTCAAAAGAGGCCTCAAGCAAGCAAAGATTCATACCCGACAATCCAAAGTTGGTGCCTAAGGCAATGAAGATGGGCTTGACTGCTTTGTTTAGAACAGCTTGCTCAATTGTTCACTCTCCGGAAAAAGCTTGAAGCAAGGCAAAGAGACAAAGATAAAGAAAGCGAAGAAAAACAGTTGATTAATTTCTAGCACATTGGTAAATTGGCAAGAAGGCCAGTAGAGTTCAATCAAAGGAAAAAGCAAAGCAAGAAAGGAAAAGAAAGTAAATCCTAAAGTCTATCTAAAAAGACTACTCCTCAGCAGCTTGGACATCTTTACCAGCTGCGTCGCTCCCAGCAACATCAACCTCCCGTGCTTTACCTACAGTTGCCCCATCCTGGGCAGCACTGTCATCAGTTGTCCTTACCTGGGTGGCACAACCTTCAGCCGCACTTACCTAGGTAGTTTGATCTTCGCCTACTCCACCAACGGCGCTCTTGAAGGAAAACTTAAGCAGATCCTCAGAAGAAATAGCAAAAAGCTTGAGGTTTTTTATCAAATAAGGCGTAGTGATATGGCATGCCAAGGAAATGATCTATGTAGCCAAGCTTGTAGAAGTTAGCTTGACCTTAGGCAAAGACAACCTTAAGACTGGACTTCTCGCTCCTAAGCTGCTTATTCTCCTCAATCAGAACTCATCTAATTCATTCTTTATGTTCTCGTTGGCAGACAACGCTCCTTGCAACTCCATCTCCTTAAACTCAAGTTTACTAGCAACCTTCTTAAGTCAAACCACCTCATTATGCATGGCAACCAGCTTTACATCCTTGGCATCACGAGCAGACCAAAAGTCTGAAATGGCACGCTTAAGGTCCTGCACTAGCAGCGCTTGGACTTCAATCTCCTCCTCTACAATGCCATACCTCTCCTGATCATGTCAAGCTGAGCCTTCAAGTCACTGATCTCTTGGCAAGCGATCTCAAGCTACTGAGCAGTAGGGGCAGAAACATCATATCCTTTTAAAAATGCAAGTTCAGACGCCAACTCTTTAATTTTATCACCAGCCGAGCAAGCTTCTACTACCATGGTTGTCGCTATCTCCCTAGCAACCTTTGCGTCATCCTGCTCTATACTATTGTACTTGATTGCCAAGATCATAGACTTCTGCATCATAGCAAGCATGTAACCTATTCGCGATTAAGCCTCATGCCTCGCTAAGAAACTAGAGTCGACAACTTTGCTCACGCCATCAACAAACTTGGCACATGCCTCCGTGTTCTCAAGAAGATCAGGCTTCAATAGCGTAAGGATCTTATGATATTCCCCTAAGGCTGGTTTGGTAGGCTGATCACAGCTGTTTATGTGGGTAGGCATTTTCTTCTCAACAGAAGGGGTCGGCCCTAGCACCGTCATGGCTATGAAATCACCATCCATGCTCTTCATCGATGCACGCACCTCTGGAATCAAACTGAACTTGGGCACAAAAAGTTGCCTCGGAATAAACCAAGGCATATGTGGCATGGCATAACTTCTTCGCAGTGCAATCCTGTCAGTAACAATTCTAGCAATCCTCGGAGCAGCAGGCTTCACAAGCTCAGATCCAGCAGCCTTTTTCTTCCCCTTTGGAGAAGTCAAGTCAATCATGAGCCTTTCAGCAATGAACGAACCCTTGTGAGCAGTAGAGGAAGTCTTCAATTTTTTGTCCACCGACAACTCTCGAGCAAGCAACAAAGATCTTTTTCTCCTGTCTTCGCTTGCAGTAGGCTCCACAGTTGCGATCAGACGAGCAAACGCCTCACCCTTGATCCTCTTAATCTCTTCAAATAGGGGCAGCCCACCCATCTCCCTACGAAGATGACTAAGTAGCCAACGCCATTCACGGTATGTAACAGGGATCCCTAAAGCGATGTGCACCTTCTTCATGTCTGGAGAAGTCTTGGGAGTTGAATCGAATTCTGAATCTATATAAATGGAGGAGGACAAATCAGAAGGCAGCTCAACAAAAGTATAAAGCAGCTTTGACACTAAGTAGCTTACTTACCATTGATAAAGGCAGTCGGAACGTGCAGCCCAAGTGAGGAGTCGAATTCCCACTTTTTGCTGATCTCAATGGTTTCCTTAGACCAGCCATGATCCCCTTTGCTCGAGTGATCGAATAGCCTATGGTGGTTCCTTACCTACCTAATACCATTGATGTGACCAATGTCAAAGAAGAACCAAAACTCGTTGGCAGTCAGGTCCAAGTTAAAGAACCTGCTCAAGTTGTGGAACCCCACCATCACGTGGACCACGTTCGGAGAGCACTGAGCATGAGCACACTTCATGGAGCAGATCACCTCTTGGAAGAACCAAGGCATGGGAAATGTGAACCCCAACACGAAGTTGTAAGGGTGAAACTTGATAGCTCTCCTTGGCCCGTTTCACGTGAACCTCAGACGTTGCGTGCTTAAACATCTCGAGGAAGTCCCTGAACTGCCCATTGGAACCTACCTTGACATAAGCAGCTCTGAAGTAGCCTAGCTTACCTGTAGATCTGCCCTCACGATACAATGGTGTAATGAATTCATCGTTTTTATGGCTCGAGGAAGACATGTTTGAAAATCCTACAATGGCATAAAGAGAAATTATTAGAAAGCTGCTAAAAAAAAAAAAAATAAGACCAAGACCGCAGGAGCCCAACAGACACGCCAAACCCCACGGCCTGATCTTTTTTCCTTGGCCCAAAGGGGGTAGCATCCCAGATTACATAGCAAAGGGCAAGCGCCACAGCGCTGCCTTTTTTCCCATTGCTACCCAACAGGCCTTCACGGCCCAAACCAAATAGAAGGAGGTTGTCGCCCCCGCGCCTTCCTCTCTCTTCCTCGCGTCTCCCTTGCTGCACAAGCCCAAGCCCAACAACCCAAAACCCGTGCCCCAGTGTCCCGAGCCCAGCACTGGCTAGCCAAACCGAGCCACCAGTAGCACAGCAGCCCCACGATTGTCACTTTTCACTACTCCTCAACCCCCGTCGAGTTAGAAAATCAATCCCCGAGGTTCCAAAAAATCAAGAAGAAGGAGAAAATTATTATCTTACCTGGAAAAGAAGAAATGCAACGGAACACAATTCTTTGCACAGGAAAATGAAGAAGATTGCTAGGGGAGGGGGAACAAATATCCTCTGGCTTTCTCTCTTTCCTCTGGCTCTCTCTCTTTCTTGTGGGGTTTTAACCCCCTGCTTGACGCAGACTTAAATAGGTTTTGGTGGCAATTACATTCCCTTTCCTATAAGAATTTAAATTTCAAGTCAAAGAGGGAATATGCATCAAATTGGGACACAAACTCCATTGTAGCTTTGGATTCCTACTACACCTCCTACCCTTTCCTGCGAGTAGTCCAGCAGGTGTGGCGGCATTTGTGGAGCCAAAAATAATCCCAAATATCATGGAGTTGACACGTGGATTATTTTCAAGAAAGACAAGAATGCCCCTATTAAATGAGCGGGGAGCAGCCTCATTCACCACCCGCAGCTGAGGTAAAGCAGGCAAAGATCAACGACTGCTCAAGGCACCCCTGCCCATAAGAAAAGTCAAAGGTATTTATGATAGAATAATCCCTTATTCTTCTCATAAATACATTTCTAATCAGAGAAGACATCTTTCAAGTAAGTTATCATAATTCCATTTATTTAGGATATCTACCTATTTATTCTAAGATATTTATTTACACAAATATCTTAGAATATTCCACCCAAAATACCACCTAAGGCCAGCCACCCCTAAACCCTAGAGAGCCGGCCCATGCTCCTCTCCTCTCTTATAAATACTCCATTTATCTCCAAAATTCAGTAAGCTTTAGCTACCCCTAAAGAATCTTTTTGTTTCCCACAAACACTCAAACACATTCTGTTCAAAATTCTAACTTTGAAATTGGAGATTCTTCGGCCAAAGCACCCCCACCCCCCCCCCCCCCCCCCCCCCGGGAAAAAAACATCGTGGGCGGGTGAAGCTTTTGGCCTTAATCTTAACTTAGGTGTTGCTATTTTGCAGGTACAGATTCGTCAATCAAGGAAAAACGGAAATTTGCATCCCCATTTACTGGTGAAGAAGCTGACATGCACGGAGGCACCTCTACACCTTGTTTGGGAATAACAAGTTGGATGTCAATTCCATGTTCTTGTTCTGTTTCTTACCTAGCCTCTTGGCATATAGTGCTTATTCGTGTTCCTACCCCAAGACTCACATATAAATGTTGAGCTTCTTATATATATTTAGTTCAACTTCCTTCAAGCATGCTAAATCTGCTTGGATCCTTCTCTCGTCACATAAATACTAGAAATATTTTCTGCCCTACATATATGACTTAATTCTTTGTTTTATTATAACAATATTGGCCTAAAGAAAATTAAAAGAGCACTAAAGGATAGGGTTGTACGGTTAGTATGTGCTTGCCAAGTGCTCAACAAATGTCTCACCGAAAAATATGGAAAAATATTTCTTGACTTGCGCGCCCTATTATTAGTAAGAAAAGAGAATAGTCCTGCACCCGCTATTATTTTGTTGTGCACTATTTTTCTAGCTTCACCCTAGGTGGTTCCAACTTCCATGAATATATTTTCATACATAGTGGTTAGGGGGTTACACATAGGTGTGTAAACGGGTAAAGGAACCGCAGGTCGGGACGGGTAATCAAGGTTTAAGGTAGGTACAGACCGGTTCCAATTTTTTAATAGGAGAAACAAGGCGGGGCGGGGTGAAGAAATTTTAGGGGCGGGCCGATTCTAGATGTATAGAAAAATGGGGCCCCGGATCGGCCCGTTTGTAATTGCAATGGACGGACGAGATTGAAGAGTAACCTACCATCCAATCTTAACCATTAGTTTTACCCTAGGTCTTCTCGAGCTCGACTCTATCACTCGATTCTCTCTTGCCGTCTCGCGTGCGTCGTCCCCTCCCCTCCACGGTTCCACCCACACTCCGTCACTCTCCGTTAGTCATTTCCTCCACCACCCCAACATCACCGCCGTCGTGAGTCTAGGCCCTAACGACCACCACGACGGCCGAGCAACCTCGATTGTCCTCCTCGAGTCCTCGACGACATCCCAAACTTAGAGATTTTCATTGACCCAATCCTCACTTTCATGATCTCTCTCATGAACCCAAACTGAATCTCCTCAACCCTCCCTCTCGAATCTCGACAGTCGATAGTTGAGTGCTTTTGCTAGTCCACGGAAGCGCCGAGTTTCCAGCCTCCTCTTTCATTTTCTAGCCAAGCCCGGTGTGGTGTTTGTGGCTAGGAGACGGGGTATCACTTCATTTCATCTCTACGGTGCTGCTTGGTGGGAGTTATGGAGTCGATTTGGGAAATCGATTTTGGTTGATCGTGAAGAACTGTTGCGGCAATGGGAGCAATTTGGAACGTTCTGGAGCTTCGTATCAAAACCGAAAAAGAAAAAAAAAAGTAATTGGACCCGATGACCCATCCCGAGCCGGCCCGTTTCAAATGGGCTGGGTTAGGTCGAGTTCCCAAACTCAAAATCCCTCTACTCAGCCCGGCCCAGCCCATTACATTTTAAAACGGGTAGGGTCTGGTTCCTCCACATTTTGGCCAGGCTCGGCCCGTGCCCAGCCCTAGTTACACAGGTTTCTGGAGTTAAGGGATTTGATATTAAATGTGCTCATATAAGGTAAAAAAATAAATGCATAAAACTATTTGGTGCTAAGCTTGTCATCTTTATTTACCTTCCAAACACCTCAACTATTTAACATCTAATAAAATTAGGGTTCAAAGTGCAACAAAAACATAAAACTTTTAACTACATAAAAATGAATCAAATATCAAGGGTGTGAAGGTAAAGAATTTTGTAGACATAGTATGTATGACAAAAACTCACATGTATCGTGGATGCAATCTAGACATCAAGAGCCCATAGTTATATGACGAAATACTCCCTTTTTCATATGAGCAGTAACTCAACAATTTATAAGCACATGCAAGATCTCTTATTTCTTCGATGTGAGATTGATAATATCAACACACCCCTTATGTGTGGCAAATTTTCAAGTCTAGCACATGGATAACACAAATCGAGTGACGTGAAGCACGTGTAGTCGTTGGGCTTCACGCGCAGGACAACCTACTCTGATACCATGAAGAAAGTTGAGGTTCCACCATAAAACCAATTGGCAATATGAAGGGCCGCCCAACTACTTATAAGCACATGTAAGGTCTCACATTTCCCTGATGTGGGATTCGCACTCTCAACATGTAAAACCCTTAACCTAATTAAAAATATTAATATTTTACATTTATTTATTGTTCGAGAAATAAATCTGTCAAAATATATTTCCAAGCTTATATCGGTTTGGACAATCGTATTTATTTATTGTCATTAATAAAATAATGAGAATTGTAATTAGCACTCTAAAAATCTAATTGTACACTCTTCAATTTTTTTGTTCTTTCTAATTATAGAAAGTTTGAAGTGTAAAATGAGATTTTTGAAGTGTCAATAACAATTCCCTAAAATAATAATCATAGTTAATTTTATAGTATATGTACGCTCATCTATGATCTGTAATTTGATTTTCAACTAAGAGAAATGCTAAAGAGACTCTCTCAAAGTGATACTATTTGCCACCTCATATTTTTTGCTAAAGAATCCCTTTGCTTGCCAGGAGCACTTAATTTGTTTTGTTCGTTGAAACCCAAGTGGCTTGTCAGCCTTGCAAGTTTTTCGGAGTAACACGCTAATTAGACTAATTTTTTAGTTAATATTTATGAATTATACGCGTTATCAATAAATAATAAATACGTTAAGCAAAATTTGTTAAATAATTCAAATATCAACAATTATTTATATGTTTACAAAATTTAATTTAAATAGCAAATTTTATTAGCATTATCCGAGTTCTTTGGATAGATTTGTTGCAGTGTATGATCAATCTTGTAGTCGCAGGTACATGTCAGCCCGACGCCTCTAAACACTCTGAGAAACCTCCTGCTCCTGCTCCTGGTAGAAATTGGAATTGACCCCTCAACATTAATATTTTGTCTTTTGGTCTGAAAGTCTTTGCCCATCTGCCTAGTTACCACACAATTCTATACTAGTCTACCTGGTAGCCATCACATGCATTCATTTCCAAATATGGGCGTTTGTTCACAACAAGAAGATTACATGTTATTTAATTCTGAAAGAATATAACTAGAATCTAGAAAGCCTTTTGATAACACTTTTTTTTCTCTACCAAAGTTTTTTTTTTTTTTTATCGAATTTTCTTTTTATTACGGATTATTGAAAAAATAGCGATCGTGAGAGAAATTCTCTTGGAACCAATGTTCTCTGTTAATTAGTTGTAGAACCAATAATTTAGATGATTGTCCTGTATTTAAATTGTTAAGGAAGGAATCTCTTATTGATTTGTCAATATTATGAATTGATATTTACTTTCATGTTAAGTTATTAATCAGCCTTATTTGTAGGCAATAGAATAGGATACAATTGTGGTAGTCTTTGTATAAAGTTGTAATTCTTGTTAATGAATATATACAGAAAATATATTCTCCAGCTTTATGCTTCTTATAATGGTACCAGAGTGAACGATATCTGGGAAAATAAAAAGCAAAGAAACAAAAACAAACCCTAGCAAGCATTGCCATGGGCGACAAACCAGAAAAGTCAACCTCTTCAGGCATGACTTCACATCAAAAGTGGGAAAATCCCAATCATCCACTTTTCCTCCGTCACTCGGATCAACCTGGTGCAATACTTGTGCCACAACCTCTCGTGGAAGATAACTACGGTACATGGGTTCAATCCATGACCATGGCCTTGACGGTCAAAAACAAATTAGGGCTTGTTGATGGAACGATCAGGAAGCCTTGTGAAGAACAATCGGAAGAATTACAACAATGGAATCAATGCAACAACCTGGTAAAAACATGGTTGCTCGGTTCCATGTCCAAGGAAATTTCTGGGAGTGTCATACACTGCAAGGATGCACGAAAGATGTGGCTTGACCTGCAAGAAAGGTTTTCTCATGTGAACATTGTTCAACTGTTTCATATAAAAAACGAGATTCATGACTGCATATAAGGCAATATGACGGTGAGTTCATATTTCACCAAACTGAAAAGTCTTTGGGACGAATGCGATGTGTTATGTTCTATCCCAACTTGTGGCTGTGACACAAAGAAGTAGATCACCTCCTACATTGAAACCCAGAAGACGATGAAGTTTCTCATGGGTTTGAACGATTCTTACTCTACTATTCGCAGCAATACTCTCCTTCTTGAGCCTTTGCCCATTGTAAACAAGGCTTATTCACTTGTTCTTCCCCATGAGAGGCAAGCCGAAGTCTCAAGTGGAAGAAGCACTGCCCAACCAAAAGCTACCGTGTTCACTGTGAAAGGTGCAGGTCGAGAGTCTAAATCCAAAGATGGTGGTTTGAGATGTGAAAAGTGCAACAAGACGAACCACAGCACAAAGAACTGTCGTGTCTATCTCAAATGTACTTTATATGGTTGGAAAGGTCATTCGTACGAGTATTGCCGCAAAAGAAAAGCAGCTGCATAAATCGAACCAAACCATTCTTCCAAGGGAAATCAAGTTGCCTTGACTAACAAGGAGATGTCCAATTTTCCATTCTCTCAAGAAGATTGCAAACAGATTCTCAAAATGTTGAATAAAAACAAATCATCTTTTGCCAATCACGTTGGTAATTCCTCAAGCCACGAAGACCTTTCAGGTAATGCTTTTTCATTCATGCGTCATGGCAAGAAAAATGTTTGGATCTTGGATAGTGGTGCTATAGACCACATAGTTTGCAGCCCCGACTCCTTTACGTCCTCCAGGCCTATTCAAAACCACATCGTTGAGTTACCAAATGGATCCCTTGCCACGGTCACTCATGTTGGCCAAGTCATTTTTTCTCCTGATCTTATTCTAGACAATGTCCTTTGTGTTCCAATTTTTACGTTGAATTTAATATCCATTAGCCAATTGGCCTATGATTCCCTCGCCATTACGATTTTCTTAAATCATTTTTGTGTCATACAGGACCTACGCTCAAGGAAGATGATTGGGACGGGAATTGAACAGGAGAGACTCTACTATCTCGATTCACCAAAGAAAGGAACATGCAATGCCATCCAAACCATTCCTCCCAGCCTTTGGCACCAACGCCTAGGACATCCATCTCCTAAAGTTACCATGTTATTTCGCTTTTTCTCCAATAAAACTTGTGATCACAATCAATGTTTAATTTGCCCTTTGGCTAAACAAACAAGGTTGCCTTTCTCTTTAAGTTCCATGTCTACGACATCTTGTTTTGAATTAATTCATGTTGACATATGGGGTGGTTACCAAGTATCTTCTCTTTCCAATGCAAAGTACTTCCTTACCATTGTTGATGATCATACTAGGTGCACATGGATATATTTGATGAAACATAAGTCTGACACAAAAGAACTTTTCACTCGATTCATTCATATGGCTGAAGCACAATTCAACACTAAAGTCAAAATGGTTCGTAGTGATAATGGTCCCGAGTTTAAACTTGACACGTTTTATGATCCTTCATCAAACTAGTTGTGTCAACACACCCCAACAAAATGGTGTCGCTGAACGGAAGCATCGACATTTGCTCATTCATACATACTTCCGTTCCATTAAGAATTAGAAAGCTTTTAGATTTGGAAATGCCTTTTTTTTTTCAATAAATGTTTTCTGTACGCACTCATATGTAAGGTCACAAGTCACAGATAAAGATTGCTGATCAAAAGAAAAAGGTGAAAAAAAGTCAGACAGATAAAGATTTGAATCTTCTGGACTAGAGCTTATAGTCTGTTGAATCAAAATGAAAATTTACCAGATGTTGCAATCAGGTCCGTAGGTTCGCCTTTATATATATGGTAAAATTTGAAGCTAGCCCATTGATTCGAAACCACCCCACCCCAAAACCTGTCTCAACAAAAACTTGATGCTTCCTGCTACTTAATTCTTGACCTTTTTAGGCAAAAGGGTAAATCAAACATCAAGGTATGCGTAACGTAGTAAAGAGATTGCTACTGGTTAATCACGACGTATTGTCCATTGTATTCAAAACCATAGGTGAAAACCGTTCGCTAAACGGAGTTGTAGTGAAGGATTTCCATATTAGCAAGCAGAGTTAGGGACAAATTTGTCTTTTGAACTTACATATAGTAAGCCAAGTAGGAGCTGCTTCCCTTTTTGGAAACCAGACCCGGGTGACCCCATCCCCTGCATTTTAGATACGACTTCCCGCAGGTTTTTCGATGCCATTTCACGACATTTCACTACAAGCTCCTTGGATGTTCCTTTGTACCATGGATTTTCTTCCCTTGCATCTTTGCTTCCTTACTTCTCCTTTGGTTCTTGAGAATTTGGTGAAAAAGGATCTTCAAATCTTTCAAAGTAGAAAGCCTCTAAGTCTCCACACCAAGGACGTAGTGTGAAGACAAGATGGATAACCTAGAGGAACGTTTTAGGAATATCGGATTGTTAATATGCCCAATTGACAATCCTTGAAGGGGAACATTTTAGGAATGAACGTAAGAGAAAGATCACATTGATCTAACTTACAAAGATCACTTATCTCTTAGGTTCATTACATTTCTTGAATTCTATTATTGCTTATGCACATATTACAGTAAATGTTGATTAACAATAAACATTGTCGTTTCATTAAACTAAATAAGACTTTAACATTTGATCAAATCAAATTATAGTGAAATCTAATCTACACATCCCATTAATTCATAATGAAAAATGGCCAATCACATAGCTCAATTATTGTAGGCCTTTGGTTCATAATCACCATTTTCGTAATTAATTACATTAGTTAAGAAAGCAATTTAAGCAATTGGTTTTTTTGGATCCATAGGATTGATTCAATGGAGCTAAATGAAATAAAAATTCAATTCTCATTTAAGGAGACAAAACTATTTTGTTCTCTACCTAATTTGGGCCAAAATTCAATAACCTCAAAAAATATAAACTTTGGGGTCACTTTGTAAATACATAAATGTTCACAACTTCATGTTATTACAACTAAAACCCAAAAATTTAAACAATCACAAAAACTTAATTAAAGTGCAAAGCAATTTGTCCTTTACTGATTTTGGGCCTTTATGTAAAAATATAAACATTTGGGTCACGGTAAAAATACATAAAAGTATCAAAACTTTATGCAATTGTAAGAAAATCATAAATGGACCCACTAACAAGAGTGACCAGTTTGGTGTAAGTGAGAGAATGAGTGAGATATTTTTTATGAGTGGAAAAGTGCCAATCTAATCACACAAACCAAGATAAACAAAGATTAAATAAAGCACATAGTAATTTTGAGTCAAAACACCCAAACCTTTGTTTTTGTGATGAACATCAAGAACAAATGAAGAACATAAATGAAAACCCATAACCATGAACATTTTTTTCAAAACTCAATAAAACTCAAAACTCACTTAAACAAAAGGGGATAAATTTTTAGCTTCTTAGAAGTTCCAAAAGTCACTGTAAATCCCATTTACCTCCACACCTTCAATGAGACTCCTGTTCGATCTCTCGGAACAGTGAGGCTGGTCATTCAGGCGGCACCATATAATTATCTGGTGTCTTTCCACATCATGGATTGCTTTACTACTCACAAAGTAATACTTAGCCGAAATTAGCTGCATAAGATGAGAGCAATCCCTTCATCCTATCATCAGCTGCTCTGCTACCCAACACCTGACAGAGTAAAAAAAAAAATCAAGGGAGACCAAGCATAAGTACAATGATATGTCGTGGAAAGCATGTATATGATCCGCAAGGGTCCGCTGCCTCATGGAGGAATCAACATAGCAACCACAGGCTGGGGATTAACAAATGAGCCATAAGGAATTTGACCTAGACCTTGACCCAAAACCAATAGCACTCTAGAGTCCAAGGCAAACGAGGACACAATTTAGATAAACCTCAACCCCGACAAACCGAAACGTAAAGCCAAGATTGGATCAAAGCTGAGGGATCGAGAGAAAGAACTGTTCACTGCTTTTTTGTGGGCCAACAAGGATGTGTTCGCCTTGGTCCGCGGAAGACATGCTAGGGGTTGACCCCTCCATAATCTGCCATCGCCTCCATTTGAACCAACCGCAGAGCCGGTTATCGAACAAAAACGTAATCACACAACAGAGTGAAGCAAGATCATCGAAACCGAGGTCGATAAACTCAAGGATGCCAACTTCATGGTCGAAGCCCACCACTTAGATTGGCTAGCCAATGTGGTGCTCATGCAAAAGAAGAACAGGAAATGGAGAGTCTATATAGACTTTACAAACTTGAAGCAAACATGCCCCAAGGATCCCTGCCCTCTTCCGCGAATCGATTTGCTGGTGGATTCTATATCGGGCATTGAGCCGCTGAGCTTGATAGACGCCTACTTCGACTATAAACAGATCAAGATGTACAAGCCATACATAGAGAAAACACCATTCACCAATGGTTAAGGTACATATAACTATAAGGTTATGCCCTTTGGTCTTAAAAATGCAGGGGCAACCTTTCAAAGACTAGTCAATCAGATCTTCAAGGAAAAGATCGGAGAAACGATGGAAGGACTTAGATGACATAGTCGTCAAGGGAAAAGAAAAGAAACATCTCTTTACCCACCTTCAAGTGTCTTTTGACCTATTTCACAAGTACATCATGAAGCTCAACTCGGAAAAATGTACTTTCGGAGTAGCTTTGGGTGATTTCCTTAGCTACTTAGTCACTAAGCGCAGAATAGAAACCAATTCTTTCTAGATCAGAGCGACCATAGAGATGAAGTCCCCTAGGATAGTGACGGAGACAAAAGCTTGACTGGAAGAGCGGCTGCCCTCAGTCAATTTCTTTCACGATCCACCAACAAGTGCAAGCCCTTATTCACGGCGATAAAAAAGAGCAAAAGCTTACTCTGTATAGACGAATGTGAGGAGGCCTATACTAGTGGATGGTGTGTTGGAATAATAGGGTCTAATTGCTATATTAAATCACATAGAAAATCAATAAATAATTCATATATTATTCTCAAAACAAATATAGCAATCAAACCAATAATTAACAACAATGCGAATTAGGCGACATGCATAATAATTTTATCAGGCCTCAAACTTTAAAACGTTGCCAGTAGGGTGACATGCCCAAAATGCCAAGGGAAGTTAAAATCAAACTGACATTAATTTAAAACAGTTAGAGACTAATTTCTAATAAATATACAAGACAAATAATCTTCTATCTTAATCATCATCAACAATTTACAAAATTCTTGTGTTGTTCTGTATACTGTATATACAACCTTCAACACATATCTAGCCGATGATCAATCTTTCCATGGAATTTTAAAAGATTCTTATCTTAATTAGTTGCATCAACAGTTATATATAAACCAACACATTCTTATATAATTCACAATATACAAGATAAATGTATTTAATCATTTCCCAATTGGCATGTCAACCACTTGGAAATCTGATTAATTAATTTGTCAAACACTCGATTGACCATCATTTGAAAACTGTGAATATATTATACAGTGTTAGTCGTAAACAAAACACTCCCAAGCATTACTTACTTTACAAACTGAAACTTAATGCATGGCAAAGAAGTAACTAACTAGGCAAGAATACAAACAAACAGTTTTGCAGTAAACCAAGACTACATACCAGACTATTCTACCACAAAAATTAATCTATACGAAAAAACATGATAGAATAAATCTGAAAGACAGATCATGCCATTAGGATCAACCTTTACTTTGTCACGGGAGCATGTATTATTCTCAAAACAAATATAGCAATCAAACCAATAAACTTGTCTTAAGATTGTTGGAAAAATAGGGTTTAATTGCTTTATTAAATCACATCGAAAATCAATAAATAAATCATGCAATTATATATCAAAGTAATGCATGTACATGAGTAACCAATGTTAAATTGAACATGCCATCATGAATTAGAAAAACCTGGAAATACGGTCGAGGCAAGTGTTGGACATTTTATCCTTATGACAAGTTTACGCCCCACTAAGGTGCTTATGGTTGGTCGGCGCTTGTCTCTCAAGATACAACGGCCATGTCCTTGTAATAGTAGCACTCCAAATCACAAGGCTCCAATGAATCACGATTGTGTTGAATACTCTCTCATATGACTCAATGACACACTCTAATATTTAATGTACTATATGTATGATGAAAAGTTATTTAATGACTATAGGGGGCTTCCCCATTTATAGAATGTGAGATACCTCTTTGGAAAACATGTGACTATTCATGAAGAATCAAAAGTTTCATTTGAATACACACATCTTCTAATTTCTATTCAATTAATAAATTAATATAATAATAATAATAATATAAATTTTCCAACATGGGGAATATTTGCACTTGTAGCTAGTGGTGTCAAATTGTGTGGTCAGTGCAACTCTGATTTGAGAAGACTTGAGGGAGCGAAAATTGGTATACTATGTATCAAAAGATCTCCTTGAACTAGAAATCAGATACCCGAAGATGGAAAAGCTCATCCTTGCGCTAGTGACGGCAGCTAGAGTTTGAACCATACTTCTAATCGTTCTGAGTGGTGTACTTGAAAGAGTACCCATTCCAATCCTTCCTACATATAGTCTTGACGCGTCATCCAGAATCATAAAATGGGTCATCAAATTGGGGCAGCACAAAATCATCTTTCATCCAAAACTTCGATCAAGGTTTATGTGCTCGCAGACTTTGTAATGGAGTTTACCCTGATGAATAAAGATGTCCTTACCTTTGCAGATTCGTGGAAAACAGTCAAGAATCTTCGTCTTTGGAAAGTATACGTGGACAAATTGCTAGATGAGAACAAGGCATGGGCAGGGCAGTGGCATGAATGGTCTTGGTGACGCCAGACTGATCAAAACTAAAGCAGGCCTTGAAGCTCGGATTCCGAACAAGCAATAACAAAGCAGAGTATAAAGCGCTGCTTACCGAACTTAAGGTCGCAACGGAATTATAAGTCAGGGATCTAACAGTCCATTGTGACCCAATGCTTATAGTTAACCAAGTCAAGGGAGATTATGCAGCTCATCATCAGACAATGAGACTCTACCTAGCTAAGGCTAAGGCATTCCTTGAAGGATTTGACAAGTACGAGATCCAGCAAATCCATGGGGATGAGAACAATCACGCTGACACTGGCAAACATCATGTTCATTGTGGACTATGCACTATGACGAACGATCTCGTTCGAGTACCTTGTTGCCTCAAGCATTCACAAGCCCGAACCAAACATAGTTGCCATTATCGACATAAGGGAAAACTAGATGGACGAGATCATCGACTACATCCAAGATTTGAAAACTGCCCGAAGACCGCCACTTGGCCAGGAAATTGATCCAAAAAACTTCATAATATACGGTCATCCGCATGAAGCTCTATTGATGCCCCTACTCTAGACTTTATACTCTATATGTCACTCTAGAGATAGGCCTACAGATCCTAAGTGACATCCATTCCAACATATACAGAATCTATGCTAGCGGAAGATCGCTCGTATAAAAGGCGCTGACAGCCGGATACTAGTGGCCCACCATGCGGCAAGATGCCATAGATTGCTCCTAAACTTGCGACAAATGTCAAATGTACGCTCCCATAAATCATTACACGCTGAAGAGCTTAGCATTGTAATAGTGGCATGGCCTCTTAAGCAATAGGGCATCGATCTTGTCAGGCTATTGAAGAAAGCCCAAGGAAACAAAGAATATATGATAGTGGCTACGGACTACTCCTCTAAGTGGATGGAGGCAAAAACTTTGTCCAGAATCACAGGGGCAGCTGTAAAGTCTTTTGTCTGGAAAAACATTATCTGTTGTTGTAGTATACCCCCATACCATACTTATAGATAATAGACTACATTTCATCATCTCTGAAGTCACGGACTAGTATAAAGAACTTGGCATCTGTCAACTTACCTCTACTCCGCGATACCCACAAGGCAACGAGCAGTCAGAAGCTTCAGACAAGACCATGCTACAACTTCTAAAGAAGAGACTAGAAAAGAAAAACAAGTGGCTTGAAGAATTGCTTGGAGTTTTATGGGTATAACCGGGCAACTATTTGGAAAGCAACTGGAGAAACCCCATGAAGGAAAAATTTGATTATGCTAGCTCATTTGAGCAACATTAACACATGCATTTAAGAATTAAAAGGCAGAATCATGTTTGTTGGCACTCAAAATCCAAACTTTACCATGAAATATAAAGCCTAGTAATTGTGAACCAAGACTCAACTTAAATCAAAGACAAATAAAGTTGAGACTTCTTATACCTTTGAAGATTCCTGTTTGCGTAAGAAAAGGCTAATCACCCAAGAGAGAGCCTTTATTTCTTGCTTCTTTGCTCTATGGATTTCTTGGAGTTGAATGGATGAATAGATCGTCCAAGTTCCCAAGAAGGGGACCTTTATGTTTCTAGACCAATTAGAGGTTGAGGAAAAGATGAGTGACTAAGGGAGAAGAAGATGCTAGTGTTCTTCCCCCTCAAGGTCAGTCTTCAAAAGAGAAAATGGGGAGTTTTTGTTCTCTCCAATTCCCTCATGAAGCCCTAAATGAATTTGGCATATAAATTTCCTTTTATACTCACATTGAGTGGCATAATTGAAATTAAACCAAAACCCTATGTATGGTCGCCATGTTGAGTTTATTGGGTTTTTTGGCCCTTTATGTTGTAAGTTGTCATACAACTTAAGTTAATGGGCTTGACTATTCAAAGCGCATTGGGCCTTGAAGCCCGAAACTAAACTGAGGTTTAAAACGAAATTATTCGTTTGATTAATTCACATATTAATTAATCCTAGCCATAAACAATTAACCATTTAAATGGCCTTACTCAACTCCGTTGTTTTCTTCAATCTCAACCATACATGGTGTACAACCCATTAGGTTCTAATTAGCGAGGCAGTGTGCGATTAGAACCTTTACTGATCAATTGTGAATTGAAACTTAATTTCAATCTCCCTTTAATGAAGATTAGTGATTCAACACCGCCGAGAGTGTCCTTCCTTAGGCATAGTCACTCGGCCCAAAAGTTAACAGTGTGATTCAACACCACCACTGCATTCATCTTACTCACTCAATTCACCTCGGTGTCAAGTTCACACGTCTGCATCAACCACAAAAAGAACATAGTTACTCGGCATGCGCGCTACGCAAGTTTGATAATCTTTAGTATCAAAAGAATGTCAATTTTTTGTATAAAAAGAATGATAGCTCAAGTATTTATACACACATTTAAAGTCTATTCTTTTTCTAACATGAGATTTTTATAAAACTAAAGTTGTCAAGAATAATGGTTCTTTTTTTTTTCTCTGTCTCTCTCTTTAATAGAAACACACGGCGGCCCGTTTAGCAATTGCTAGTTGGATAAGAGAAGAAAAAGTCAAAGATAAGAGAGAGAAAAGGTCAAGCAGCCGGCAGCCCCAATGAAAAAGGTGAACAAACACGCTTGAGCCAATAGAAACGCTTTAGTAAATAAGTAGTGGACTAAAAAAGTCATTGACGTAGTTATTAGTTAGCACATTTTTCTTTACTCATTGCATCTTGTAGATTAGTGATTCGCTTAGTAAAACATATTTGATTGACCTAAAACCAAAGATCCTTTAAGAAGGCAATACGTCTTCCACTTTTGCTGCTGAATCATGATTGACATAAAATTCCATGTAAGACGAAGGCAATAATTCTTCCCACCTTTGGCTGGTCATGGCAACAATAATCACATGTAGACTTTCTTCCTCCTCGACGTGTTGAACTTATTGGAACGCTAATTTCTTAGTCAACTCAGTTCATTGAATGTTTTTATATTTGTTTAATGAAACGTTAGAAATATTTCATCGTTGATGTTTTGACGTTACCAAATTGTTGCTTCTATATAACAAGCACCTAATGCCTTTTCCGTTCATTTCTGATTGAGAGATTGAAGGGTTGAAAGATGGGATATCACCATGTTCTGGCTTTGTACCTATTCTTATGTGTTGTTCCTGTTTCCCTAGCACAAGATATCAATTTGCCACTCAAAGCTGTGAATCTTGGGAATTGGCTTCTTATAGAGGGTTGGATGAAACCTTCTCTCTTTGAAGGAATTCCGAACAATGACCTTTTGGTACGTCTGCTACATACATGTCATAAACATACATACATACATATATATATATATATATATATATATATATATCTGTGTGTGTATGTCAGAATCGAGGGAAACATGTTTTGACATATATTTTGATGTATTTTTTAAAGTTATTATTTTGTAATGTATTTCAATGATCCAACCGTCTTTCCGGTCAAAAAAGTCACCGATAATATTTTACTGATTTTGAATATCATTGGCAGGATGGGACACAAGTTCAATTCAAGTCCACAAAGCTGCAGAAGTATCTTGCTGCAGAAAATGGGGGTGGCTCTGGTTCCACTGTTGTTGTGAACCGCGATTCAGCGTCTGGTTGGGAAACTTTCAGGGTATATATGCTCTTAATGTCAACTTTGATTAATCATAGAAATTAACTTCAATTCTTACGGTAAGAATTTGACTCGTTGTATAATGCATACAGTTGTGGAGGATCGATGAATCGTCCTTCAATTTTAGAGTGTTCAACAAGCAGTTTGTGGGATTGTCAAACCAAGACGTTGTTGCAGTTTCAGATTCACCAGGCAATTCAGAAACATGTCGGATTGTAAGGAAAGATGGTGATCTAAATAGAGTTCGCATTCAAGCATCCAATGGTTTATTTCTGCAGGTGCTTTTTCTTTTGGTAGCATTGAACAAACATCCATTTATTTGTCACATACATATTATATCTGATCTCACTTCAGTATGCGAACATTCTTATAAGATAAAGAACATATATAATTGACAGACCATATAACTATTTTATTACTAAATTAAAATGGTCTTTTAACTGTATAGACTAAGTCTTTTATGTTGAGGAACTGGAAAACTAATGGCATCAAAATCATGTTTTTCGTCATACTTAGGCAACATCCGAGACGCAGTTGACTGCAGATTATGGGGGCTCCGGTTGGGAAGACGACAACCCGTCTGTCTTCATAATGACAATATTAAGTGACAAGACCTTGCAAGGTGAATACCAAATCACAAATGGTTATGGTCCAGACAGAGCTCCTCAAGTTTTGCAGGTAACTGATCATTAGTATTACCAGGCACATCAGACGCAAGTAATCAATTATGATTATAAATAATAAAGTTCAATTCAAACCATGGTTAACAGGATCACTGGAACAGTTACATCACCGAAGATGATTTCAAATTCTTGTCTTCAAACGGCTTGGATGCGGTAAGGATCCCGGTTGGATGGTGGATTGCAAAAGATCCATCACCACCTAAGCCTTTTGTTGGTGGCTCCTTGAAAGCCCTTGACAATGCTTTCTCTTGGGCACAGTAAGTAGTTGCACATATTGTGTCATCTATATATTGGTACTTAATTTTAGAACAATAACTTATATTTTAGAGAACAGAAAGAGAAAAATACTTCAAATTATAGTATTTTTACTGTTTCCCTCTATGAACGTATCTGCAGAAATTACGGGATGAAGGTGATCGTAGATCTACATGCAGTTGAAGGTTCTCAAAATGGCAATGATCACAGTGCAACAAGAGATGGCTATCTTGAATGGGGAAATTCCAAAATACAGGATACTGAGGCAGTTATAGATTTCTTAGCTGCAAGGTCTTACGCGTTCAATTCTTCACTAAACAAATAATATAGAAGCAAACGTATACAAGAATTAAGCTTAGTCGTAGCAAAGTAACAACTAATGTGAACCTTTCCCTTTTCCCAAACAGATACGCTAATCATCCTGCTCTTGCTGCAATTGAGTTAATGAATGAGCCTATGGCACCAGGTGTCACTCTAGACAGCCTCAAAAACTATTACAAAGCCGGTTATGATGCAGTAAGGAAGTACACTTCAAGGGCCTATGTCATCTTATCGAACCGGTTAGGACCTGCTGATGCAAAGGAGCTTCTCTCATTTGCCCAAGGCCTCGATCGTGTGGTCGTAGATGTGCATTACTACAGCCTCTATTCAAACATGTTCAACAGCTTCAGCGTGCAACAAAACATCGATTTCATCAACAACCAACGAGCTTCGGATCTCGATACTGTGACCACTTCCAGTGGTGTACCCCTCACATTTGTTGGTAAGTCACTATTAATTAAGCAATAAGTGATTATAAGAAACACTTTTCCTCATAAGTGTTGTTTTAGCCGACTTTTTTATGAGAATATATTGTACGTACAGGGGAATGGGTTGCCGAATGGGCGATAAATGGAGCATCAAAGGAAGAATACCAGAGATTTGCAAGTGCCCAATTAGAAGTGTATGGGCGTGCCACTTTTGGATGGGCATATTGGGCTTACAAGTGTCAATACCCCCATTGGAGCCTCAAGTGGATGATTGAAAACAACTACATAAATCTTAATTAGGTTTTACAGATTATGATATTGAAACTCTATTTTGTTTTTGATAAATATATTGGACCTCAAATTGTACTACAGAAAAAGAAATAAAAGGAATAAATGCATTAGCTTTTTACTGATGCTTTGGAGCGTTTTAAGTGTGTAACTGTTGAATATTTTGTTTTGCACAATTTGGAAAAACTTGTTTCTGGATTTTCCCTTTTCTATATATTTTTTAAACATTTATTTCGCATTTATTTTCATTTTAAAAGTTGAAAAAATAGACCTTTAGATCGCCAAACTATAATTAGAGATTAAATGGTGGAGATGGACAGCTATCTGGGCCACTTGTGCTGAAATCATCGGGGACCCATCATCACCTGGGAACCTACATGGGTCGGGAAGGCCTGAGAAGCAGTCTGGGTTCCGTGGGCTCCACCACTTGTCTAGAGTAATCCACATCGGTGGAGCTGGGAAGGAGATTATTTCCAGATCTCTTCTCCCAAGGCCATCGGATCAAGTGATCCAAGCCTTTAAAATTTCATCTATGACCTACCTGTTTTGATTCTTTAAAAGTTATAATAATTTTTGACCGTTGGATAAAATTTTAAAAGTCCGAATCACTTGATCCGGTAACCTGTGTGGAAGAGATTCGGAGAGGATCTCTTTTCGTGGAGCTGGGCTTTACCGTAAAGTGCCCAGATGCCTTGGCAAATCCACACCGGTGGAAATACATTGAACTAGTCTACGAAAAAAGGTAGGATTATACATTATAATTGTAGGTTAATAACAATTTAAGCTATTTATAATTCATAGCTAAGAGCATCTTCAACCATGCTCTCTATTTTTAAGTTAAACTTTAGTTAAAAAGACTATAAATTTAGTTTAGGTGCTCCCAAACAAAAATCGTACTACAATCAGACTCTGTAGTTTAATGAGTCATAATTATAGTGGACCAATAGGAATAAAGTTTTTATCTAAAATATTATTAAAATATTAGTAATTATTTCTAAGAGCTCGTTTCTCATTCCTAGACTTAGAAGCTCTTAGAAAAATTCCTATATTAAGAGATGAATAGAAAGTGTGATTCGAGATGATTTTTCAAATCCTCTCTAAAATTTAGCCAAAAGTTATTTAGAGAGCCCATTAGAGATGCTCTAACTACCCCAAAAAATGCCTTCCAAGTTAAAACAATATTTTGTATACAACCACTGCTCAGCCTTCCTTCTCAAGCAAGGTTGAAGGTGTGTAACTTTTCTTTTTTGATCGAAAATGAAAAAAACTGAAGTTCAACTAAAAAACTAATTAGCAATATAAAGAGTAGCTCAATCTATACACTCTTGCATGATTTTTTTACCTCTGATGTGTGGGACTTTGTCCTCACATTGTTAGAGAAAGAAGCCTTTTGGCTTTTGAGTTTCTCTTTCCCTAGCACAGAATTCAAAGATGTTAATCTTGGGAATTGGCTTCTCATTGAGGGTTGGATGAAATCTTGTCTCTTTGAAGGAATTCCCAACAATGATCTTTTGGTAATATTACTACACACACACACACATATATAATATAATATAATTATATTAGTGTTGTCTGTTTTTCTAAGAGCATGCTGTTACAAATTTCACACATGCAATGATCGAGCTATATATGCCTGAATTTCGATTTTAACTGGCAGGATGGGACAAAAGTGCGATTTAAGTTCACAAAGCACTGCAGAAGTATTTGTCCGCAGAACAAGGGGGTGGCATCCAACAAGCAGTTTGTCGGATTGTCATATGTCAACCCAAGGCCGGGGAATCCGAGTCGTAGAACGTTCAGATGCACCTGGAAACACCGGAACATTTCTGATTGTATGGAAACATGGTGATCGTAGTAGGGTTCGCATTCAAGCATCCAATGGCTTATTTGAGCAAATTTTTAATTCTACATCTCAAATATGTATATTTGTCAAAATTGGTAAATTTATGACATGAAATTAAAATGATGCTTATCGTTGTAATTAGGTGAAATCAGAGACGCATGGACTCATGAATAACTTGTGCTCAAATAGAATTCTCAATTAATTTAATACAAGAATGAGAAAAATAGGAATTTTGTTTAAAGGTAACCAGAGTTGAAAATCCGAGTATCAAACAGACGAATGAACAAACTATGAAACTATTATTAACCAACAATAAAATTGGCGAGACAGCTAGCTACAAACTAAATGCTACATGATTTCACATAATTCCTCCTCTCTCGTGTTTTTTCCCCAAACCCCTAAACCCTAGATCTGTACACCCACAGCCGCCGGCCTCTTGCTCCGACTTGGGGTCGGCGACAGCCCTATCATTTTTGTCGTCCACTCCAGCACCCCGCGCCACCACCCTGTCTTTGTTTCCCGTTTCCCCTCTTTCCCCGTGCACTGCATCCCTCATCCTGCCTTTTCTCTCGCCCCATTCCCCTACCCCGTGCCCCGCCTCCCCTCCTCTCATATCATCTTTATACCCCTTCTTTCCCTTACCCGCGCCTCCTCCTCCTCTTCATCATCCTCTAGTTGTTTTTGTTGGCTGCCCACTGGTGTTGCTTGAAGAATTTTTTTGGGTCTCTAATCCCTCTTCATCTCCATGGAGTGTGGCCCTCCCCATATCTCTCACTTAAATTGGGAGCAAACGGTGGTGAGCCCCAATCCCCAAATTTTGGTGGTGGTGGGCCTGAGCTTGGTCTCAGATAGGGTGATTCGTCCCTATAATTTTGGTTTTCCTCCTCGCTTTGCTATGGTCCCGGTTCCTGATGTGGTTGGAGGTCTATCTCCAGGGTTCTTATCCCTCCTCGCAAATGCGATCGCCCCAATCCTCTTCATGGATCGGTGGAACAACTTGCCATCTACGGGTGGTATGGACGGAACTTTGTTTCCGGGTTTTGTGCCCATGTTTCAAGGTACTTTTCCTTTGATTTGGGGTTTTTGGGATCAGGTTATGGGTTCTTGGGGTCGTTTTTGGGGTTCTACTCTCAAACAACTCCAATACTTCGAATCTGCTCTCCAATTCCATTCATGTTTTGGGGGATTTCATCTCATCTCTTGTATGCTGGATCTAGTCAGAGACAACTATATGTTGTCACCCCTACAAAGGTCTGGTATCTCTTTAGAATGGTGTTTACACCACCTGACCTTTTTGGTTACAGCTTGGTTCTGGGTATTCGTTTGTGTTTGTGTTCGTCTGAGAACAGGATGTGTGGCGTTCATGATGGGTTGGGGTCTTCCTGATATGCAGGTTAGGCTTCTTTTCTCCAACTTTGAAGCATTGATGGGTTTTTGTATTGCACTATGCGGTGGTATCTCACAGGTTTTCCGTTTGCCCGTCGTCTCTATCTTTTCGGCGGCGGTTGTTGCGGCGGATGCTTTTCGTTTTAGGTTTATCAGGCTTTTCAAAGGGGTCACTTTTTGGCCTCTTCAAGTGGACTCTGGCTTTTGGGCCGAGCCACATCTCATGTAATTTTTTTTCTTTTAGGTATAATTGAGAACCTTTACTCATGTGATGTATGCATCAGTGGCGTCTCTTTTGTACCTACCTCAGTTATGAGGCTGATGTCTTTGTACTGTGTCCGTTTGGACTTTGTTATAAAATTCCTCCTTGACCAAAAAAAACTAAATGCTACACCTTGACTGAATTGATCTCTACTAAAACAAAAACATTCTATTTATAATAAACTAAACCCTAACCAGCTGGTGACGCAGCAGAGGCCGATGACGATTCAGCGGCCATGCCCCCGACGAGAGACGGGAAACTCCCAATCGAGGTGGGAAGAAAGTCAAAGTGTTGGGGATTTATAGAGGCTTGTCCTTGAATCGGACCACCCGCAAAACGCTTGACCTCAAAGCCAACAGCCTGTTAACTCACAACATGGGAGCCATCATCCACACTAAGTGCTCCATGCTCACCCCAACATGGAGGAAGTGATGAGTCAATATTATACTATATATTTTACCCTTATCTTAGTATTAATTTATTGGTTATTTTGTGTGAAGTTTGATACTTTGTTATGTATTTTCAATGTAGGACATTCGACTTCCTCTGGAGTAAAACATAACGAAACAGATGAATTTTGGAGTGATTCAAATTGGGGGATGTTCGTGAGTTTGTTGACTTACTTGTATCAAAGTTTCATAATTTTCTACTAAGCGGTTTATTTATGGCGATGGAATAAAGGAGCAGCGTGCAGTGCTGTCAAAGTGACGTTTTGGGCTTCTTTGGGCTTTTTGGCGTCCAAGATGATGTCTTTTGGGTTCGAGGTCTTCCGCAATTATGTTTGGGACATCTCAAGCTTTAATTCTAGCCATTTTGGGCCTGTTTTGGAGCCCTGAAGATCCAGAAACGTGGCTGTTTTGAGGCTATGTAGATTTTAGGCGAATTTTACTAGTCAATTTAGGATTATGTTTCCTAATTTATTTTAATTTATTTGGTTTCCTAGTTTTATTCTAAGACCTTTTAGGGTTTTATTTTGTAGTAGTATAAATAAGGCTTTTAGCCATTAGGGTTTAAAAAAGTGGGGAGAAAACGCACGCATACTTTAGAGAGCTTTTGGATTCAAGTTTATTTTCAAGGTGTTTTTTATCCTTGTTTTTAATAATATTTCGTTGTATCATTGCTAGTAACTAAATTCCGTTTGCTAGGGCGAGGCCACAAGCCTTAGCAAGAATATGTAGTTTCTTTTCAATTTGCTTATGATATTATGCATGCAAGTTTTGAATTATTAATCACTGTGTTTGAAACTATCTAATTGTCTTCATGATTGGTCACCATTAGGATATTTAGAAAAGTAATTTGATGCAATTTTGGTTGGAAGGTTCCCTGAAATTGATGTTGGCTTCTTGTGGTTAATAATTGTAATTTCACTTAAGATGAACACCACGTCTTAAGGGTTGCATGGTTTTTCAAAGAGTTTTCATAAAGCATAATGAGTCTTATATGGTCAGATTTGATCCGAACGTCCGGACGGATTGCATGTTAGATAAACGTTCTATGTTGGAGGTTCCAAGTAGAATATAAATTAGGAAAACCTAACCTTCAAAATATGCATGTGTAATTCATAAGTGGTTGGAAGAACTACATAGGATTGTTAAGGTGACAGCGAAACCCTAGGCTTTTACAATTTAATTTTCAAAAATTGTTTTCTTTTAGTTTATTTTATTTTAGCACTTTATTTAATTATTTTCTATTAAATTCGTTTTTATTATTTTAAATCACAAAATCAACTTTTTCCAAAACTTTGTTTTAAGTAATTAAGTAAGATTTGATTTGATGCAAATTATTCATCCAATCCCTGTGGAGAACGACCTTGCTAGAGCCGACTATACTACAATTACCTTGTACTCTTGCAAGTATTTTAGTGTTTTTATCCCTATTTTTGCAGGTGGTAAAATCCCTATCAGGAAGCTCGCCCTCGAGGTGCCGGAGGCGATGGTGAAAGAGATCTTAAGTGTGCGTGTTTTTTTTCAAATTTATTATTATTTTTACTTTAACTTTTTTTTGTGTATTTTTAAACTAAACACTTGTTTTCTGTCTATTTCAAGTCAACTTTGAGATTGACATGGAAGTGTCGGGTATGTATGAATACTTAAACCGAGTGTCGACTGAGTGGTATAAGAAGTGAAAGTACGAGTTGCATATGTACTTCTAGACTTGTGCATCTCTTGTTGAAGCTCTGACCAATCCATATCTAGACTTTTTAAATTTTTTGTTTCTTAAATTCACAGCGAACATCAAAGGCAAATAAGGGTAACTAGAAAACGAAGTAGTACCTCCATCACTTTGGTTCTCGGGCCCTCACTTTTCGGGTCAAGGAACGGCGTAAGAAGGGTTCACCTTTCCTGGAGATTGACACCAGGGGGGATACATATGCCAATTCTGGCAACCAGGTGGCTGACAACATTTATGTAAGTATTCCGTTCAAATTGTAACTTCAAATTTCCTTACACTTAAAAAATTTAAAATTATGATCGACAAATTTAATTGCTTTCCTTTTATTTTATTTTTTTATAAGCTTCTATGTCGCAGAAGAATGACGAGTACCTTGCCAACCTCTCCCAACAGCAGCCGGACACACCAATGAAACAGTTGACACCTGATCTAGATGTGTCTCTACAATTACTGATAAATACGGTTGGGCGACAGAAAGGCCGAGAGCTCTAAGGCGAAAAAGCAGGTCAGGTTTGGGATTTTGGGGGATCTTCTTCATCTAGCTGCCAGTCTCCAAGCAGGATGTCTTCTAGATTGTAATAGGTAGAGATGCAGTTAAAGACCATGAGCCAGCGAGAAGAAGTTGCACGCCAATAGGAGTACAAGTTTTGGTGGTACATTGCTGCGATGATGCATATAATGGCAGCCTTTAGGAATCGTCTCCCTTATCCTTTGAGTAGAGCTGACAATTTCATGTACGATGTGTTAACCAGACACAAAAAATAACGAGTTTCGGGTCAACACGTTAACTAATCGAGTCGTTATCGAGTCACCCATTAAAAACCTGTTGTCTACTTGCAGGTAACCCGTTTCAACTCGTTAAGAAAAAGTTTAGTTTGGTAATTTTGAACTACCAAAAAAACCTTCTGCATCAGCCATAGGATAAATGAGATTAACTCTTATTGTTGGTCAACGGCGGTCAATGCTAATCAGCAATAGTCAACAGTGGTCAACGGTCAAGAAGTCAATTTTTGAAATAAATTGAAAACAAGAAGTCAATGTTGACTACTCATTATGAATTTTTTAATATAATTTGATTTATCCTATAAAATACCGAAGCACATAAAAAAATTCATAATAATTAATTTACAAGTGTGAAAAATGTGAAAAAAAAAATGCAAACACTCGTGATCGCATTGTGATAACCCATCCCTAATTTTATGTTTTTATAAATTTTAAATGAGTGAATTGACGAAAATGCCCTTAGGGGCGAGATCGTTGACTTTCGTTGACCAACATATAGTGAGATGTTCGGAATATTCTTTTAGCATATTCTTGAAGTACTCAATGACACAAACGCGTAGGCGCAAGCGAAATCGAATTCGGAGCTACGGTTAAAATTTTACAGAACTACAAATTCGAAAAGTACTTTTGTACAAAATTACTATTTATTATTTTATATATCTCTCATAGTTTATTATTATTATTTTCTTCGGTTGAGGGAAATGAAGGAAAGGGAAATGGTAGACGAAAGAAGAGAAGAGAAAGGAAAGGGGTGCAGCCAACAAGGGAAAAGTAGATGAGAGACCAACCAATCGGAAAAGAAGAGAAAGAGAGAGTGACCAACCAGAGAGGGAAGAAATAAGGGAAAGGAGGGAAGAGAGAAGGAGAAGAACCCGGTCATTTCTCCTTGACCCATGACCCGTTTTCCCCGACCCAACTTCCTACGATGATTTTGATTGTTTTCCGATGAGTTTGACACCATCTAACACCCCAACATCACTCCACGACCTCCCTCTACGTATTCCACCCCAAGAGTTATAGAATTTGGCTCGGTTCCGTGAAGAACTGCACCGGTAGGTGCTGTGGTTCCACGGCGGCGATCCGTGAATCCTGAAAGTGACTATGTCGATTACCACCACCAAAATATTGCCCTCTACCTAGAAAACAAAGCCCAAATAATGGTTAAGGCGTCGGAGTACGTTTTGAGGTCGAATTGAAGCACAACCATTTATAGGGTTACAGCGAGTTCGAGAGAAATTGGAGCTTTTCCTGGCCAAATTGGACTAGTCCACATGTATAAAACTTGCTCTACTCATTGAGATCTTCATTCTGGTAAAATTTGAGAATTTTTAGAATTAGTTGAATTTTCCGGCGAGTGGCGGCGACTGGCCGCCGTGTGCAGCGGCTCGTGGGCAAAAGCACCACTTGACCTCCCTAGGCTAAAATGGGTGCCCCGATTTCATATTAGATATCTGATTGATGAAATTCTGTTGTTTGGCTATATTTCTGTTAAGGGCCGCCACTTGGTTATTATATGATTCGAGGATCCGACCATTGGATCGTCACCAAACTTTAATACGTAATACTACGTAATATTTGAGGACCATAGAAACTTACGGATCGGGAGTTTGACATACGGATCATCCCAAATTGGATTTGTAAGTTTGTAAATCTAAACGTCGATCGCCACTTAATTTTAGCAATTGGCAAATATCCGACCGTTGGATCGTTCCGAAACTTTAGGATGTTGTTCTAGTGTGATTTCTGATAATGTCTGATATCCAGGAAATGTTAACCAGTATTCAGCTAGTGTGATTTCTGATACAGGATCTGGGAGTGATACCTTTATGCTAGAATGTCGGTTCATAGTTTTAGGGTAACGAACAATATCAAAGTATCATATATGCGTTAATTAGCGGTGCGGCTAATAGACTGATTAATAGTGGCTATCTAAGCCGAAGAAACTAAATTGTACACTTAGGAGCAAGCCCCTTTGGAGGATAGTCTAAACTCATATTTGTATTAACTATTTTACCCATCTAGGTAAACAAAACCTCTTCAACTAGTCACATTCCACAGTTAGACAGTAAGTAGAATCAAAGTATGAGTTAATTTCTCACTGTTAGAGTGAATTGAGTATCGAGAAAACGGTGAAGACCTATTAGCACGTGGCGTATTGGAAGGAAGTAGTGTGATACGTTTCGAGGATGTATATCTTTGGCATCAATCCTCAAATTTACCTGAGATATCCTCAAGTGGAGAAGTAAAGTACACTTTTGATCCACTTTCTCGTACTACACTAGTTTTCTTGCGTCTTTTCGAGCAACTCCTACCATTTGGAAGAACTTAGTTACTAAAGCTTACCGATTAGGGAATTACCCAACTAAACACTTTATCTAGGGAACTTCAAACCTATTCGTTAAGGTAAAAGACTGAACCCTAGGTTTGTACCTAGACTTTAGCAACTTGATTGGGCGACGATTAAAATTGTTAACCCCTACTTGAAGTTGATGGTCATTCCGACAAACTTTTGGAACTCAGAATTTTCTCCTGAAGCTTGTCGAGTTCGATGTGGTCTTGTTGATGACTTGCTCTCTTACCCTAGTAACGAGAGCAAATCTCTAAACACCGACAACCAGTTTTATACCAAAGTCCTCAACTGTCAACTTTGATTAAATTGGTACTTTTCTCGGGAGACGTGATTTAAGTAGACGATGTTCTTTTCTTTTTCCAAAAAGGATTGTAGCGGAAGAAAGTTGGAATTCTCACAAGGTGTTGTGAAATTCAAGACAGTCTTTGGTCATGTCGACCTTATTAACAAATTGTTATCGATTTTTCGACTATAGTGTTTTTCCTCACTTATCGACCGAGGAAGGTTAATTTAGTTGAGATGTTCAATATGAATAAAGTTTCTGACAACCGAACTGTTGTCTCACCTCACCTCTGTTTTACGCTTTTCGATGATATTGATCATTTTGAAATCTATGATGACGTATTCTTTAGATGTTTCAGTTGTGTAGAGACAGCATAGTGGATTATCGCTTATATTTTTCAACGTGTAGAACCGCTTGAAATGAGCCATCTTCTTCATGACTTAGAGTCAACATTTACCATCTTTGATTGGAAACAGAATGACACTTCTCTATGGAGAAACATGTCCAAAATCTTTATCAACCTTAGGCCTCTCAAGTACATATTCATCTTAAAAGAATTAGATTTCTGACTATGACGATGGAAGAATCAAGACAACATCTACGCTTGCACTATCATGCATCATCCCGGTTATGCAAACGTAGTTACTGTTTAGCACAACAAAAGATATATTTACCCTTGAACATTTCCATCCATTCCTATCCCATTTCAACTGGAGTTCACAAGCATCGATTTGACGTTATTTTTTAATTATCAAGAATTGTTCGAATGGTTATAATCACTTCTTGTATCCGATTGGAGATAGGGAACTATCACCACAAACTCCAGGTACGAGGTATCTTGTACATGTGGAGATTATGATGAAGTTTCGATGATTATCAACCGACTTGGCAAGTTAGCTTACTTTCCGTTGGTCCAGAGGGACTACGTTTAGACCATTTGGTAAAATTCCTCATTCTAGAAATTATCAAATTTTTTGATGTTTCGAGCAGCATCTACTATGATTGTGAGTCCATATTCGCTTCTTGAGCTAGAAGACATTCCAGTTAACCTTGAGTACATGTCTTCCCTACTACACTTTGAATTAATTTTGAAGCAGATAGACCGTTTAGGTGAATTGCTCAAACATTTAAATTTTTAGATTTGACATTTAATGCTTAAATCACCCTACAAATATTCTGTTGAACGAATCTTATCGTTGGTGGTTGAGTATTCCAGAAGCTACCGTTGTAGCGATATGTAATACGTTTAATCCAGTTACCTTGTATTTTAGATTTGATGGATTTGTTTCGACTCTCAAATTCTTGATTGTTCTTTTAGTCTTCTCTACATAGTTTTTCGCTAAATTCGAGAGAAATTCAATGTGAATCTATTTACTATGGTGTTGTAGACTACATGGTTTGGCTATATAGGGTGCAGGTCACTACTGTACCTTACAATGATACATGTTTCATTTTCAGGTTTAGGGAAGTCTTCTTGAAGGCCATGCATACTAAGTTTTTGGTCTAATACCACGTTTCACCCTCAGACTAACGGCTAGTCTGAATGAACTATCCGGATCTTAGAGGACATATTGCTTTTGAACGTTTTATAGTTTTAGCCAGTTATGGTAGACACTTACCTTTGTTAGAGTTATGTGTAACTGCGGTTACATTTCAAGTTTGGCTATGATATTGTTTGAACCTTGGTATACAGATTTTTCGCACGGAACATGTTTGACAGATAAGTATTGCGAACAGGTATTTGAATGATCGAGATTACGATATAGAAAATTTATTAATATTGTTGATGTTATCCATGAGGGTAGTGCATGAGCACGTTCCAGGCTTTGTTCAGACAATGTATGTGTATTTCCCAATGAGGGGCATGATGGTAATATTGCACCCTCAGGAATTTATTACTTGCTTATCGAGACAATAGTGAGTTGTCGGTATTACGGGCTGCAGATTGTACTATCAATAACTTATTCGTTGTGTTGTTAAGCAAGTGGACAAGTAGGTCCTTTTACATTAGCATTTTTATTTGGTTATTTAATTAGTTATTTATTGTTTGGGCTTGACCCAAAGATATTACACGCTTACCTTCAGAGTATGTGATACTACGAATACGTAGGTGAAAATTTTTCTATTTTCAATTCTGATTTCGATACAATTATTTTAACTTCATTTTATTATATACCTATTTTGACGATATGTTACTGTATATATTGTTGACTTGATGTGTTCATAAAGGATTTTATATTGTAATATTGCACTGAAGGAGAATGAAACTTTGAGTTTGGAGGCATGAAAGAGGAATCACTGCACTCCGATTGCAACAGAATGGCATTCTCTTTTATGCATCCGCTCTAGCTTGATTTCTTCTTTATATATTTTTTTTCTATCTTGAGTATATTATGTATAACAAATGATTTCAAATTTCAGGGATGAAATTCTTTTAAGGTGGGTAGATTGTGATAACCCATCCCTAATTTTATGTTTTTATAAATTTTAAATGAGTGAATTGACGAAAATGCCCTTAGAGGCGGATTGTTGACTTTCGTTGACCAACGTATAGTGTGACGTTCAAACTTTTAGCGTATTCTTGAAGTACTCAATGTATAGTGACCAACAAGAGAAGGAAGAAATGAGGGAAATGAGGGTAGAGATAAGGATAGGAACCCAGTCATTTCCCCTTGACCCGTGACCCGTTTTCCCCGATCCGACTTCCTGCGATGATTCCCACAGTTTTTTGTCGGTTTCTGGTGCGTTTGAAACCATCTAACACCCCAACATCACTCCAGGACCTCCCTCTACCTATTCCACCCCAAGATTTATAGAATTTGGCTCGGTTCCGTGAAGAACCGCACCAGTGGGTACGGTGGTTCCACGGCGGCGATCTGTGAATCCTGAAGGTGACTCTGTAGATTACCACCACCAAAATACTCCCCTCCACCTCAGGAACAAAGCCCAAACAGTGGTTGAGGCGTCAGAGTACGTTTTGAGGTCCAATTGAAGCACACCCATTTCTAGGGTTCCGACGAGTTCGAGGGAAATTGGAGCTTTTCCTGGCCAAATTGGACTTGGTCACAAGTATAAAACTTGCTCAACTCATTGAGATCTTCATTCTGGTAAAATTTGAGAATTTTTGGAATTAATTGAATTTTCCTGCGAGTCGGGGTCGCTGGTCGCCGCGTGCGGCGGCGCGTGGGCAGAGACACCACTTGACCTCCCTAGGCTAAAACAGGTGCCCCGATTTCATATTAGACATCTGATTGATGAAATTCTGTTCTTTGGTTATATTTCCGTTAAGGGCCGCCACTCGGTTATTATATGAATCGATGATCCGACCATTGGATCGTCACCAAACTTCAGTACGTAATAGTACGTAATATTTGAGGACCACAGAAACTTATGGATCAGGAATTCGACATACGGATCTTCCCGAATTGGATTTGTAAGTTTGTAAATCTAAACGTCATCCGCCACTTAATTTTAGTGATTGGCGAAGATCCGACGGTTGGATCGTTCCGAAACTTTAGGATGTTGTTCTAGAAGCTTATTGAAACTTTGGGAAGTTATAGATTGGAAATCCAAAGTGCGGATCTTCCGAATCGAGTTATATAGCGTTGTGGACCCTACCGTCGACCTTTAACTGACGGTTGACTTTTGGTCAATGGGTTTCAAATCATTCTAGAGCGTCCTTGGGGATGTGTTTTACGTAAGTTACATGTTCTATCAATAAGAATTACGAGACGTGATTTGATATTTGTTCTAGGCGACGAGCATTCGTGACGCCTTGATATTCATGCTAGGGAGTTGTAGCACAGACTTCAGGTGAGTGGGTCTTTTCCTTTTTATAGTATATATATATATATATATATGATTGATAGTTTCCATTGATGCATTTGAAAAAGAATTTCTTACACACGCCCGGATTAGACAAAAGTTTATAAGAATTAGCAAAATGACGGAATTTATGAAATATGCTACATCCTACGGGATGCATATGTATGCTTATAATCTTTGATGCCATAATTATATCTACGGCGATGAATGTTAGTATGTTGATTAGAATTATCGAATCATTGTGGCATGCTTATATTTATGTAGTATGCTCATCATTGTTGCACCCTCGTGTTAGTGCTCGCCTAGGGCCAGGGCCAGTCTTTCACGTGTATGTTCACCTCCGCACCGCACGCTCACCTTTGATCCAAGTAGGTGTGAGTCCTATCGTACAAGTTGCATTAGGCAACTCCGACTCGTAGGTGACCTCGAATAGCGCCAGTCTTCACGTGATTGTAGCACTAGAGCGTATATTATGATTACACCCAGTCCTGTCGTATAGGTCGCATTAGGCAACTTCAACTCGTGTGCAAGCATAGATTGATGAGCATCAGTTCAGTCATACAGGTCACTTTAGGCGACTCCGACTTGTGTGTTAGCATATATTGATGAGCACCTGATTTTAGTTATATTACTGTTGAGATTTTGTGATTTTGGATGTCCTGCCCCTAGTTACGAGATATTGTACCGTAATGAATTCTTGAGATTTTGCAAGCTACGATAAGTATTTTTATACTATACATAGTAAGTATATTTTGGAAACTATACTTGTTTTACGGCGAGGGGTTACAATGTTTTCAGAAAGGTTTTTATAAAACTTTATTTTCAGGCCCACTCACCCTTGTTTTTCGCCCCTCCAGGTTTTAATAGATGAGCTTTCTTATCGATGAGGATTCGTGGCAAATCTTGGTATTGGAGATTACCTTCAATGGTATGATTCTCAATCCACTCTACTGTACTTTACTTATGCTCTGACATCACGTGTGAAATGGGTTCATTCCTGCTCACAGTGCACTCTTATATTTAGGCACTTTGAGGTTTAAATTTATTCACATTTTTCACATCCCTACACATTATGGCTTCGTCACCTTTCAGGTGTCGGCCAACACAGCTCGATTCGGAGTCCTAGAGGACATTCCGAGTCAGGGTGTGTCAGCATTCTCTATGCTTTAACGATGAGTACATCATTATTTGGTCTTAAAACCCTCCCAACCCTCGTGAACAATATCTTTACACGGAGTTCAAAATTCATAATAATTAGCCTACAAGTGTGAAAAAATATAACAATGGCCATGATTGCATCATATAAGCTTGGACGAAGCGTACAACGTCATTTGAATTTTTAAAACCCTTCAAACCTTGATGAACAATGTTTTTAGAGGAGTTCAAAATAAATAAAAAATCATAAAAGTTAATGTACAAGTGTGAAAAATGTATAAAAAAAAATGTACAAACGCTCTTAATTGCATCGTTTGCGCTTGGATGATAGTTATATCATCTTTGGGTTTTTAAAACCTCCAAACCCTCATGAATAGTGTTTTTTGTTTGAGTGCAAAATTAATAAATATTCATAATAATACAAGTGTGAAAAATGTAAAATAAATATACAAACGCTCGTAATGACAAGCTCTACAACTTTCATGATGGGATCAACTCCGAATTCGATGCCACAATCCATAAACCTAGATTTATATTAATCGTCGATTGTCGTTCACATTTATGCTCTATTCTTCTCACCGGATTTCATTTTTTTTCAAATTTTCTTTTTTGAAAACTTGATCTTTTAGTGGATGCATAAAGTTGAACGGTTCGAATAGTTGATATCACATTTCAATAGTTACAGTTAACTAGAATATGAGTCGATGTTGTAAATTCTGAGCAATATTTTCACTAATTGTAAAAATCTGAACAATTGAACCGTTCATCTTTCTGCATCTGCTAAAAGATCACGTTTTTTTTTTTTTTTAAATATGAAAAAGGAAATCCGGTGAGAAGAATGGAGTATAAATGTAAAAAGCAATCGACGGTTAAATATAAATCTAGGGTTAAGGATGGTGTTGAATTTCGGAGTTGACCCCTCCACAAAAGTTGTAGAGCTTGTCACTACGAGCGTTTGTATATTTTGGAGTTAAACAAAAAACAATATACATGAGGGTTTGGAAGGTTTTTAAAAATCCAAACGATAATGTAACTATTGTCCAAGTGTAGAGCATGCAATAATGAGCGTTTGTATATATATTTTTTCACATTTTCACACTTGTACATTAGTTATTATGAATTTTTATTTATTTTGAACTCCCCCCTAAAAATATTGTTCACGAGGGTTTGGAGGGTTTTAAAAATTCAAAGGACGATGTATAGCTCGTCAAATCGTAGAGGAAGCAATCATGAGAGTTAGCATATTTTTCACATATTTCACACTTGTAAATTAATTATTATGAATTTTTTTTAATGTGCTTTTGTATTTTGCAGAAAAAAATTAAAATCACATGAAAAAATTCATACTAATTAACTTACAAATGTGAAAAATGTGAAATAAATATGTGAACGATGATGATCGCATCCTCTAAGCTTTGACGATGGGTACATCATCGATTGAATTTTAAACCCTTCAAACCATCGTGAACCATTTTTTAGGTGGAATTGAAAATTCATAGTAGTCAATTTCCAAGCGCAAACAATGTGAAAAAAAATTATGCCAACGCTCGTGATCGCATCCTCTAAGGTTTGACGATGGTTACATTGTTGTTTGAATTTTTAGGGTGAGGGTTTAGGGTTTAGGGTATGCAGATACTAATTTAATGATAATATGGTATGTAGATACTAATTTAGTATGACGCTTTTCATTTGATTATTTATTGAAGTAAAATATGTTTTCTTTAACGAATAACGAATCAGACCATATCACTCATTAATTTTAACGGGTTGAGTTCACGTTGGGTCATATTACATGTCCATTTTAATGGGTTTGACATAACATATCCATTAAGATATTTGGGTATGTCACAAATACAACACGAACACGGAACACAACACTATTGCCATGTCTACCTTCTTCAGCCACCGCTCCAGGAGTTGTTAGTTTGGGATGTTTTACATATATACGTTTGTACCAATATTTCAGTTTTAATTTAATTAAATAATTTTTTTTAGTATTGTGATTTTTTAGATTAATATAATTAAAACAAACTAATTTATTAAAAAAAAAAAACTAAAACTTTGCCCGACGAATATTGTCTTCCAGCATGTAGCATGTATTTTATTTTTTCTCTTTAAAATCCTTGCCCGACGACTTCTTCGTTGGGGCAAATTCATTTTATTTTTTAATACTAGCATTGGGTAGTTAGATTTGTTGGGCTAAGTTGGTCAACGCACTTTGCTCGACGTACTTTTTTTGTCAGGCAAACAGTACTTGCCTAATGAAGTTTTATAATTTCTCGGCCAAAAGTTCAACTACAAATTTTGACCGACGAAATCCTGCAAAACAGTTAGCGACAAAAGCCTTTCATCTTGTAAGGGTATTTTTTTTTTTTTTGTAGGGGTGTTACCGATCAATTATCGGTGACATGCTAAAATCTAATCATTTAAAGGTCTATTCGGGCGATTTGTTGCGATTGGCCAAGACAACATGGCCACGACTCCTCCTCCTCCTCCTTCGCTACTGGTACTCCTTCCACCTATCATGGTGGATTGTCGGTGTGCTTCACGATGAACAATAGATAATACTTCCTAGACTGACGGCAAGGTTTGAGTCCGAAGGATATTACTCATAACCTTGTCGAATACATCTTCCAGCCCTAAAAAGAATGCTTACACACAGTCCAGTTGATCCAACTTTCGCACACTCAATCTTGATTGGCCTTCGTTGATTCAACTTTTGCCACACAGACTTGATGGCAGCATAGTACACGACAACTGGACGTCGTTCTTAACGAAGTCTGAAAGCCTTCACCTTCAACTCATAAATTTGAGATATATCGAAGCCATCATAGTAAGTTCTAGCAACCTCCTCCTACACTCTTTTGCAGTCCGAAGATGAATGAAAAACCTCGTGATAGTTGGCTCCATGGAATTAATCAACCATTCTTTTACAATAGCGTTCCTAGTCTCCCACATCTTGAATTCAGCGCTCCCTTTACTAGGTTCCTTAACGCTCCCCATCAAGAACCACTTCTTACCACGACTTGCAATATGCGTCTCCAATATCTTGGACCAAAAAGGATAATTTAATTCATTCAATATCAGTCCACTAGGCACAGTGGAGGTAGATGTAGAGCTATATGTAGAACCTATAATCCCTCCTTTCACCTTGTGTGCAGAACTTTCCTCTTATACCTTCACCATTGTGACACTTCAGAGTAGCAGCAACAATAGTAGGCATGGCGCTGTGCTTAATTACTACAGCAACGTCATACGGTTTAAAATTTGAGAGCTTTAATGAAAATGACTTAAATTTTAATAAAAAAGACAAAAGTTTAACATAATAACTATTAAAAAAAACTAAAAATAAATACTGACACGCTAGTCCTGCACACTCTCCCTCCCACCTTCATTCCACCGTTCTTAACCCCTCTCTCTTTCCTCTTTCACATAGGGTTGGAAATTTTTCCCGAAAATCCCAAACCAAACCAAAAAAATCCCGATCCCATAATGAAGAATTCCCAAACCGATAATACGGAAATTTTTGGGATCAATATCGAACCGATCTTGAACCTTTTGGTATGGAAATCGGAATTACATATTTAATGGTTCGAGAATCCCAAACCAAACCAAAAATATATATGTATGTTTATTTTGGTTGCATGCATGTTAAATTTAAGTAATTTGTGAGTAGACTATATTACAAATAGAAGTATAAAATTAAGTAGTTTGGAACTTTAGAACATCAATTTGACTTGGTAAGAATGATTTGGT
This sequence comes from Heteromeles arbutifolia, assembly GCA_024362995.1. NCBI lineage: Eukaryota > Viridiplantae > Streptophyta > Magnoliopsida > Rosales > Rosaceae > Heteromeles > Heteromeles arbutifolia. The sequence continues at coordinate 8,251,062 of JANCRC010000015.1, forward strand.
ATTTCAATTGGTATGAAATTTCAAATTGGTAACAGGTAAAAGCCTAAATTTCAATTGATATGAAATTGACAACAAAATTTTAAGCCAAAGGCCCAAATTTTAGGCAACAACCCAAAACTCTCAAATTTATGCCCAAAACCCAAAATGCAATCCCGAAATACAGAAAACATTTCGAGAATCCCGAAAATTGAGAATACCGAAATTTCGATTCAGGATTGGTCTTCAAATTCTCGTCCCAAAAATTTTTGGTTTGGGATTCGGGATCCCATTTTCGATTTGGGATCCCATACCGAACCACCCCTACTTTCACATATTCACCTCACCCATCCACATCAACTTTTTTTCTCCTCTCTCCTGTCACCTCTCCCCACTCTCTCATGTCACTCTACTCACTCCATAAATAATATATTTTTTATTTTTTATTTTATTGTTTGTTTGTTTGACCTTTATTTCATAATTTTTTTTAAGAACAAACTAAGTAAAAATATTACAAGACCAACAATAAAGAAAAATTTCATTATTCAGTTTTATAAACACTAATACTATCACTATTTCTTAAACTGAACATTGACTACTTTTTAAAGTGAATGCTATTTCTTAAATTAAACACTAATTATATCTTAAACCGAACACTAATACTATCACTATTTCTTAAATTGAACACTAGTACTATCACTATTTCATAAACTAAACCCTGACTATTTTTTAAACCGAACACTAGTACTATCACTATTTCGTAAACTAAACACTGACTATTTCATAAACTGAACACTAAAAGAGGTTCAAAATTTGAAGATCTCTTCTATTATCGTATGAATCACTGACAATAATGCTTATATTCTTATAGAATTAGAATAATGATTTTCACATTCCTATTTGTTCTTTAACTTGTCTCTCAATCAATTTATATGACTTTCCTTTAATTTATTCAATACAAAATTAACAAAAAAGCATAAATGAAAGATCAGAAAAGCATCAGAAAAGCTATGTGTGCTTTCATTGGGGGATCATATTCTAATATTCTCTTCACTTTTAGGTTTTAGCTGGTTAGGGTTAAAATTAATAAAGAAATTCCATAATTTGAACATGGGGGTGATGATGAGAGGCTACATCACTTGTAGGGTTGAGTGGTGGTCATGTATTGACATTCTCTGATACCAGCAGGCACTACATATTTTTCCTCTCAACTTTCTCTCAAAAATTTTGGGGTTTGTTGATGTCAGTTTGGATGGATTTGCTTGGCCTTTTACTGACACACAGTCTCACTCTGTAAATCGCTTTTCCTTCCTGATGAAATATTTAAAAAGTAAATTGTGTGCTGCTTTTGCACTGCATGTTGGTCTTCTGTTCAGTTCTAACTCCTCAATGTAGATGCTTGATTTGATGCGTTGAATTGGTTGGCGTGCGCTTGCACGGGCTTTGGGTTGGATTAGTTTTTGTTTCTTATCTTTTTTATCTCTTGTATTTATCTTAAATAAAGTTATTAGGTGGTTTTGGTTAAAACTCAAAGTTTTGAAGCTCTTTTCATTAATTTTTCCTTAAAATTTAGGGTTAGGGTTATGATATGAGCGAAGCTCTAGATGCCAAATAGAAATACTTATGGCTGAATTCTTAATTGATATTCATCGTGTAGGGTTACAATAAATATAAGTAGACATGCCTTATCTCACAAGGAATATATAAACACAAATCCTACTCCTATCAAATATAGGACTCCTAGAATATTTACAATTTATGATCAAGCCAAGAGAAGATAACACAATAGAAATTTACTGACTAGATTTCTAATATAACACAACAGTCGGTAATTACGTTGCTTATTAACTTCCTAGAGCTGAAAGATGTTTATACAAGGGTCAAAGTTGATTAAATTTTCTTCATTGATTAGTAATTAGTTGAAAGCTTACACTATTATATCATGACAATATTAGATTTCTGCTCTAATCACCTTAGAATACTAGCTCATGGAATATATTTATCTGTATTCCCTTTTGCCACAAACTTATATTGATATGGTGGATACAATTTGCTAAGTTTTAACAGAAGTTTTTTTCTAGGCGCAGGCAATGGCTCAGGGGGAGGCATTGTTATCCTGCAACCTGAAATTGGAGGATTTCGTGACAATATTTTCTTCTTTGCAGGAATCGATAAATTGAGGTTTAGGAAGCCTGTAATTGCAGGAGACACCTTGGTGATGAGAATGACTCTAGTTAAGTTCCAAAACGGTTTGGAATAGGAAAGATGGAAGGTAAGGCATACGTCGGAGGTGACGTGGTCTGCAAGGGTGAGGGCGAGTGCATGATGGCAAGTGGGAGTGTCTGATGTTCCTGAGTATGTCCTATAATCCAATCTGCAATTTCTTCTCCTGTTCTTCCTTATGTATTCTAGCTTCTTTGTTTTTTTTCTAGTCTTAAAGCCCCTTAATACCGTGATGTTTGCTTGTCACTGTTCGACTTTCCGTGTGAATAAAGAAATTTTGTTAAATTGTTTGCTGAACTCAGGTAATGATCTTGGCCTTACGTTGGCATTTTAGATTTTTAGAACACCATCTGTTTTCTCCCAAAGAAAATATGTATATGATTTAAGCTAAAAGGCAGAATCGAAGGGAATGGCCAGAAAAATGCTATATCTGATGGCGTGCACTTGTTTACGAACATATTTACAATGTCGAAAAATATTGGCACGTAGACTGTAAACTATAAAGATAGAATGATGAAAAAAGTGAGTGTTAACTTTAATCCTAAAAATTTGAAATCCTTTGTGTGAATTAAGGATAGTAATATTGTTTGTTAAAAAAAAGGACAGTATGATTTTAAGATTGGAGCTGAAAAGTAATAAGCATACAGTGAAGACCATGATTCTAAATTATAGTCACCTATAATCGATCTTAATTTATTGGTGGAGGAGAAAATAAAACGATAAAAGTTTAGGCATTTTGACGAAAAAGTTAAACGAATATTAATGTAAGTGATATTGTCACTTTAAGCTACACTAATGGGAGGGGACGGACAGTTGAGCATAAAGGTGTATTCACCAGGAACGGGACCATCCACCATAAGCATAAGCAAATTTAGGAAGAAAATACAATTGTCAAGTGTCACCTAATCAATTCCGCAAGTTGAGATGGGAAGTCAATATTGTGCACATCTAACCATAATAAAATGCCTCAAAGCCTTAGTCCATTGTATGACCCTCTTGCCTTTAAAAGCTCCGATCATATACTTTTGTAAACGACTTTAACCTAAAGTTGCATGCCTGAGTCTTACAACTAACAACTTTATTCAGGGTTTCTGTATGTACTTAAAGCTTCTCAAACTACACATGTTCACCCGATACTCCCTTGGGACATTTTGGATCATTGATCACTAAATGACTTGCATTAGAATAATAATAAAAAAAATAAACTATACTTGTGAACAACTGACGTTAAAGAAACCCTACCTTTTTTAGCTGAAAGCCATAATTGATGCAAGGGTCCCTTTTGGAAACTCCAGTGATGTGCCTGATGAGTGCGCGTACCTTTCTCCTCCACATAATATCAAAGTGGACGCAATGGTATGAGGGTGTGTGTCCTTTATACAGCCATCATAACATAATCCCCCATGTCCCATTTCCTTTAAGTTGTTAGGAAACATCAATTATTACTTGTCAATAAAATAGAATATATTGTTTCACAACCATATTTTTGAGGTTTTGGTGGATCTGTGGGCACATCTCAGCGTGGTTTTGGGTCTCACAGCAGCTCAGGTGTTGGGAACTCATTTATCTTTTTTGTAGCTCGCAATGTTCAAATCTTGGCGGTCATTATACGGGTTACACAATGCTGTGTTGCACTATTGAAACAGTTGGAAGACATGATATGTATCTTTAGCACTACTTATGTATTATGTCGGGTAACACGTAATGTAAATAATCTTGAAAAACATCCTCTGTCTCCTCTATTTTTCCTCTCTTCTGAACATTCTCTTTAGCATCTGAGAAACTGCACAATCAGAATCACAATCACCATCAAAGACAATTACGTAACTACGCAACAAAGGCCAGTTTTCTCTATCAGAGTCCACCCTTTTCCCTTAGAATATTGATCCCAAACTTTCGTGCTATAAGTCAAAGCTTAAGATCACTAATAGATGTTCTTGAATAAAACCAGGGATAGTACTTGCATCTCTCTTTTGGTTGTAATGCACATATTTCACCTCCTATAATAATGTATCTTTTCCGTATAATTTTGTAATTTAAACAGTTCAATTTGTTACTCATCAGTTGATGATCACTCATAGAAAATCATTCAGACAGAGATCGTATAATCATTTAAATATATAGGAATATTGGATCTTTAAGGGAATGTTGAATCACTCCTAGAGGATTTAGGCATCACACAAACCTAGAGAGAATCAAAGCTCCATCAATTTTATTCAATCATCAGATCTATCTAAAAAAAGTTACAAGGATGTAAAATATAAAGACGTAAACCTACACTAGTACAAAAAACACTTTGTGCGACGCAAGTCCTTTGTCGCACAAAGTAAAAAAACGTTGCCTGAAAATTAGCACAACAAAGCCTTCGTCGCGCGCCAATCATCGCCCCAAGGCAGTGAAAGCAGGGTTTGCGCGACGAAGAAGTAACATGCGTCGCACAAAGTGTCTTTGCGCGACGCGGGTCCCTACGTTGCGCAAAGTGTCTTTGAGCGACATAGGTCCCTCCGTCGGGCGAAACTATTGTGCGCAATGTAGGTTATCCATCACGCAAACCCTTGTTTTTTTTTTTTTGGAAAAAATATTTTTTATTTAATTTTTAATAAATATTGTAATTAAATTCTAAACAATAATTAATAAACCAAGAAAAAGTATTTAATTATAAAATATATGAACATGTACATACAAGATGTCCGAACAAAAAAAAAAAACTACAACAAGTAGTCTTCTAAGTTTGATACATCAAGCTACTGGGTATCGGCTGAGCGAAGTGGCTGAGAGGTCGAAGGTGGAGCAAGATCAGGTGCTGACATCGGGATTTGGAGGCCGGACATCTGTAAGGCCCGTACAATAATACTAATCTGCTCGCCCTGGGCACTCATCTACTCACCCTGGGCCGCAAGCTGACCTTATAGGGTTGTCACTTCCTCCTTCAAGGCATTGACCTCTCATGTGGTTGATCTGGAAGAGGAGGCACCCATTTCACAATCCCGCAAATTTTCACAATCATAAAAATAGTAGTTTTGAAATGAAAAAAAAATACAACGTAGTGAGAATTAGAAAAAACTACATGGCTGGAAGGCCCCACCCTCGACTCTGGATGCCGAGGAAGTGTGATCAGAAGGCTCCGGCTCACAGAGGCACCGATGAGGCAGCCGTGCACTGAGCGGCTGAACCGCCACTGATGACGTTGATGATACAGGCACCTGGGACGCCGTAGGAGTAGCCTCAGTAAGGGTGTAGGCTCCCCAATCAATGGAGCACTCACGCCTGGAGCAGTAGATGCTAATAATGCGGGACGCGCACTGGTCACACTCCGACGACGAGTAATCAACTACGACATCAATACACTTTTTGAACCATAAAAATATAACATTAGAACTAATCCTTTCTTGCATTTGAAACTAATCAAGTAGCCAAAGTAATATCATATCTTTTCTTGCATTTGTTCACATACATATAAAGCAGTAGTGCAACGGTAGAAACAATACTAATTAAAGATGTCAACTATACTTTAAACCAATGGGATCAGATGTTCCATTTATGTGTATCTTGATTATTTTGGTCGCAATTGTGATGTCTTCTCTATGTGCAACCGAGCTCTATTTTATATTTTTATTATTAAAATAAGTGCAGCAAACAAAGTGGCCATACAACACAATACGCAAGTTAACACGATGAAAATCAATTTAATCTGTCGTATTTTTATCTATCGTACTTTCATTGAAGATATCATGACAGCATGTGTAAGAAGCTTGAAGGGCTCAACCAACTTTGATTATAATATGAAATTATGCCAAGAACGTGCTAATACTAGAGTTTACCACACTATAAGCTTAGACTGTGGCTAGATAGCCTAGTTCTCTGACCAAAATTAGTTCACTCTGAGACCCTTCAAGTATGGACTCCAATTAAATGGAGCTTGACTAGACACATTGTCGAAAGAGAAGAACCAAAACTAGAAGGTTTTCTAGATGGAAGGTCAACCAACATAGTTAGTCGACTTCTTCATTAGCCAGCGGTTGGCTGAAGACCCTTACAATTTAAATATCCCATGCGACTGCCAATCACACTTCAGATTGAAGATAAGACAACAAAAGAAATATCCACTAAGTTTCTTCAATCCACTAGTGTTACCTTGTGTTTTCCAGACTGCACATATCTGAGAAATGAAATTTTATTAAAGAGCTAAAATTGAGATGAAAAACCTACTGAACCAGAGGTCCACCCACTATATGATACAACCCTAGAATCAAATCCAAAAATACACCTCTAACTTTGCAATACAACTCTAAAAACTATCCTACAGCAGCTCCCCAATCTAATAAAATTACAGAAAATGCAAAATCTCTAAAGGGTTGGAGAAAGCAAGAAACCATAGTACACACACTAGAAGGAAGTTAAGCTCATGTCATTACCCAAGAAAGATAGGAAAAAACAATGCAGACAATTCATTCACTACCTCACTGAGAATCCATGACAACAATGCAGGCATCCAATGCAACAACAAGAACCCAAGTGCAAAGCATAATTAGCAGTTAACCACCATTGAAAAGAAAAGTGAATTAGTAATTAAGCTATGTATGTGGGTGCATTACATCGTAGTGCAATAATTAATTGTTATTTACAATCTTAAAGCAAGCAACACTCATGTTTTCTGGGCAGAAAAGAAAGAGAGGAAAAAATCCATATGCCACAAGGGCATTATACTACCCTACTCTTGTGGAGATTATACTACCCTACTCTGTTTATGATTCTTTGTTTCTATCTTTTTTTTATCTTATAACAGGTAAGAATATAGTTGGGGATGGCATGGCCCGAGGAAATTGATCAAGCTTTTTTTACTATCGTGATTATGATTCTTTGTTTCAAAATATTAATGTCTTGAATATATTGTTCAACTAAAGCCTCAGATTCTTTTGGGGGTCTGAGTAGTCTCTATGAATCCTATGTTTTCATCTTTAGTTTGTGAAAGAAAATGGGATACAACTTAGATGACCATTGATGATCAATAATTTTGAAAAGCAGCAATTTTTGGTTTCTTATTTCTTGACATGGAGGTGGTATTCATATCAAGATCTTTAACCATAATGTTTAGCTTCATAGTTGTGCATCCTTTAGTTGATCCCTTCTTTTGCTCATCTCTTGCAGAAATTTTATCTTAATTACTGGATCATTGCAATAAACAGCATATGAAATTACCAATGATTTCGAAATGCAATGAAAACTTACCAGATGGCTTAGACCAACACTGTTTTAGCTCCTTGGAAGTTTCTAAGGTATCTCTTCCTCCTCATCCAGGAAATTTCTCCTGTATAAATCAAAAGATCAGAAAATCACACAATATCCCTGAAACCGATGCTCAAATCTATCTGCTGAAATTAAACAATGTAAACTTCATAAAAATAAATAAAAATCAAAAATAAAAAATAAAAAACTACATGAGACTTGAAGTCTATGCAACTCTTCTAGAGCGAAAACGCCGAAAAGTGAAGTCTACCAAATGACTGAAGGGGGAAACATACAAATCTTTTGGATAACAAATCAAATTCTTCAAGCAATAGAAATGTTTTGAATATTTTAAATCACATAAAAATGTCACTGCCCAGAAATCTTTCCTCAATTATTACAAAACTTTAAGTTTTGCCTCTCAAATTTCGACCAAATGAAGGTTCATACTTGGAACTTAAAGTTCTTCTGTGTGTTATAACTAAATGAGTTTTGATAAATTATATGGTGAGATCTATGGCTGGTTGCAGAGGGTGAAGAATCCACCATTACCGTTGAAGGACTTCGCCAGTATTGAATCCTAACCCTAAAATTCGATTTAACACTAAAATCCCCCAATTTCTAATTTAATTTTCCAAATTGAATCTAACTACAATACCAAAATCTTCAAATTAAGGCATTAAAGCCTGATTCTGACCTTAAAAAGAAGAAAAATTAAGAATTAAGAAAAGACAGATACCTGATTCTGAGATGAATCTATGGCACGGTTTGCAGTCGGGAGTGGCTGAGATGAGCGATGGAAAGAAGCGATGAGCGAGAGGGAAGGATGAGGAGGATGAGGACCGACTGAAATGAGTGATGAGGAGGAATGATGAGGAGGAGCGATGAGGAGGAAGATACGGGAAGAAGAGAGAGACCGAGTGAGAGAGAGGGAAGAGAGACAGATTGTTTTTCAATTGCACGGTTTGCACCTCCATTTGGGAAAATTTAAAAAAAAACGCCTATTTTTTCCATGGCGCCATGCAGGTATACATTTTGACCTCGCGCAACAATCACATTGTGGCGTCATCGCGCAAGGTATTTTTAAAAAAAAAATATATTTTTCTAACAAAAATCCGACCCGAACTACAATAATAAATTTAAAGCTACTTAATACATATAAATATCATTAAATTTCTTCAATGTTATATGTACAAAATAAATAAATTTAAATCTACTTAATAAATATATATATATATATATACACCATTGAAATTGATGAGATACGCATTGTACCGAACTAATTTCAACAATCCAACTGTCAAACTTGTTTGTATATTCTTCGAGATTGCATACGCCAAAAATCGCAAAAAAATAAATATTCAGATATCAAGTAATAGGACAAAACTTTTCGACGGTTATAAATGAAAAATCACGATTTAACGGTTATTTTAACTCAGATTTTGATGATTTTTTTTATAGCTACACTCCTTGATCCTATATGAATACAATGAATGAATTCGATCTTCAATTTAAAATATTTACACTAGTGGATACCACAAAATCTTATGTTATACTTAATGAAAGCATAAATATAGTGAATATATCATTTTGATGGGATACACATTCTACGAAACTAATTTTAACGATCCAACCGTCAAACTTTTTTGTATATACTTTGAGATCGTATACGCCAAAAATCGCAAAAAACAAACATTCAAAGATCAAGTAACAGGACAAAACTTTTCGACGGTTATAAACGAAAAATCACGATTTAACGGTAGTTTTAACTCTGATTTTGATGATTTTTTACAGATACACTCCTTGATCCTATATGAATACAATGAACTAATTCGATCGTCAGTTTAAAATATTTACACTAGTGGACTACAAAAACACTTTGTGCGACGCAATTTGTTCGTGGCGCAAACAACCTTTGTGTGACACATTGGTTGGTTCGTCGCGCAAACAACCTTTGCATGACGCATTGGTTGGTTCGTCGCGCAAACAACCTTTGCGTGACACATTGGTTGATGCGTCGCGCAAACAGTCTTTGCGTAACGCATTGGTTGGTGCGTCGCGCAAAGTGTGTTTGATCAATGACCCAATTATGACGTCGCACTAGTTATATTTAAAAAAAAAAAATTATTATAAAATTTACTGAAAATGTGACTTTACTCATTTCAAATTCATTTTTTTTACATGAAACACAATAATATATTTTTCAAACAAAAACCCGATCCAAACTACAATAATAAATTTAAAGCTACTTAATAAATATATATATACCATTCAATTTCTTAAGTGTTATAACAAAATAAATAAGTTTAAAGCTAATTAATAAATGTGACTTTACTTCAATATAATTCTTAATTACCTGCGGTGCATTGGATTTACCCTCAGTTCAACCGCATAGCACAAATCAAGGAAATTTCAAGGGAAAACCAACATTTCTTACAATTTCTTTCGTGTAAATATATAAGTTAACCCCGATAAAGTATTCAAAAGCTAATTCCAAATGAAGCCCAAACAAGTCTTCAGCAATATATCTTCAGTCTCAATCCCACAAAACTCCACCATTACCAAAAAAGGGCATAGCAAGTAGGCAAAGGTACATATACAAAAATCCCATATGCAATTTGAAGAAAATACCTTCAAATTCGTTCTTCAACGATATTCGTATACAAAAATCTTGTACAAAACAAATTTAGTAGTGTGGAAAATTCGTTGACTTTGCGGGACGCAGACTGACGTCGCAAAATAGCTTTGCGCGACGAAGGTGCAGCTCCTTCGCGCAAAGTTGTTTTGCGCGACGTCAGTCTGCGTTGCGCAAAGTTCCGTTGCACAAAATGTCTTTGCGTGACATTTTGTTGTCACCGTTGCACAAACATAATTTGCGCAATGCAATTTGCTCCGTCGCGCAAATATGTTTTTGTACTAGTGCCTAATTAAACATGAACAAGAAAATTATTGAAGGAGAACTAAATTAAACATAATTCTTGTAGAATAAGGAAATTAAAAAAGTAATGGGCCTTCGGAAAATATGAATCACAAACCACTGTTCACTGTTCATGACATTGTTCACCGACAATCTTTGATATAAGAATCAGAGAATGTAGAAGTCACCGAAGAAGTCAATAATCAAAAAGAGAAGGAATGAAAATGAGATTTATAAGTTGTAATTTTTTTTATATTGCATTAGAGGGGTGCCACATATTAGTTCATTATGTATGTATTAGTAGATGAAAGACAGTCAACATGTGGTATAATATCTTAATGGATATGGTATTGTGTTTTCTTCTATGCGTCCTGAGTTCAAAACTTCTCTCTCCCTAAATTATTGTAATAGTTTTGAATCATTTGCCCTCCCCATAACAATAACAATAATAATAATAATAATAAAAGAGATCCAGTCGGAAGTTAAAATAATTCAAATGCATATGTGTTAGTTAACAAAGGCCACTTAGTACTACGGTCTAGTGGTATTCCTTTTCACTTGTAAGTGAGGTCTTAGATTCGATTCTCGCCAAAGGCGAAGTTGAACTACATTATTGCTAGCTCATTGTGAGGCATAGTTCACTCCTCCATCCCTTAGTGTAGATAATATCGTTTGTTCAAAAAAATAAAAAAAATAAAGCACAAAGAAAAGGTAAGGGTCCGTTTGGTATCTTACTTGAGAATTGAACTCAAAATTATGATTTTTTCTAAAAACTCATGTTTTGATTTAAAAATTTTAAATCCAAAACCAAGTTTGGTATGCAACTTTTCTGCTCAAACTAATCAAAATTTCAACCATGATGTAAAAAAAAAACAATAAAATTCGAACACCTAGACCCAACACTAATGAACTCATTGTTATCATCTCTCTCTCACTCTTTCATCGCTTGTCAAAAACCCTTCGACTGTATTTTCCCAAAATTCGTCCTCTTAACGAAAACATGTCCGCAACTTCATCTGTTCATCCTGCTCCTCACTTCAACTTCGATACTTTTTATGAACTCCCCATGATTAGAGTTCGTAATTAAGAGGAGGAAACAACTTTCCTCATAGGTCGCAGTAATTTGTTAAACGAATGCAAAAGTATGGTGGGAAGACAATTGTTATGTGACTAGTGTATTTCCAAACTTTCAGACCCCAATCGTCATTGTACTAGAATCCATCCTTATTATTTAGATTTAGGGCTAAAGTTCCTTTTCTCGCCTCTGTTTAAGGAAATTTTGATTTTCTATCAAATTGGCCTGTGCAATCTCACCTCGTTTTCCATACGCATTGTCACCTGCTTCAAACATCTAAATGATTGGTACGGAGATGAATTGGCTATCTCGATCTAACCTCCGGTGGTCTACCTATATTACCGATATGCCCGAGCAAGACAAAGATTGGTATAGAGATAGTATCCTCGTCGACGGGAATTGGGAATAAGATATATTGGTGGTGAGAGTTCCCAACAAACCCGTCAATAATTGCGATTGCAAAATAGACATCAAAGACCTCAATCTATGTCGTCCCAAGCTTATTGATAGGGTCTTCCATATCATTGCTTTTGCACATCAAAGTTGGAAGTGGCTCATCGCACTTGCGAGAGAAAGAATGCACGGGAGGGATACCATCACATACCTTTATTCTAACCATCTAATCCAGAATTCGGAGTGGGTTGATGTTAAAGATGCCAAGTTACCCCCATATCAAAAATCTGCTAAGGATACTTCAAAGACTAAGAAGAAGAACAGGAAGAGGCCTGAGGACTCTACTCCAAAAGAGGTTCATGTCAAAGTGTCTAAGAAGAAAGCCAAATCGACGAGTAGCTTGGGCAGTCGTCAAGGTAAGGTGCCGAAAATTGTTGACCTCACCTCTTCAGCTGATAAAGGTTCTAAGTATCCTTCGACAATCAACGGCAAAGAAGGTGGAAGACCTACTCGAGAGAGAGTTGAGAGCCCTGTCAGAGGCTTTCTGAAGCAAATATCTTATGTCGTTGCACAAAAACAAATGCTTCCGGAGCAGCAACAACACCCACAACATCAAATTTCTTAATCTCAATCACCAGTACTGCTCGTCTGCGATTCACACTTGGATTCGTCCACGTCACATTCCCGGATGAGGGGATAACTGGTGGTTTCCCAGAAACATTGATTTCTCAACCTATCACTCCATAGGCATTTATAGCGAAACATCATGCTTGGTAATCAAACATATCCATTCAATGCCACTTCCCTTAGATGCTAGTGGTCTTTGTGATGCTAGACATGCTCAAGCTCTTGTCCGCTCAACTGTTTCTTCTATTGATTTCATAGAGGTGCCAGCCGAGGAATACCTCTTGGCGAAATGCTATTGGAATAAATACACAGTAAGCCTCTTTACTGTCTTTCAATTTCGAATACTACTTTCTTCCTTTATTTTTTTTTTATTTTTTATTTTATATATATCTATAACCCCTTCTGGCAAATGCTTGGATGGAGGCTCAGATTCGCACCTAACCGGATAAGATTTCCAAACTTGAAATGTCCTACAAGGGAAAATAGGGCAGCAGGATCAAACTCGAGAGAGATTTGCAGGAAAAAAGTCGTAAGCTTGAAGCACTTCTAGATGTTGAAAGAGCCTAGGTCATCGAAAAGGGTAATTTAGTGGTGCATCTGGTGATGCAGAATCAACAATGGTCTAGATGCTGAAGGCCAAGGAGGAGGTGCAGCGAATGCTGGCTTCGGACCAAAGTTCTTGGAACGCTGACCAGTCCATCTTTCAGTTAAACATAAATTCAGCTCGAGATGAGGTAGGCAGAAAATCTTCAGTAGAATGAAGAACGAAGGTTTTATAAGAAGGCAATCAACCGGGAGTATAATCAGGGGTACCTTGCTAATTACATGGGTAGGATTACCGTGAAGAATGGGATTTCGTTCATTTGTTGGCGGAGATCTGAGAAGCTGGTTTACATGTACCTTCTTCTCCTGCAATCGACATGGCGGAGCTCACGATATCGAAGGGAATCGAGTCTTCTTCTAATTCTGAGGAGCCATCGAAGGGGGTCGATCCGGTTGTTTTAGATGTCGTATCTATTAGTTTCTCTCCAGCAAGTTCCAAACGTGTTGTGGACGTGATCGTCGATGGACAGTCGTAATTGTTAAGCTCTTTCATTTTCTTTATCTGTTTATTATTCGGCTAGGATAAGGGTTTGTCCCATCCATAACTTTGAACTTTTCCTGTACCGGTTGTGGTCTTTGGGCTCTTTCAGAGTTTTCCTTTAACAATGCATAATTTCCCAGTAGTGATTTTTTTGTATCATCATGGTCTAACTTCGTACCGCGTGCTATGATTTAATCTGGCAATCTTTTCGAACTAAGCTAACTTAGTAGTAGGTGACAGAGCAAAACACGAGTAAGCTTGTGGGCCCAGGACAGAACTCAAAAGCTCCATTTGATGATGGAATCGGAAAAACATCATCTCCCAAGCTTAATGCCCATAGAGATGTCTGTCACGATATTCAGAATACCACCTTACTTTGGTACCAGGTATTAAAATATTAAACCCATGGAAAATCTCTTGATATGCACTTACCTTTTCATATTGATCGGATTGAGAGTGGAGACCTATTGATGTCTGGAATAACTTCTAGTAGTTTATTCTTTTTTGTCCCCATTGAAGGGCATTCATACCTTGCAACATGATGCTCAAGGTTTATTTCTTCTTTAGTTCATATTGCTTGTTCGTCCCTAGAGAATCTTAATCAAAAGTTCTTTGGGGACTTGGTCGCCTACACGTAGGTCGGAAATACCTTTGGAATCATTTTATCAGACCGTATGTGTAGGAACTGAGCGTTTTCGATCGGAGCTTTGTTGGAATAAAATTCCTCGTGGGGATTACCTAGTCTAAATTCCCCATTTAGACCTACTAACACATGGTGTTACAGAACATGCTTGGCTTAGTAAGTCGATCTGAGATAAAAGCAGTCGTACTTGGGGTCGGAGTTCAGAGCCACCCCCGTATTATTTCCAGATTGCCTTTCTGACTATTCCCTTGAATGACATAGAGCCCGGGTTTGAATGTTATGACCTACAACCTCACTGGTTGAACGAACTTTTCGGAGGCCTGATAGTGCACTAAACTTCCCGGTCAGGGCGTCATGTGCCCGTGCCCGTAGCCTACAAATCATGACCGCACTTATTATTATTCAAGTTTCCTAAGCTGCTAACCATATCATATGGGATGGGCGAAATGAAACTCTTCTAACAATGTCTGTGAATTTTTGGACTTGCAGTCGTGCAAAGTTTTCAAAGTTTATGCTTTGTTCAAATGAGTGAGTTATTCCTTGGATCACCAAAAAAGAAAAAAGAAAGAGACATACATAAAACAGATAAACTTTATAGCTTCTTTATTGATGAATGAAAATGGTTTGATTAATAAGGGGGTGTGATTGAATCCAAAAAGGATTGCCTACATATCTTTAACGAATGAGAATCAAATCACTAGTGTTGTTCCATGAAAAGATGATATAATGTAAATTTACATTAGGGATCACTTTTAACGATAAACTTATGATAGCACATAAGGATATGAGTTATCCATGGACTTGTTTTCGCACAGACGGTGGAGTAGCAATTGGGTCCGGAACAGACTGCCTACATATCCTGGAAAGGGAATCAAATCACGTGTAGTTCGGATGGTACCTTTTCTATTCTATCTGGAGGCATTGGTGATGAGTCAATCTCAATGTGATAAGGATCATATTTCTTGTGGTCCACTTAATCGCCTTCTTATTCCTCAAGATTCTGTGTCATCCATAAATGCAGTTTATGTTAAGAGTGGGCTTCTTCGTTGAGCGATGACCTTCATCATCAGTATACTTGTTGTACCAGTCCCTGTCTTTAGGTTCGGTTAAGCCTTCTTTCCTTGCCTTATCTCTGGTAAAATCCCAACAATGCCCTTGATCTAGCAGTTCTTCAATGTGATCCCTCAGCATGCGACAACCTTTGGTAGCATGACCAGTGCTCTTGTGGAATGAGCAATACTCATTCATATATTTCTTCGCTATGTGCTTCGAGAATGGTTTTGGGCTTCGCAAGAACAGGTTCTCCTTTATACTGTGGTGGATGTTAATGGTAGCGTTCAAAGCGGTGTATTACATAAGCTTGGTTGGGGCTTGTTTGTCTCATCGTCCTCCCTTGGACGTCTGACATAGGAAAGGGGGAAAAGTATCCATGTCGTTCCTTCTCCTTTCAGTCTTCTTTGGGTTGTCTGGTTCTGCTGCCGTCCTCCTAGTTTTCTCATTGTAATCCATGAGATCATCTGTGATATCAAAGCATTCTGCCAGGGTGGCGTAGTCATACTTTCCTTTATTTAGCTTATGGGAAATGGGTGAATGGACATAAGGACTTTGCTTGAATGTCATAGTGGCTAGTCTGTCATCTAGTTTCTTTACCTCTGCCAATTTTGTGCGGAAGCGCTTCAAATAGTTCAACTGGACCCTTCTTGTTTCCAGGTCCAGCTGCTACTTCTTGCGGTTCATTGCTCCAGGAGTGGTGGAAGTGGTTAGCAAGGGGTTATTCATTTGTAGAATGATGGATGCATCAGAAGGTGGATTGTCCCACCAATGGGGTTAACGTTGGCATTGACTGATTTTTTTTCTCCAGCAAACATGCTTGTAGTATAATGATCTAGCCGAGATGAATAAGAGTTCACTTTCAATGAAAGTACCAATTGTTGGAACCAAATTTGCACACCACTGCGGATGGTGGAGGCATAAACTAGAGTTACTTGTAAAACAGGGAACAGCTGTGAGCAAGCCTAAGACAAGGGGATGGGGTGTATGATAGCTAAAGACTGTCCAACGGTCAAGTTAGTAAAGCAGTTTTAGACTCAAGCAATTGGCAAGAGAATTAGAGTATTGAGATTGTGTTATCAGAAATGAACCCTAGATGGGCGTATTTATACCATTGGAGAAAGACCTTTTTAGGTTAGAATCTTTGTTCTAAGTCGAGAGAATTGTAGATGATATCTAGAGATAGATATTGCACCCACTTAGGAGTTATGATCACTTGCGGTGCACGACAATTCCTAGATTGTAGGAACTCCAAGGTTTATAAGGATCTGATTGAGTCCATATCCGGATTAGATTGCGTATCTTGAGGAACAAGCATGGTCATCCAGCAGAGTCGTTTAGACTTTGCCTATTGCCCCGAAACAAGGTGATGGTAGCATTGTTGCCTCGTTTGATACATCTTCGCTTGACGCTGTTGAGTCCATGACCGGACTTATAAATCAGCCTCACTCTGGGCTCTAGAAAATCATGGTGCCACAATGCATATATTAATGAACTTGTACAATATTTGTCCACTAAAATGTGGTATTTTTAATCTCATTACATGAGTACTTAGTTTCGTTGATTTCATGCTGTATGTGACTAATTTAATTTCTTAGTTACAATTGAAGGGAGACTTGACAGGTAATATGGGCAAACGGGCCCGTGACTCGCAGATTGGGTTAAGGTCATGCGGTAAGGAGGGGATCCAAAAATTGTAAATATAAAACAAGGCAGGGTGGGGTGGGGTGGGTCTCAAAATCTGAGGATATAGGCCCCCAGCCTGGACCGTTTCTCCCCATCCCAACTGAGTGTTTTCTGGACTGTCCATCTCCATTGCATCCACTGTATGAGGAAACGGGTCCCTAGCCCTTGTTCTCCACTGTCTTCTTCTCCACCATCCACGACATTTGATCTCTTTCTCACTCACTTCCTCCTCACCCGCCACTCCACCTTCACTCCCGTTTCTTGCCCAGTCTGGCTTTCCAGATCCCTGAGTTCTGAGTCTTCCGCCGCCGCAGACTCAAGCCCTCATCGTGAAGGCCTCCGAGTTTCGCGTCTTCCGCCACCGCAGACTCAAGCCCTCCTCGCGAAATCCTACAAGTTTCGCGTCTTCCGCTGCCCCAGACTCAAGCCCTCCCCACCATCATCTTGTCTCCTCCCTAAATTAGGGTAACTTAATAAATTTTCTGGTTTTTAAACTTTTAATCAAATCTCGAACATTCCGAATTTATTAACTGGGATTTGATTTTCTTTAGGAAAAGACTCAAACTTTATGAATTTCTTTGTGTTTTTTGTTAAACTTTTAATCAAGTATCATCTTCCGCCGCTGCCATCTACTGCAAGGCTTGACTTTCTCCCTACCTCTTCTTCTTCCTCACCATCATCCTCTTCGTCTCCGTCCTCTACGGCGATGACCTCACCTGCATTTTAGGCCAGCAGCTTCAACTTACCCCGCCACATTTAGACTAGACATTTAATTGGGGGAACACATTATAGTGAAAACTGAGGCATGTTGTACTCTTTTCCTAGATATTATACCTATACTAAAACCCAAGTGAAAAAATACTGTTCACTAACGGTGCACAGACGGAACTGCTCTCCAGTTCCTTTGTGTTTTGAATTTTTTTACCGTTTTACCCTTTCTTTAACAGTGCAGCGATATAAATGGCCTTCGACTCTATTGTATTCTGATTTTTTTGTACCATTGAACCCTTTCATTCCACGCGTCACTCATCTGTTTTACTTGACGGAAATGCCCTCGGCTTCTTCTTTCTTTGCCATTCTGTTTCCTTTATTTGTACAACTAAATTCTCAATTTTGCCCATGCTGGCCACGCGTCCGTCTGCTTCTATAGGATGTCGACGCGTTGGTCTTCTCGAGCCTTCCATCCTTTTCGATCCCTGTCTCACAAACGCTTTTCTTCCTCTCAATCCTCACGTTTTCTGGCTGTCTCTCTCACTTTCTTGCTAATATTTGTGCATATATTTTTCTGTAAAAATAGAAACTATGCGGTGTTCTTCCTTCCTTAATCCTCCCTATCCGTTGGACAACATCTCCTCCATTTCGACCTCTCCCTTGGAAACCCATCGGAGATCTCTTCAGGTTTTTTGATCTGGGTTTTCCAAGTAAGTTCTGCATGAAAGTGTTGGTTGCTGCTGCTCTGCTCCCTCAACGCACATTTTTTACACATCGCATCGTCAATCCGATCCCCGCTCCAATCAGCCGAACAAGTTCGTCCCCCTCCCAAATCCCTAATTCGTATTGTTTATTTCTGTCTGAATTTTGATCTATTTATTTTTTTCCATATTTCCAGTAAATCATTTGTTACTCCTCTTCATCTCTCTTAGTGAAATTTTTAGTTCTTAGATCGTATTTTGTTTTTTATTTTTGTTTGCGTTCAGTGTGATTTTGTGTGAAAGAATCGAAGATGTTGGGAATTTTAAGGCAAAAAGTGGGAGTTGGAAGCTCATCAGCTATGGTACACCCTGTACTTCTACAGTTTATGAACTTTAATTATATAAAACACTTGATTAATTTATTATTATGTGATTTACTGCCTAATCTTTGTGTTGGTTCAGATTTTGGGGCAGAGGATCCGCCCCACCACGTCGGCAGTGAGGGGTTTCGCATCCGTTGGACAGCATCTCCTCCATTTCGACCTCTCCCTTGGAAACCCATCAGAGATCTCATCAGGTTTCTTTGTCAGAATCTCTGGAGAAAGAAATTTGATTTATTTTTATTTTTATTTTTAAGTTTTTGGTTTGTGGGTTTTTACTTTTTGACTTTCTGTGCAGGTAAAGAGGTTTCTTCATCATTTCTGTGCAGCCAAATTATGCTTTTGTTTTGACTATTTTCCATCTATATGCTGATTTTATTTTTTAATTTTTGGGTTTTCCTTGATTGGCTAGGGAATTACAACTAAATGATGAATCTTCAGTTCACTTGGGTAAGCGTTTCTTCACATATAATTTGGCTGACCATTTTAACTAGCAAACCATCATGTTTTTGTTTATCTAATCACTCCAAGCATTGTATTTTAGGAGATTATGGTATGGAGTAAGAAGATGCAAAAGCTTATGATCTAGCAGCAGTCAAGTATTGGGAACCATCCAGTTGCGTTAACTTCCCAGCAGTCATCTTGTTTTTGCATTGCACTTTGTTTGTTTCAATCCATATACATATATATATATATATATATATTGGTTATTAAAAATGCAACTTTGTGGATGATTAATTTATCAGTTGGAAAATTATTAAAAAAAGAAAAGAATTAGAGGACATGAAGAATGTGACCAGACAAAAATATGTTGCTCAATTACTAAGGTAGATCCTTGCTTACTTCATGCTATTAATCATGCATTCCGTAGAGTTATAAATACAGATGCGTTTAAACACTAATCAAGTTTAAACGGTAATCAATTACTAACATAATGATGTCTTTTCAGGAAAACCAGTGGATTCTCAAGAGGAATGTACAAAAGAATTACAAGGTCTTATTAGCTATTCATAATTTTGTATAATAATTTAGATCAAATATCGATGATAAATAATATATATATCAAATTAAAATCTCTGAAATCTCTTTATTTTGTTTTTTCTCTGTGTAGCGGACGTCATCAGCATGGAAGATGGCTAGCTAGGGTTGGAAGGGTTGCTGGAAATAAGGAACTTTATCTTGGGGCATTGAGTGACTGAATTTTCAAACTTTATTTGTGTTTTTTTGTATCTAAAAAATTTCCTAATATTTTTAATATAATCAGCGAACCCACGATTTCATGTACTACTAGCTATGCTTGGTCTTTGTATGATTCCTATTATTTGAGGCATCTGGGTTAAGTTTAGTTCAAAGTAGGAAAATCAATTTAAACTCAAGCTTCTTTACAAGCTTGAGTTGAGATTTTAGTCTGATCATGATTAATAACTAAGATGGAATCAGGGTAATACACGTACTTAAACATGCCAATTGGTCTACATTCTATGAACACATATGACAACTGAGGGGTTTAACCCTCAATTGCAATCTCATTTGTAAAGCTTTTGCCATCCCAACTGAGATGTGTAATTTTGTGTTTACACCATACTAAACAATCATGTGTTTAATCAAACATCTATTGTACATTCTACAGAGATAAACGCTCAAAAATTTGATGACATCCTATAAAATTGCCAGAAAAAGGTCCTTTACAACTCATGCAAAACCGAACTCCTTTCCCCATAGAAAAACACTAGGTAAACAAAATTTATGCTTATTTTGTTCATAATATAATTTTATTGTGATATAATTTTGTTTCACGTATTTCAATCTTTTTCTTTTCCCTTGCCTAGGATACATTCTTTAAACAACTTTTCACATTCTTCTATAACATAGTGTTTACATCTTCTAAACGTTTTTTAGAAATTTTTAAACCCGCAGCATTGCGCGGGCTTTACTTTCTAGTATTATCTATTGACAGAGTCATGTAATTTACGGGTTCTTTTGTTGAATTTGTAACATAAATTGTTCATGATGGGTTTATCGGGAGACCCTAAAGCTACACATGCCAAGGTCGCCCAACTAGCTGGGGAGGCCATAGCCAATGTAAGGACGGTAGCTGCATTCAATTCAGAGGGAAAAAAATGTAATTGGACTCGTGGACCTGGCTTGGCCTGGTTCGTCCTGTTTTAAACTGGTCGGGTTCGGTCTGATTCCAAAACTCTGAATTTCTTTACCTGCCCCTCTCTGTTACATTTTAAAAAGGATCTTGTCCTATCCCTCCAAATATTATTCTGGCTCGGCCCGGCCGTACCCGTCCCCATATATGCCTAAAGAAAATCAATAAAATGAAAACCTTATTTAAAAGGGAACTTTAACAAAAAGTTCCTGGTACTGTTCATTTTAACGAAAAACCAAATTTTTACACTAAAAAGTCAATTCTGGTACTATTCACTTTACTCTTTAATTTATCCTTATCGTTAAAACTTAAATTTTTCAAATCATTTTCATTAGTTTTCCTTATTTAAAATCCAGATATAAGAAAAAAAAAGGAAAAGCAAACAAAAAAACAAAAGAGAGAGAGGGAGCATTAGTTATGCTAACGTGGAGTTTTTGTTGAACTCAGTGGTCTACATCAACGGCCCAGATTCACTCTCACCCTTCCCCATCTCATTTATCTTCCTTCCCCACCTTCCATTCTCACTCCCTTCCCTTCCCCATTATCATTTAGTCTTCTCTCTCGCCCTCTCAAAGCTGAAGAAGCATGCGGAAGAAAATTATAATACTTAAGAAATGTTGTTAGGGAAGCGTCCACGCCCTCCGATGAAGAGAACAGCAAGCATGACTGGGATCACCGTTGATCTGACGGACGTGGAAGGCCAGGAACCGACTGATGATCTCCAAAACCCCTCCGCCATCAACGATGAGCATGCAGTTGCAGTTGCAACAACGGTGGTGGGCCCACAAGAACCTTGTCCTGTGATTAACAATAATCATAATTATAATTATAATATAGAAAAGATGAACATGAACAACAGCAGCTTAGGGTACCATGAGGAGCACCGTTTCTTGGCCATGTTGTCACCCAGAAACAACCACAGAAGAAGGAACTCGGCTTCTCACGATGTTGTGGAGACCGCTCACTTCCTTCGCACGTGTGGCCTCTGCAAACGCCAGCTCGCTTCAGGCCGCGACATCTATATGTATAGGTAATAATTTAATCCTAGCTAGAATTCCGTCATATAATATTATTGTTTAGTTTAATTATTTCACCCTTGTTGGAATTATTTGTCATATTTTCATCCTTTTATTCCTCTGTTTCTCTTTGATTTTTGGATTTTCAATCTCTTCCTTTTTGTTTTCTTCTGGGATTTCAAGAGGGTACTGTCAGATTTCCAGCCATATAAGTATATTATGAAGGTGTTATTGACATTCGAAAAAAATAGAACTACTTTTTATTTTCCGGGGTTTTAAATGATGAGGCGTGGAGAAAACAAAATTGGATTTTGAATGCCCTGTGGTGAGGGTGGGGATAGTAATTGGTAAAAGTATGCTAGGTATAGAGTTCGGACTCTCCAGTATAAAATTAAAAAAATTATATACTATGTCTTTCGTTATTTGATTTTCTGATAATTGAACTGAAAAATTTGTGCAGGGGAGACACAGCGTTTTGTAGTCTAGAATGTAGAGAGCAACAGATGAAGCTGGATGAGAGAATAGAGAAGTGTAAAGCTGTGTCCTCAAAGAAAGAGGACCGCCATGCGTCGTCACGATCCACCTCCAAGACCTCCTCCGGCAAGAGCCAGACCGTGGCGGCTGCTTGATTAAACAAACATAGCCCAAGGGCTGAAGACGATCCATCATTCTCTTCAATTGCATGCCCCCATTGATGTTGTTTACATATTAGTACTACTGCAGGTTTGTGTTGCTGCTAGATGTGGTATTAAATAAAATTAATTGTAAAAAAGGTCTGTGAGTACATTTGTTTTATGGATCATGCAAGTGGACTTTGGCCAATGCTCTTAAAGCATTGCAATTTAATTTCTTAGATATCCTGACTTGTGAGTCTTATACTAATAAGCTTTCTACATTATATTTGGCTTTAAGAGTGATGTATTTCTTTCCAATGTTATGAAAAGGTTACTAATAAAAAATGAAACACTAATAATTCAACATTATTTCGTACTATGTAAGTGAGAAAAAGTCAGCACGTACAGGCAAATAATGTACATTGGACATGGCTAGCTACCACCACAGACAACAATGTCAAGTTCTTATTAATCACAAATTCAATATGCCAAATTCTACCAAAGCAATGGAAGGCTAGATGCCTGAGCAATGGAAAGCTCGATGTGCGGCCAATGATCTAATAGTTGAGGAATCAATGATCAAATTATATTATACTCCGGTGCATATAGTTGTATATGCATGGTTCTCATAGCATAGTTAAGTATATGCAACAAATTAATTTGTTTAAGTTAATTATGATTTATGACATAATTTCAATCTAAAGAAAAGCATTTTGAGCACTATTATAAGATTGGTACTCTAATTGGTAGGCTTCCTTGAATTCGGGTTTTTATAATTTCTGCAGATTGTGTTGTGGGGATTGCTTTCTAATGTCCAAGCACCCTCCTCTCCTCTCTTCCCCACCCCAATCATTACCTATATTAATGCGTTACGAAAGACTTTTTGTCTCCAGTCACGAAAATGCCACTCCAGAAATGAAATTGCCCCTCCTCTATAATTTTCAGACCTTAGGCTTCTCTTTTCACATCATCCATGTGCATACATATACATTTACATGCACATATACATTTACATACACACTAAGGGTGTGTTTGCTTGAGCTCCTTAGGTTTCATTGGACTAGACTGGCTTCCTAGTCTGTGTTTGGTTTGATCCGGGACTGCCTTTAATGGGATTAAGTCAGACTCGTTCCGACTAAAGGCTTCGCTACCTCGTCTTAGCTAGGACCCCCGAAAAGGATGGGATTGCTAATCCCGGCTCTCTAATATTTGCATCGTTTGCGATCTGCAACCATGCGTCGCCAAATCCAGTCACCAAATCCTGCGGTCTCGTCAATCTCCATCATCCCCGCAAACCCATTGCCAAATCTTGCCGTCTCGCCGATCTCCTTCGTCCCGCGAACCCAACCTTCTATTTGCTTCAAATTGATTTCTCTCCCTCTTATGAAACCCAACGAACCCACAACCCAGATTTCCCCTTTTTGCTTCAAGAAGGAATACCTAGCTGGATTTGCTTTGGATTTAATCCAACGCCAAGAACTGAAATTGTAATCTCAAAGAACTGAAATTTAAATATCAAAACAAATTCAGAGTTTCATATTTTGAAGAAGAGAAGAACAGAGCAAAGTAATTTGAGTGAAAATGGCGAAAAAGAGAGAGTGGGGAGGGGGGCAGTGGGACAAAGAAAAAAGAGAGTAAAAAAGGGAAAGGGCAGGAAGACCATGGGCGGAGAAAAAGAGAGGTTAAGAGAGAGGAAGAAGATTATAAAAGAATAAATAAATATATTAATATTAAAATATTAATATATATTGGTTAAATAATATAATATTAAAGTTTGTTAATTATCTTGCTTTTTAGTCTGACACTGCACCAAACACTTCATTAAGTTAATCTAGCTTAGTCTAGTCTAAGCCAGTCCAACTTAGTCCCTAAAGCTAGTCCAGTCCGAGATAGTTCGATACAACAAACGCACCCTAAGTATACACGTAGTGGACCGTCGACAAACTTAAAGTTTGAATGTGTCATTGTTTGAGCATGTTCACAATTTTAAGAAAAGTACGAATGTCTTTACCGCATTATACGAATCTAAAATTTTTAGAATTGTTCATTTTATAGGTCCTCATATATCGTGCGAAAGTAAATTAAATAAGAAGTTTCAATATTTACATATGTTCGCATGATGTATGTAACTTTATGTGTGACATCTCGTTCCAAATTTTATTGTAAGAAGTAATGGATTTACCAAAATACCCTTGACATGCCACATGATTTTCTCTGTGTACCTATGAAATCTTTTCACTTTTCATATCTTTTCCTACCATATTTGAATAGTACTCTTCAATATGAACACGTGAGGCGCAAACATGACGTTTGACGTGTAACGAATGAGCTATGAGCGTTTCAAGGCGATGGATAAAATCGTAAGTTTGCACCTCGAAAATTAACAAGTCTTTTCCCCAGACCAGCCTTCCTGCAGACCATAGTTAGAGCAAGTCCACCCCTCCCTCTATCCCTTATTCCCCTCCCCCTCCCCCTAATAAAAAACCCACTCCACTGGGCTCCGAGGGAGCCTAGCTTCTCAACCAGCTGAAAATCCATTGACCCAATACCCGGCTTATCTGACGCCAAGCTGACGTTAGCTAGATCCAGAATTTGTTTTTTGCATCAGGTGCGTAGAAAACACGCGCGGGTGGACATTAGTTCATGACAAGCTTTACAGGGGGCCCGCATTGTGAGATCCCACATTGCCCATGGGAGTGGATCCTGTGAGCCTTATATGTACATTCCCATCTCTACCTAGCGTGAGGCCTTTTGGGAGCTCACTGGTTTCGGGTTCCATCGGAACTCCGAAGTTAAGCGAGTAGCACGCGAGAGCACTCCCATGATGGGTGACCTATTGGGAAGTTCTCATGTGAGTTCATAGAAACAAAACCGTGAGGGTGTGGTAGAGGCCCAAAACGGACAATATCGTGCTACGGCGGAGTCGAGCCCGGGAAGTGGTGGAACCCGGGTCGGGATGTGACACGCACTGGCAGGCGCACTAAGGTGACTCGGTAGACAAGCAACTTGGCACACCCATGGCCATTGGATTTCCAATGGCTAGTTTTCTGGACTGTTGGATTTCCAACGGTAAAAAAAATTTTGAAATTTAAAACCAACGGCTAGTGATGTGGCAAAACTAGACCGTTTGATTTCTATATCAACGTTCCAAGTCTTTCGGCCTAAAAAAATAGAAAAAGTCATAAATCTTACCGTTGGCCATGTGTCCAAATTTGGACTACTGGATTTCAATCTTTTTGAAATCCAACGGTCCAAATTAATTAACTTAATAAAAAATTATAAAAAATATAGAAAAAATAAAATAAAAAATTATAATTTTTTTTCTATAAATATCTAACCATCATCTTGCACCTTACACTACATTTCAATATTTTCAATACTTTCAACCAAAGTTTTCATATACTTTGTTTGCAAAAAAAAAAAAAAGGCTAATGAAGCAGGTTCGAATTGGTTGGTTATCGTAGATGTTACGTTGTATGAAGTTGGGTTCAAGCTACTCATGACCCGATTACAGGTAATGAGATGCACTTGCGACAAGTTTTGAAGACGGTCGTACATTGTTCTGCGAGAAGATTGGTGAGAGAAGAACAAATCAATCTCTTCAAGGTCATTGGAAAGTACTCAACCAATTGCTTACTTGTTGGAGAGACGCCCTCTCTCAAAAAATTACTAATTGTCGGAATCTTATTGGAAATCTACCCATAAAATTCCTATCGGAAATCTATCCATACAAATTTTACTTTCGGATAATGACACGTGGTGTGAGAAGATTGGTTAAAAATCATATCTGAAATTAAAAATAAAATTATTTTTTTATTATTATTAGGCTATTTAGTTTAGGGGTGGAGGTACATTTGGGTAGTTACTATTCATTACAGTTAGTTACTATTCATTTAGGAGGATTGAATTAACTATCACCCATGAGGTTTTTAGGGGTGGAATTGCTCTTACCACCTCTGCTTGCGTTGGGCAAGTGGCAAGTGGCACATTAGTTTTTACAATATTTCAAACTCAACTTGGGTCAATAAATTTTCCTATTTGGCTTAACCCATCTGCATAGTAATTAGACCCTCTCTTTTACTCCCCGTGCCTCTCACTCTCCCACTCACTCTCTCTCCTTCACTTTCCCTCATCCCTCTAATTCTCTCCTTCTGCTCGGTTCTTCACAGAGCCGACGCCACACCACCTCAACTCACCGGCTCTTGTGAATCCACACTGCCAAAACATCACCAACACATCCCTCTCATCACCCCAAACACTGAGACATGAAAAAAATCTTTGAACTTGTTGTAACTCTAGGGACAACGAACCTCTGTTCAAACCAAAGAAATCCGGCGAGTTCATCCCTTATCTAACCAAGGTAAGCTTCGTTTCTTCATTTATTTCCTCTTGTTGTCCTGCTTCCATTTTCGTCCTTGCATGTAAGTTTTAACCACGTTTTGGTGAACTTAGAAACGGAGTAATGACGTTCAATTTTTTAGGCGAGATTGCAGCGTTTTCCTAAGCCAAATCTCGTAGATTTGGTCGAGTTTCAACGCCTATAACTTCCCCACAGCACCCAGGACCCAGATTCAAGTTTACATGCTCGAATCTACCTCTGTTTCAAATGATCCAATTTTGGCCGAGACTTCTAGCCAAATTTCGAGCACATCCAGTCAATTTTGACAAAATATTCCTTACTATGTAACGGAGTTAAGATATATTGCCAACAAAGGTGTATTTCGTCAAAGGTAGCTCCATGTCGTCACTGCATAAGAGAATATTATGTTCGAAGATAGAAAATTCCATCTCCGGTGCATGTCAAAGCGTGTCATGCCTGTCAGCTTCAGCCGACGCGGGGTAGTGTGTGGCGGCTCTGATCGGAATGTGACGGCACACGGCGGCACGTTACGGCTTTCGTCAACGCCTGGTGGCATGTGAACCACTTATGAAGCACTTCCAACCCATTTATGAGCAAACGAAGGGAAACTAGTGGTGGGGTTAATATTTGAACATTGGGCTTGAATGACGGAAAGCCCAAAGATGCCAATTAAAAGAGGACTTGCCCGAAGCCCAGGATCAAACCCTGAAACAAATTGAGGCTTTCTCAGCAAAGAGACACAAGCCACGTGTCTATAATTGAAGTAACAAGTGATGGACACTAACCTATTATTAACCAAAGAACACTTTCTAGTGGCATTGCTAGTAAAAAGTTGATGACGCATATAAACCCTGTAAATACAAAGAGAAGTGACTGCAAGAAGTTTAACTTTGCCAAACAAGGTGAAATCTTGCCCGAAACTCTTTGTTTGTTTTCTAAATTAGTAGATCTATTGCTTAATGTATTCTTCAGTATGTATTCAAGTCATTTCCACTTGTTTTTCTATTTTAAGAGTCTCATTTGCATCTGGATCCGGTTAGTTTAATCGATATGTTTTCATTAAAAGCAATCTAGGACCAAACAAATGACTTAAGGGGCTTTGGACTCCTTTCATCGAACATACTAGACCATGAACTAAAAGTCTTTGTTTACAAGGCAAGAAAAGGAACTTAATGTGAACTTAACTCATCCACGAAAATCCTTTGATAACAAGAAGTTTGAGTAACTTGGCGCGCAAGTAATCGACTTAAAACACACTTGTTCTACATCTGTTATACTGAGATAGCAGTGGCACACCTAGCACTTAGTTAGTTTTGATTGCGAGCCTCAAGGCCTACCCTAAAGGCCTCACAAAGGCACATTTCATAACTAACTTTGTTCTCTTCTTGCAGCACATCAACAAGCAAGAGCTCGACTACACATCCAAAGTGCCAATCCTTTAGGGAGCTGTGCTAAGGTCCTAGGAGCCTTCTTTAGAGAAATCTTTGCCTGAACATAGTTTTGGCACGCCCAGTAGGAGTTCACATTATGTCTTGTATGCCAAGAAAGAAGAGGAATGAGCGAACTTTTAGGTGGAACACAGAATACGGGCCACCCCAGTGTCTACCAAGGTTAAGTATGACAGATCATCCAGAAAATTTCCCCTCTCTACGAGGACCAATTATTCTAGAAAGCCCGACTTCATCTGAGAAGTCGGGAGGAAAAGTGACCAACGAAGACTTACAAGCCACCATGGTGCAGGTGTTGAAAAGTGTGGAGAAGATCACTCTGGAAACCAGAGAAGAAGTGAGTAGACTCTGTTCCATAACATGGAGTCTACAAAGAAGATTAGATCTGGAGTACTCTACTCCAAAAAATGGTTATGACAGGGAAACGAGGAGAGAAGCAAGCTATGAGAAAGAACCAGTTATTCCCTTATTTCCTTTGCATGAAGAAAAGAAGGATAAAGGAAAGAAAAATGAGGGATCTGGAATTAATAAACCAGTATTGGAGGAGATCCTGGAATCAGAGTTGCCGTTGGGGCATCCCATACTTCTTTCTTTCTTTCTTTCTTGCCCTCACTAGATAGTAAGGGGTAGAGCGGGCAAGAAAGAAAGAAGTATGGATGCCCCAATTAATTGGAGAATCCAGAGGGAAAGATGAGATCACAACTGCGGGCAAACCTCTTCCTTATAGGCCACCACTATTGGCTAATAAGGGAGGAAGGGCCAAATGGAGGAAGCCCGAACCAAAAAAGAAAACTTCATCGGGCAATGATCGTAGCCCGAAATGGGAACTTCCTCATACCCCATCTAATAATGCAGCTAACCAGCAACTCATAGAAGAGTTGGCCGAGCTAAGAAGGATGATGGTTCAGAATGATTAACCTCAGGCTCGCCCGTTGTTTAGGATCACCTACCAAAAGCCATATCCCGAGTATATTGATGAACATAATCCTTTTCCCATCAACTTCAAGATGTCCACGTTTCCAACTTTTAGTGGAGAAGATGGCAGTGTGTCCTCTAGAGATCATATCTTCAAATTCTCCAACCATTGCGTGGCATTTGAAGATAATCCTAATTATAAGTTAAGATTGTTTGGAAACTCGTTAGTTGGTCTAGCATACTTTGCATAAATAATTTTATAGGGTGGAGCCTAAGATGACTATCAATGATCTAGTGGAGGTGAAACAATATGAGCATGAGTCTATAGAAGACTTCATGATGAGTTTTAGAAAGACAAGGATGAGGTGCCAGTTCCATATCAATCATGACCAACTTATATCCATTGCTCAGAAGGCCTTGAGGCTGCCTTTGAGGAAAAAGTTTTATGATGTATAGTTTAATGAGCTGCAAGAGTTGGTAATTGCTGCCACAAAGTATGAAAATCTGTTGATTGAAGAACAACAAGTGAAACACTCATCTAAGGTGCCTCATTTCTACAAAAATAAAGCTGCAATTCACTAAGTAGGGTTTGAAATAGCAGAGTCAGAAGAAAGTGATGGTCATGAAGGAGAAGGAATGGATATGTGTGCAACGGAGATGACTGCGCCCTTTAAACCATTAACAGTAAAAGGTTTAGTCCAACCAGTCAAAGATCAGAAGGTGGTAATGAATGATGGTGGATTTGTCCCTATGAAGCCCCCTAAATACCAGAGTTATTCTTTTGATTTGACCAAAGCCTCAGAAATCTATGAGAAATTGGTGCGGGCAAGAGTAATTGTGCCCGACAGCACTAAGATGATGCCTAAGCCAGAAGAATTAAGAGGAAAGAAGTATTGCAAGCTGCACTATACCTTTAACCATTCTATAACTAATTGTGTTCAGTTCAGGGACTAGATACAAGACCTCATAGTCAAGGGAAAATTGTTGTTGGAGAAACCACATGCAAATATGATGATTGACACGGATCCTTTCCCAGAAGCCCCAATAAACATGATTAACCTAACTTGGGCTAAGAAAGGGAAGGGAAAAACCACTTGGTAAGTAAAAGCAAAAAGAAGGCAAGTGGACATACCAACAGAAGGAACTATCAAGTTGCCCGAGAAACCCAAAGTAACCATAGTTAAAGGGCTGGTGTTGTGTAGCAAGTGCCAATGTGAATGTGAGCTAGAGGTGCCAGCATCAGGAGCTATTATTGATCAAAAATTGATTAGAAGAAGGGAGAAAGAAGAACAAGAAGCCCACAGAAGCATCATGCGGGTAGCAGAGAATGAGTCATCTAGAAATGTTTTCCAAAGATTAGGAGGGGATTCTCAACCAAAGGGCTTGTCAGAGGTATTCAGAAATTATGAAGCCTCTGAAGAAATGGAAGAAAAAGAAGCCAAAATACCAAAATGGGTGGATATAAGGCTTCCCCAACCAAGTTGTAATAATATTAGAATGAAGGGAAGAATGAGAAATCTAGTATCCCCAGTCACCAAGAAGGATTCTGCCCGACTTGGACGGAAATGGTATGTAGTGGGAAAAAATGGGAGACCTGTCAAGGAAATGAGAACTTCTATGATCAGAAGAGTCCAGAGGCAGAACAAAGCTCATATGACCTCACTAAAGGTCCCTACTACATCAGAAACCTCCGAAAATGTGAAGTTTGAAAAAGTACCTCATGGGAGAAGAAATTAACATTATTGGAGAAGCAAAAAGGAGGTAGAGAAAGCCAATAGCAAGACTGAGGGGGATGGAGATCATGTGCCATAAAACCCTTATCCTGGAAAGTATAGAATCTTGAGAGGAGCTCAAGATGATTTGGTAATGATGCCAACACCAAGATGGTGCCCAGAACCAATATGTTTTGGAACTATCTCCCTTGAAAGAGGAATGCCCTCACCTTTGTTGGTTGATACTTTTTGTGAAATCCCAAGGCAGGTGCAGGACTTTGGTATAACTTGGGAAGAAAAGTTGCATGAGCTAATGTTACCAAAAGAAGCATATGCCTAGTTAGATGAATTCATGGACCATATAGGGGGCAAGAAGGAAGATTTCCCTGAACCTAGCAACTTCCATGTAAACATGACATATGTTCTATCTGCCATGTTTTGCACCGAGCTTAATCAACCTGCCTTAATGAAGGGTGATTACTTGGCAACAGAACCCATGATGGCACATGTTAGTGTTGAGGAAGCAGGAAAAAGAGAATCAGGCAGAATAGGTTTGCCCGAGCTTGGAAAGAAAGAACCTGATAGAGTGTATTCAGATAGGATGGTCTTCAACCGCCTGAGTTTGGCCTTAGCTAACCATCTCAAGCCTATATATGTAACTGCTCATTTGGAGGGAGTACCATTCAAGAGAGTTTTGATTGATGGAGGAGCGGCGGTCAATGTAATACCATTAAAACAGATGAAGAAATTGGGTAGAAGCAAGGGAGATCTTATTCCTGCTGACCTAACAGTCTCTAGCTTTTCTGGAATTATCACCAAAACTTATAGGATACTACCTTTGGAGGTTGACTTGGGTTCCAAGCAAATCATGTTAGCTTTCTTTGTGGTGGACAGTAGTTCTACTTATGGAGCTTTGCTTGGTAGAGATTGGATTCATCAGTCTCTCCATACCATCGACCTTGCATCAAGAAGTGGCTGTTTACCACGAGGATGGGGTTATGGGACCAGGATTTTGGGAAATGGTTGAGGCCGAGTCACGACCATTTCTCCCTACATCCAATGTTGCAGAAGCTAGTTTCTACAATCCCAGTATTGGGATTCTCCAGTGCTTAGGAGTTGATTAGAACGGCCGCCCGACTAAGGTGACAGCCCAAAAACCCGTGGAATAAGGATTGTTTCTTACTAGGGAAGAATGAGATAGACCCCATATCATCCCAACTCCCTAATACCAGTAATGTCAAAACAAAGAAGAAATGAACAAGTAGTTGTAGTGAGGTCCTTAATCAAGAGACTATTGGTGTATGGGAAAAAGATGAAGCAAGAAATGGAGAGTTCAGCTGAGGAAGAAGAATAATGGAGCAAGGAGATCTCAAGTAACCAGGACAGTAAAGAGTTTTTTGGGAAAGAGTTGGAAGCAGCCATCCAAATGGCTGAATATATATATGACTTAGACTGGCCCGAAGACATGCCCGAGAGTTTAGAGTTGGTTGAGTTTTTATGTACAAAACCCGACAAGCCAGCACCAGAGGTACAAGACCCCTTAGAAACCATTGATTTAGGGACTAAGGAGGATCCAAGGCTTATCCAAATCAGTGGCCTGTTAGAAGCTGAAGATCATGCAAAGATAGTCAGTCTTTTGCATGAGTTCAAAGATTGTTTTGCTTGGCATTACACTGAGATGCCAGGTTTAGATTCAACCTTAGTAGAACACAGAATGCCCATTAAGGAGAGATATAAACTTGTAAAGCAAGCACCACGAAGGATGTCAAAAGAGATTGAAGAAAAAGTCAAAGAGGAGATTGAGAGGCTGGTAAAAGCTAGATTTATTAGGCCTGCTAAATATGTCGAGTGGTTGGCCAACATTGTACCTGTATTAAAAGCTATAACTAATGCAGTTAGGTGTTGTTTTGACTATATAAACATTAATGGAGCCACTCCTAAAGATGAGTATCCCATGCCCATGGCTGACCTATCCGCATATACAGTTTCAAAACACAAAGTTCTATCCTTCATGGATGGGAATACTGGTTATAATCAGATAAAAACGGCCAAAGAAGATATACATAAAATAGCTTTTAGGTGCCCAGGCCATGTTGGAGCATATGAGTACTTAGTCATGCCATTCGGGCTCAAAAATGCTGGTGCAACCTACCAAAAAGCAATGAATGCCATTTTTCATGACTTGATTGGCCATAGCATGGAAGTGTATATTGATGACATTGTGGTAGAATCTAAAACTGAAGAACAACAATAAACCTCAGACAAGCTTTAACAAGAATGAGGATCCATAAGTTGAAAATGAATCCTAAGAAATGTGCTTTTGGGGTAAGATCTGGCAACTTTTTGGGGTTCCTCGTTCATCAAAGAGGGGTGGAGGTCGACAAAAATAAAGCTCGGGCAATAATGGAATCACCTCCTCCTACCAACAAGTACAACTACAGAGACTACTAGGAAAAATCAACTTCTTGAGGAGATTCATTGTTAACTTAGCGGGCAAGATTCAACCGCTAACTTCTTTGCTAAGATTGAAAGCCAAAGAAAAGTTCGAGTGGGGTCCACCACACCAAAAGGCATTTGACAGAATAAAGGCTTACTTGACTTTTCCACCAGTGCTCATGCCACCTCAGAGAGGGAAGCCTTTAAAGCTTTATATTTCTGCCTCTGAAAAGTCAATGGGAAGCTTGCTGGCTCAATAGAATCCTTACTGAGGTAAAAACAAGATATACCCCAGTGGAGAAGTTATGTTTGGCTCTATACTTCCCTGCTTGTAAGTTAAGGCATTACATGTTGCCTTGCCATATCCACCTTCTTGCTAAGACATATGTAATCAAGTACATGTTGTCAAAACCAATGCTAACTGGGAAGATTGGAAAGTGGATTCTAGCACTATTAGAGTTTAGTTTTCAGTATGTGCCTCAAAGAGCCATCAAGGGACAATCAATTGCAGACTTCTTGGCTGAGCACCAAGAGTCTCAGGATAAGATTATCAACATCCCAAGAACTCTGGAAGTGGCCAGTATGTGGATCCCGCCAAGCAAAGCCTTCTCGGGCAAAGAAGAATGGATCCAGCAAGAGATAAAGAGGACAGCTAGTCTCTGGATCATTCCTTGGAGACTGTATTTTAATGGTTCTTGCACTCAAAATGCTGCTGGGGTCGGGATTGTCATCATTGATCCCAAAGGTGCTCACCATTGTTATTCATTTCTCCTAGATTATCAAGACACTACTAACAATTGGGCAGAGTATGAGGCACTGATAATTGGCCTGGAAATCTTGATGGAGCTGGGAGCAACTGAAGTTAAAGTGTTTGGTGATTCAGAATTGGTGATCAATCAGCTAAATGGGGAATTCAAGTGCAGACACATTACCATGGCTGGTTATTACTTGGTAGCCACTCAATTGTTAGGTTATTGAGGTACTGAAATATTAGTAAGTCATATTCCTAGAGAATCAAATGCAATGGCCAATGAGATGGCGCAGCTGGCTTCTGGAGCACAGATCCAAGAAAGAAGATTCGAGGTAAAGGTAGAAATACAAAGAAGAAATCTCCCTTTTATCTTTGATAGAGGATTCAGCCTAGATGTAATCGCTAAGGAGCCCGAGACAGAAGATTGGAGATCACTTATTACTCGATACTTGAAAAATCCTTTTTTTCCAACAAGTAAGTGAAGTAGACAGCCGGCGACTAAGTATGTTGTGTGGGAGGATAATCTGTTAAGAAAAACTCCATATGGACTTTTGTTAAAATGCTTAGGCCAAGAAGAGTCAATGAGAGTGATGGCTAAAGTACATGAAGGAATCTGTGGAGCACATCAAGCTGGAACTAATATGAGGTGGTTGATCAGAAGATATGGTTACTTTTGGCCCGACATGGAAAAAGATTGCAAGGCTTATGCCCGAGGGTGTGAAGAATGTCAAAGGCATGGACCTCTCCAACATGTGCCCTCAGTACCCTTGAACCCTTTGGTCAAGCCTTGGCCCTTCAAAGGATGGGCGATGGACTTCATCGAGCAAATTTACCCAGCTTCTAGCAAAGGGCACACATTCATAATTGTGGCACCATATTACTTCACTAAGTGGGTAGAAGCTTCAACTGTCAAGACTACCACCCCAACTGCAGTAAAAAAGTTCATTGAAACCAAGATCTGACACAGATTTGGGGTACCCGAGACAATTGTTACAGACCACGGGTCATCTTTTATTTCAAAGGAAGTAGAGGAGTTTGCAAGTAAGTTCAAGATAAAGATGATCTAATCTAGTCATTACTATCCCCAGTCAAATGGTCAAGCAGAAGGCAGCAACAAGGTCTTGGTGAATATTATTAAGAAAATCGTGGTGGATAGTCCAGAGAAATGGCATGAGAAGTTAGGAGACACTTTGTGGGCTTACAGAACCTCCAAGAAGGTAGGTACCGGAACCACTCCTTATGCCTTAACCTTCAGGCAAGACGTTGTACTCCCCATGGAGATAAATGTGAGTTTTGTTAGGATTCAAAACCAGTTTGGGCTATGTGGAGCCAAAAATAATCACAAGGTGACACGTGGATCTTTGGATAAAAAAGGAAAAAAATACCCTTGAGGCATATCAGGATTCCTACGTGCGAGCAGCGGGCAATCATCCCTCAACCAAGTCAAAAGTGCCCAAAATAGGTAACAATTCAAAACCTATTTCATCCATCCTTATCAAATCCTCTCCACAAGGTAACTCCCAAATCTTTCCCTTTTTATTATATTAACTAGCTAATCAATTAGGCAATTATTCTATTAATTAGTTAATTATTCAATTATGCCCAATTAAACACAAATCAAGAACCTAGCCCACAAAGAGAGCCAAATGGCCGGTCCTCTCTCACCTAAGCAGGCCGGCCATACCCCTGTAAAAGCCCTCTCATTCTCTCCAAAACTCATTTCCAATTCGCTTGCTAAAATTCTCTAAAATTGTCCAAACACTTTGCCTTCAAAATTCTAACTTTGGCGTAAGAGGTTTTTCGGCCAAAGCCTCCCCCCCATTCCTCGTGGGCACGTGAGGCTCTTGGCCTTGACCTAAGGTGTTATTTGTTTTGTAGGTGCAATTTTGTCCAAGATCAAGGAGGAAGAAATTGGCATCCACAAATTGGTGATTTCATTGAGAGGAGAGTCACACACTCGAAGAAGTCTCTCGCATCTAAAGTTTTTATTTCCTTGCTTATTTGTAGATTTTTCGTACGTTCTTATTCTAGGAATTTTTCACTTGTAAAAATCCTTTGATAAAACGTAAAAGAAAATTACAAATGGCAAGAGATTCAGAAATTCCAACATGCAAGGATTAGGACCACGACGATCCACAAGGCTAAACGTGATAATAAGTGGAGTGGCACCACCACCACGAGGTTCCACCACGGCAACCACCGTAGTGGCCACCCGTGGTGAGGTCCATGGTGCCACCACCATGGCCCGAGCTGTGCCATCTAAGCAAGCCCAAGCCGTGTCATCCAAGGCCTACGGGACCAAGGCCACGACCCAAGCCATGTCACTCTAAGCCCAACGTGAGCCCAATGCGTTGCCGAGCCGAACCTAAGCTTCGTACCCGTGTGCACCTCATGCCGAGTAGCCTACTCCCGTGGCCCAGCCTACTCTCACGGCCTAGCCCGCTCTTGTGGTTTTCGGGGGTATTTTCATCACATTTCTCCACGGATTTGACATTTCCCAACTTAAATCTCGCTCCCGGAGTTTACCACCCTTCCACTGCTCAATGAGGCACATTCCTTCCAAGCTCTTCCAATCCGAATGGCGAACAACACTTGTCCCGACAAATCATAAAGTTGACGAGGGCCCTTGTACAACCAATGACCTTGGTGAATCAGCTCTTGCAACGCACCGAGATCCAACGTGCCCCAAAAGAGATGTCCCGCAGTAGGACAAAGACAGACGAGGAATCTCTCCAGCAGCGTCCTGACAAACAGCCACTCGACCAACCATGAACCAAGCGTTCTGGCAGCGTACACTCCCGATTGGGCCCCCTAGATAGCGTATACTTCCGTCTAAGTTCGCGGATGAGCGTACACTCTCGACTAGGCCCACGGACGAGCATACACTCGCGGTTAGGGATATACTCCGATAATCAACATGAGCAGCCTTCCAGGCGAAGCGTTCATTTGCGGTTAGGCCTGCAATGAGCATCATCCACATCACATCGGAGTAGGCGTACGACGGACCAAAAGAAGCAATCACTCAATCCGACTCAAGTTCAACCTGCAGCCTGCGAAGAATTCTTTCGTTTGCCAGGAATGGACCACATGTACCGCAGTCACGGCATAGACGAGCAAAGAGCGTAGAGAAATAGCCTAGACCAGCAAGTCAAGACCGGGGGCAGCTCAAAGCTCCACTACCCCAACAAAGGCAAATTCAGGAAGAGGTAGAGAGGCTCATCAACGAGCGATTGCGTAATTTCCAACGCAACGAAGAGATCGATGAATCACTACGACGGGATATGACCAACATGAGCAGGTCACCCTTCACGGACTAGATCGATCAGACAGAGCCTCCACGAAAGTTTAGCATGCCACACTTTACATCTTTCAAATAAGATGGAGATCTGGAGAGCCACTTGAAGCACTACCGAAGCACGATGGTCCTTTATCAGAGCAATGATGCCTTTATGTACAAAATCTTCGCCACCACCTTACAAGGCGAGGCGCAAGATTGGTTTCAGACCTTGCCACCACGATCCATCTACAATTTTGAGGATCTTTCTTTGGTTTTCACCAAAGAATAATCATCATACCGCTCGATCATTAAAAAGTCCGACGACTTGTTCAACGTGAAGAAGAACCCAAAGGAGTCGCTCCGCGACTACGTGAAGAGGTTCAAAGCAGAGAAGGTGAAGATCGTTGAATGTGACGACTCGATAGCAAGTGCAGTCTTCCAAAAAGGACTCACAGCAGACTACCTACTATTCAGAGAAATGATCATGAAAGAAGAACTAACTCTAGCAGACTCCTTTGCTCTGGCAGAGAAGCATACACTTTAGGATGAGGCTCGACGAGCAGACAAGGCACTTGAGCAGCCTCGAAAAGAATCAGCAGTGGCTCAAAAGAAGGAGGATGGGAAGCAGCCTAACAAAAGTAAGCAGGAGGCCAAACGTATAGTTCGACCCACAACCAAAGAACGCTTGATGACCAAGAACTACTATAAGTTCTCAATTCTGATCCACCAAATTCTTCGGGACGTCAAGAACGAGCCATGGTTCAAGCTACCGAAATAGTCGAAGGGAGATACTTCCAAATTGGATCAGACCAAATACTGCGCATTCCACCGAGGTCCTGGTCACACAACTGACAACTACTACACTTGGAAGAACTACCTAAAGAAGCTCGTGAAAGAAGGCAAGGTCGACAGATAATTAGACAAGCCAGCTGCGCAGCCTAGAAGGAACGCAGACAACGACGAGGAGCTGCCAACCAAAACGATTCTAATCAATGGCATCTTCGCTGAATTTGAGCATTTAGGGGCCATCAACAACTCCAAAAAGAGAAAGATCCAGTAGGCTCTACTAGTCTCACAAGTCCAAGCAGTCGACACTCAACCTGGATCCATAATTGGCTTTATCAAGTAGAACGCAGAAGGCATCGATTTCCCACACGACCACGCACTAGTAGTATCTATCCAACTGGCCCACGCCATAGTTGACAGAATGATGGTTGATAATGGAAGTGCAGTCAACATACTTCAACTCTCAGTCATTTAGAAGATGGGCCTGGAAAGCACAATCATACGCTGAGCAGAGGTACTCACCGGATTCAATAGGCACACCTTGACTGCCATCGGCTACATCACACTTAACATGAAAACACCACCAGTTGTCTTAAAGTAGACGTTCATGATCGTAAATGACCCATCTCCCTACAATAGGATTCTTGGGAGACCTTGGTTGATCAAGCTGGATGTCGTTACTTCCGTCAAGTATCAAAAAATCTGATTCCGCATCCCGGGATGAGGAGTTAGGGAGATCAAGTTTGACCAGGCCACATCTCGACGATGCACTGTGCAAGTATTGAAGGAGTTAAAGAAGTTACCTAATAGCAATTACAGCAGGCGAATCGAGATAATGGCGCCGAAGCAGACGAGATAGGATGGAAACCCGAAGACGACACCAAAGACATCATTCTTAATCCCCAGCAGCCGGAAAAGACAGCTAGAATCGGCTCGTGTCTACGCCCAGTCGAGAAGGAAGAACTTACGGCTTTCCTTAGGGAAAACCAAGGCGTCTTTGCATGGTCACCTTCTGACATGCCCCGACATCGATCCCGAGGTAGCTTGCTATAAGCTACACGTCGACCCCGCTGCCAAACCAATGATCCAAAAGAGAAGACAATTTACACCTGAATGAGTAGCGATCATCGAGGTGGAAATTGATAAGCTACTGGAGGCCGAATTCATAGAAGAGGTAGCACACTCAGCATGGCTTGCCAACGTTATGCTAGTCGTGAAGAAAGAGAAGGGCAAATAGAGGGTTTTCGTAGACTACACTGACCTCAACAAGGCATGCCTAAAAGATCTTTATCTTGTCCCTCAGATCAATCTATTGGTAGATTCAACTTCTGGGAACCAGCTGCTCAGCTTCTTGGATGCATACTTCCGCTACAACCAAATAGCCATGTACGAGCCCAA
Organism: Heteromeles arbutifolia; assembly: GCA_024362995.1. Lineage (NCBI taxonomy): Eukaryota > Viridiplantae > Streptophyta > Magnoliopsida > Rosales > Rosaceae > Heteromeles > Heteromeles arbutifolia. Next base: position 8,290,622 of record JANCRC010000015.1, read on the forward strand.
CAAGGAGAAAACTGCGTTCGTGATCGAGCGAGGCACCTATTACTACAAGGTCATGCCCTTGGCCTTAAGAACACGGGAACCACTTACCAAATGTTAGTAAACATGATGTTCAAGAAGCAAATTGGGGTAACTATGAAGGTTTATGTTGACGACGTCATGGTAAAGGGAAAGCAGCGGTCAGACCACATCCACAACTTGGAGGAAACTTTCAACATCCTCAGAAAATACAAGATGAAGCTTAATTGCACCAAATGCATGTTTAGAGTATCTTTAGGCCGGTTCCTAGGGTACTTAGTAACCCAACGAGGAATTGAAGCACATCCCAAGTAAATTCGAACGATCCTAGAGATGAAGTCTCCAACTACCTCGAAAGAGATCTAAAGCTTGACTGGACGAGCAGCTGCCCTCAGCTGCTTTCTCTCGCGATCCATTGATCGATGCAAACCCTTTTTCAAGGATATCAAGAGGGCACAACAAGACAAATGGGATGAAGAGTACGAAAGAGCCTTCCAAAACCTGAAGAAGTATCTCATAACACCTCCCTTACTATCCAAGCTGGAAGCAGCGGAGGACATATACATCCATTTGGCAATCTCCGAAGTAGCAGTAAGCTCTGGCCTTATATGAGAAGAGTTGGGGGCCCAACTACCGGTATTCTACACTTCTAAAGCTCTTCACGATGCGAAAACAAGATATCTGAAGATTGAAAAATTAATTTTGGCGCTAGTTGTTGCGGCTCAAAAGCTCAGACCATACTATCAAGCTCATACGGTCATTGTCATGACTCAGTATCTTTTACGATTAATCTTACATGGTCTGGACGCTTCTCAACGAGTGATGAAGTGGGTGTTGGAACTTGGCCAATACGGTTTAGTTTTTTGACCCTGCATTGCGATAAATGCCCAAGCCATGACGGACTTCATAGCGAAACTCACGCCTGGCCTAAGCGACACAACAGAGCGGCCTAACGACGCCTCAGAAGCAGCCTAGCACACCTTAGCCATCAATCTTAAATGGTCTGGATGCTTCTCAACGAGTGATAAAATGGGGTTGGAACTTGGCCAATACGGTTTAGTTTTTCGACCCCGCACTGCGATAAAGGCCCAAGCCTTAGCGAACTTCATAATGGAATTCACGCCTAGCCTAGGCGACGCAACAAAGCAGCCCAACGACGTCCCAGAAGTAGCCGAGCACACCATAGCCAAACCTGCTATATCCGAGGGAGACTTATGGCATTTGCATGTCGATGGGGCATCCAACTACAAAGGCTCAGAAGCAGGTGTGGTTTTTATCACCCTGGACGGTTCAATGCTTGAACAGGCGATCACTTGAGGCTTCAAAGCATCCAACAACGAAGCAGTGGCGTAATACCTAAAGAAGGTACGCGAGCAGCTTGAGGCATTTCAGACTTACACTCTCACTCAAGTTTCGAGGGCAGACAATGCCCATGCAGATGCGCTAGCCGGCTTAGGCTCCACCTTTGACCACCAACTCAAACGCTATATTCCGATGGAATATCTAGACAAGCCAAGCATAGAGGTAGAGTCAGCTACTGAGGTGTCACAGGTTAGTATAACTCCTAACTGGCAAAGTTCTATTATAGACTACCTGGTCAACGACACATTCTCCATGGAAAGATTAAAGTCTAGAAAGCTCCAAATAAAGGCAGTATGCTACTACATGTGGAACGACATTCTCATCCGAAGATCCTACATCGGACCACATCTTCGCTGCCTAGCGCCTCCCGATGACTTGAAAGTTCTAAGCTCAATCCACGAAGGCGTTTGTAGAAATCATTCTGGAGGCCGATCCTTAGCACAGAAGGCTCTTAACACAGGCTACTACTGGCTTACCATGCACCAAGATACTAAAGAGTTAGTACAAAAGTGCGACTGGTGCCAACGCTACAAGCCGGTACTAGCACTGTCTGCCAGCGAACTGCACCCACAGACGAGTCTTTGGCCATTCATGCAATAGGCAATCGACCTCGTAGGACCTATGCCACCTACTATTGGGGGTAGAAACATGATGATCGTGGCAACCGACTACTTCCCCAAATGGGTAGAAGCAGAGCCCATGACGACCATGACTCAGACAGACATAGAGCGCTTCATGTGGAGAAACATCATCTACCGATTTGGTATCCCTCAATCCATCGTCATCGATAACGGCTCGTAATTCGTGGGCAAAGATTTGGCAAAGTTCTTCCAAAAGTATGGCATCAAGCGACACATGTCCACACTGAGATACCCTCAAGGCAAGAGGCAGGCCGAAGCATCCAACAAGACGATCCTCGAGTGCCTCAAGAAATCCCTCACCGACAAGAAGGGAAAATGGCCAGACGAACTCCCTGGATGTCTATGGGTATATCGCACCACCAAAAAACGAGCAACCAATGAGACTCCTTTCTCTTTAACATTTGGTTCAGATGCAATCACTCATCCCAACATCATCGTGCCAAGCATCAGTACTCTACTGCCAAGCATTGAGCATAATAGAAAGGAGATGGCCACAAGCTTAGATCTGGAAGAGGAGAAACGCGAGCAGACCATCACCCGCATCGCAGCCTACCAGCAGCAACTCCTCTCCAATTACAATAAAAGGGCCAAGATCCGGTAGTTCCAACCCGGAGATCTAATCCTAAGAAAGGCCTTCATCACTACCTGTATTGAAGGCTCCAAGAAGATGAATCATATCTGGGAAGGTCTGTACAAGATCAGCAGAGTTGGCGGCAAAGGTAGTTACATCATTGCCACCATAAACGATAAAGAGATCGAGAAGCAATGGAACTCCTACAACCTGAGGAAGTACCATGTGTGACCTCGCAAGTCGAGGACTATCCAGTCGTTATGCAGTTATTCGTTCGTTTCACTCGTTTTTCAATGAGGAATTCAAAAGTAATTTACAACTTGGATCGACTACATGTCTACTACAACTTATCTCTCATGCACTTCAAAAAAAGATCGCACCCTTCTTAGAGATTCACCACAGGAATTACACTTCCCGAGGGACCAACCATGCTCTCCAGTGTGAGAGGGTAAACTAATTCCCCGACACCCACATGGGTCTGCTCTCCAAAGCGGGAGGATAAACTCTACACTCTGAATATCTAAACGTGGAGAAGCCTGGCTGCCTTAGTATAACTACATGCACGATGGCTTGCGCCGGGATTCCTAGAAGTAGCCACAATGGTCTTTTTCAAGGCTTAGCTAACTGAAGGATTTTGGGTCTCCTGGCTTAATCCGTATGGAACCAGGCCCTAGAGACGGAGGTGGCATATTACGCAGTATGCCCTATGGACCGCTGCCCTGGAAACCTAAAGCTGTTACCGAGTGCACTAAGGTAGCCTACGATTTTTAAAAGACTGTCTACGGCTTGCCCTTCGAGCAGTAAAGCCACGCTAGACTTATACAACTACACATTCTTGTGAAAGGTTAAACAAGCTAGCGTGCATATACGAAGCCTTATCCATTGCCGACATGCTATGTAGTCGATAAGCTTCACTACTGCCAAGCGCGGAACAACCTACACCAAGTCTTAAAGTGTTGTGATACTTGCTACGCAACCTACGAAATTGGAGGAAGCCAAGGTTAAATAGCCTAATGGTTACGTGGACTTGTCTTCTTCTGTAAGTAAGGTATTCGGCTGCCAACCCTATGGCTAACAACTTTGCAAAAGTTCTGCATCAACACCTACGGTTGCGTAGTCTACGTATGCCTGTCTGTTTATAGAAAAGCAGCATGCCTGCCTCTAGCCTATAAAGTCTAAAAGTTAGGGTATAAACACAAGAAGCGAAGATGGATAAAAGCGAAGGAAACAAGTTTATTAAATTTTCTAGCAAAATTGATAAACAACAAGGAAATACCGAAGAAGTTCAAGCCAAGTAAAAGCAACAAGGAAAAACAAAGAAAATCCTAAAGGCTACCTAATAGACCACTCTTCAGCAGCTTGGACATGCCACGACTACGCGGTCGCCACACCTTCAGCAGCCGAAACGCCTTCAGCAGCGGCAACGCCTTCAGCAGCGGCACCATCCGACGCTTCACCCCTAGCTGTCCCAGCCTGGGTACCAACCTCTCCGACTACCTCACATATGGAAGACTTAAAAGTAAAGGCGAGCAAGTCTTCCGAAAAAATAGAAAAGGTCTCGAAGTCTTTACCAGAAAACTCAAAGTCGGACGGTCGCCAAAAGAAATAATCTACATAACCTAGATTGTAGAAGTCGGCTTGATTCTGAGTAAGCGAAGCCTCAAACCCAACCTTCTCACCCTTCAACTGCTCAATCTCCTCGAGCAGACAAGCACGAACCCGCTGCAGCTCATCCACTTCTTTCTTCAGATTGTCGTTGATCTTCAAGTCACCTTGGAGTTCCAACACTTGAGGCTCAAGCCTATCAACAACCTTCTTGAAGTGGATCACTTGGTTGTAAGCAGCGATCAGTTCTTCATCCTTTGCATAAGTAGCAGAGTGGAATTCAAAGATGGCATGCTCAAGATCTTGAATCTGAGGTATGTAACACTCAATCTCTTTCTCTGCATTTTCATAGTTTACTTGGATTGCGTTAAGCCTAGTCTTCAAATCCACAATCTTTTGGCGAGCAGTATTAAGCTGCAGAGAGGGGGGCAGAGATATTAGATCCCTTCAAAGCAACAAGCTCATATTCTAATTTCTTGACTTTCTCGGCTGAGGAGTAAGCTTCGGCTGCCACAGTTCTTGCCACCTTATTGGCAGCCTTGGCATTCTCTTGATCAAGAAGCATAGATTCGGCTGCCAGAATCGTCGTTTTCTGCATCATGGCCCGCAGAGCAGTCCTCTTATACCAGGTCGTATGCTTCGCGGAGGAACTTGGGCCAACAACCCTTTTGATGTCATTAACAAACTTGGTATATACATTTATGTCCTTAAGCAGATCTAGTTTCAAACGTGCACAAATCTCAGAAACTTCCCCGAAAATAGACTTGGTGGATTTCTCATGACTGCTTGCACGAGCAGTCTCATTCTTCTCAACAGACGAGTCGGTCTTAGTAGCAGAGAGAACAAGTTTTGGCGCCACTTTAGTAGGCAGGGGCACTTTGTCACTCTTCATAGTAGCAAACCTCTCCAATGGTGAACCAGACTTCGGTATCTGAGGCACGTATGAACTTCTACGCTGGGCAATCTTATCGGCAATCAAACTAGTAGCCTCCGAAATGACATGCGCCATTAGCACAGATCCAGCAGCCTCTTCTTTCACTCTCTTGGAGGAAGTCAGGTCAATCACAAGCTTGGGAGCAGCCGGTAAGCCCTCGCGAGCAGAGGAAGAAGTCTTCGGCTTCTTTTAGGCAGACATCTCTTGAGCAGCCGGTGAACCCCCGCGAGCAACGGAAGAAGTCTTCGGTTTCTTTTCAGTTGGCGTCTCTTGAGCAGGCGGGGAATGCCTTTTTTTCCTACATTTATTGGTAGTAGGCTCCACTACAGTGATTAGACGAGCCAATGCCTCAGCCTTGATTCATTTTATTTCCTCTCTTAGGGGCAGTCCACCTTTTTCCCTATGAAGAGAACTAAGCAGCCAACGCCATTCATAGTACTCGGAGTGGATACCTAGAGCAACAAACACTTTCTTCATGTCCGGAGAAGTCTTAGGAGTTGAGCCAAATTATGAATCTACAAAAGCAGCGGGAGACAATTAGAAAATTAAATAGCAGCTTAGCACAAAGACAAAGCAACCGAGAGATTAAGCAGCTTACTTACCGGATATGAAGATCGTGGGAGCACACAGCTCGGGGGAAGAATCAGACTCCTATTCTCCACTTATCTCCAAAGTCTCTTTGGGCCCTGTCATGATCGCCCTTGCTAAAATTATCAAAAAGCCTATGGCAAGATTGCAACTGCCCAATTCCCTCGATGTGGCCTATGTCAAAAAAGTACCAAAATTCATTGATGGTTAAATCTAAGTAAAAAAATTGGCTGAGATTGTGGAATCCCACCATCACACGGACCACATTCGGAGAACACTGAGCAATGGCACATCTCATGGAGTAGAGCACTTCTTGGAAAAAACGCGGCATAGGAAAAGTGAATCCCAACACAAAGTAGTTGGGGTGGAACTTGATGGCTCTCTGAGCCCCATCACATGGCTCACGACTGCTACCATCCTTAACACGCTTCACACGCACTTCTGATGGAATGGCATGCCAATATGACTCGAGGAAGTCTCTAAAGAAGTCGTCGGAGCTAATCTTGATGTGAGCAACCTTGAAGTAGCCAACCTTGCACAAAGACCCGCCGTGACGGTACAACGGTGGTACACCATCATCATTTTTGTGGTTCGGGGAAGACATGCTTAAAAAATAAAATTTCTACAAAGATACAAGAAAGGTGCGTTAGAGGGTTGCAAAAATAAGAAAAAAAGAAAAAAAAAGAAAAAGAAAAAGTGCTCAACATGCCTCTAGGCCCAAAAGAGGCTTTCGGCCTCACTATCTCTTTTCTCCCTCAGGCACGGGCCCAGGCCCAGCCTTTTCAAAAAAAAAAAAAATGAAGTTGAAGGCCCAAACCGCAGGAGCCCAGCGTCCTTGCCAGGCCCCATGGCCTGGCCTGTTCTCCCTCGCCTGTAGGCCTCACGGCCCGACTCCAACTTGGCCTACACCAAGTCCAAACCACTAGGCCACCCACGGCAGCCCTAGTGCCGTGACTTCTCCAAGATTTTTTCAAGTCACCTCGACCGTCGTCGAGCCAATTTCAAGCTCCGAGGCTCCTAAGAAAATTGAAAAAACAAGAAAAATTAATTTTTTCTTACCTTGGAGCGGCGTGAAGATAAAGCAAGCAATGAAAGATGATCCTTTGCACGGGCAACATTTAGAAGATTGCTAGAGGAGGGGGAACAAATATCCTCTAAGCTCTCTCTCTCTTGTAGGGTAGAATAAATTGCTCTCCAAAGTTGATTTAATAATCAACTTAAGGTGGACTTAAATAGGCTTTGAGAGAGATTTATTTCGTTTTCCTAGAAGGATCTAATTTCTTATCAAAGAGGGAATCTACATCAAAATAGGAAGCATTCCTAAGTTTCCTAAAGCAAGAAAATTTGTACACATGTTGCCCTTTTCTGCGAGCAGCCCAATAGGGGTGGGGACATTTGTGGAGCCAAAAATAATCACAAGGTGACACGTTGATCTTTGGATAAAAAAGGACAAAATACCCTTGAGGCACATCAGGATTCCTACGCTCGAGCAACGGGCAATCATCCCTCAACCAAGTCAAAAGTGCCCAAAATAGGTGACAATTCAAAACCTATTTCATCCATCCTCATCAAATCCTCTCCAGAAGGAAACTACCAAATCTTTCCCTTTCTATTATATTAACTAGCTAATCAGTTAGGCAATTATTCTATTAATTGTCTAATTAATTAGTTAATTATTCAATTATGCCCAATTAAACACAAATCAAGAACCTAGCCCACAAAGAGAGCCAAGTGGCCGGTCCTCGCTCATCGAATGAGGCCGACCACACACCTATAAAAGCCCTCTCATTCTCTCCAAAACTCACTTCCAATTCTCTTGCTAAAATTCTCTAAAATTCTCCAAACACTTTTCCCTCAAAATTCTAAATTTGGCATCGGAGGTTCTTCGGCCAAAGCCCCCCCATTCATCGTGGGTGCGTGAGGCTCTTAGCCTTGACCTAAGGTGTTATTTGTTTTGGAGGAGCAATTTTGTCCAAGATCAAGGAGGAAGAAATTTGCATCCACAGGCTGCACAGTGAAGAATACATCCAGGCTATGTGCCAAGGAGTTGAAGATCTAGATGTAGCCTGAATTGAAGTTCTAGATAAACTTCAAGAAGGGAAGAGAGCTATTGCCTGAGTATTCAATAAAAAGGTGAAGTTGAAAAACTTCGAGGAATGAAAGTTAGTATGGAAGGCAATTTTGCCTTTAGGAGCTCAAGTTAGAGGCTTTGGGAAATGGAGTCCTACTTGGGAAGGTCATTTCATTATTCACCAAGTACTGGATAAGGGAGGATATTACTTGGCAGATTTGGAAGGAAACTTGCAAAGACATCCAGTTAATGCTAAGTTTTTAAAGAAATATCATCTAACTCTGTGGGATGCTAGAGATTGTTATATTGAAGAGGGTTAGTTATTTCAAAGAGAATTAAAGTTAGATGGTGCAGTAAGACTTCAATGTAAAGTAAGAAGTGAGACAAGTAAAGAGGAAGAAGAGACTCATTTCATTCCATATAAAGATTGCAATGACCTTAGCCTAACAGATTTTACATCTTCACCCAAAGTGATTATTCTGGAGTGATAAGTTTGCATAATTGTAAAGATTCTACTAGGCTCGGCCAAAACAATGCTGCTGTTCATAAGTTGAGACTCAGCATCTTCCAACTTCAGGTTCTCCCTCTTCACCTCTTCGATTTGCTGATGAAGTTTGTTTAGAAGAGTCATTTGTTCAGCCTTCAGCGCAGTTAGCTGCTCCTCCAATTTCTGGATCTCAGAAGTCACCACTTTGATCCTATCTTTTGTAGCTGAGCCTTCATCCACTAGTTGTTGAATGTGAGCTGAAGTTTGGATTGTTTCTCCTTGAAGCACCTTACTCGATTGGCTTACCTATTAGCTCGTTAATGCTAATCCCTCAGTGCTCGCAAATTCTCAAAATAAGAGTGGAAAGACTCAAAACTGAACCGTTGATAATTGATCGACTTTGTACAATTCAATATTGGCCTTCCCTACATCATGGAGAGTTTTGAGACTAAATGAAGCTGAGAAGTCCCTCCTAACCCACTCCTGGAAGATCTGGCGTTGATCCTGGAAACCTTTAGGCTCGGAGGGAGACTTTGAAGATCTTAGCCTTGTCTTAAGTTGCTCGAACTCTTTGAAATGTTTAGGCAATGATGCTTTTATAGAGATATGAGCAGAAGGTGGGGGCATCTCTCTGATTCCTTCAGAGGTTGTAGCAGTCGGAGTAGTCTTAGTAGAAGGAGATACCCGAAGAGTAGAGACAACAGTAGCCCTGGCTTGCTTCTTTAAATGAGGGATAAGGATCCTTATGACCCCAGAAGCTAGAGAAGGACGGGGAAGATCTACCTTGTGCACCAAGGGTAGAGGAGATTTGCCCGAACCTTCTCCAACACCTTGTCATAAACCAAGGAAAACAAAGTAAGAGGGTAGCCCTCAAATAAGTTAAAAAGAAAATGAGAGAGGGGGAAAATGGTATACCTGAGTTGAAATTGAAGCCTTGGAAAGAAGTGGAGGAGTTGTTTCCCTTGATGGCTACGAGGGCTATTTCTCATTTGCTTGAAAAGAAGGAATGGTGCCCGAGCCCTCACCAGAGGCCTATAAACATCAAGAAAAGTGAGTACAAGTAGACCTACTTATGAAGGAAAGAGAAATAGAAGTGTAAAAATTTCCATACTTCAGCAGGACCCTGAGTATGAAGAGAAAACACCTCTGTAGTCGCTGTTGCCTGAGAAGAAGTGGGTAGATTGACCTGAGCAGCAATTTAAGAAGCCCACATGCTAGTTACCTCTGAGACCACAAGGATCTCAGGGACTATGGGCTCCCCGAAGGCTGTTGCTGCTGGTTGATGAAACTCTTGTGCTGGGGATGGCTAGGAAAAACAAGACTAAAAATAAGTATAAACAAAAATGATGGTTAAAATAGAAAGATTCAAGCTAAGGGTACTCACCAGATTGATGTCATCTTCTACAAAGTGTAGCATCTCCCCAGTTGTCGGGTCAAACTGGGAAGTAGGAGCCACCACCAATGGAGGAGAAGTTGAAGGAATAAAAGTAGAACTTTGCCCGATTGAGGGTGCAGCTGCTCCAACCTTAGCCTACAAAATTGAAAGCAAGGTATTAAAGCTCTAAAAGTGATAAAAATACAAGTTTAAAAGAGTGAAGAAGAGATATACCTTTGAAGATTTAGCCCGAGGAGGAGAAGCGTGCGCCGTTCGGGCTAGAGGTGAAGAAACCTTAGGCGGAGAGATCATTTCTTCCCTTATGGCTTATTTTAGGTAGTCAGGCAGATAACTAATAGAAAAAGAAAAGGGGGAGAAATAAAGGAAAACTTCGAAAGAGTGACTTCAGACATAGGTCATACCTCCAGTTCTTCAAGCGTGGTATCAGGAAGATCATTGGCCCTTTAGTGTATCTCCGCACCCAATGGCTCTTCCCTCGATACAAAAGTGGGCTTTTTTGTTACTTGACGCCCTAGTGACAAGATAAAAAGGAAATATCATCTCACACTTCAAAAGAATTTAAAACTGCAACTAAACAAGAAGAATAGAGAATAACTTACTAGAAACCTTCTATTTTTTCCTGCTTGCCTCAGCTACAAAAGTAGAAGACTTGGAGGATTTGGAAGATTGAGCTCGAGTTCTTTTCCTCATAGGGGTTGCTCGCAAACCTGGTATGGAGAGTTGGGCTCGAGGTCGCTCTTCGGGCTCGGACTCTGATGATTCCACCATCGTCGCCCTTGTCCGTCGTGTTGCCCGAGTCCCCACCATGGGCTCAACCTCGTCCTTTGAGTCTCCAAGAAACTCGAAGACATCTCCGCCGTCTCCAACACCTTGCCTCGCCGCCTCAGCTGCACCTTCTTGAAGAACGAAGGCGTTTGTAGCCTCTTCATTTAGCCCAACATCCACTTCTTCAGTGTTGCCTTGCACTACAAGTTCAAAATAACCAAAGAAATGATTAGAAGATGGCAAGATGATAAAAATATCATAACTACAAGATAGAAGAACTCAGGGTTACCTATTAGGAGAAGTTGGTTCTTCCGGTGAATCATCTCTTTCCAATTCTCGACCTCACCCGGGCTGAGATAGGATTTAATTGAGAGTTGCCTAAAGTGGAGGTCATGGGCTCCTCACAAATCTCCTCTGTACGTCTTGGTCCACCTTACTTCCCACCATGAAGAAAAGGATGAGGTGCATTCAAAGTTTAGAGCCATGAGATTTCGGGCAATCCTACTTATAACTTCAAAGCTGAGTTGGGCAGCCCCAAAAGTGGCTTCTTGTGGAGAGTGAAGGCGGTAGGAGCCCCAAAGCTGAGTTGGGCATGCCTAAAGCCTAGCTGCTTGCTACAGAAGGATGACAAACTTCTAGCCCACACTCGTAGCAGTCGCTCCTTACTCCGTAAGCTAGGTCCCTTGGTTGAATATAGCTGATAAATTTCTCTATTCAGAAGGCACTGGTGTCCTCCCTGAAGGCATCTTGAAAAGCTTGGTTGGAGAACCAATGGTATCTTCTTAGAACTGAAGCTCCCTACTTCAAGTCTGCCTGAGTCCTACAGACTCTGAAGAAATAGAGGCAGGAAAATGTAGAGTGATTGGTGGGTGAAGCCTCAGCAAGAATTTGGGCAGGAGCAATACCTTCTAGGAATTCTAGATTTGCTGCCTGAAGTTTAAGGAAGAACCACTGCAACCACAACCGAACCATCCAAGTTAGTCCATTGAGGTTGGTTTCAAATGGTTCACCACTGGTTATCTCATACAGAAGGTGATAGATATGAACAAGGAGAAAGGGGCCCATGGCCACTTCATCAAAGTTGTGCAGGGCATCCATTAATGGGATCCACTCGATGTTCACTCCCGTAGACTTATTGGGGAAAACGTGTTTGTTGAGCCAGTACAAAAGAAAGTACATATGCTCTTGGTCTCTGTTGACATTGAAAGAGGATGGCCCAAAAGTTTTCTTGGAAAACGGGATAAAACCTATGAAGGAAGTCCCATAACTGTTGAAAGTAGCAGAATTGTACTCCAACTGAGTTATGGGATTAGATGTACACGTGCTCTCAGCAGACGGGCAAGAAGATGAAGCCTAATCATGAGTGACGTCCACAACTCTGCCCGAGGGCCTTAACTCGAAGACCTGCGCCATGTCAAGAATGGTCAAGGACATGGGGCCTATCCTGAAGTCAAAGGTATTGGTGCCCGAGTTCCAAAATAGAAGAGTCGTAGACAGAAGCTCATGCTTAGCAATCATCGTGACTTTTAAGAGCATAATGAGCTCGTAGATGCTGTTGTTCATTCATTTCTTTTTTAAGATAGGCTTGAGCTTATTTATCCACTGCGCTTAGCCTTCATCCTTTATCAAAGGGAAGTTGCGATGGTGGTTCGACCATTTGGAGGCCAAAATGCCCGACTCGGCCAAAAACGGATTAGAAGTGAACCAAGTTGCTTTGGGCATGTTGGTCTCTACTGTAATTGGGACCTGAGAAGTCTATGCAGGTCTCAAAGAGTGCACTTCCCCTTTCTCGAAGAAAAGTGAAGTCTGCAAGCCTGCCCGAGGGCGATAAAAGCCGTTGAGCAAGCGGCGCATGGTAGCAATGCCCTCACCAATCTCATAGGAAGTTTGAGTTTAAGTAGCTTTGGGTGCCATTGGATGAGTTTAGAAAGAAAGCAGAAGAAATTCGAAGGCATAAAGCAAGAAGGAGCAAGAAAATTCTAGAGATTCTGAGAAATCTGGGATTCTGGAAATTCGAAGGTTTGAGATTGCTAAGGTACTTGGCCAAGGGATTTAAGTGAGGATTATATAGTAAACGGTTAGTTAACGTTGGAAATCGTCGGTTAGTGCAAAGGTTTTGTTAAACAACGGTTGTCTTAAATGGAGCAAGTCCCAAGCGAAGGCATGTGACTTCTGTTTAATCATTATTAACGCCTCAATTTGCAGACTCAACAATGATTAAATGGGGCACTGTTTGGGTTAATATTTGAACATTGGTCTTGAATGACGGAAAGCCCAAGTATGCCAATTAAAAGAGGACTTGCCCGAAGCCCAACATCAAACCCAAAAACAAATTAAGGCTTTCTCAGCCAAGAGACACAAGCCACGTGTCTATAGTTGAAGTAACAAGTGATGGAGACTAACCTACTACCAACCAAAGAACACTTTCCAGTGGCATTGCTAGTAAAAATTTGATGACTTACTACCCTCCAAATGCTTTCGGGCAAAAGCAAAAGCTACAGAGGTTGGGCCAAACTGCCTATAAAAGACACTCAACCAATCAAACAAACAAACATACAAACTCTACTCTTAAGCCAAATTTGCATCCAAAAGCTGAAATCAACCCAGATTCAGTCCTTTTAGCAATAGTTCTTTAGGAAAACTATCTTTTGTCTAGTTTAAAAGCTCCGCTAACTCCCTCAGTGGTGTAGTACCGATTCCCTCTTGTAAACTTGTTTACCATCCATCCCTTTTCAGCATATAAACCCTGTAAATACAAAGATAAGTGACTGCAAGAAGTTCAACCTTGCCAGACAAGGTGAAATCTTGCCCGGAGCTCTTTGTTTGTTTTGTAAATTAGTAGAATTATTGCTTAATGTATTCTCCAGCATGTATTCAAGTCATTTCCACTTGTTTTTCTATTTTAAGAGTCTCATTTGCATATGGATTCGATTAGTTTAATGGATATGTTTTCATTAAAAGCAATCTAGGATGAAACAAATGACTTAAGGGGCTCTGGACTCCCTTCATTCGAACATACAAGATCGTGAACTAAAAGTCCTTGTTTACAGGGCAAGAAAAAGAACTTAATGTGGACTTAACCCATCCACGACAATCCTTTGATAACAAGAAGTTTGAGTAACTTCGGGCACAAGTAATCGACTTAAAACACACTTGTTCTACATCTGCTATACTGAGATAACAGTGGCATGCCTAGGTTAGTTTTGATTGCGAGCCTCAAGGCCTACATCTAAAGGTCCCACAAAGGCACATTTCAGAACTAACTTTGTTCTCTTCTTGAAGCACATCAACAAGCAAGAGCCCGACTACACATCCAAAGTGCCAATCCCTTGGGGAGCTGTGTTGAGGTCCGAGGAGCGTTCTCCAGAGAAATCTTTGCCCGAACAACTAGGTTCTCTACATTAATGTTATTAGTGTAATGATTAGTATATATTCATATATAAGAGAAAACCATTTGGAAGAGTTCCGTTAGCAAGCTAGGCGTGGCAGCTATGATCTTGTTTCTTACTAGTGATAGGGTTTTTTCTTTTCTTTTAAAGTATCATTATATTATAGTTTTCATACTTGTGCTTGTGTTTACTGGTGTGACATGCCATGTTTAACTTCGAAAATAATAATTGCCTACATGTTATATTTTTAGTATTATTTTGTGAGTATAAACTGTGACATCTACCTATAAAATGTGGCATGTACATACTTGTGATTTTATCTGCTCATTATTAAATGTATGCACGATGTCACCTTTACTTGTACTGTCTGGGCCAAAGACCAGCTTCACGTTTATGTCACATGCTCTGACACTGATGTTTTGTAATAAGGGTTTCTACCTACTCACTTGCGCACTCTTGTTTCTTTCAGTTGAAGTTCTAATTTATTCGTACTTTTTCACATCAAGTACATTTTATTGCTTCGTCACCTTCCAGGTGTCGCCCATCACGTCCCGACTCGAGTGTACATGTGGACATTCTGGGTCAGGGTGAGTTAGTCTGGCATCAGAGCATAAGTTTAGGCAGTCCTACACTCATTACACATTTGATGTAAAGCCCTATTCTCTCTTGATCTCTTATGTCAAAACCATTCCACCTCGTGAAACTTGTATCATTACAGCTTTTCGTAGATTTCACCTAACTTGGAGCAGCTATTATTGGTGCTTTCCAGACGATTTTTCATCCTTCCCAGAATAACCCCTTAGAGGTCACGTCTACCTTTCAAATGAAGAATTTCCATGGCACGGAGATACACAAAGTAGTCAAGGCTTGGTTCGAACATGTAGAGAAGACTTCTGCGCCATGTAAAGATAGGGAAACTTACTAGTGGAACACTGGGTCGCAATGGCATTGTGGTTATTGCATGGAGAAGCGATGTCAAGGTGGATGTATAAGAATGAGCATCTCCTGGAAAAAGACAGAGAAAAATGGGATACTTTCAAGCAGTTGTTAGAGATTAGGTTCCTACCTCCAAAATAAAAAAACCAGAAGAGTTATAAGTCCATGCACCTAAAGTAGGGCAAGATGTATATGATTGAGTGTCACCAGAAATTCTCTCATGCTATTGTCTTGTGATCGCTAATAACCCTTATGAGATGCTCCACTAGTCAAGAAAGGGACATTTAATAAGCTTTGTCCATTAGCGCAGCCCACTTTGGGGGTAAGTCCAGTGAAAATTCTCGATTCCGTCCTTAAGGCCATTCCATTAACACTAGTGCCCATAACTATTTTCAGTGCAACACCTATTACTATGGTGAGTGCAAGCACGAAAACCCAGGACGCTACACTTACGGATAACCAGGACACCGAGCCAACTAGTGTCCAAAGACAACATAAGCAAGATCACATGATCATTTCCCTATTAACCGAACCAATTCTTTGGACCAGGCACTTCTCAGTAGCTCACCTACGGTGGCGCCATCCATTACCAAGGTGCCACTATTCAGAATCTATAACTTGTTAACCAGTGTCAAAGCGGTATGGTTCTTTATGGTAGAAACACTATGCAATATCCGAGAGTCATGCCTCAATATCAAGATGCTAGTCCACAATGGTACGATGGTGGACAATACCAGAACACTGAAGAACCATTAGGCAGCGGCGGATGCTGGTCCATGACCATGTCAACAACATCAACAAGAAGGATGTCCAAAACAACCTTAAATTAACCATTTGTACGTTAAACACACTTTGTTAGAATATTCATTGACCCGGGTGCCATACACTTGGCGATATCCACTTTATTTGGTCAAATGACTCAACCCCAAAGTACTCTTATCAGATATGACATGAAAATCACGATGCCACTAGGTGAAGTCTATTATGTCTAGTGAGAAATACATAGGATACTTTGTCATCGTTGTCAATCAACTAATGCCAATATATCTCATTCCCTTGGATATCGTAGACTTTAACGTGATCATAGGGGTGGATTGGTTGCACCAGAATCATGCCTTAGTGGATTATTAATAGAGAATGGTCATTTTCCAATGACCAGGCATGCTTCTTGTAACCTTTTTAGTGAACATAGGAAATTGAAGCACATATTAATTTCCACTAGCAAGGTGAAATGCATTCTAAGGAAAGACTGTAAAGGTTTTTTAGGTCATGTCATAGTGGAAGAAGACAATCTGGTATGACTTGTAGATGTGTACGTGCTCAACTAATTTCCTGACGTCTTTCTTGAAGATCTACCTGAACTACTGCCTGGTTGAGAATTGAAGTTCAACATTGATCTACTTCTAGGTGCAAATCCTATTTCACTTGCACCTTATCAATAACTTTTGCAGAATTAAAAGAACTAAAAGTTCAGTCGCAAAAGCTCATGGACAAAGGATTCATTAAACCCAACGCTTCACCATGGGGAACTCTGGTCTTGCTCAAGAAGAAGAATGATGGTACTCAGAGGTTATGCATCAATTACAGGCAACTCAACCGAGTGATAATTAAAGACTTTTATCCCTTGCCTCGAATTGTAGATCTCTTTGATCAACTCCTATGTGCTCATGTATTCTTCAAGATTGATCTAAAGTCTGGTTACTATCAGCTGAAAATCAAAAGTGAGATGTTCCTAAGACAGCGTTGAGGACTCGATATGGCCATTATGAGTTCCTTGTAATGTCATTTACATTGATGAATGCTTCAACAGCTTTTAAGGATCTAATGAACTGGGTATTCTGCCCACACCTCAACATGTTCGTGATAGTCTTCATTGAAAACATCTTCATTTACTCTAAGAGCGACGTCGAACATGTTAAGCACCTACACTTAGTTTTGAAGAAACTCAGGGGGAATCAACTTTGTGCCAAATTCAGGAAGTGCCAGTTTTGGTTAGATTTGGTGTCTTTCCCATGACACGTGATCTCAGAAGATGGTATTCATATCAATACCTAGAAGGTTGTAGCAGTAGAAAATAGGGAGCATCTTCAAAACTTCACAGAGTTTCCTTGGTCTTGTCAACTACTATCGACGCTTTGTGAAGGATTTCTCAGTCATAGCCTTACCCTTCACAAAGTTGACCAGGAAAAAAGTTAAATTCGATTGGGACGATAAACATGAGCAGAGTTTTAGCAGCTGAAGTATTGTTTCACTTGTGTCATTGTCTTCACTTCCTAATGACATTGTTAATTTTGAAATTTATAGTGAAACCTCATTTAATGGTCTGGGCTGCATAGTAATGCAGCATAGTAGAGTCATTGATTATGTCTCCCATCAGCTGAAATAGCATGAAGTGAATTATCATACTAACAACCTGGAGTTAGCAGCTATTGTCTTTACACTAAAATTTAGCATCACTATCTCCATGGAGAAACGTATCGACTCTTTATCCACCACAAATGTCTCAAGTACATCTCCACCTAAAAGGAGCTTAATCTCAGACAACGGTGATGGATGAAGCTAATACCTTATGCTAACGTAATGGCAGATGCCCTCAGTAGAAAATCTTGTGGACGAGTGAACACTTTTCAATCTAGTGACTTCCCTATTCTCACAAAAATCATGAGTACAAGTGTGGTGTTGGATATTGATCATCATAGAGCTTTATTGGTCAATTCCCAAGTCTGACTAGTCTTAGTGGATCAAGTTCAAACTGCTCAATTTTACGAACTGGAATGCTTAGTCCTGATACAGACGATGGTGAACGGAAAAACATAGGACTTGAGACTACGAACGATAGTTGAACTACTCATGCAGGGTAATCGAATGTACGTGCTAAATAGTGATGAGTTTAAGAAGACAATTCTTGATGAGGCACACATCTCAGCCTATGCTATGCATTATGGTAGCACAAAAGGTACCACAACATCATGCCTTTCTACTATTAGCCTGGGATGAAAAAGAAAATCACCGAGTACGTAAGCAAATGCCTGATCTGTCAACAAGTCAAAGCAGAGAAGAAAAAAATGTTTGATTACTACAGTCACTTCATGTACCTGAGTGGAAAGAGGAAAATATCACCATGAACTTCTATACATGCTACCTCGTATACATGGAGGATATGGTGGTATTTAGGTGATTGTCGACTGACTCACAATTCTGCATATTTCCTGGCAGTCCACAAGAACTACACCCTAGAATGCTTGGCAGAGCTCTTCATTTTTGAGATTATCAAATACCATGGTGTTCGAGTCAGCATCATCTCTGATCGTGACCCTAGGTGTACTTCTAAGTTCTAGAAAGCCTTTCACAAAGCCTTAGGTTTGCATGTACTTTACAGTATTGCTTACCATCCTTAGACAGATGGATAGTTTGAGAGAATTATTTAGACACTTGACGGTATGCTCAGATCCCCATTCCTCCAATTTGGGACTGAGTGGCCCAAATTCCTACCTTTGATGGAGTTTTTCTACAACAACTGTTTCCATTTGAGCATCAGTATGTCACCATTCGAGATGTTGGATGGTAAATTTTGTTGAACACTGTTGTGTTGGTCGGAAGTCGGAGAAAGAGCTCTAGTAGACCCATATTTGATGGACTGGACAACACAGAACATTCAGGCGATTAAGAGGAATTTTAAGGCTGCCTAAGACAGACAAAAAAGCATCGCACACAGACCCTCCACTGAGCGAGTTTACATAATTGGTGATTGGGTGTTTCTAAAGCTATCACTGTGGTGAGGTGTGTGTTTCTGTAAGAAGGGAAAGTTAAGTCCTTGCTACATAGGTCATTTCTTGATCACCAAGCAAGTCGGAAAGGTAGCGTACCAAATTGAATTACTTCCAGAGTTATCAAAAGTGCATAATGTCTTCAAAGTGTCCATGCTTCAAAGATACATATCAGATCATTCCCATGTCATTCCACCTCCATCCTCTAGAGATCAATGCGGACTTAACTTACAACAAAGCAACAATGACTATTCTCCATGGCAAGGAGAAGATTTTATAGAGCAAAATGTCACCTTGGTGAAAGTCTTGTGGAGAAACCATTCAATTGAAGAGTCGACTTGGGAGACCGAGAAACGCATGAGAGCCTTGTACCCTTAGTTTTTCTTTAATTGAATTTTGTTGTTGAATTTCGAGGAAGAGGCAAAAATTTCTTTAACGGAGACAAATTATGACATCCCATCCCATCCCATAAGTAATGAATTTACCAAAAAAATGCCCTTGATATGCCATATTCAAATAATAATCTTCCCTACGAACATGTGGACTCAAACGAGATGTAATTTTTACGTGTAACAAACAACTTATGAGTGTTTCGATGTGAGGGGCAAAGTCATAATTTTGCACCTCAAATATTCACAAGTATGTTCCCTAGACTATTGGGAAGTTAACCTTTCTACAGACCACACTCTGCACCTCTGCTTGTGCTGGGCAAGTAGCCCATTAGTTTAATAATTTTTCAAACTTAACTTTGGTCTGTAAAATTTTCTATTAGGCTTAACTAGGGGTGGGCAAACGGGTAGAGGAACCGCGGGTCGGGGCGGGTAATATAGGTTCAGAGCGGGTACGGGGAGGTTCCAAATATTGTAGAGAGTAAACGGGTCGGGCCGGGGCGCTGTCAAATACGGGGCGGGCCGATTCCTAATCCTTAGAAAAATGGGGCCTCGGACTGACCCGTTTCTAATCATAATGAACGGTCAATATTAAATGATACCCTATCATCTAATCTCAACCGTTAATTCCTAGGGTAGTTGATGTCCAGTGTGTCCAGGTTCCACTTCCAGATTCAGTCACTCACTCCAATCTCCTTCATCTTCTCAAACTCCATCTCTCTCCTCTCCTACCTAAGCGCCAACGCCTGCTTGTGAACCTACCAGGTAGCCGATCTGAGTCACTAGAGCTTTGGTGAGGTTGAAGATGTTCTGCTAGATGGCTTCCATGTAGGCCATGAAGCTGTGGACGAGTCAGACTTCGTTTTCCAGCGAGTCTACAATGAGGGCTGGGCGGGTTGATGATGACTCAGCGGTGGGAGGGAGGGAGATTGGTTATTGTGGTTGTGGAATAGAGAAGGCGGCAGGGCGATTGAAGAGAAGTTTAGAGGGAGAAGACAAGGATGAGGATTTGAGACGCTTTGGCTCCCGCGACGGAGAATCGAGGCGGGTTTGGGTGAATGCGGCGTTTCCAGGGATAGATTTGAAGTCGTAATAGCTGGAGGAAGAGGTTGGTAGTGATGAAAGAGAATAGCCATAAAGTATGGTGTTTAATTAGAGCTTCTGCTTTTCCATTGTTTTCCTCCTCATTTTTCTGGGTCTTCCTGCTTCTTTTTCCTCTCCAACTTTCATTTTAGGTACTGCTAAATTTAACATTTAAAATTCTATATATGTATTTATATGTTGTATATTGCTGGGTTTTGATTCAAATAAGCTTAGATTCAGCAAAGCTCCGAACTTTTTGATTTCTGTATGTGTGGCTGCAGATGGTGTCTTTGAATCTCAGGCTTCTATCGGCCGACACTTGCTGCAGGCCAAGAAAGGTTATTTCCTTCACACCATTTTCTGGAGGGTTTTGATTTAATTTGGTGAAGGAATAGAGCTGATTCTAACCCTATGCAGAATCCGGTAAGCTTCAGCGATGCCAAAGATCTAGAGGATGAGCGACAGAGCAAGTTCGAGAGGTGATCCAAAAAAAAAAAAGGACCCGTGGACCCGTCCCGAACCGGTCCGTTTGAGTGGTTCCAGTGGTGAGATTTGTAATATCCGGCCCGGCCCAGCCCGTTTCCTTTTTAAGCAGGTCTGGTCCGATCCCTTCAAATTTGGACTCGGCCCGGCCCATGCCCACCCCTAGGCTTAACCCATATGCATAGTAACTAGAACATCTATCTCTTTCTCCTTGTGCCTCTTACTTTCTACTCTCTTCCTCTTCTTTCTTCTCCCTTATCCAAGTAATTTTTTCCCTCTCCCTCTGCTCGGCTATTCCCCGAGCCGATGCTACCACCACGTATAATCGCTCACTATGGCGAACCCACACCTGTAGACCACCACTGACACATCCTTCTCCTCACCTCGAACATATAGACATGAACGAAATCTCTGAATTCGTTATTAAACCCAAGGGATCACGAACCTCTGCTCGAACCAGAGAAATCTGGTGAGTTCAACACCTTTTCGGCCGAGGTAAGCTTTATTTCGACCTTCATTCATTTCCTCTTAGTGTCCTGCTCCCACTTTTGCCCTTGCATATTAGTTTTTGCCATGTTTTGGCGAACTTAGAAATGGGACTAACGATGTTCAATTTTTTCCGCCAGATTGCAGACCTTTCTCGAGCACAAAAAGGCCAAATCTCATCTATTTTGTCGAGTTTCAGCGGCCTATCGCTTCCCCACAACACCCAGGACCCAATCTACCTCTGTTTCAAAGAATCCAATTTTGGCATAGACTTCCAGGCAAAATTATGAGCATCTGTGAATAATTTTTAGCCTTGAAAGAGGTATAAATCGATTCTCCTCATTCCCATCTTCATTTTGACATAAATTGTGTGAAATTTAGTTGAGAATTGAAGTAGATACGAAGTTTTGAATTTTTTTAGCAAACTCTGTAGGATCTGGCGAAACTCCAGCTTGCGGCAGACGGCTGTGCATGACAACGGCAGTGACTGACTCATTGAGGAGAAGAAGATGGAATATTTCGTCAGCTTTGACGGAATGTCCTTAACGGAATTAATGGCGTTAGCATATACCATCAACCGAAGTATATTTCATCAGCTCTAACTCTTTGCCATCACCGTTAACTATGACGTGCCGTTAACAGTAACTAGTAACTGTGTTGGAGTATTCCATCAGCGATCGTATAGTACTCCAGTGATGAAATATTTCGTCAAGTGACAGAATTAGGGTCGGCCAAAGATCAGCTTCACGTGTATGTTCACATACACCGCTTACGTTCACATTGGATCTAGAGTAAGTGTCAGCCTGTCCCTAGTTTTGCATTAGGTAACTACGGCCTATATGCGCGCGCTTAACGCAACCTTCACGTGACTGTAGTACTACAACGTAAATTTCACACTTAGCTTTTTAATG